>JBBELK010000571.1:0-600000 GCA_037783545.1 Henricia sp. BOLD:AAB3569
TGGCTGTTTGAGTTTGTTTTACATGTTGCCTGCTGTAAGCCATGACAAAACTGGGGGTAGAAACTGCAGCAATTTGCCACAAGTCCAACTTGAAGTCTTATGTTTTTTCTTAACTTTTCCCTTCTGTCTTCCTTATGTGATGCACCCAAAACAGCGCCCTCTGTCTGTGATTTATTGCAATGAAATCTTCAAAGTTGAAAAATGCCACCTTTTATTGATTTTAGATCCAAACGAACAATAGTATGTCTTGCTGAACAAGTAATCCGTCATCATGAAGCAAAGCTTAGGCACAAAGTTGTTTAGGATGTCACAGGCCCTTTAAGTGGATTTGTAGCCACTTTGAGGGTGAAAACTGTTGCGATTGTTGGGCGGGTACCAATGGATATCTGTGGCGGGTACCTGCTAACCGCTTGGACCCTATAGCCCGGCACGTCCTTATAGGGTCCAAGTTGCTCGGATCACTATCCAAGTATTTATAGTACATGTATTATAATAGTACTCAGTAGAGCGTTCTACGTTTGGACCATTATTTCAAATCTTGCACGGTTTCCGGGACGCCTTTTATCGTCTCCACATTGGCCACCCGGCCTTCAAGTTGTTATGGCCAACTTGTAGCGATCTCGTGAAAACATCTGGGGAAATATTTCGGGAATCTGGCTTAGTTCGTAAAATATGAAATCAGTATCCAACAAGTAAAGAAATTGTGTTACTGATCGAGCTTTTCTTCGTTGCAGATATTGAGGACACGCCGTGGTGGAAAGTGGACCTTGGAGATATACACATCATTGGCAGGGTCAAGTTGCTCAACAGAGATGTAGTTCGTAAGTATGTATAAGGCGCATCTCCACGGGTATATGGCGCAGGCGTACCCATTTATAAGGCCCATGGTGAAAAAAGTGCGCCGTATACACGGGATTTTACAGTACACACGGTTGATTTCCTCAAAAGATAACCACAAATGTGCACAGGATGCGGACGCAATAACAGACTGAAAATGCGCATAAATTATGTCCCTGGTTCATAATCCCTAAAAATAATCATTTATTCTTACTTAATAATTGGGGCAAGCCGGGCAGGGGGTTTGGGGCGTATCTTAATGCATAGTTCCGATTTTGCCCAGTTAACCCCGCCCCCTTGGACACTTGCTATGGCTCACACGCTATCGTCCAAAATGGCGACACGCAACGCACAAAGCAATGGGACTTTCAACGGAAAGCACAGATTCATTGAAGAAAACTCAAAGGTATTCATGTTTCAGGGTCAACAGTTACCTTAGAACACACTGAGTAAAGGGCCAGTAATACAGGGATGTCATATTATTACGAAATATAGCTTTCGTACCTTTGAACAACGAAACGACCGGCCTTGAAACCAAAAATTCACCCGGATCGTCGCATACAACACTGTACAAATTGTATGGGGCCGGCAGAACATATCGCGTGATCATGTTGTTGTGAGCGTACAGTGCACTTTGACCTATGTGGGTGACATCTGCTAGCTCTGTTGTGATTGGTCGGCGGGTTCGGTTGATTGACAGGTCGGAACTATGCATTGATCTCTGGGAGGGGTGGTTATTTCTCTGTATGGCTTGCTAAGCTGACGTGATAGCCAATCCCAATCAGTGAGAAACAACTGCACTATACCGTGATTCGAGACCACCACTTGGCTTCATATCTCAATATGTAGGGCGTCTGCGCGTTAAGCGGAAGGTCTGCGATTCGAATCCTTCGAGCCAAGTTGCTTTTCACTGCATCCAGATTTCCCAAACTTGTATGGACATTTGTCCACATTTTTATCGAATTCATTCGACCCGGCGGTCCCTTATTCACTTATTCAGATTTAGGCTATGACTTACACAATATAAACATAATGAAGGTAGAAAACTTCCCCTGAAATGATTTTGTCTGAAGTGCTATAGTCTTTGAGAAATGAGTAAGACAATTAATTTTCGTCTCATGAGACGAAAATTCACTTTGCCCCAAAATCACTTAGCCTTGGATCACTTAGCCCTTAACTACTTTACCCAAAATCCACTTCGCTCCAAAACTACTTCACCCAAACACCACTTCGTGTGCAAGCCGTGCATGGTTCAGGGCAAAGTGGTTCCAGGGCGAAGTGGTTTGGGGCGAAGTGGTAACGACACAGTTTTTTTAAAAACGCATATCTTCAATTACACAGGGAGATGAAACTATTTGTAACGGTTTACCAATCATGTGTTCTACCTTTAATCATCCTACCGGATTATTTTGTCGTCTGTCGTATCATCAGTACTGAAAATTATTATTTGAGGAAGAAATGACGCAAGATTTTGCTCACGAAGCTTTTCTAACTCAATATTTCAGTACTGAAGAAACGACAGTGTGGCGATTAAAAAGTGTAAGCACCACGCGTTTTGAAGAGAAATTATGCATTTTTTTATTTTTATGATGAGGTGTATCTTAGCTACAACAATTATGGAGATCTAATTCATTTTACTCTCGCGTTGGTAGCGCTACAAGACTGCACATTTTTAAATAATAATCTAATTTTTTGCATTTTTATGACGAGACATTCGTGTCTATTTTTCAGCGGAGCGACTGGAAGGCGCTGTGGTGCGAGTAGGCAATGACGCGGACATCTTCAAGAATGCACCCTGCGGCTCAGTTAGTCGTGCAGACGCATCGGTGCCAAGTGGCTGGACTACGATCTCTTGTAACCCAAATGAAGGTTTAAGCGGTCGTTATGTCAGCGTAAACAACGTTTTCAACGACTTCTCTCCCCTCAGCGATTGCGTAAAAGCTGGAGATTGCGTCATAACCCTGTGCGAGGTGACGGTGGATGAGTATCTCCCTGCGGCCATCGAATCAAGCACCCAGCTGACAAGTAAAGGGAGGATTCCCGCACTGAGACTTTTTGCTCGTAAATGCGACACGTGTCGCGGTGTGGAGGAAATTTGAAGTGAAACGATGCACTGACTCAATGAATAAACTTGTTCAGAAAGTGTTTTTTGTGTGATTGTGTGATATTTCAGTGCGTCTTTTTACTCTAAATTCCCTCTAAACCGCTTTTTCTAAAAGCGACGCGCGTCAAATTTTCTCGCGAAAAAGCCTAGTGTAAATTCTCCCCGAGGGTTTTTTGTTTTTCATCAGCCTCCAAAGTTAGACTGGTTCCCGTCCACATATTCCACACAGGAGCATATAAGGACGGGTAAAGGGCGCTTCATCTTGATCTGTAATTAGTCGTCTTTGCGCGTGCGCATTGTGTTTTTTATATTTAAAAATTGGTCAAGCCCTTTGCTTTAGGCAATGTACTTTATTTACATAATTGGATATGTTCGACACGCACGGCCAAGTTACAAATGTCAATGCACAATCTGCGCACTTACAAAAAAATTAAAAATCATAATAACCACGTGACGGGCAGAATTCTGCCCGTCATGGCTGCCCTTTACCGATCCCTATATTTTCGCAATAAGCGAACCAATCTATAGGGATCGGGAACCAATCTACCTCCAAAGTCCGAAATAAATCATAACCCATTAACCATTAGTAACTGCAAATTTAATGGGGAAAACCTAAATTGAGGATTGAGAAAAATGTGAGATGTGTGAGAAAAATGTGGTACATGTATGAAAAAAATGTGTGGCCTGTCTAATATGTTTTGTACAAAAGGTCTGAAGCCATAGTCAACTTTTCAATTTTCATTTGCGCGTATACACATTGGCAGCAACACGCAAAGCTTTCTAATTCACTCGTACTTAAAATTTATTTCGTATTTGTGTGTTTTCAATAACAAAATTGCACTTTTTTAATGTCTTAACGGGCCTTTACGGGCCGTTGCAATTAAACACATTTGTATTAGAACATGAAATTCGAACCTGAATGGAAATAAATGGGAAAAGGGCACAAGAAATTCACGCACTTCAAGACGTCCAAATTCACGCACTTTGGCTTCCCAAAACGTACAATTAAAGTAAATGTTGTCAACTGGGTCCAATTCCATAAAGCTGTTTAGCAGAAGAAATGTGCTTAATCCAAAATGTCTTTGCTTTACAAAATAGGTTAAAGGGCCCCTGAAATGCTCAATAACTTTATGCACATTTTTGCTGCATATGAAGGATTACTTGCGTAGAAAGACAATACTACTGTTCATTTTGATGCCCCATGAATAAAAAGTGACATTTTTCAACTTTGAAAATTTCTTCACATAAACTCACAGAAAGAGGGCGCTGTTTGGGGCGTGTCACTTTAGGAACACACATCAGAAAAGCAAAGAAAAATGCTCCAGTTTCCAGCCTTAGTTTTTTCATGGTTTGCAACAGGCAACATGTAAAACAAACCTAAACTGTCATGGGTTAGGCCTACAAAAGTTCCAGCAAGTTGGAGAAAATTGTGGAAACATTTGTGCACAGTTGAATGAGATTTTCCTGTGTTTACTTAATGTGACATCACCACCTTGCTGATGCATATGTAAATTCTCATTAGCATACAAATCAAAAACCCTGATTTAACCCCTCAAACAACTTCCAAGTAGGGTTTTTATGATTGTAAATTAATGGACTAGTTGAGCACAGATTTCATTGATAAAAACACCATTTCAGGCCCTTTAATTGTATGTCAACTTCTGGGCTTAGCAAGAATAGCAGAACACTATAGTCAGTAATACACATCGCATACTATTTTGACTGCTAACCATTTTTATAAAGCAAACAAATTTTGCGTTAAAGGAACGTGACCAGATCACATTTTTAACCCCCTCATTTTTCCCATGGGTGTTGAGATTTTGGCGCCATATCATGTGTCAGATTTTTCTCATTACCATTCTGAAATTTCGTGCCCTCACAATCCATATATTTCCAGGATATTGTAAACAAAAATCGATGTTTTGTAAACTAATTTATCCGGTTACATAAAGCAGTGCAGTGATTACACCAACCTTTTTGCTTCCACATCCAAATTGGGGATTGCAAACTCCTGTTTTCTTCCCATATGGATAGTATTTTTGGGGAGGTATATTTATATGATCGTTGGGTTAGAACAGAATCCAGTTTTTGAAACAAATCTGGTCACGCTTCTAAACGGCTTTATGAAATTGGCCCCTGGCCGTGAGTATTTTACATGCATTCTGAACAATGCCTGCGTTTTTCACAGCCCTGTCACTGTTAGATAAGACTGCCACCAAGTCGTCAGTATTCTATGGCTTTTTGGCCAGTTACGCCATTGACGGAGATACAATAACGGAACTTGAGAATGCTCAGGGGAAGCACTGCGCACACACAAGTAAGTATGATCACTGTATAGGGTGCATTCTAGATAGTGGATTTACACCACAGATTGCCATTATTAGTGTCCTGTGATGCACACTAAACCCTTTCACTGCGCGTGTAAATTGGATGCACACGCGCGTCGCTTCAGAAAACAAAATCGGCACAGAGAATTATTCTGGAGGGAAACGACGCAGTGAAACGACGCAGTGAAAACCACAAAATCAGCCTAGCCATGCAGCAATTAGGGGCAAGTTCAATTGACTAACATGTATTAAAGAAATATTGACTGCCCATGAGGGTGATGATACAAACTAATGACCCGGGGCGATCTTGAGACGGTATGCCTGCTATTTTCCCTGCAGGCCGTGGGGGAAATAGCACCGAACTCGGCAGCGCGCGGCGTGTATCACGCATGCAATACCATTAACGGAAAGAAACGTCTCACAAATTATTGTACCCCAGCTTAAACTTTGTACTTGCACCTCAGATGGCGTGTTAAGTGTATTTGTAGCCACTTTGAGGGTGAAAACTGTTGCGATTGTTGGGCACCCACCTGCAATACCTGATAACCTGCTTGGACCGTATATAGCCCGGCTTGGACCCTATATAAGGGTCCGAGTTACTCGGACCATAGAGCAAGGAAACAGATGCTCTGTGCTCGGACTTAACTGTCCAAAGTATTTTTAAAGTGGACTCTATAGTATAGTACTTAGTAGAGCGTTCTATACGTTTGGACCATTATTTCAAATCTTGTGCCGGTTTCCGGGACGCCTTTTATAATCCCTACATTTCGCATTCATTTGGTCTTATACCAAATCGGCCACCCGGCCTTCAAGTTGTTATGGCCGACTTGTGGCGGTCTCGTGAAAACATCTGGAGAAATATTTTGGGAATCTGGCTTAGTTCTTAAAATATGAGATCAGTATCCAACGAGTAATCTTGTGAGTGTGAGTGTGACTGATCAAGGTTTTTTTTTCTTGCAGCACTTGAGGACATGCCGTGGTGGAAAGTGGATCTTGGAGATATACACGTCATTGCCAGAGTCATGTTGCTCAACAGAAATACACGACGTAAGTTGATGTATAAAGCGCACCTCCAACTGCAGACGGCTGACACAATGTGCCTTATACCATGTAGGCCTATACAATAAAACAAAAAACAAATTAAAAAAAATGAGATTCTTTAATCGTCCTACCGGATTCTTTAGTCGTCTGTCGTATCTTCAGTACTGAAAAAAATAATTTGCGGAAGAAACGACGTACAGATGATATTTTTGTGCAAAATTGTGCTCACGATGTCTATCCATGGTTCCTTCCTCAATATATTTCAGTACTGAAGAGAAAATATGTCTTTTTTATGAGGTGTATCTTAGCTACCACAACTATGGAGATCTAATTCCTTTTACTCTCACGTATTAAATAATAGAAGATCTATTTTGTGCGTTGTCATGACGAGACATTTATGTCTATTTTTCAGCGGAGCGACTGGAAGGCGCTGTGGTGCGGGTAGGCAATGACGCGGACATCATCAACAATGCACCCTGCGGCTCAGTTAGTCGTGCAGACGCATCGGTGGCAAGTGGCTGGACTACGATCTCTTGTAACCCAAATGAAGGTTTAAGCGGTCGTTATGTCAGCGTAAACAACGACTTCACTAACCACGGCGATTGCGTAACAGCTGGAGATTGCGTCATAACCCTGTGCGAGGTGACGGTGGATGAGTATCTCACTGCGGCCATCGAATCAAGCACCCAGCTGACAAGTAATATTTTTTTTCTATCATTTCACAGCAGATGCCCAGTCTATCATTTGAAGATACTTTTGTAGTCTTAATCAGTACTCATACTCGAGTACTATACTCAAAAGAGCAAATTAGATATTTAAAGCCTATGAATATAATAGAAAAGTTGGCGTGAAATCACAATTTGTTTGATTTTGACCATTTATCAGGGGCGGATCCAGGAATTTTTCAGGAGGGGTTTTGCCCATCAGATTTTTATGTCAGCTTGTTTCGGACAGACGGACACGCAAAAAATGCATTACATTATATTTTTTGGTGTCAGAGCAGGGGGCGGTTTTGACCCCCAAACCCCACCCCCCCCCCCCCCCCCCCCCCCCCCCCCCCCCCGGATCCGCGCCTGTTTATTTGTTTAGTTGTCTAGGAAACGTTCATTTTTCAAAACATTTTGTGGCCCTAACTTGGGAACCCCTGTACCGATATTCAAAATTCAAAGGGTTTTGTAATCTACTCAACAAGGTCCTTCAGGGGAATTAGATTCAAAGAAGCACATTGTCCTGCCTACTAATAAGTAATAAGACACAGTGCTCTTCGATCGCATTCAAGAGATGTACTGTTGGACGTTCGTTCATGGGTTCTTCCTGAGTATAAGCCATATTTCCTTTTTTTGCAGGTACCGAGTTGTACCAAACTACAACTGGAACTGCACCCATAACCGCATCTGGCAACGAAGGTGTGACATCTTCTGCAATCTCTGCAAGCTCCAATAGCATCAAGTGCTTTATAGTCCCTTAAAGAGGTTTAAAGACAGATT
This sequence comes from Henricia sp. BOLD:AAB3569, assembly GCA_037783545.1. Taxonomy (NCBI): domain Eukaryota; kingdom Metazoa; phylum Echinodermata; class Asteroidea; order Spinulosida; family Echinasteridae; genus Henricia; species Henricia sp. BOLD:AAB3569. Next base: position 7,797 of record JBBELK010000571.1, read on the forward strand.
ACATGATTGGAAAACTTGTATAAACAGTAACAGCAGCATCACATAACTTGGGGTGGATTCATACTGAGCCTTTTCGCACATAAATTTGTCGCTTTCACAAAAAAGGTAGCACTTTAAAGGAAGGGTACATGCATGTGGCGTAGCCAAGGATTTTTGTTTTTACAGGGGCACTGCTTTTTAGTAGGGGGAGGGGGAGGAGGGGGGTGCAGTGGCCTACCGAAAATTTGTACCGGCCAGACCAAGGTCGCTCGGGGGCAGGTGGTGGAGGGGGGGAGGGGCCTGGCCTGGCCTGGGCTGGGCTGGGTGTCCTCTTCCCGTTCCACCACGTGCATACAACCCCAATTTTCTTTTCAGTTGGGGTGAGGGGGCGGGGTTGAGGGGGAGGGTGGGGGCGAGAGGGAGAGGGGGGTGGGTGGGGGAGCGGTGGGGTTGCCAGTAATTTTTATATCAGCTTGTTGCAGATAGGCAGACACAAATGTATTACTTTTTTCTTTTTTTTTTTAGTCGGAGCGGACACCCCCATCCCCTCCCTGGCCCTCTGGATCCGCGCCTGAGCATATGGGGTGATTTTTTTCCCAGAAAAAAAACGCTATTCAATTGCCAGTATTTCCCTGTAACGAATTAAGGTTAATTCACATAATTGTGTGCACATGGTTTTATAATGGAATGCAATGCTTATGTGAAGTTGCTTGTAATTTGTGTGTTTAAGTTTAAAGCAAGATTATTTGTATAGTGATTGTAGTAAATTAACATAAATGAGTTTTTATGGAAGGTCTTATTTAGGGGTGCGCAATTTAGAATTTTAAAAGAGAATAAGAATTTATTTCAACACTTTTATGTAACATATAAGTTAACAAAAATATACCAGGTAAACGAATGTGCATAATTGGGTTTAAATTAAAATATAACAAAATAACAAATATCAATTTGTTATATAACAGAAGAAAATGTCAGTAATCACGGTGTTGCATAACATCTGTGCATAATTTGTCCACCGTAAAATACCATGCCATAAGTATAGGCGGGGTTGGTTTTCAATGAACAATTTTGCCTCTGAAGCTAGCAAACGTTTGGCAATGCTTAAGGTCCCCATGAAATAGCCAGAGCCTCCGTTAGCACAAAATCGGCTGATAAACAGCGCCATGAAATAGACCGATCCAGTAAGCCCCGCCCATTTAGAAATTGCCTAGCAACATGCCACACTTCGCATTATTTTGTTTAACTAAGACTTTCTAGAATTTTAAATACCGACTTTGATCTTTAAGATGTAACATTTAGAAGCAATGTGTAATGGTGCGTATACATGTATAGTGTCTAGTTTACCGTAAAAAAAATCCCTGTATAAGACGCATTTTTTCATAGCAGCACCCTATCGAAAGTTTGGGACGCGCCTTATACACGGGATTCTCGTGAGTACTTGTGTGTATAAGGCGCACCTTTCCACTACCGTGGCAGACTTTAACAGTTAGGGGTGCGCCTTATACATGGGTGCGCTAATTATTAATTTTGACTATAGTCTTATGCAGTTATACAAGTATCTTTCAGCTGTGTTCTTTTGTTTTATGTCTACGACTTATTCTCGTCATTTGGCTAATTTCAAGAAAAATTGCTGAAAATAAATTTTCATTTTTTGTCAAAAAATGTATGATTCAGATTTTCTTCAAAATTGCAGAAAATGTTATATAGATAATATACCTTGAATTTGACCTTGACTGGTCACCCAGGGAATCAAATTTTGAAAATTTTGATAAATGCATCTCAACCGCATTGACGACATGTTGTGCGTGACAATCCGTCTGCGTTGCCGCAATATTCCTTGAATTTGACCTTGACTGGTCACCCAGGGAATACAATTTTGAAAATTTTGATAAATGCATCTCAACCGCATTGACGACATGTTGTGCGTGACAATCCGTCTGCGTTGCCGCGCGAACGTCTCACCAGATATTGACAATCGTGAGGTTGCATTCGCCGTCGTATAACGCCACCTGGCCTGGGGTCCTCGAAAACTGAGGGGCCAGGGCAGTGTCGATGTCCCGCGGTCGGTATCCGTAGAGGCTAAAATGCTTCAAAAATACAACGACAGCAAGTCGCGTCGTGTTAGGCAGTAGTTTCATTCTGCTAATAGTTCTGGGCTTACATGGGCCGGCAACAACCATTCCTTTCCCGTTTTCCCCGTGAAAGGACATCGCCATGCCTTCGCCGCTGGCGTCGGTGTCCAGTATGTGTTGGGCCTCTGGGTCAAGATCTTCAACACGGACATCTCTTGCAGATTGCTCCCCTTCGTGTCTTAAAATGACTCTTCATCACTCGTCTACTTGACCTGGCGAAGTTTCGAAAAACGGTAACAAGATGCCGTCACGACCGCCGTCTTGGGTAATGGAAAGCTTTCGAGATGGAGACAGTATATAGTAGCCTACTAACAGTGTTGTAGTATTCCACTAAGTACCACTAAGTAAACTGGGCCCGAACTCGATTTTCAGTACTCGAAAAAAAAAACTCATCAACTCGTACTTGGCACTAAGTGAACTCCGCACTCGGATTTTCGTACAGTCAGTACGTACAAACATGCTGTAGTCCCAAGATCATTTTTGGAAACCCATGCATTCTTTCAGGGGGGAGGAAATTTGTGAAAAGATTATATTCTTTTATAAAAAAATGTAACATGCGTGGAACTACATTTTTCAGGTGAAACTGTTTTTACGAATTTATACGACATTGCATATCTGTTATATAATGGCGGCCTCAAGGAGTTGTTAAATTCTACCTCGTCATCACTTCCACCTCGGACTTGACAGTAATGAGTTTGCATTCTCTATTGTGTGTAATGTCATGCTTGAAAGCCTTCGAACAGAACAGGTAAGCGGAGGGGGCCGTCCAGAGCTCCGTACTCTCAATGCATTTTATCGTGCCGGAGTGGGCGCAACGCTACACAATGGACAGCATTTTTACAGTCGACGTGCTGGAGCTGATGGCAGCCGGCCGTGTCTGACGGGGATACCGATGCTGACAAGCCTGGCTGCTCGTACCAAACCATCCTGAGATCTCAGGGAATTTCCACTATGCGAAGCGACGTAACAATACCCTGAGGAAATACACGCAAATCTGTGGAGCGAGCCGGCTGTTGTCTTGAGCCAACTCACGCCCGAGTCATTTTGATGTAATTTAATCAATTCGGTCAAGTTATGCCGAAAAGAAACAATTTCTATACTTTCCAGAAATTGTATTGGGTTCCGTTTCTTATGACTGTCCCATTCCTACCAAACTTTCAAACGACGAACCTTATTACTCCGCAGTTGTTCACATTAATAACAGGGATGCATGCTGACGAATGTAATGGAACGGATTCCCCAGTATGCTTTAAATAGCAGCCAATCGCCGACGCGGACAACGGCCAGCATTACCGAGTACATGTATTACATGCATGCACGGTGTTTACAATCTGCGCGCGTTACATTTGAATACCTGCAATCGTGCTACAATGCACTGCAAGCGTCCTGATTGGTCCAGCAGAGGCGACAAGATTTCTGTCGCTAGTCCCACCGCCAAATGGGGCCTTTTTCAACAGGGCCACTGTACGCAGGAGTTAGGGAGTGCGTTAAAGGGGCACTGTTGCAAGAGGATGTACCAAACGGACATTAGTATAAACCCAACGTCGTCAGGTAAAATCACCGACAACGGAAAAGACGGTAAAGGCCTCGTGTCCAAAGAGAAAAGGTCATCTGCTCCAGCTTCAGATATTTCCTGGCAAGAATTTTCCGATATGACTGACAAGATCGTCAGTCTGGTCGCGAGTCATTTCAAAATGGCGTGCGCGACATCAAAGATGCATATGCAGCACGATATGTGGCAAACGGACTCCCCCCTACCATTGTTCCCCTATTGTGTCTCAAACATCCAAGGAATTTCCAAGGAATTCCTTTCAGTTTTTAGGGGGGAGTGGTGCGTTAACAAAAGGGAAAAGTGTGTTGAGATATATGGGCGGTAGGGGAGAGTCCCTCTGCCACATATCGTGCTGGGTATTCAAAGATGACAGACGATCGATGGTTTGCAGTTTGGAAAATAACAAATAAATTGCACCTTTCGTGGTTATCTCCCTTATCGCTGGCGATACACAATCAATAGCAACGTGTCACATTTCCTCAAAAATGTGGTAAGCAGCAGAGAGCCACATTACAACGTCGGTACATGATGTGACCGTGGAGGCCGCCATCTTGACAATGTATTTTGGCAGACAATCCATTCCACATTGAGCAATCGTTGGCGCCAACGTTAACAAACCGTTCGCGTGTTTGGAACGCAGCCCTGATTCAGTACCTCCAGCTCAAAATTTGCGCGCGCAGGTTTTAAATCTGCTTGCGCATAAAGATTGCGCCGTATTCGAGCATGTCAACCACCTGTTGAATTTGAGGAGGCACGAACTTATCAAGCCGGGTCCGAACAAGGACTTCGCCGGCCTTTGTTCTCTGCACATTCCAGTTAGTGTGACAATCTCTCGCAACAATGCAAAGATATCCAACAAACAAGCAAAATTGCAAACAAGGTTGGATCTGGCGACTCGTGGAGCTCAATCAAGCGGAAAGAGCAGGCGGGTTTTCGGCATTGTCAAGGGCCAAGAAGAGGCTAACTGAACTACCCGAGGTCGAAGTATCGAACACATCGGAAGTACGGAGGAACGGCTCGGACTCCAAAGGAGCAACTAAGTATTATTCAGCTACAGATAGCTCTGTAAGTATATAAATCTCTTCCTACCCCAAAGTGCAAAATTGCAGGTAGATTGGCAAGTTTTATTCCGTTATTTCGAAATGGCAAAATATCACCTCGGACCCATGGGTGTTGGATGCCAAAAAACACTCATACCACATTGAATTTGCCCAATGGCCAGTATATGTTATGCCAAAGCGCATTCCTTTCACTGCTACCGATACTAAAATTATCTCGGACGAAATTGATAGCTTGCTGCAAAATGGAGCAATCGTCAAAACACTGGCGAATTCATATCAAATATTTGTTATCCTCCCTAAGAAAGTGTGGACCCACATTAAGATAGGTGTGTTACATACAATCTGCTTGCGAAAAGCCAATCACGTGGCACAACAAACTATCCACAGTCTCGATCGCAGCTCTGCAGTGTCATCGGTGATTACAGCGCTTAAAAAGGACCTGCTGTTGAAGTATCCCCAAAACAAAAGCAATGGTTGCAAAGTTCATTAGTCCATCGTCATTGTACTGACAATATTTCTTAATCCAAATTTATAACCAGAGAAAGATTCTCTTCAAAACAAATGCATGCCACTTATACTTCACAAGTGTCTTGCAGCAGATCTTTTTGAAAGCAAATTTACCGGTACAACCCTGTTGTTTTTTACCGATTGATCAGCGGCGTCAAAAATAACAAAGATAAGAGAATTTTCTTTATTTACACAAACATATATTATTTAATAAAACTGATACAGTTATAAAGCCTTAATAATCTGCTAACTGTTGAGAAAATGTGATGACATTTGGACCAGAATGACATTTGGAAAAGTATGGCTTTTCAAAGTATCACATGCAAACGCACATCGGCGATTTCGGTTTTTCGCATAACCTATGGCGCAAAAGAGTCATGTTTTCATGGTTCAACTGGCCATATCTTTTGTTTTAGGCAAAGTTGTACAATTATTTTTACGTAAGTCTTATTATTGACTCAAGACTACACATTTCGGCACAAATAATTACATTATTTAATAATTTACTTTTTGACACGTTTCTAATTGTTGGGCAAAAATTTCTAAAACAAAAAACATGCAGTGTATAACTATACTAGGTGCTCTGCTCTTATCGCATACATGTAGCATATAGGCAAGACGCCATTATGTAATTTGCATACATGATCTTTTTTTTTTCTTGGCCACACAATGCTTTTAATTTCTGGCGGAAATCACAGTCCTATTGCACACAAAGACAAAACATGTTGATTAGCTAGGAAACTGTCTGTCACGTATACAAGCAACCAACAAGGCCGCTTTAGTTGAATTCATCACTCGTTGTCATGGCATTTGAAATTGAAGTTTAATTACATACCGAAAACTACGTGGAACATAAATACATGATACGTGTTTTCGCCGGGGGAGTTGTTCCTATTTTGTATCTTCTCAAGGGCGGATCCAGGATTTTCCAAAGAGGAGGGGGGAGGGGGGACCATTTCAGGTCTTTGCTGCCCCAAAGACCTGGGGCAGCAGGTCTTTGGATCACAGTAATTGTTACTTTTGTTGCTCCTTGCCTATTTTGTGTATTGCAGGAATGGCTAAATAAATAATAATAATAATAATCCCCAACGGCGTGAGGCCCGCTTAAAGGTACACACCGGCCTACTGTTTACGTAATTTAGTGATATATCCTTGACAAAAATTGTTGATGGTCCTTGTGAAAAAAAATCGTACAAAATAATGTCCCGTAATTAACCACAAAAGCTTAACATTAATTAAAACGGTCAATAGTCGAGTTATACGCTTTACCAGCCGTTCACTATCGCGCGAGACTCACGACTTTGTCGGAAACGATTCGTTCTTCACTTGGCAGCTTTTTGCTTTGGATACCTCTCATTTTCTGCTGAAGATTTTACTGGACAGCCTGGAAGACCGAATAGGTCTTTCCGTTTTCCGTAGAGGAGCTGACATTCATGGTTTGTCTTTACAACGTGTGTGTGCCGTGGGGCTAAATGTCACATTGTCCGGTAGACTGTTCACGGTGGAACTCGTTTCGGTTCCTCGGACTTTGTGTGAAAATGTTATGTTCGATTTTTCAGAGTTATCTTTAAATTTGTTTCATAACCAGAATAAATAGTCTCTTTTGTCAAATACTCATTAATATTTAGGGAAAAGGGAAAAATCAGAGCTGAACTGCATGCAGTACTACTGCAGTAATAATCTTCAGTAATGAACTGTGTATATCACACGGCCATACTGCTGGAAATAAAACTAACCCAAGACCACGTGATTTATCGGAACCAGATTCTGGTTCCGATAAATCACGTGGCCTCAAATTTTAAAAAATGCTCAATTTTGCGGTTTCCTTTCAGGTTCTCTTCAGTCTAACTGAACAAAATTCAGAATCATGTATGGGTCTATATTTCGAGTCCAAAATAGCCAAACAAAGCCGGTGTGTCCCTTTAAGGGCCTGACAAATTTTGGATTCTAGATGCTTTGTGGTGCGATCTCAGGCAATATTTAATCACTTTAAGCAAGCAAAAGTGTGATGTCATGTGAGGCAGATACCTCAACGGTTGCGAAAGTTATCGATAATTAAACAAAAACCCGGGTCCGCCCTGCGTTTGCAATAACCCAACATTTGTCTTCATGAGTTGACAATTGTTTTTGTTTCTTTTTCGATCAAACATTTCCAGGACTTTTCTTTAAGACAGTTAATAAAATATTAACTTGAAACTTGGGATCAAAATTAAAATTAAAATGACTAAAAATTAAAATTAGATAAAAGATAATATAGAATGTGATAAAATGTGATAAAATATAGAATGTGATAAAATGTGATAAAATATAGAATGTGATAAAATGTAATAAAATATAGAATGTGCTAAAATGTGATAAAATATAGAATGTGATAAAATGTGATAAAATAGAATAAGAAAAGATAAAAGAGATACATGCAAGTATGCAACGCAAATTACAAGCAAGTTCATAATAAGCATTGCATCACATTATCTCACTAGTTCTCTAGCATTTGTAATTTTCAAGACTTGATTTGCCCAAATGAACTCGGGAAATATATTTACGTACTTTGTTGCATTTCGTATTTGGCCCAATTATAATAATCAGATTTATACTATCTAGTTTGGGGCCATCCAAAGTTGTAAACATGTTCACGGTTCTACAAAGGGGGGCGGGGTTGTCAAGAGCCACATACGACTTTACGTGCACTGACAAATGTTTAGTAGCATTTCAGGTGTGGAAGGGGGGCGGGTGTCTCGAAAAACACTACGCTCTGTATAACCATGGAAATATTGACAAGTTTGGACGACCCCCTTTGTGATAATGTACAACTATATATTCCTTAAAACCAAATTGAAAAAAGTGCTGGCTGCGAAACTAAGGTGGTACTAATTTTCGGTACTATATGCTTTTAACAATTGAAGTGTTCATTTGAGAGAAAAAACAGATAAGCGCCATTCAACATTTTGCACGTACCTCAAGCTTTTCTGTCTTGCCTTACAGAAAATAACCAGCAAATTGTAAGAGAAAGGTATAATATTGGTAAAATCAAGCCACTTTTACTAATTGAATGCGTCAGTGTTGCATATTTTGCTGGTTATTTTCTGAAAGGCAAGACATAAAAGCTTGAGGTATGTGCACAATTTTGAAAGGCACTAATCTGTTTTTGCAAAAGAACTCTTGAATTGCCAACCTCTGAATTTCAGGTTTATGCATTGCTGACATCGACCGGTGGCTGTCAAAGCTGTAACAATAGACAGCCGAAGTGAGACGTAAGCTGCCATGGTAATTGGTTCTAAACATCATGGCCGTCGGAAAAAAGTACCATTGCAAAAGCACAGGGACACGGTTCAGTGATTTTATGTGTAGAGCCATTGCCTAGGCAATTAACAAACGATGACGTAGTCACTTCGGCAGTCTATTCGCTTTTTGCATGTAACAGTTGCATAATGGCTGATGCCCTGGGGCCGTATTCATAAAACACACTTAAGTGCAACTTGGCTAAGGAATTCCCTTAAATGTGGGAAATTTTCAGGATTACACTTAAGTGTTTTTTTAATATCACTTAAAGGATATCACTTAGTTAAGGGAATCCCTTAAAAGTCAAGTGTAAGTATTGCACTTAAGTTAAGTGTGTTTTATGAATACGGCCCCTGATTCTTCACTCTGAAATGAAGGTGTAATTTCGAAAGTCACTCACTAATACCTAAGTCACAATTAAAGTGGAGGCCGGGCGGCGTGTGCGATTTATAGGCATCGGTCGGCGTGTAGAGGTCGGCGAAAGATCGCGCGATTAATTGGGCGGTCACAGTCACAATTAGCCTTTTAGAAATATGGCGGAACAAAAGGAGAGGGCGCAATTTCATTTCGGTATGAATTTTTTTATCAATTGTATTTCTTTCCAAAAACTTGATTTACATGTTGTAATTATAATACATAGACAGAATTATCAATAAAAATAATAAGTGTAAAGTGAAAAACTGAGTTATTTTGCATTTTAGTCGATTTTATACCCACTGCAAAGTGCGCCCTCATATCGTGTCTGCCATACTTCAAAAAGGCTCATTAAAAGTGCCCCGCACGCTGCCATGACGGAATGGGTCGATTTCTTGGCCCGTTTATCGGCCAGTGTTTGGCAGGCACTCATCCGATGTCCTGCACATGTCACTGCGATACCCCGACCGATGTCTGGCCGATTTCCGGCCGGGCGCCGCCAAATCGGCCGGACGCCGGGCGGGGCCAGGCCGGACGCCGGGCGGGGCCAGGCCGGCGTCTGGGCATCGTCTGGGCGGCGCCTGACCGATATATGGATTGCCTGGGTTGTCAAAAATTTGGCCCGGAGCCCGCCCGATGTGTGCGATGCCCTGCCAGACATCGGCCAGGCATCGACCGATTTATTGGCGATCAGTTTGCGATGCGAAACGCCGCACCAGGTTTTAAGTCCGAGTTAAAAGTAACTCGATGCCCAAAAATGACCCGGCAGCCACAAGGAGTCCCGTGGGGCCCCGGCCGAAAATGCCTAGAAATCCGTCGCAAACTACTCGCAAACCCATCGCAAGCTAATTGTGACTGGGGTATTAGCTGCTGTTGTTGATACGTGGTGCTTGAACAGTCTGGTTGCTTTATGCCGTTCTATCTTACGGTGAACATGGTCTTGATTCTGTACTTCACACCTGCCGCGTGCACCACACAGCAACAAAAATGTAGCCTGGTCAAGTGGATACTAAGTGTGCATATATAAAAGGAACGTACCGGTACGTCAGTACACCAGACACTATCTATGTGAAACATCACGCAAAAGTCTAATTGTCCTAAATTAGACGTCATGTGTTATTTTTGGCTTTCATATGAGAGCTTGGCGAATATTTTCCCCACATGATTCAATTCGCATTTTGTGTGAATAGCATCCGGCATACTGTGTACTTCCTTTTAATACGGTATCCACTTGACTAGACTAATGTTTTGTTGCTATGTGGTGCCGAATCAATACCGTCTTCACCTTAGGGGAGAATGGCATAAAAGAACAAGACTGTTGATTGCTGGGCAATGGCGTGCACCACGTAGCATCAACAGCATAGTATGTTGACTTTCTAAACTGCACCTGCATTTGGAAGTGAATAATTCGGGACACCAGCCTTTAATTATGCAAATGTTACACGTAAATGACTAATTAAAGGGCCTTGTACACTGTACAATCGCCATTTTGTACCATGCCAATGACATCCCCAAACAGCCTGCACTGACCCGTGCTGGATGTGTGTTCAAATGCTGTGCATCCCTCGGTTAAACTGCAATGCACTGCGCAACTCGTAACTTTGCGTGTAGATGCTGTCGATAGAGGGCTTGGTGTTTTCACACACTTGCTACTCTTGTACTGCGCAAAGGTTTTGGCAGACGTACATGTAGTTATGGGCGCAGTGCCAGTTGAAGTAGCGGGTGCAGTGCCGGTTGAAGTAGCGGGCGCAGTACCGCTTGAGGTCGCGGGCGAAGTTCCCGGTGTAGTTTGGTACACCTCGGTACCTGTAAGAATTACATCAGCTATATCAACAATCAATAGTATGTCCCATAATCTTATTAAAATGAAAACCTCTGGAGGAAAGACGGGCAGAAAGTCGCCTGACGTTCTTTTGCAACAAGGAAGGCCCTTTAACATGGAAAGATTTACAAATTTACAAATTCAGGACATCTTTCAAATTCAAGAAATGAATTTAAGATACGAATATTCCAGGGCAAATGTCAGTTGTCGGAGCGGATGTGAGCTGATAAAAAAAAGAAAAACCTCGGGGAGAATTCACACTGAGCTTTTCAGGCGAAAATTTGACGCGCGTCGCTTTCAGAAAAAGCGGTTTAGAGGGAATTTAGAGTAAAAAGACGCACTAAAAAACACTTTCTGCACAAGTTTATTCTGTGGTTTTGACGGAGTCAGTGCATCGTTTCACTTCAAATTTCCTCCACACCGCGACACGTGTCGCATTTACGAGCAAAAAGTCTCAGTGTGTGAATCCTCTCCTTACTTGTCAGCTGGGTGCTTGATTCGATGGCCGCAGTGAGATACTCATCCACCGTCACCTCGCACAGGGTTATGACGCAATCTCCAGCTTTTACGCAAACGCTGAGGGGAGAGAAGTCGTTGAAAACGTGGTTTACGCTGACATAACGACCGCTTAAACCTTCATTTGGGTTACAAGAGATCGTAGTCCAACCACTTGCCACCGATGCGTCTGCACGACTAACTGAGCCGCAAGGTGCATTGTTGATGATGTCCGCGTCATTGCCTACCCGCACCACAGCGCCTTCCAGTCGATCCGCTAAAAAATAGACACGAATGCAAAAAGAGATTCTTTATTATTTTAAAATGTGCAGTCTTATAGCGCTACCAACGTGAGAGTAAAATGAATTAGATCTCCATAATTGTGGTAGCTAAGATACACCTCATCATAAAAATAAAAAAATGCATAATTTCTCTTCAAAACGCGTGGTGCCTACACTCTTTAATCGCCCCACTGTCGTATCTTCAGTACTGAAATATTGAGTTAGAAAAGCTTCGTGAGCAAAATTTTGCGCCAAAATATCATCTGTACGTCGTTTCTTCCTCCAATTATTTTTTTAGTATATGACCACAGCGACTTCCATGTCGCTCTTCTGAAAAAAGACACGAATTTCTCGTCCTGAAAACGCAAAAAAAATATTTAAAACGTAACTAGAGTAAAAGGAATTAGATCTTCATATTTGTGGTAGCTAAGATACTTCAAAATGCGTGGTTATCACATACTTTAATTATCCCAATTTCTTTTTTTTTTTAGTTGAGGAAGAAACCATGGATAGACTTCGTGAGCACAATAATATTGTGTGCCAAAATATCTTCTGTGCGTCGTTTCTTCCGCAAATTATTAATTTATTCAGTACTGAAGATACGACAGACGACTGAAGAATCTGGTAGAAAGAATGTGAGTACCACGCATGAAGAGAAAGATGGATTTTCCGATTTTTATCATGAGGTGTATTCTGTCGCTTAAGCCGCCTTTCCATAATTTATGCAGAAGTTCCGTCCGTTTTGCGTCCGCATCCTGTGCACTGCCGGCCTTGCTGAAGTATAGGAAACGCACGCAGAACACACACAAAACGTAAAAAAATACATATGGAAAGAAGCCTTTAGTCATCACTCTGACCGTTTGTACCGTAAAAAACCTGTGTATGGGGCGCACTTTTTCACCATGGCAAACAATCAAATGTTGGGCTGCGTCTTAAAAATGGGTAAGCCTGCGCCTTTTATACTCGTGTATAAGGCACATTGTTCAGTCATCTACAATTGCATAGTTCCGACCTTTCAATCAACCGAACCGCCGACCAATCACAACAGAGCTAGCAGACAGCGCCCACATATAGGTCAAAGTGCATTGCCTCACAAACAACATTTTCGCGATTTTCTGCCGATACGTTGTATGCGGCGTTCCGGGAGAATTTTTGGTTTCAAGGCCGGGCTGTTCGCTGTTCAAAGGTAAGAAAGCGAATGTTTATGAATATATGACATTTTGTATCACTGGCCTTTTACTAAGTGCGTGCTACGGTAACTGTCGACCCTAAAAAAATGAATACCTTCGAGTTTCCTCCAATGAATCTGTGCTTTCCGTTGAAAGTCCTATATTGGTTTGTGCAGTGTGTGTATACATTTTGACGATAGCGTGTGAGGCATAGCAACAATATCCAAGGGGGGCGGGGTTAACTGGGCAATCTTGGAACTATGCATTGAGGTGTGCCTTATATATGGGTACGCCTGCGCCTTATACCCGTGAAGGTGCGCCTTATACATACTTACGACGTGTATCTCTGTTGAGCAACTTGACCCTGGCAATGATGTGTATACCTCCAAGGTCCACTTTCCACCACGGCGTTTTCTCAATTGCTGCAATGAAATAAAATGCTCGATCAGTTACACAATTTCTTTACTTGTTGGATACTGATTTCATATTTTACGAACTAAGCCAGATTCCCAGAATATTTCTCCTGACCAGATGTTTTTACGAGACCGCTACAAGTCAGCCATAACAACTTGAAGGCCGGGTGGCCAAATTATAGGTAATAAGACCAACCCGAAATGTAGGGACGATAAAAGGCGTCCCGGAAACTGGTACAAGATTTGAAATAATGGTCCAAACGTAGAACGCTTTACCTATACTAAGTATAACGTCCACTTTAAAAATACCTTGGACAGTTAAGTCCGAGTAACTCTGACCCTATATAGGGTCCGAGGCTATGGTCCAAGCAGGTTATCAGGTATTGCAGGTACCCGCCCAACAATCGCAACAGTTTTCACCCTCAAAGTGGCTACAAATCCACTTAACACGCCATCTGAGGTGCAAGTACAAAGTTTAAGCTGGGGTACAATGACTTACTTACATTCTTACAGAAAGTGGAAATTTCCGTCCGATTCTGAGACCGATTCTTTCCGTTATACAATTGCATTGCTTGATGCAGCACGCCGCGCGCTGCCGAGTTTGCATCAACCATACGCCGTGTGCTATTTCCCCTCGGCCTGTAGGGGAAACAGCAGGCATACCGTCTCAAGATCACCTCGGGTCATTAGTTTGTATCATCACCCTCATGAGCAGTCAACATTTATATAGACAATAAATTGAACTTGCTCTTAATTGCTGCATGCCTTGGTAGGTAAATTTTGTGGTTTTCACTGCATCGTTTCTTTCCGTCGTTTCTCTCCGAATTCTCTCTCTGTGCCGATTTGTTTTCCCAAAGAGACGCGCTTGTGCATCAAATTTACACGCGCAGTGAAAGGGTTATGTGTGAATCACAGAACACCAATAATGGAAATTTGTGGTGTGAATCCACTATCTAGAATGCACCCTATACACCAATCCGGTAATAAGGTCTTCTTTATGGTGGCCTTGAAGGGACTAAAATTGACGTAAATATTCCCGGGAAAATTCACGTCCCGCGCTGGGACACATATTTTCCCACAAATATTCACGTACAAATTCACGTCCCTCGCTCTAGGACACATATTTTCCCACAAATATTCACGTACAAATTCACGTCCCGCGCTCTGGAACACTTATTTTCCCACAAATATTCACGTCTGGGACACATATTTTTCCACAAATATTCACGTACAAATTCACGTCCCGCGCTCTGGAACACATATTTTCCCACAAATTTTCACGTGCAAATTCACGTACAAATTCATGGTCAAACTCTCTTGCCCTCGATTCCGCCGCTGATTCAGCCGCAGATTCGAAAAGGATGGAAAATCCAGAATACATACACCAGAGGATGTTTACTAGACGGGCTCAATTCGGAACAATTTCATAATTTTCCTACATGTCCGCACAGACTCCTGTTCAACTTTTAAAAATGTAACTTATTCTGCTGCAAGACACACCTAATTTTGGTTTCAGCTTGAGCCGCACCTTATTTAGTACCTAATTAAGGAGTTAAAGGGACGTTCGAATATTTTGGTAAAACATATTTACTTTTTAGCTCTTTGGGGAGGGGTCCCTTTAACTCCTCAATTAGGTACTAAATAAGGTGCGGCTCAAGCTGAAACCAAAATTGTGCAAACAAAGTGTGCCCGGTACTAGAATCTACTGATTCGAATATGCATGAAAAGTTGTTAATTTGTCAGTAATTGGTTTAGCCTGCGTCGGGGAGAATGAACGTTAATTAGGGTGCGTTCGAAATTGTTGGTGTAAAATATTCACTTTATAGCTATTTGGGGAGAGGTACCTTTTAACTCCTTAATTAGGTACTAAATAAGGTGCGGCTCAAGCTGAAACCAAAATTAGGTGTGTCTTGCAGCAGAATAAGTTACATTTTTAAAAGTTGAACAGGAGTCTGTGCGGACATGTAGGAAAATTATGAAATTGTTCCGAATTGAGCCCGTCTAGTAAACATCCTCTGGTGTATGTATTCTGGATTTTCCATCCTTTTCGAATCGGCGGCGGAATCGATGGTCGGCTTACTTCAACTAGGTGAATATTTGTGGGCAAATTTGTGGGCAAGAGAGTTTGACCATGAGTTTGTACGTGAATTTTCACGTGAATATTTGTGGGAAAATATGTGTTCCAGAGCGCGGGACGTGAATTTGTACGTGAATATTTGTGGGAAAATATGTGTCCCAGAGCGCGAGACGTGAATTTGTACGTGAATATTTGTGGGAAAATATGTGTCCCAGAGCGCGAGACGTGAATTTGTACGTGAATATTTGTGGGAAAATATGTGTCCCAGAGCGCGGGACGTGAATTTTCCCGTGAATATTTGTGGGAAAATATGTGTCCCAGCGCGGGACGTGAATTTTCCCGGGAATATTTGTGGGAAAAAATGATGTGTCCCAGCGCGGGACGTGAATTTTCCCGGGAATATTTGTGGGAAAAAATGATGTGTCCCAGCGCGGGACGTGAATTTTCCCGGGAATATTTGTGGGAAAATATGTGTCCCAGAGCGCGGGACGTAAATTTGTACGTGAATATTTGTGGGAAAATATGTGTCCCATGCAGCGCGGGACGTGAATTTTCCCGTGAATACAATTTTAGTCCCTTCAGGGCCACCATACTTCTTCCCTGTACATCCGCCATAGCTGGGGGACTTCCACTGAATGAACTGTATGTTTTTGTTGTTGCTGAAGCTGCATTTGTATACTTCGAACAAGTTGCGCGTCTTTGTAGGGTTGTGTGCATTGATTTACATACATATACTGGATACGGCATCTGGGAGTGTTTGTGTAGAAATGCGCGGCCGAACAATGGCGGCGCGTCGGGAGGGTAAACGCATGTAGCACTGCACGGCCTATTAACATTGCTGTTCTCATTAATTCAAGAACCGTGAAATATTATGTTGTTTACCCCACTTGAAAACGCACGCGCGGACGCGATTCCAGCCAGATATGCCGTCTCCAGTTATATATATAGCTCAATGGTTGTGTGCGCGCGAAGGCGGGTGCGTCGCGTATACGCGAAGGAGGCGCGTTCGTGCATAAATGGATGAGCGCTTTTTGTTCTAACAGCAACACAAAACGCACAGCCCATGCACAGCCCATGGACGTCCCCCAGCTATGGCGGATATGCAGGGAGGAAACCTTAGTTACCGGATTGGTGTATACAGCGATCAAACTTACTTGTGTGTGTGCAGTGCTGCCCTTGAGCATTCTCAAGCTCAGTCGTTGTATCTCCGTCAATGGCGTAACTGGCCAAAAAGCCGTAGAATACGGACGACTTGGTGGCAGTCTTATCTAACAGTGACAGGGCTGTGAACAAAAAGTTAGTAGACTGCCGAAGTGAATACGTCATCTTTTGTTGGTTGCCTAGGCAATTGGCTCTAAACTAAACATCACTGAACCGTGTCCCTGTGCTTTTGCAATGGTACTTTTCCGACGGCCATGTTAGTTTAGGGCCAATTACCATGGCAACACGTCACACTTCGGCTGTCTATTACTTTGCTACGACGAGGGCATTGTTCATAGTGCATGTAAAATACTCACAGCCAGGGGCCAGTTTCATAACACTGTTTAGCAGAAAAATTAGCTTTAATGGAGCGTGACCAGATTTTTTTCAAAACCTAACGATCATATTAAAATACCTCCTCAAACAAACTAGTCATAGGCCTATGGGAAGAAAACAGGAAATTATACGCCGCTGGTGTATATAACAATTTGAAAAGGGTTATTCCATATTTGGCGAATACAAATTTAATATATTAACCTTAAAATATTAAACATGCCCATTATAGCATCAAAAATCAAATTCAAACCCTGCCTGCATCATCATAAGTAAACACGTGGCGGCACGCGTCGTCAACTCAAATTCTCGAAACAAGGACGTATCGTACCCGACGATTAACGATAACGTCCGGACGTGCATTCGGGTAACTTCGGGAACATTCGGGAAAAAGGAGGAATTCCTCCTGTTTCAATATGGCGGACTAACATAGACCGTATCGAATAGCCGCCATTTAGTGGGGCAGTTTCTTCGTTCCTTGAGAACATGCATGGTTGCACATACTGTGCTTCCATGCATTGTTGAACGGTTTAAGTAACAAAAGGTGCCCCATGAAATGGCGGCTATTCGATACGGTCTATACTGACGGTTGCCGGACCTAAATATCATCTCAGAACAGTAGGGATATTTTGGTCTGGGAACCAGACTATAAATTAGTTTACAAAACTTCGGTGGTTTTTCGACGATATCCTCGGAAATATGCGGCATATAGAAGCGCGGGAGTTTCAGATTCGTATATGAGAAAAATATGACGGATGTTAGGATACAAAAATCTCAGGACCCATGAGGTAAGCCCGGGAAAAGTATGGAAGAAAAAGAGTAGGCCTATAATGTTTGAAAAAAATGGTATATAGTAGAAATTCTCAAAAGAAGCTGAGCATTAGCATAAAAACACTACCCAAAACTTTCATTTTTTAACCCTAACAAAAATGAGCCCTTTCGCGCGTAAATATGTACGCGTCACTTTGAGAGAAAAAAAAAAGCGTTCTGGAGGGAATTTGGGGTAAATGACGCACTGAAAATCACAGAATGACAAATACACTTCCAAACACGTCCAAATTCATTGTGGTTTTCAGGTAAGTGCCTCGTTTCACCCCAAATTCCACCCACATACATGTATCGCTTTTCCTCAAAGCGCTAGCAACGCGCGTCGAAATTACGCACGAAAAGGTTTAACATATGTAAAATATACTGCAACTGAAGTGAAACTGCAGTCGCACAAATGGGGAAGTGCTTTAAGAACTAAAACCAAACAGCAAGTTATTTTGGCAAGGATTATACTCACGGGCCATCTCCAAGCTGCAGGTCACAAGGTAACATCCCAGGATTTGAGTTATGCCAACAAAAATCAAACAGTGTTTGACGAAATTTGTAAAATTCGCCATTTCCCTTCAGGAGCGAAAACAAAATCTCCACTCCGTTCGTGACGCTCGGCGAGAGACGACTTTGGCTGTCGGAACCAAGATAACCAAGGTTACCATGCAGATAATTGTGGAGCTGCATGGTCCAAATTGTAGGAAAATTACTGTATTAAGCCCGTGAGTGAATCGATTGCAAACGTGCTACGTAATGTCGTATGCGTCACTGGACGGCATATCACAAAACTCTGCAAATTATGGACGGCTTCACACTGCTTATTTTTAGTATACTATTATTACCACGGGGAAGGATTTTAAACATGTCAGTTGATTGAGTTACAAAAATGCATAGTGACCGTCTAGTTATAGTGGCCACCTGTCGTTGGTCTTAAATGCTATGTGTATAATGCTATTATGCGGCCTTTATAAAGGCCAGGGGCTACCTGTTTATAACGGCCTCTTTTTTTTACGGTCCACGTGGCCAAACAAGTTTAACCGTAGAATCGTTACGATTATCTCAAAGCTGACGACTTGGTGGCCATTGGCCTAAATGCACTTACTATGTCATTGTTGCTACGTGGTGCACGCCATTGCCTATATATAGCGATCAGCGTCTAGTTGCCTAATGCTATTTTTGATACTTTACACCTGCCGCGTGCACTACATAGCAACACAATTCTGTATGGTCATATACATTGCAGCACGATATGTGGCAGAGGGTATACCCCCTACCATTGTTTCCCCATTGTGACTCAAGCATCCAAGGAATTTCCAGGGAATTCCTTTCAGTTTTAGGGGAGAGGGGTGGTGTTGGTGCATTAAAGGAAAGAGTATGTTGAGGTATAAGGGCGCGGGGTGGGGGTGAGTCCCTTTGCCACATATCATGCTGGGTATATGGTTGCAACTCGTCAAAACGTTGTGCATTTACAGCAGCATTTAATGGCTCGTGGTGGGAAAGTAGAAAAAGACAAATTCAGATACAACAGGACTAGATCGCAATATATCGGCCAGCTCCACGGGCTGAAATAAAGGAGTTTTAAGTGGCATTGTTCTGTAAAATTTGACCAGAGCACTCGTCGCATCGTTAATAACCACCACGAGGTCATTTCGTTTATTACACATCGCCCGTTGCCGTGGAAGTGATATATTTGGCCTTTAAGACGGTGTTATTTTCTGATGCATTGCTGCATCTATGTAGCTGATAATACGAGATAGATATGCAAATATATGCAATATTCGTCAGATATGCAAAACCGTTGATGCATCTGATGCAGATATGCAATGCCGTTAATTGATGCATCTGATGCATTGCTGCATACGTGTCAAAAACATGCCCGACTTTTAATCGTAAATAACTTTGTCATTTTTCAACGGATTTATATTTAAACAAAAAATTAACATCATGTAAATGAGGCCTGGCAAATTTTACTGAGTGAGTTTCATCAATTTTGATGAAAATATGTGGAGCGTGAACCAGTCTATTTCACCCTCGGACAGGTGAGGTATTAGTCTTGGTGCAAGACGATACTGACCGCCGCGAGAGGGCGCCATACACTTTACTATGAGGACAGGAAACCAGTCTACGTCCGTGCCTGCAGTATCGTCTTGGGACAAATCCTGAATCGCTCGGGAAATTCCGAGCGCATTCCAAGCATTGCTCATTATGCCATGCATACCTATGACGTAGGGCTTATTAACATATTTCAAGCCGAGCGCTGTGAAGTCTGGTACCTGTACGTACGTCTTAATTATCAAACAGGAAAAGCACACGTTATCGCGTCAGACAAGTCCGTGCTTTATTTGTTTTTAAAAGAAAAAATATGAAAATGTGGCAATGGAGCCAGTTTTTTTCCCAATGGATTCAACGAACTTCGGCTTTGGTTTGTCGGCCCGGCAACCAAAGCCGTTATTTGGCTGAACCCGTACGCTGCAGAAACGTGTCTTTATTATGATTTCAGACTGCGAAAACCGTACGGCACTCGCTGGCTAGCTAGCGCTATACGCGGACGAGACTGCCATGGGTCCTGTGTTTGAAGAAAAAACATAATTTTTGTTACTACTAAAATCACGTTTCATCGCCAAATTTAAAGATAGTATACATGATTGGTAAACTGTTGCAAATAGTTTTATCCCCCTGTGTGATTGAAGATATGCATGATTAAAATTAACCTGAGCAAAAACCAGCTTCGAACTTCGTCTAACCATGGAGGAAGGAAAGTCTTTCCTTCCTCCATGGTCTAACTTTTGAGAAAACAGTCAAAAAAGGGTTTGCAGTCATTTCGCCCCAAAACCACTTTGCCCTGAACCATTTCGCCCTGAACCTTTTCGCCCTGAACCTCGGCCTGTGCACAAAGTGGTTTTGGAGCGAAGTAGCATGTGGGCGATGTAGTGTTCGGGACGAAGTGATTTGGGGCGAAATGGCACTCAGGCAAAGTGGTTTGGCGGCGAAATGGCACTTGGGCGAAATGGTTTTGGGGCGAATTGAATTTTCGTCTCATGAGACGAAAACTAATTGTTTTACTGATTTCTCAAAGACTATAGCACTTCAGACAAAACCATTTCAGGGGAAGTTTTCTACGGTCATCGTGTTTATATTGTGTAAGTTAGGCGTAAATCTGTGAACATTTCTGATTTTCGAGAATTAGTGTCTACAAAAATGTTCTGATTTTTTTTAAAACAAAAGGTCATGCCTATTTGTTTCCGCAAATGATCGACGTCTCGCAGCAACTTCGGGAAAATCAAAAGTACAATGATGAAGAAAAATGATTCTCTAGCTACACACAAGTTACAACAGATTTTAGAAATACTTTGGTTGCAAAAATTAACCAAGCGGTTGCTGTGTTATGCTTGGTACAGTTCGTCCATCTCCGTGTGGAATATACAGTGAATTTACCACTAAAAATTATGACGCTGGCAAAGGGCAGGCTTTAATTTGTGGGCGACAAACAGCACCCGTAGCACACGTTTATTAGAATACAATTTTAAACAAATAGTATCCCCATGAACAGTAGACAGTTTCACAAATCTGTCTCGCAAACACGAACCTGGACACGATCGAACTTCTTTTATTTCAGTATATTTAGCAGGCATCGCATTTTCATTATTCCCGGTCCGGCACACGCAAAATTCTGCAAAATGTGTGAAATGCCGTGCGGCACGTACAGAAACGGTCTCGAAATCGGTCGGAAAATTGCACTTTCTCTAAGAATGTAAGTCAGTCATTGTACCCAGCTAAAACCTCGATAGGCTACTCTTGTACCTCAGATGTATTTGTGGCCATTTTGAGATTACAACAGTTGCTTTTTGGGGGCGTGTGTGGATCGGGAATTCCACCGCGGGGCGCGGGCCGCGCCAAGTATGTCTATAGCTCGGCAGCGGACAATCTGAGCCGTTCTTTTAAATTTTACGTTTATGATTCTCCCCAATTTGTAACACACTTGATTCGGGTATAACGTATACAAGTGGCTATCTTTTTTGGAGGATATATGGGACCATGATTTAGTAGGAAGGAAATAACCCTAGTTGTGCAGGCACAGAAAGTTGCCAGGCTGGCATGCTCATTATGTGGAACTCTGTTGACCTCTATAATGCATATGTATAAGCTTAGGTTAGAGGTCACACAGTGTCACATACCAACGTTCGACAAATGTCCCAAGACGATACTGGAGACTGGTGTGTATGCGCCCTCTCTTGGCGATTGTCGGTGAGTGTTGGTTATCGCGCAGTATCGTCTTGCACCAAGACTAGTGAGGTATAAGCACAGAATCATGAAATTGGTCCCGCAGTTCATTTTCACTCTTTATCACGCTCACTGCGCTTTCATGTAAACAAACACACGTGCTCAAAATTGAGACTTTTTTCCGTAAAATACAATGCCGAATGACAAGCAATTAACATCCACAAAGACACGTTTTGTGTCAAATTTGGGGATCTTGTGGCCTGCTTTTTCGAACAATAGATGTTCGTCTGTTCGTCTGCTCACGCCGACGTTGCCGGGCGATCGATTCTGCTTGCATTAATAATAGGCCTATTCGTCATCTTCGTGAACAACGACACGTTACCCGCAATTCTCTAGATAAAGTCGGCGCCTGTGCAGTTTCGCAGCCGAGTGGCTAGTTAGGTAATGTTATGCACCCTGTACTGATATAGTGTAGCTATCGGTAAGAGTTGAGAAGCTGACCACGTTGACTTATTAATTAAGCATCGTTAAAATGGTTAACATGTGCAGATTTGATGGAAAACTAACAACATTTTTGAGTGAGAAAAGTTTAAGATTTGTGAGGGAAACACTTCGAAATTTTCCAGCCTGTTTGTACACGAGTTCTGAAGCCACGATAAACTACTTAATTCTTTTCTTCAGCCCACCAGGGTCACGGGGGATTTTTACCCATTGAAATAAACATTTCTGTACATCTGTATACATAATTTGCTCCCATGGGTGGGGATTTTTGTCACCAAAATTTTGCAAAAAGTGACAATCCCCACCTTTTACTAGTTTGGGTATCGAGTGTGGGTGATAGGTACATTCAATATATACTCCATATCAATATGTATTTTGACCTTTTTACACCCTCAAAACGTATAATTATGAAGACTAGAAGTACTGAGCCAAGAGTTGGCCCTGCAGAGCCCTCTTCAGGCATATCCCAATTTCTATGCTCTTAAATTTCATGAGGCCTCCAGCTGTATACACTAATAATAACCAGTAGACATTTGGAACAAAATTGGTCAGCATGCCCCTCCAGTTTGCCTCAATTCGGTCCTTTTAAGTTCAGACAAAATCAAGGCTGGCTGGAGCGACTCTAAAGATGAGCGTATATAAATTCTTGTGAAAAGTTTAACCTTGTTTAATCCCTACACATCCTGGGTCAGCTTGTTTCAACTCAGTTTTATTTAGAAACAAAGTGATTATGAAAAACAACAATAAAATTACACATTTGTTTGTTCCATAACAATAACAGTTATCTGTTTCTTTATTTGACAGGTCAAATGCACCTCCAGGAGTTGTGCCATGCATGACCAAGACAAAGAAGGGACAGAATATTATGGGAGGGAGGTATGAGCAACAGTTTTATTTTTGTAGACCAATGTTTTAGCCAGAAGGGTGTCTGGTGTTTTTGTGTTTTGACACATATTAACTAAGAAGGCATTCAAACTGAAGTAACTCAAGTGGTGTTCAAAATAGCCCAAGGGGTGTTTAAAGTAGCACAAGGGGTGTTTAAAGTAGCCCAAGGATTGTTCAAAGTAGCCCAGGGAGTGTCTAAAGTAACTACAGGGTGTTGCAAATTGAAGAAGAATTCAAGGTGATGTGCAAACTGGCTCAAAATGGTTTCTAAAGTAGCTCTGGGGCATTTATAATATCCCAATACTCAACTGGCTAAAACCATTGGTTGTACTTGTCATGTTAGGCAATCCAAAGTTGTCAACATTCTCACGGTTCTACAAAGCGTATAGGAAGGGGGAGTGGGGTCAAGGGCCGCGTAGGACTTTGCACTGTAAAATTTTGACATTTCATGGTAGTGTCGAAAAATGTTAAAAAGTAATATTCAGGATAAAGGGGGAGGTGGTTTTGAAAAATAAGTACTCTAAAACTGTGAACATGTTGACAACATTGGACAGCCCCTTAAAGGAGCGTGTTCAGATTTTTCCAGAAAATGGATTTTGTTGTAGCATAGCAATCATATAAAATACCTACCCAAAATACTATCAGTTTAAAGAAAACAAATTGCTATCTCCAATTTGGACGTGGAGGAAAAAATATTAGTGTGATCACTGCACTGCTTTATGGAACCAGATAGATTAATACATTGATGATTTTTTTATATATTTTAAATATACGGATTGAGAGTGCTAAATTTCAGAATGGTAATGAGAAAAATATGACAAATTATATGGTATTAAAATTGGGGGTCACAAAATGTGATCTGATCACGCTCTTTTAAAGTTAAATTACACCAACATCAAAGACCCCTGACTGATATTTAGAATGTCTTATTAATTTTGTATGTTACATCAGTCACTGGTTTTCTTTAAAGGTAGAACACATGATTGGTAAACCGTTAAAAGGAGTAGACGCTCGTGTTGATAAAACTGCCCTGTAGAAATTTCAGCCACATAGGTGCAGTAATACTCCTGAAAACTTGAACAATCCATGCAAGGTTTTTGCGTTGAGTTGAATAGTAAAAAAGTCTTTTTTTTAAAACCACCTTCAGTTGTTAATTTCTCACACAAAATACCATTTTGGACTGAAATAAAAATCATGTGGTGTGTTTAGTAACATTGTTATTAACACTTTTAGTAAAGTTTTTCTTGTCAACTCGTGAAAATACAATTGGGGTCACTGCTGAATATTATGTGTTCTACCTTTAAGAAGTTGACAGCATTCCAGTGGAAAGTTGCAAAAATGAACATGCGTGGGATCCATAACATGCTTTTTAGGTTATTTGGTACATGGTATTCGGTACATTAGGGAACCTGATAGGTGATGTTCACTAGAAAGTTTGCTACAATAGTGAAGTTTGCTATATGGTGTTTATGTTTGAAACTTTCCACTGTAATGTCTTTAGATATGTAAATATTCACTTAAAGATGATTCTGCCCCAACATCCATGGCATTTATGTACCATAAATGAACTCAAACTGCAAATACATGCATGTTAATCCTTTTGTCACCCTGAAGACATTTTGGAACTTCGGTGTTCGAGATACAAACAGTTTTTGCGGCAAATATTTTGCGTATCTTTGTCGTAAATTGACCGACATTTTGAAGGAATAAGCTACTTTTGTGAATCCTGCTTAAATTTGAACCATCATTTTTACATCTTGAATCAAAGTTGGGTTTGTTTATGGCCTAACCTGTGGTAGAATGCACTTTTATTTTGTCATTATTTTAGTTTGTCATTTTGAACCTTTTAATCCAATTTTATTTCTCATAGTGTCTTTTATATCATTCTCTTTGCCCGTTTTATTGCATTTCTAATAATTTCGCTATTTATTTAGTTTGTTCTTAGCCCATTTTATCGTACTTTAATTGTTATTTTGTCAAGTTTTACTTGTTAGCTCTTTTTATTGTACATTTCTAACCCATTTGGTCTGTTTTATTGTATTTCTGTAAGTTTGAGGCATTTTACAGTGTTTTAACAGAGTAATTTTTACTTTTTAAGCCTTTTTAGCCCGTTTAATGTAATTTTGTAATTTTGCCATTTTTGCGCTCCATAATTTATCTATTGTTAATTTCGTTTTTTTAGCCATTAATTGTAATTTTGTCATTTTGGCGCTCCATTTTATGCTAATTTGTTGTAATTTTTCATTTTTAGCCTCTTTAACCGATATTTTGAAATTTTGCGTCTTTTGCGCTCCATACTTGTATTTCCCCCAATACACATGTACTATGTATAGTTGAGTGTACTACACGGTGCATGTGGTGAATGGACCACATGCACCAAAAAAGAGAAGAAAGTATGGTGCGCCAAAATAACCCAAAATAAGTATGCAGCCAAAAATTTGTCCTTCTCCTTCTCTCCTCCCCGTGTCGTCTCCTCTGCATTGTCTCCTCCGCTGTCTTTATTCATGGGGTTAGTGGTTAGTACACAATTATACACATCAATCATGGGGTTAGTATATCAATCATGGGGTTAGTATACATGCTCGCCGCG
Organism: Henricia sp. BOLD:AAB3569; assembly: GCA_037783545.1. Classification (NCBI taxonomy): domain Eukaryota; kingdom Metazoa; phylum Echinodermata; class Asteroidea; order Spinulosida; family Echinasteridae; genus Henricia; species Henricia sp. BOLD:AAB3569. The sequence continues at coordinate 33,524 of JBBELK010000571.1, forward strand.
GGAGTTGAACCAGGGTCCTCTGATCTCGAGTCCGCTGCTCTCTCCACTAGACCACCGCGATGACCACACCAGGTTAAGAATTTTGGACTTGATGAATATTAGAACCAGTATTTTGTATACTTCACTGTATTACGGGAGCGGCGATGAAGGGCGCCCTCTCGTGACTTGAAGGGCGCCCTCTATTGACGTTGAATGACAACCTTAAGCAGATAGACTACAGTGAAACTGTCTATGAGCAAGTTCGGGTGGGCGACTATAGTTAACTAGACTAACCTACCCCGGAGCTTGGTTACTCTATATAGTCATACTAGTCAAACCACACAGCGTTCGGGTAACATCTAAGAGGAAGTTCGATCGGGCGGGCGACTTCAGTTATAGAATAAACCATAGGATGTAGATGCCATCCGAACGCTGCGTGGTTTGACTAGCTAGTCTGTCGACTAGAGGAACCAAGCCCCCGGGAGTAGGTTAGTCTAGTCAGACTAGCTAGTCAAACCACGCATGCTGCCCTTGCTCTGTATCATAGAGTGGTATGCTCCGTAACGACAATGGTCTAGTTAACTATAGTCGCCCGCCCGAACTTGCTCCTAGGCACCTTAACAAATTGTCAACGGCCCGGCCTTTAAATTTCATTTAGTCCTGTAACAAGTTAATTATGGAAAGAACCAGCGGCACTGCGTACAGCTGAAAACATTGCAGATTAGCAATGTGCCTCTATGGCAAAACTAAAGAGATTAACAACCCTCAAACATTTGTTAACGGTTATAAATCCAGGGCCGGTGGTCTTGTCACAAATACAACGTAATGGCTATGGTTTGTGCGGTGCAAACGTTGAGAGACGCCTAGCCAATCAACTAGCCGAATTTTGGCGCATGCGCCCTAAGCGTTACTTTTTGGAGAGAAATTGCTGGACTAACCTCTTATTGATTTTGTAACTTTGTCCAAATCGTTTATGAGTCAGACTTTCTTCAAAATTGCAGAAAATGTGGTTATGGAGCCCAGAGCGGACACTCTATCCTTGATTTTGACTGCTCACCCAACACTCTACAAAAACCTCGGCTGTTAATTTAACCACTATTTTTCGATATCCATAAAAATGTGTAGATAAAAGAAAACCCTGTACAGATAGTCTAGCTACAAATACAACGTTGTGTCTATGGTTTGTGTGCAAACGTTGAGAATTTTACAAATTTTGAAAACAAATGTTTTTTTTGCCAAAAGTTTCATTTTTCGTAAAAAATACCTTCGAAAACTGCCGAAATAGGTTCCAAATGGCTTAATTTTTCGATAAGAGTCATCTCAGAGACATTTTCAAAAAAGGAAATTTTTGGACAACATTTACAAAAATTGCTGGATAGTACATTTTATTTATAGTATTTTTTAGGAAATACTAAAAATGAAATGGAATACTATCCAGCAATTTTTCTCAATTTTGGAAAAAAATCCCCTTTTTTGTAAATGTCTCAAAATTCTCTATTTTATTTGCAATGTAGTAAAATTTACTGGCGTTAAAAAAAAGTAACTCTAATTAGGTGGGCGTACGCCAAAACTCAGCTACTTGATTTGTTGCATGAGTTTCTTACCGTTTCTCAACGTTTGCACACAAACCATAGACACAACGTTGTATTTGTGGCTAGACTACCCTTGCACATAGGTGGTTTGGAGGAGTTGTTTTGCGGAATCCCGTGTGATGTCCTAAAACGTTGCTCAAAGTACGTCACTGGGAATGTCGGCGGACAATTATGAAACTCGATTGGATCCGTGTCTGCGGTCTTGATGTTTGCTCGACCTGGACTGGCGACGATTGTGGATTTACCAGGATGTACCTGTGGATACTCGGACACGGTCGAACCGGATTGGTGACGATTGTGATGGAGAATATACGTTAGGATTCTCGCCGGATAATGACCTGGACTGGCAACGTTACGAATAAGGAATTGGTTTCATCGACATTGGACTGGACTTTGACCTGGCTGGCGTTTTTATTCGGAAGAATAAAAAACATCTTAAAAACAATCCTCGCCTTTCACCTCTGGCGTCCCGGGTTGGAATCCGGGGCGTGTATGTGGATTTGGTTTTCCTCCCACTATACTAAAACCGTATATCTGATGGCCTTAGTTGCCGAAGAAGCCATAAAATAAACAACTACCACTTTTATCTAGCTACTTTTAATTCAGCTACTTGATTGGTTGCATGAGTTTCTTACCGTTTCTCAACGTTTGCACACACAAACCTTAGACACAACGTTGTATTTGTGGCTAGACTGCCTGTACAGGGTTTTCTTTTATCTATACATATCGAAAAAGAGTGGTGAATTTAACACCCGAGATTTTTGTTGTGTGTTGGGTGAGCAGTCAAAATCAAGGATAGAGTGTCAGCTCTGGGCTCTATAACCACATTTTCTGCAATTTTGAAGAAAGTCTGAATCATAAAATGATTTGGCCAAAGTTACAAAATTCAAAATTCAAGTCCAGCAATTTCTATAAAAAAAGTAACGCTTAGTGCGCATGCGCCAAAATCCGGCTAGTTAATTGGCTACAGGCGTCTCTCAACGTTTGCACCGCACAAACCATATCCATTACGTTGTATTTGTGACTAGACTACCGGCACGGGATTTTAACCGGTAACGAATGTTTGAGGGTTGTTGGAAGTTTAAAACAAAATAAACTAAGCTGATATGAAAGTTATTTTCTCACTTCGTTTGTTAACCTCTTTAGTTTTGCCATAGAGGCACATTGCTAATCTGCAATGTTTTGAGCTGTACACAGTGCCGCTTGTTCTTTCCATAATTAACTTGTTACAGGACTAAATGAAATTTAAAGCCCGGGCCGGGCCGTTGACTATTTTTAAGGTTCCTAGGTTGTCCTTTATGTCCTGTCTGGAACCTTATTTCTAAGAAAAATTGACAATTTGGAAAAAAATCAACAAATTTTCTCAAAATTAAAATTTTCCAAATTTCATATTTTATTTTCTGGATGACCAGTCAATGTTAAAATCAAGGAATATCATCTATGGGTCCTAAGCAACATTTCCTCCAATTTGAAGGAAAATCTAAATCATAACATTTTTGGCCAAAAATTAAAAAAATCACAAGGGGTTAGTCCATCAATTTTTATCAAAATTGGCCAAAAATTGACGTTTTTTAAAAATGTCTTAGAAATGACTCATAATGAAAACTTAGCCTGTCTGGAACCTTATTTCTAAGAAAAATGGACAATTTGGCCAAAATTCAACAAATTTTCTCAAAATCTAAACATTTTCCAAATTTCATATTTTATTTTCTGGATGACCAGTCAATGTTAAATTCAAGGAATATCATCTATGGGTCCTAAGCAACATTTCCTGTAATTTTAAGGAAAATCTAAATCATAATATTTTTGACAAAATTTTTTTAAATCACAAGGGGTTAGTCCATCAATTTTTATCAAAAATGGGCAAAAATTGACGTTTTTGAAAATGTCTTAGAAATGACTCATAATGAAAATTTAGCCTGTCTGGAACCTTATTTCTAAGAAAAATTGACAATTTGGCCAAAATTCAACAAATTTTCTCAAAATCTAAAATTTTTCCAAATTTCATATTTTATTTTCTGGATGACCAGTCAATGTTAAAATCAAGGAATATCATCTATGGGTCCTAAGCAACATTTCCTGTAATTTTAAGGAAAATCTAAATCATAACATTTTTGGCCAAAAATTAAAAAAATCACAAGGGGTTAGTCCATCAATTTTTATCAAAAATGGCCACAAATTGACGTTTTTAAAAATGTCTTAGAAATGACTCATAATGAAAATTTAGCCTGTCTGGAACCTTATTTCTAAGAAAAATGGACAATTTTGCCAAAGTTCAACAAATTTTCTGAAAATTAAAAAATTTCCAAATTTCATATTTTATTTTCTGGATGACCAGTCAAGGTTAAATTCAAGGAATATCATCTATGGGTCCTAAGCAACATTTCCTGTAATTTTAAGGAAAATCTAAATCATAACATTTTTGACCAAAACTTAAAAATCACAAGGGGTTAGTCCATCAATTTTTATCAAAAATGGCCAAAAATTGACGTTTTTAAAAATGTCTTAGAAATGACTCATAATGAAAACTTAGCCTGTCTGGAACCTTATTTCTAAGAAAAATGGACAATTTGGCCAAAATTCAACAAATTTTCTCAAAATCTAAACATTTTCCAAATTTCATATTTTATTTTCTGGATGACCAGTCAATGTTAAATTCAAGGAATATCATCTATGGGTCCTAAGCAACATTTCCTGTAATTTTAAGGAAAATCTAAATCATAACATTTTTGGCCAAAAATTAAAAAAATTACAAGGGGTTAGTCCATCAATTTTTATCAAAAATGGCCAAAAATTGACGTTTTTAAAAATGTCTTAGAAATGACTCATAATGAAAACTTAGCCTGTCTGGAACCTTATTTCTAAGAAAAATTGACAATTTGGCCAAAATTCAACAAATTTTCTCAAAATCTAAACATTTTCCAAATTTCATATTTTATTTTCTGGAAGACCAGTCAATGTTAAATTCAAGGAATATCATCTATGGGTCCTAAGCAACATTTCCTGTAATTTTAAGGAAAATCTAAATCATAACATTTTTGACAAAAATTTTTAAAATCACAAGGGGTTAGTCCATCAATTTTTATCAAAAATGGGCAAAAATTGACGTTTTTGAAAATGTCTTAGAAATGACTCATAATGAAAAATTAGCCTGTCTGGAACCTTATTTCTAAGAAAAATGGACAATTTGGCCAAAATTCAACAAATTTTCTGAAAATAAAAAAATTTCCAAATTTCATATTTTATTTTCTGGATGACCAGTCAAGGTTAAATTCAAGGAATATCATCTATGGGTCCTAAGCAACATTTCCTGTAATTTTAAGGAAAATCTAAATCATAACATTTTTGACCAAAACTTCAAAATCACAAGGGGTTAGTCCATCAATTTTTATCAAAAATGGCCAAAAATTGACGTTTTTAAAAATGTCTTAGAAATGACTCATAATGAAAACTTAGCCTGTCTGGAACCTTATTTCTAAGAAAAATGGACAATTTGGCCAAAATTCAACAAATTTTCTCAAAATCTAAAAAATTTCCAAATTTCATATTTTATTTTCTGGATGACCAGTCAAGGTTAAATTCAAGGAATATCATCTATGGGTCCTAAGCAACATTTCCTGTAATTTTAAGGAAAATCTAAATCATAACATTTTTGACAAAAATTTTTAAAATCACAAGGGGTTAGTCCATCAATTTTTATCAAAAATGGGCAAAAATTGACGTTTTTGAAAATGTCTTAGAAATGACTCATAATGAAAATTTAGCCTGTCTGGAACCTTATTTCTAAGAAAAATGGACAATTTGGCAAAAATTCAACAAATTTTCTGAAAATTAAAAAATTTCCAAATTTCATATTTTATTTTCTGGATGACCAGTCAAGGTTAAATTCAAGGAATATCATCTATGGGTCCTAAGCAACATTTCCTGTAATTTTAAGGAAAATCTAAATCATAACATTTTTGACCAAAACTTCAAAATCACAAGGGGTTAGTCCATCAATTTTTATCAAAAATGGCCAAAAATTGACGTTTTTAAAAATGTCTTAGAAATGACTCATAATGAAAACTTAGCCTGTCTGGAACCTTATTTCTAAGAAAAATGGACAATTTGGCCAAAATTCAACAAATTTTCTCAAAATCTAAACATTTTCCAAATTTCATATTTTATTTTCTGGATGACCAGTCAATGTTAAATTCAAGGAATATCATCTATGGGTCCTAAGCAACATTTCCTGTAATTTTAAGGAAAATCTAAATCATAATATTTTTGACAAAAATTTTTAAAATCACAAGGGGTTAGTCCATCAATTTTTATCAAAAATGGGCAAAAATTGACGTTTTTGAAAATGTCTTAGAAATGACTCATAATGAAAATTTAGCCTGTCTAAGAAAAATGGACAATTTGGCCAAAATTCAACAAATTTCTCAAAATCTAAAATTTTTCAAAATTTCATATTTTATTTTCTGGATGACCAGTAAAGGTTAAATTCAAGGAATATCATCTATGGTTCCTAAGCAACATTTCCTGCAATTTTAAGGAAAATCTATTTTTAGCCAAAAATTAAAAAAATCACAAGGGGTTAGTCCATCAATTTTTATCAAAATTGGCCAAAAATTGACGTTTTTTAAAAATGTCTTAGAAATGACTCATAATGAAAACTTAGCCTGTCTGGAACCTTATTTCTAAGAAAAATGGACAATTTGGCAAAAATTCAACAAATTTTCTGAAAATTAAAAATTTTCCAAATTTCATATTTTATTTTCTGGATGACCAGTCAAGGTTAAATTCAAGGAATATCATCTATGGGTCCTAAGCAACATTTCCTGTAATTTTAAGGAAAATCTAAATCATAACATTTTTGACCAAAACTTAAAAATCACAAGGGGTTAGTCCATCAATTTTTATCAAAAATGGCCAAAAATTGACGTTTTTAAAAATGTCTTAGAAATGGCTCATAATGAAAACTTAGCCTGTCTGGAACCTTATTTCTAAGAAAAATGGACAATTTGGCCAAAATTCAACAAATTTTCTCAAAATCTAAACATTTTCCAAATTTCATATTTTATTTTCTGGATGACCAGTAAAGGTTAAATTCAAGGAATATCATCTATGGTTCCTAAGCAACATTTCCTGCAATTTTAAGGAAAATCTATTTTTAGCCAAAAATTAAAAAAATCACAAGGGGTTAGTCCATCAATTTTTATCAAAATTGGCCAAAAATTGACGTTTTTTAAAAATGTCTTAGAAATGACTCATAATGAAAACTTAGCCTGTCTGGAACCTTATTTCTAAGAAAAATGGACAATTTGGCAAAAATTCAACAAATTTTCTGAAAATTAAAAATTTTCCAAATTTCATATTTTATTTTCTGGATGACCAGTCAAGGTTAAATTCAAGGAATATCATCTATGGGTCCTAAGCAACATTTCCTGTAATTTTAAGGAAAATCTAAATCATAACATTTTTGACCAAAACTTAAAAATCACAAGGGGTTAGTCCATCAATTTTTATCAAAAATGGCCAAAAATTGACGTTTTTAAAAATGTCTTAGAAATGGCTCATAATGAAAACTTAGCCTGTCTGGAACCTTATTTCTAAGAAAAATGGACAATTTGGCCAAAATTCAACAAATTTTCTCAAAATCTAAACATTTTCCAAATTTCATATTTTATTTTCTGGATGACCAGTCAATGTTAAATTCAAGGAATATCATCTATGGGTCCTAAGCAACATTTCCTGTAATTTTAAGGAAAATCTAAATCATAACATTTTTGACCAAAACTTAAAAATCACAAGGGGTTAGTCCATCAATTTTTATCAAAAATTGCCAAAAATTTACGTTTTTAAAAATGTCTTAGAAATGACTCATAATGAAAACTTAGCCTGTCTGGAACCTTATTTCTAAGAAAAATTGACAATTTGGCCAAAATTCAACAAATTTTCTCAAAATCTAAACATTTTCCAAATTTCATATTTTATTTTCTGGATGACCAGTCAATGTTAAATTCAAGGAATATCATCTATGGGTCCTAAGCAACATTTCCTGTAATTTTAAGGAAAATCTAAATCATAACATTTTTGACAAAAATTTTTAAAATCACAAGGGGTTAATCCATCAATTTTTATCAAAAATGGCCAAAAATTGACGTTTTTAAAAATGTCTTAGAAATGACTCATAATGAAAACTTAGCCTGTCTGGAACCTTATTTCTAAGAAAAATTGACAATTTGGCCAAAATTCAACAAATTTTCTCAAAATCTAAACATTTTCCAAATTTCATATTTTATTTTCTGGATGACCAGTCAATGTTAAATTCAAGGAATATCATCTATGGGTCCTAAGCAACATTTCCTGTAATTTTAAGGAAAATCTAAATCATAACATTTTTGACAAAAATTTTTAAAATCACAAGGGGTTAGTCCATCAATTTTTATCAAAAATGGGCAAAAATTGACGTTTTTGAAAATGTCTTAGAAATGACTCATAATGAAAATTTAGCCTGTCTGGAACCTTATTTCTAAGAAAAATGGACAATTTGGCCAAAATTCAACAAATTTTCTGAAAATTAAAAAATTTCCAAATTTCATATTTTATTTTCTGGATGACCAGTCAAGGTTAAATTCAAGGAATATCATCTATGGGTCCTAAGCAACATTTCCTGTAATTTTAAGGAAAATCTAAATCATAACATTTTTGACCAAAACTTCAAAATCACAAGGGGTTAGTCCATCAATTTTTATCAAAAATGGCCAAAAATTGACGTTTTTAAAAATGTCTTAGAAATGACTCATAATGAAAACTTAGCCTGTCTGGAACCTTATTTCTAAGAAAAATGGACAATTTGGCCAAAATTCAACAAATTTTCTCAAAATCTAAACATTTTCCAAATTTCATATTTTATTTTCTGGATGACCAGTCAATGTTAAATTCAAGGAATATCATCTATGGGTCCTAAGCAACATTTCCTGTAATTTTAAGGAAAATCTAAATCATAATATTTTTGACAAAAATTTTTAAAATCACAAGGGGTTAGTCCATCAATTTTTATCAAAAATGGGCAAAAATTGACGTTTTTGAAAATGTCTTAGAAATGACTCATAATGAAAATTTAGCCTGTCTAAGAAAAATGGACAATTTGGCCAAAATTCAACAAATTTTCTCAAAATCTAAAATTTTTCAAAATTTCATATTTTATTTTCTGGATGACCAGTAAAGGTTAAATTCAAGGAATATCATCTATGGTTCCTAAGCAACATTTCCTGCAATTTTAAGGAAAATCTATTTTTAGCCAAAAATTAAAAAAATCACAAGGGGTTAGTCCATCAATTTTTATCAAAATTTGCCAAAATTGACGTTTTTTTAAAAATGTCTTAGAAATGACTCATAATGAAAACTTAGCCTGTCTGGAACCTTATTTCTAAGAAAAATGGACAATTTGGCAAAAATTCAACAAATTTTCTGAAAATTAAAAATTTTCCAAATTTCATATTTTATTTTCTGGATGACCAGTCAAGGTTAAATTCAAGGAATATCATCTATGGGTCCTAAGCAACATTTCCTGTAATTTTAAGGAAAATCTAAATCATAACATTTTTGACCAAAACTTAAAAATCACAAGGGGTTAGTCCATCAATTTTTATCAAAAATGGCCAAAAATTGACGTTTTTAAAAATGTCTTAGAAATGACTCATAATGAAAACTTAGCCTGTCTGGAACCTTATTTCTAAGAAAAATGGACAATTTGGCAAAAATTCAACAAATTTTCTCAAAATCTAAACATTTTCCAAATTTCATATTTTATTTTCTGGATGACCAGTCAATGTCAAATTCAAGGAATATCATCTATGGGTCCTAAGCAACATTTCCTGTAATTTTAAGGAAAATCTAAATCATAACATTTTTGACCAAAACTTAAAAATCACAAGGGGTTAGTCCATCAATTTTTATCAAAAATTGCCAAAAATTTACGTTTTTAAAAATGTCTTAGAAATGACTCATAATGAAAACTTAGCCTGTCTGGAACCTTATTTCTAAGAAAAATGGACAATTTGGCCAAAATTCAACAAATTTTCTCAAAATCTAAACATTTTCCAAATTTCATATTTTATTTTCTGGATGACCAGTCAATGTTAAATTCAAGGAATATCATCTATGGGTCCTAAGCAACATTTCCTGTAATTTTAAGGAAAATCTAAATCATAACATTTTTGACCAAAACTTAAAAATCACAAGGGGTTAGTCCATCAATTTTTATCAAAAATTGCCAAAAATTGACGTTTTTTAAAAATGTCTTAGAAATGACTCATAATGAAAACTTAGCCTGTCTGGAACCTTATTTCTAAGAAAAATGGACAATTTGGCAAAAATTCAACAAATTTTCTGAAAATTAAAAAATTTCCAAATTTCATATTTTATTTTCTGGATGACCAGTCAAGGTTAAATTCAAGGAATATCATCTATGGGTCCTAAGCAACATTTCCTGTAATATTAAGGAAAATCTAAATCATAACATTTTTGACCAAAACTTAAAAATCACAAGGGGTTAGTCCATCAATTTTTATCAAAAATGGCCAAAAATTGACGTTTTTAAAAATGTCTTAGAAATGGCTCATAATGAAAACTTAGCCTGTCTGGAACCTTATTTCTAAGAAAAATGGACAATTTGGCCAAAATTCAACAAATTTTCTCAAAATCTAAACATTTTCCAAATTTCATATTTTATTTTCTGGATGACCAGTCAATGTTAAATTCAAGGAATATCATCTATGGGTCCTAAGCAACATTTCCTGTAATTTTAAGGAAAATCTAAATCATAACATTTTTGACCAAAACTTAAAAATCACAAGGGGTTAGTCCATCAATTTTTATCAAAAATGGGCAAAAATTGACGTTTTTGAAAATGTCTTAGAAATGACTCATAATGAAAATTTAGCCTGTCTGGAACCTTATTTCTAAGAAAAATGGACAATTTGGCCAAAATTCAACAAATTTTCTCAAAATCTAAAATTTTTCCAAATTTCATATTTTATTTTCTGGATGACCAGTAAAGGTTAAATTCAAGGAATATCATCTATGGGTCCTAAGCAACATTTCCTGTAATTTTAAGGAAAATCTAAATCATAACATTTTTGACCAAAACTTAAAAATTGACGTTTTTTAAAAATGTCTTCGAAATGACTCATAATGAAAACTTAGCCTGTCTGGAACCTTATTCTAAGAAAAATGGACAATTTGGCAAAAATTCAACTAATTTTCTGAAAATTAAACATTTTCAAAATTTCATATTTTATTTTCTGGATGACCAGTCAATGTTAATTCAAGAAATTTCATCTATGGGTCCTAAGCAACATTTCCTGCAATTTTAAGGAAAATCTAATCATAACATTTTTGGCCAAAAATTAAAAAAATCACAAGGGGTTAGTTCATCAATTTTTATCAAAAATGGCCAAAAATTGACGTTTTTAAAAAAATGTCTTAGAAATGACTCATAATGAAAACTTAGCCTGTCTGGAACCTTATTTCTAAGAAAAATGGACAATTTGGCAAAAATTCAACAAATTTTCTCAAAATCTAAACATTTTCCAAATTTCATATTTTATTTTCTGGATGACCAGTCAATGTTAAATTCAAGAAATTTCATCTATGGGTCCTAAGCAACATTTCCTGCAATTTTAAGGAAAATCTAAATCATAACATTTTTGGCCAAAAATTAAAAAAATCATCAATTTTTATCAAAAATGGCCAAAAATTGACGTTTTTGAAAATGTCTTAGAAATGACTCATAATGAAAATTTAGCCTGTCTGGAACCTTATTTCTAAGAAAAATTGACAATTTGGCCAAAATTCAACAAATTTTCTCAAAATCTAAACATTTTCCAAATTTCATATTTTATTTTCTGGATGACCAGTCAAGGTTAAATTTAAGGAATATCATCTATGGGTCCTAAGCAACATTTCCTGTAATGTTAAGGAAAATCTAAATCATAACATTTTTGACCAAAACTTAAAAATCACAAGGGGTTAGTCCATCAATTTTTATCAAAAATGGCCAAAAATTGACGTTTTTAAAAATGTCTTAGAAATGACTTATAATAAAAAATTAGCCTGTCTGAAACCTTATTTCTAAGAAAAATGGACAATTTGGCCAAAATTCAACAAATTTTCTCAAAATCTAAACATTTTCCAAATTTCATATTTTATTTTCTGGATGACCAGTCAATGTTAAATTCAAGGAATATCATCTATGGGTCCTAAGCAACATTTCCTGTAATTTTAAGGAAAATCTAAATCATAACATTTTTGACCAAAACTTAAAAATCACAAGGGGTTAGTCCATCAATTTTTATCAAAAATGGCCAAAAATTGACGTTTTTAAAAAGTCTTAAAAATGACTCATAATGAAAACTTAGCCTGTCTGGAACCTTATTTCTAAGAAAAATTGACAATTTGGCCAAAATTCAACAAATTTTCTCAAAATCTAAACATTTTCCAAATTTCATATTTTATTTTCTGGATGACCAGTTAATGTTAAATTCAAGGAATTTCATCTATGGGTCCTAAGCAACATTTCCTGCAATTTTAAGGAAAATCTATTTTTGGCCAAAAATTTAAAAAATCACAAGGGGTTAGTCCATCAATTTTTATCAAAATTGGCCAAAAATTGACGTTTTTAAAAAATGTCTTAGAAATGACTCATAATGAAAACTTAGCCTGTCTGGAACCTTATTTCTAAGAAAAATGGACAATTTGGCAAAAATTCAACAAATTTTCTGAAAATTAAAATTTTTCCAAATTTCATATTTTATTTTCTGGATGACCAGTCAAGGTTAAATTCAAGGAATATCATCTATGGGTCCTAAGCAACATTTCCTGTAATTTTAAGGAAAATCTAAATCATAACATTTTTGGCCAAAAATTAAAAAAATCAAAATTGTCCAAAAATCGGCTGCACTGCCCGCTGTCAACGGTTTACAAACAATGTGGTACGGAAAGAAATATCGCTCCCCGCTGCTTGATTCCTCTAGTCAGACTATAGCTAGTCAAACCACGCAGTGTTCGGGTGACATCTATATCGTATACGGTCTAGTTAACTATAGTCGCCCGCCCGAACTTGCTCTATGGTTGCCACCCTGATCGGGACCGTAAAAAACTGGCCACTATGAAGAGGTGGCCTCTTTATAGAGCAATTTGCCACAAGTCCAACTTGAAGATTTATGTTTTTTTCTTAACTTTTCCCTTCCGTCTTCCTTATGTGATGCACTCAAAACAGCGCCCTCTGTCTGTGATTTATTGCAGTGAAATCTTCAAAGTTGAAAAAGGCCACCCTTTATTGATTTTACATCCAACAACAATAGTATGTCTTGCTGAACAAGTAATCCGTCATTATGAAGCAAAGCTTAGGCACAAAGTTGTTTAGCATGTCACAGCCCTTTAAGCATTATACACATGGCTTTTGGGACCAAAGGTGGATGGCCACTATATGCAGGTGGCCTGTTTATCAAGGTGGCCTTAACAGCAGGTTTCACAGTACTAAAGTGTAACGTCAGTTACCATGGTAATTAGGTCTAAACATTCGCTGGTAATCTGAAACGTCCATTGGTATAGCGAAGGAAAATAGTTTACTGGTTTTAGTTTAGACCCAATAACCATGACAACACACAAAGGGTGACGTATTCACTTTAGTAGTCTATTAATGTTGTTTTTTTATGGCATCTTCGACAACTAAGGCCCTTTACTCATCAGCTATACGATTTTAGCTTTAACCATACATCAACTTGAGATGACAAAGAACGAGTTGGTTTCAATTGGTCATGGATAACCACTGGTTGTTTCTTTCTTGTTTGTTTGAAGAAATAAAAATAGAGCAAACTAACAAAACAGACAAAGTGAAAAAGACATTTTATCAATATAAAAAATATATTTAAATTTGTAACAATTTAAAACAATGTAACGGTACAATCTGGATAATTTCTTATTTTAAGGAAAAATAAATGTAATAGGCAATTTATTGTGTTTTACAGCAAATAAGCAATCAGAAAATAAACTTATCACTTGAAATTTAAGTCATTGTCTCATAGTAATAAGGTTTCAACATTTTCTTGAATGTGATACCAAAACCGCTCGATCTAATAAAGGCTTGAAACATAAGAAATTAACTTTGCATAAACTATTCAACTAAAAGTCTTTAACAAAAACAACATACTGCTAACAAAAATCATTTGCTATGTTACATTTATGGCACTATAATTCTTTCCATAATATTATCCGAGCTACAATGTCAATCATAACATTTAAATTTAAGTACAAGAAAGACAATCATGGGTTTTTCAAGTACGTTCTACTACATGTAGTTGGCAAAAATTGTGCTAAATTCCACACACGACTTCGTGTATACATACTGTCGTTCTGACAGACACGATATCGACAGACTTTTGTCTGTCATATCTGCCAGACAAAAATCTCATAGTGTGGACTGCACGTCAAACACGATCAGACAATAGACCGTATCGAATAGCCGCCATCTTGTGGGGCAGTTTCTTTGTTCCTTGAGGACACGCATGGTTGCACATATTGTGCTTCCGTTGTTGAACAGTTTAAGTAACAAAAGGTGCCCCAGGCCCACAAGATCATCGATACGGTCTATAGGGAGGTTTGATCTCAGACAAAATTGTTTTATTGATGTTTGACTTTGTCCACACTATCAGGCAATCTGATGACGTTTAAAGATTTTGTTCAATCATGTTGCCACTAAAAGGTCACATGTTATCAAACTGCCAACTGATTGGCTGTCGTCTGTCGAGACTTTTGTCTGAATGTGCATCGTTTGTCTGAATCGGATAGCGTACCCACGCGATTCTTGCGTTTGCGGATGAGTGCAAGTCGAAAAGCTTTAGCATGTCTTTGTCGTAATTAATTATATATTCCGATTTTGCAGTACCAAACACTTATTCATTTGGTCTGAATGTTCAATCTTTTGACAGACAAGTCAGAAGCCGATTTCACGAAGCATTACGCACTGCGTAAGCCCGCTTGCGCAACTTTTTATTGCGTAAGCTGCGCAACATTCCTGTGACAATTACACGCAAGCCTATAGGCATATACCATTTTCAAAAGTTGTGGAAGCTACGCAATTTGTCGTGAAATCAGCTGCTCAGTTCCACTGTGGTCGTAAGTGGTGATTTTTGAAGCAGAGAGTGTCGTACGTAACTGGGACACCAACCATTTTGGACCCCTAATTTTGGGAATGACCCATCTGCATGACAGACACCTTGTCACAGAAATAGGTGAAAACAGCCATTTGAAGGGAAACAAAATCAAAAATTGAACCGCACCAATATCCCTAACTTATTATCAGTAGTGTACCAGGCAGTATTCACCGAAAACAGGCAAAACGCATATGCAATTAAACTACAATTTAAAATGCCCAAGACAACGAGTGATGGATTAAACAAAAATGTTCTTGTATACGTGACAGGTGGTTTCCAGGCTAATAAACGGGTTTTGTCCTTGTGTGCAATAAGACTGTGATTTCCACCAGAAAGGAAAAAGCAGAGTGTGAAAAAAAAATTCTTGATCTTGTACAGACCCCTCTATTTTTTAAATGTATGATTTTAAAGGTAGTATACATGTTTGGTAAACTGTTAAAAACTAGGTGATTTCCACTGGTAATCGAAAGCCTATGTTGAGAAAACTACCTTGTAGAAATTTTAGCCACATAGATACAGTAATACTTCAGAAAACTTGAAAAATCCTACAGGCATTCTTTGGAGATTCAAATAGTTTTGACATTTTTCTCATCAATGGGGGCACTTCAGACGAAATAATTTTATAGGATGATCACTACCATCACCATATTGATAACAAGTGAGCTTAAAGTAGGTATACGTGATTGGTAAACTGTTACAAATAGTTTTATACCCCTGTGTGATTGAATATATGCATGATAAAACCAACCTGAGCAAAAAAGGGGTTTGCAGTCATTTCGCCCCAAAACCACTTCGCCCTGAACTATTTCGCCCTGAACCATGGCATGTGCACGAAGTGGTTTTGGGGCGAAGTAGCATTTGGGCGATGCAGTGTTTGGACAAAGTGATTTGGGGCGAAATGGCACTTGGGCGAAATGGTTTTTGGGCGAATTTAATTTTCGTCTCATAAGACGAAAACTAATTGTTTTACTCATTTCTCAAAGACTATAGCACTTCAGACAAAAGGGAAGTTTTCTACGGTCATCATGTTTATATTGTGTAAGTTAGGCGTAAATTCGTGAACATTTTTGATTTTCGAGATACCAGTCATGTATACTGCCTTTAAAGCAGATTTTTTGTTTCAGAAAATTCTGCCCAACAATAGCAGTGGCAATTTTCAGTAACCATCTTCAAATTCTTGTTTTTGAAAATTTGATATTTTTGCTGACCAATGGAGAGACAGGAAATCAGCAACACAGTGCTTGTTTTCGTACTCGCGTTGCGATTCCAAATTGTCCGCCACGTTTCACTACTCGCAACTTCCGCACGGTTACTAGGTGACGTCATTACACCAAGCCTTACACCAGAGACCCTGCCGCGAGCTCGGGTAGTGGTGTCAGCCACCGAGGCAGACACGTGTATCACGTAAGGGCAAAAAAAATGCTCTTGTGTAAGTTGGTGAAAATGAGGTTGGAGGTTGTTTCACCTGCTAAGGGACCCAGTTTAGGAGCCAGTCCAGTCACAAGAGGGTGCTACGCAGGGCTTCCACTCCAACTATGGCATCTAGCTGGCTTGTGCGTCGTCATGACTCGTGTGAGTCTGTCACTGCTAGAGGGCGCTCTAACTCCCTTCAACCATCCTCATCACTGCTCCAAGTGTCCTCAGTTACGCCTACGCTGCGGCCATAGAAGATCCGTCCTTTTGGCTGAAAGAGAATGCGGATTGGACAGATGAGCTACTGTCTGTGCTTAGAGCTGGTTTTGCCTAAAGTGGTGGTTCTCATTGGACTTTTTTTTTAGTTAAGGCGCGGGGTCAAAATAGAAACGGTCTGTATACCGGTAAATGATTCGAGTTAATCCCTCTTTAAATCGTTTCTCTGTTGAAATGGTGTGCCGGTTTGAAGGGAACCGTTTCCAACTTGCTGGGTTGGTTGATGATTGACAGGTTTACAACTAGCCGTCTGCAAGAAGGATACAAAAGGCTGCTACTGGCGGACGACTTCAAAGGGAGCCACTGGACCCTCCAGCCAGGTGCACCCCCGGGCATTATTGGGTTGTGGTTAAACACCCTTGTTCGGCCGGTCACATGACAAACAGTGGCAGGAGTCAGCCAGGATTAATCACACAATGGCCCGTAATCCGATAAGCTCTCTATTGTTAAGCGAATGTGGGCTCAATTATCTATCGTCTGGCCAGACAAGTTGAATTGTTTGCTTGTTCACTGAAAACCGTGCAACGGTGTATCGTTTATGTACCGTTTCCCGGTATACAGACCGTTTCTATTTTGACCTCGCGCCTAAACTGCTGTGGTTGTAGGGTAAAATTCTCGACCTTTAGATGAATTTCACATTAGCCCGGTCTGCGCATTTCCAATGTAAAACTGACGGCTCAAAAAAAGGCTGCAGAAACTTTCCGCTCAAACACCCAAAATTTACAGGGTGTATGAGCCATAGACTGGTTCCCGTCCACATATTCCACACAGGAGAATATAAGGACAGGTAAAGGGCGCTTCATCTTGATCTGTGATTGGTCGTCTTTGCACGTGCGCATTGTGTTTTTTATATTTAAAAATTGGCCAAGCCCTTTGCTTCAGGCAATGTACTTTATTTACATAATTGGATATGTTCGACACGCACGGCCAAGTTACAAATGTCAATGCAAAATCTGCGCACTTACTAAAAAATAAATAATAATAATAACCACGTGACGGGCAGAATTCTGCCCGTCATGGCTGCCCTTTACCGATCCCTATATTTTCGCAATAAGCGAATCAATCTATAGGGATCGGGAACCAATCTATATGAGCCACAGCCCTGTATAATAATGCAGTGGACACCGGAGTAACACCAACTTTCCCAAAATTGCAAAATTCAATTTTAGCAATGGACCGACTTTGCCCAAACTTTGGACCAAATAAAGAGTCTTGTGGGTTAAGGAATGACCTATTATTTTCACCTTTTTCTTCTCCACTTTCTCCTCCCCAGGATCTACAATCCTTCCTTCATCGGGCTCCCAGAGAAGGATGTTGCTGTCGTTGCCTCCACTGTACAACTCCTGATAATTACAACAAATTACATGATTGGAAAACGTATAAAAACAGGAACAGCAGCATTACATATTACTAAACAATAATGTTGGTAAACTGCCTTGTAGAAATTTCAGCCACATAGATGCAGTAATACTTCAGAAAACTATAAGAAATCCATGCATGGTTTTTGTGTTGAATGAATGGTAAAAAATTGTCTGCAGACTTTTTTTTTTTTAAAGCACCTTTAGTTGCCAATTTCCCCCGGCTTTTATTGTCAACTTGTGAAGTAAATTGTTGGGTAATGGACTAAGCTATTTTCAATTGCGTGTAGTTAACACGCACATTTCATGGGCATCGTGTCCACTCTCCCCCACCTCCCCCCCAACCCCCCTCCCCCCCGAGTGGAAGGGAGAGTTTTTACCTGAAACAACGGATGAAAGACACAACAGTTGACGTTGCTATAGTGGCCCTTTAGGTCGGAAACCAATTCGCCATTCTGAAGGTCAAAGACAGCGAGGTCACTTGTGTTTGGCACGAAGGCCGCGTCGGGAACCGACCCTGCCGAGACGGCGATTTTGACGTTCTTTCGTCCATCGTTTGTCACCTTGCCAAAATTGACCTGGAATTATGATGCATCAGAAAAAAGCTTAAAATACCTTGTTAAGATTTTTCCAGAAAATGGATTTCGCTACAACCTAACAATCATATAAAATACCTCCCCAAAATACTATCTCTTGGAAGAAAACAGGAAATTTGCAATCTCCAATTTGGATGTGGAAACAAAACGATTGGTGTAAATTACTGCACTGCTTTATGGAACGGATGAATTAGTTTACAAAACATTGGTATCTTTTTGGCGATATCCTTGAAATTATATGCATTGAGAGTGCCAAATTTCAGAATGGTAATGAGAAAAATATGACAAATGATATGGTATCAAAATCCCAACACCCATGGGAAAATTGGGGGTACTCAAAAACGTGACGTTTCTTTAACATACCAGTGTATTCTTGCCACTTGCAACATCCCACATACGTAAACGATCGTCTGTGCCAAAGCTCAGAAGACGTAAACCATCCTCTGCGAAGCATAGCCCATTGACGTGGCCGCTGTGAGCAGTACACACTGTAACCAAGCAAAGAGATACCCATTGCACAAAAGCACTCATTACCAGATTGATGAATGTTGGGATGGGAATTTACGGTTAATTCAGAAACCGGTTTGCACATCGTTCAAGTGTTGGTTAACCGATCGGTCGACACTACAGATTGTTGCATGTGTTTATACATGCATGTGCAATGTACACAATACCCCTAGTCCCCCAAAATAATCGCTGAACCTTTATCTGGTCAAAATTTTACTACGACCATATATAAATTTATTTTAATTTCATGAGGTCATTACAAATAACCCTCTGAAAACTATTGTAAATTCTTTAAAATTGGGTTTCGTTTAAACGTTCAGTAAAATACCAATGAGATGCCTCAATTTTGACACCCAAAATTAATGTCTGCACACATGTGTGGTCTCCACAAGCCCAAATCATACCTTGATAACATAAGACATCCTGGGGCTAACTTCAAGCACAAAAACTTTGCTTAGCGCATAATTTCCTTACTTTATTTTGCAAAAATAGGCTGCTAGCCAAAATTGTATACTGATATTCTGCTACTGCTTCTAAAAACACAATTTGACATACAATTTTAAAAAGCACAGAAATTCTGTGCTAAGCTAATTTTTGTGCTTAGCAGCACCATAAAATTGGCACTTGGTTATAACAAGTAAAATTTTAAGAGAGGCAATTTTATTTTTTTCTTTGAAATACGTGTATGGGCTTGAAGCAGTTTAACCTACCCGCAGTGGACGAATGTCCCACAGCTTCTCCGTTGTGCTGGTCAAGAGCCATTAGACACCCCTTGGCCCGACGAATGTCCCACAACAGTAGCTTGTTGTCTTGACTGAAAAATAATATCAACTGCTCGTTAAAGACAATGTACACTAATGAAACAAAAGGTTCGATCCTAATGTGGACAAATGTCTATGAGTTTGGGAAATCTGAATGCAGTGAAAACAACTTGGCGCCACTTGGGACCTTCTGCTCAACATGCAGACGCCCTACCAATGCATAGTTCTGAGATTGCCCAGTTAACCCCGCCCCTTAGATATTGTTGCTATGTGCTCACAAGCCATCGCAAAAAAATGGCGACACAACGTACAAAGCAACGGGACTTGGCATGTAAAGCACAGATTCATTGGAGAAAACACAAAGGTATTTATGTCTTAGGGTCGACAGTTACCGTAGCACACACTGAGCGAAGGGCTAGTAATGCAGGGATGACATATATTCATAAAAAATGCGCTTTCCTACCTTTGAACAGCGAATCGCCCGACATTGAAACCAAAATTCACCCGGTCACTGGCGCATACAACATACAAACTGTATGGGCAGAAAATGGCGTGATTGTGTAATGATTGCATCACTTTGACCTATATGGGCGCCGTCTGCTAGCTCTGTTGTGATTGGTCGGCGGGTTCGGTTTGATGGACAGGTAGGAACTATGCATTGAGCTGTGAAGCCAACTGGTGGTCTTGAAACACGATATTGCAGTTATTCCTCACTGATTGGGATTGGCTATCACGTGAGCTTATAGCAAGCCCTACAGAGAAATAACCACCCCTCCCAGAGATCACTTAAGATACGCCCCAAACCCCTGCCCGGCTTGCCCCAATTATTACGCCGGGCAGTGGTTTGGGGCGTATTGTAATTAACAATGTGAACTCACCTTCCCGAGGCTAAAAGAAATTCCTGTTTTGGAGACCACCTGACACACATGACTGCAGCTCGGTGACCTTTCAATATGTGTGTAGCTGAGCCCGTCTTGAGGTCACAAAGGTTAATATGGGAACTCTGTGAGGCGACTGAAGCATGGCAAAGCATGCACATACATTAAATAAAAAAAATAGAAAGAAAATGCAAAAATGTATCTCCAAAAGTGATAATTTCATAAAATCCTTAATCACACGTTTTCTGTTTTAGCTGCATACTAAAAGAGTGCTGTCAGTTCATAAATCATGTTTTCTTAAAGGTATTAGTGAGCCAAATCGTGTACTAACAGGCAACCTTTTGTTGAAGGCAAATCTTTGTTATCGCAATAATCAAGAAAATTAGTGATAAATTTTCCAAAATAAACCACATTTTCGAGCTCAAAGAAAAAAAATGGCAATTATGGCAATCCAAATGAATGCATTTTTAGAGATTTATGAAAATTTTCAGAGACTTGGTTTAGGTAGATACTAGATGATCAACGTGCAAAAATGTAGCAGACAATAATGTTGCGAGTGTACTCCACAGTCAGGGAAACTTATCCAAAATTTGGCAAAACTGGTAACTAATTCCTTAGGAAAGCATGTGACAGTGTCTGAAATTTGAACTTTAAAATGCAGTACATGCAATAGCCGTTGGCAAAGCTATCAATAGACAGCCGAAGTATGACGTGCGTTGCCATGACAATTGGCTCTAAACTATTATGGCAGTCGGAAAAGTACCATTGCAAAGCACAGGGACACAGTTGAGTGATTTTTAGTTTACAGCCAATTGCCTAGGCAACTAACAAAATATGACGTATTCACTTCGGTAGTCTATTGTTTTGAATGGCTAGCGCTTGGGCAGACGGCTGTTTTGTGTTTTGTCTGGAGTGAACACGCCAGCGCCGCGTGTGGCATGCCAAGTTAACATTTAGAAATACGTTTATTTCTTGACACGTCTTAGCGCTTTGTGAAATCGACCCCTGGTCGTGATTTAAATCAAGTAACAGATCTCACCAGTAAGTACAAATTATCAACTAGCCACTGAGACCAGGGATCAATTTCACAAAAGTTAAGACGAGATCAGTGCATCCTAATTCCAATACCAAGATAAGAAGAGTGACCCTTCCTAAGACCTGTCTTAGTGCTTTGTGAAATTGGCCCTACGCGTCTTGACTGAAAGCAAGACGCAAGTCCAATTACCTCCAATAAGGCAATGCTTTGTTGCAATGGGCGACATATGATGACAATATATTGGCTTGTCCATGGTGAACGTTTCAGCCGGTACCATAGCATTGGTGTCCCATATTTTCAGTAGGCAGTCGGTTGAACTGCTGGAAAACATGCCGGTGTCGTGAGGGTACCACTGGACGGTCTCTACGCTGCGTTTGTGAACGTAATTGTTGGACCTTCAAGAAAGAAATTTAACAAAAAGAAAGTTTGTATTGTTACTCTAGTTAAAGATATGGAATACAACCCCTTTTACGTAATTTTCAAGGATATCGTAAAAAACCACTAATTTATCTGGTTTCATAAAGCAGTGTAGTAATTACACCAACCTGTTTGCTTCCACATCCAAATTGGAGATTGCAAATTTCCTGTTTTCTCCCCATGGACAGTATTTTGGGGAGGTATTTTATTAAATTGTTAGGTTTGAACGAAATCCATTTTCTAAACAGGCTCCTTTAACTCGATCGTGAATCAGACTTGCTCAGAATATTCATATCCGGGGCGGATCCAGGATTTTGAAAAAGGGGGGGGGGGGGGAGCGTGAAATGTTTAAGCATGAACTGCTGATGACAATGAAAAAGCGAGCGCGTAGCGTGAAGCCCTAACGGCTTCTAGATGGATTCTAGATGCTCTGTGGTGTGATCTGAGGCAATATTTAACCACATTAAGCAGGAAAAGTGTGCACAAAAAGGTGTGTTTGGTTTTTTTGGGAAAAGGGAGGCGTGCGCCCCCCTACGACCCCCCTGGATCCGCCCCTGATATCTTTACCTTCCTACAGTGGAAACTGCTTCACAAGTAACTTCTTTTGCAGCTGGAACTGTCTCAATGTCAAAAATGGCTACGACGCCCATGGATCCTCCAGACAATAAGCTGTTCAAATTGAAAGAATTTAGAGAATCTTTTTAAAATGCATGAGCTGCGAGCTACTGTAATTAATTAAATATATGTTCAGTTGATTTTGGCCCCGAAAAAGTTTCCTGCAGCTAGTTATACAAGGGACAACTTACACGTCGAGGCAAGCAAAAAAAACCAAAAACGTTATTGCTCATGCAAATTGTGTAGTGCGTCTGTTCATCATGCGTTTTCATTGATGTTTTACACACACTACAAATGATCCAGTGGGGCAATGTTACATGTCATTCATTCCTACTACTAGCTCATGCTGCTAGAGAGCTACAGCGAGCAAAAAGAGCGCCCTCTATTGACTGCGGTTCAACTTTGCACGAATCCTACTGGGAATCTATTTCTCAAAAATCTGGAATCGCGATTCCGATTCCTAAAGTGGAATCGATTCTACTCGACTCGGCTATGGAATCGCCCAAGCCTATACTCATGAGTACTCCGGTGGAAGAATTCACTTATTCTTGCGGTCAGTGCCACGTCACGTCCAGTACCGTAAGACTGGAGTGAAAATACACATGTTACCATGGTGTCTAGAAAAGGAAGTTGTCCGTGCAACATGTACAAGCATGAACGAATTTGTTTTCACTGCAGTCGCGTTGCTATAGGGTGCTTTCACAGGGGGTCAAAAGGTCACGGGTCACTATTGCTTGTCCTTCAGATCGGAGACTAGCAATAGCTAGTGGCCCGTAACCAATTTTGACACCCTGTGAATGCGTCCTATGCCCGTATATACAAAGGCATATATGACGCTGGGCCAAAAAAGTGCCAGGACATGTACATGCGACCGCGAAAATAATTCCTCGTCAACAAGAAAATTTGGACTTACTATCTTCCCTCGGTAGGATCAATATCGAGCGTGTTGATCCCACTTTGGTGGATACGTTGTACATCTCTGCCTTTACTCAACTCGAGGCAAAACGTCCTTCTCGTCACCTCTGCGCGAACCAGCGAGTCTGGCCTATGTTGGCCGTTTCTCCGACCTTCCAGGAAACTCAGCATTTTCTACGTAGATATTTGCAATCTTGACCAAGGCTCTGCAGGGTGAAGCAAAGTTTAAATAAATTTATTTAAATTATTACTCGTCCAATTTCAACGGCGAAAGAGGGCGCTATTCAATCGAGTCGGGTGGTCAGTTCGTGACACTAGCCATACACTTTTTTGATAGGAAAATAAAAATGGTTCTATTGAAAGTAACGGCTTAATTTAATAATATAATTTTTAATATAATTTTCAATAAAAACAATAAAAAAGGCAGATACTTTCAGTAGGAGTAGGTCTTAATTCAAGTCACAAGCTATTCAAATGAACTCCAACAAAGGTATCTTGACTTGTTACTGGATGACTTGTGATAGACTTGAGCGGGACTGTCACGGACTTGTGCAGGACTGTCACGGACTTGTGCAGGACTGTCACGGACTTGTGCAGGACTGTCACGGACTTGTGCAGGACTGTCACGGACTTGTGATTTTATCAGCTGGACTTGTGATGGACTCGACTAGTATAGTACAGTTGTTTGGCCAGTTCCGAACCGGGTTTCATATCGTCGTTGATTGCGATCTGGAGGAGACTATTCTGAAAAAAACTCTGACCCTACGAAGTGCAGCAACTTTCGCTGATTTTAAGCATACCGACATTTGGTGCAAAGCCGCTCGTAAATTGGGTGAATTTGCCAACGGAACATCGGAAGTCAGTTGGCTACTTTCGAACCGATTTGCTAGTTCCGAATAGGGCGCCCTCTCTGCCCAGACTACATGGAGATTTTTTCGCCCAACTTCATAGATAGGCCTACTACTAGATGTGAGCAAAAGCTGCACTATGAAGTGCTTAAAATGGGGGAAAAGAGGGCACCACCTACACCTGAAAACTTACTTTCACCTACTTTTAAAAATCAAAAGCAGGTGAAAATGGACATTTTATCTGCTTGAAAGCACAATTTTTCACTTTAATTCATCATTGTTGGATTAATTTGTTTGAAAACCAATTTTGTTTCCCCGAGGTCCAGCTCCAGAATTAAGCCTTGTCTTGTTCCGAGTGATACATGTAGCCTAGTACAAAACAGAATACTTGCAGGGTTTTAAAGAACTGTTTAACGAAAAACAAACAAAAAGTGTTATTGCAAATGTAAGAGATGTTTAAGCATCTTAGCAAGTTTTAATACCAAACATTTGACAAAGCCCTCCCATCCAATCTGTTAATAAAAAAGAGCACCATTTTTATACAACAAACACGAAACAATGTATATATGTTTGTCTTGTTTTCATTCATAAAATGTTACTTTTATTAGATAACCCCGTAGATAACGCACTTGTTAAATTACCAAGCATCAATCAACAACAACAAATTGTATACATTATATAGTGGATTTTCATGTTATTTATATTTATATATAAATATTATATTTTGGATGAAATATTATAACCTGAAATATTATGTAAGATGTTCATAATTGACTGATCATCATGGAAAATATAATTGTGCATATTTGTTATGAAAAAGTGGGATCCCTTAAATTCAACAATAAATAGAGAAGGCATATATGTAGACCATATCGAATAGCCGCATGGCAACTTTTGCTATTTACATTGCTTTATGTAAGCACAAATTGTACTAACCATGCATGTGTTCTCAAGGGGAAAAATTGCCAGCCTACATCATGGTGGCAGCTATTTCATATGGTCTGTACATGTTTACAGACATGTAGATCCCTTTGTATATTTGCAATCACAAGGTTTTGAAATTATTTCAGATCATCAAACGAAAAAAACAAATGCAAAGAATATCCAGTATTCGTTTTGAAATTTAAAAAATGTGCACTACATGTATGTACATAGGTCAAATAAAACAAATCATGTAACTATTATAGAAAAGGTTGTCTAAAGTTGAAACTGTAAAAAGGCTGCTTTCTATTTAAACTAAAATTAACCTTTGCAAGTCAAGATCTTGTTAGCATAAAACTGGCCCCTGAAGTTAAGCAGAGTTTTGTGTTGACGATTTTTGTTAATTCTGTTGCAAATGGCTCACGGTTTGAGTTAATAGGGTTCAGTGTGTTAAGCAAATTTGAGCCATTAAAATTAATTGAAGCTTGACACATTTTACAAAAAGCATGTAATTTTTAAATTATGTAACCAACTGCTTGGCATTACAAATAGAGTTTAACATGAAAATACATGTAAATAAAATAAAAGAATCCTAAATGTATAAAAACTTACTAGATGTCAATATAAATGGCTTCTTTTTATTGTGTTCCAATTCAAAAATTATACAGAGCAGAATTTTGTCTTCAAGATTTTATTGATCATTGAAAGATTTTTTTATCATTTACAACTTTGCATTAACAGGAGTTGTGAGCAAATTTGAGCCATCAAACTTGACTGAACCTTGTCTTTTTCACAAAAAATGAAAGGGGAAAGATTTTACTCATAAAAGTCCTGCAAGTTTTACTCTAAAAACAAAAATGTTAATTAAAATTAGAGTTTCCCATCACAATTAACTACACTGTTTAGCAGTAAGCTGTAAAATCAGTGCAGACATATTGTCTTTATTGAAGTAGAATCTTTCCACAGAGGGTGTTGTAGTGTCACAGGACTCGAAATTCATTTTCAAAAGGGCACAGCAATTTTCTTTTATAGTAAAGGGCACCTGAATGAGGAAATGGAAAATTTGTGTTAGAACTTTTTAAGGGCAACACAGCAAGCACAGGGCACCGATGGCAATTTGCCTGAGGTGCTGTGGGTTATTTCAAGGCCGGGTGTGCAGTGTGCAGTGCCACATTAACACTGCTGCTTATGTGGAATTGTGACACATAAAACAGCCGTAGATGCCCAATGCATTTACTGCACAAAAATGCCAAACAACCCTCCAAGGAGAACGGCTGTTTTATGTAAGGTCGGCCCGCAGGCGCAGCGCAGGACAACGTTCATCTAAGCTACTCCCACGATTCCAAACTAGACAAACGACACTGCATCTTAACTTGCAAGTATTATAAATATTCACTGCTCCATAGTTTCCCATTTTTTTACTGAAACTTTGTGAATAATAATACTTACTTTGTATGTGTAAAACCCGTCTGTAGCCCCGCAACGTTTTGCGGTTTTGTGGGTTGACTGTGACAAGCCCGCCTGTGCGCCAGATTTTTGATGGTCGTAAAATTAGATTGAGTTGAAAAATGTGGCCGTATCGTTGACAGAATCGAAAAAACTCGGGACAAATTACATGATTAAAATGGTTAATGGTTGGTCTTCAAATGTATAGTATTTTGAGTGTTTGGTTTTAAAATTTGTTTTCATGCGCTACACTTAAACTTGAAATGATTCGTAACCGGCAATGATTCGAAACTGGGCAAACAACTGTACTACTAGTACTAGTCATGCTAGTAGGCCTACATTTATATACATGCTACAACAACCCTGCGTCCAAGAAGTATACACCATGTACTAAATTCTTACCAAAATATCTGTATGGTGATACTGATACTATGTAGCTAGATAGACCATAGAGCTGTTCCTTGCTCTATGGATAGACCTTTATGTCGAGCTGTCACGGCACGTTTAATACATACAGTACACTTTATAACGTTATATAAGTTACGGCGGTCGAGTTGACTCGATTTTGAAGTCGAGTTGGTCAACGGACAAGTTGATACATACAACGGTCGAGTTTGTAAACGGCGAGTCGAGTTGTACGTTGGCTGATGTATGTTACGATGAAGTATTAAACACTTCACTTGTTTTGGCTGCAGCATCCTCCATGGCTGTAAAACTGTGCGTGCGTACTGTGTGCTTTAGACCCACCCTTGACGCGTTTGTTCAAATTGTTGTCTAGCTTCAGCCGGTTACTTTAGTTCTTTAATCCTGCCACACAAACTCCAAACTTGACTGTCTAAGAAAAACGAACCGGCACAACCAACTTTACTGTAACACAGGCCACGGGATCCGGATTGCACATGCACAACAAGACAGTGTGGTGCGTGGGTACGGTGCATGCGAACGTGTGTACGTCGTGTGTGTTTTATGTGTAGGCTGCATTTAAAGGAGCGTGAGCAGATCCCAATTTTGACGCTCCAATTTTTCCCATGCCATGGGTGTTAAGATTTTGATACCATGGGCCTATCATTTCATTTGTCATATTTTTCTGGAAAGAATTTACAAGTCGGACGTCACATAAACCCTCCTGCGCTAAACCTATGGGACAACTTTCTTCCTAGTAAAATCTTCATATTTTTTTCTCCTTCATATTTGGCTATGATTACACCATGGAGGAAGGAAAGACTCCTTCCTCCATGATTACACCATGGAGGAAGAAATTTCTTCCTCCATGATTACACCAACCTTTTTTGCTTCACATCCAAAAATTGGGGATTGCAAATTTCCCGTTTTCTTCTCATGGGTAGTATTTTGGAGAGGTATGGTATGATTGTTGGGTCAAAATGAAATTCATTTTCTGGAAAAATCTGAACACGCTCCTATCCTTTTACAAGTTTTAGACCCGTGAATAGGGCTTCAGGTACGTACCCCTGGTAGGGCCAACCCACAGCCCTGTTCACGGGTCTACCCTTTAGACCCACTGCACCATGTGTACTGTCAAATAAATGTAGGCCTATTGTTGATCATTTTCAGCTGTACTGATGTACATTTCATGCCTCATCTGAACAACCAGTATGACCTGATTTCGCAGTCCTCTGATTACGAACAGCTAGGTGCATCTTGAAGTTGAACATCCCTTGCCCTCAAACTTCGAAGCCGAGTCACTTGTGATGTCAACTGGGGTTGATCGACCAACATGAACTTCATCAGAGCCTTGATTAGGCTGCCGTGGAAATCCAAAATTCATGTTGGAACTGACAACCTTGGAAACAAATACTTTGAAATACCTAAAAAAGCAGCACTAACCAAGGGTACAGTATGACAGCTGTCACGGGTCACTAAACATCTCCTGGTTGTGACCTTTGACCCCATGTGAAAGCGCCCTATATAATAACGTGATATTGTTGGGGAAAGATTACCATATACGGACACCCTCCGAGACCCCATGCGCTAATAAACCTTCGGGACAACTCAAAAAAATGATAAGTTATTCCTTAAATTCATGGCAATTTTCCTTCCTAATTTTCCTGTTTTATCATCAAACTAACATTTTTATGGTTTATATGCCAGAAACAGGAAAGATCCGGGTGACCGTGCATGGTAATGAACCCCTACAATTTTGTTGCTATGTGGTGCACACGGCAGGTGTGAAGATACAGAATTAATACCGTGTTTACCATATGAAAAAAATAGCATAAAGCAACCAAGGTCAGTAGGTGACAGTAACTTGCCCCGGCTTGGGTACCTGTGCCCTTGAGCAAGGCACTTAAATCACACTTGCTCCATCCTTTGGAAGGGATGTAAAGCTGTTGGTCATGTGTGTTAGGTATCGGTAACACACTTTAAAGATCACAGAGCATTCTTTCGTGAAGAGCAAGGGGATTCCCCGGTGTCTCTGGCTGTTTCTAATTCATCATGGGTTTCCTCACGCTTGCGAGTGACAGTGCAATGGGCACTTTTGAAGAATCCTTGGTTTCAGTACCAGAAAGAAATAATAATAATACAAATCTAATTGTAATTGACAGGTGGATTCACAAAAGCCAAAAGAATCTTGGAATCGCCGTACAGCCATACTGACTATCAAGAAGGAATGATTCCCATTGAATGGGAAGGTAAAATGGTGTTTTATAACTAATTTAAAGACAGATTACGTGATTGAAAAACTTTTAAAAACAGGAACAACGGCATTACATAACTAAAGAATAATGTTGATAAACTGCCTTGTAGAGATTTCAGCCACATAGATGCAGTAATACTTCAGAAAAGTATAAGAAATCTATGCATGGTTTTTGTGTTGAATGAATGTTTGAAAAAATTGTCTGCAGATGATTTAAAAAAAAAAAGCACCTTCAGTTGGCAATTTCCCCCACAAAGGCACCACCTTTATTTACACTGAAACAAAATTAATATGGTGTTTGTTACCATTGCTATCGACACTTTTAGGCAGGTTTTTCTTGTCAACTCGTGAAGTAAAATTTTTGGTAACTGCAAATGATGTATTGGGGCTTTAAAGTCAAATTTGGAAAAACCAGTCCGAGTATGACTTCAGCCCAATTCTCTGTCTACGTTCCAAGAAAAATTGCTTTAAAAAACTACAAATCCACTGCCCTATCTACACTACTCACAATACGTTAGGGATATTGGTGTGGTTCAATTTTGGATTTTTTTTTTCTTCAAATTTTTAAAATGACTTTCCCTATTCCTGTGACAAGGGTGTGTCTGTCATATGCAGATGCCTAATCATATACAAAATCATTCAAGCGAAATGCATACCCTTAATAAAATATTTGCGTAACACCACAATATCCCCAACTTATTGTGAGTAACTATATAACACAACATCTGGTATGGTGCCTGATCAGATGTGTTCGTTACTTTGCCTAGTTGCGCTACCATGCAACACTTACAGAAAAATTGGGTCCATAGGGGAAAACCTGAGGGAGTATACCAACTGTGCCTTATAGCTAAGCTGGTAGAGCATCTGCCTAGTGAGTCGGAGGTCTCAGGTTCGAATCCCGATAAGGCCCTTACGATTTTTCTCTCATCCCAAGTTTGGTGTATACAAGGCCTACATATTTCACACTCTTTTTTTTCTCAAAGCCTGGGTAAGAGGAAAAAGAAAAGACCCTCCAACTCCGGAAGAGATTGCTTGGCGGGAGCAGAAGATGCACTTAGTCAAGAGACGAGCTCAGGAATTTGAGGAGAAAGATCAGGAGGTATTAATTGAATAATTTCCAAGTTTTACATGAATCCACTTGACCGGACAAAATTGTTGTTGCTATGTGGTGCACGCGGCAGGTGTGAAGTACAGAATCAATACTGTGTTTACCATAGAGGGGAATGGTATAAAGCAACCAGACTGTTTGCTAGGCAATGGCGTGCACCATGTAGCAATAATAGTATAGTATGTGGACTTTCTGAACTGCACCTCTATATAAAAGTGAATATAATAATTTTTTATTCCATTTTTGTTTTAGAGGCAGTTGCTTGATCACAAGGAGGGCCTTGTAGCTCAGCCTAGGCCTGCTCACACCAAGCAAATTGGTACGTTTTGGTACTGCATCAAATTGGCAGTATAGACCTTATGCATGGCGGCCATGACAGAGGGCAGGTTTTCATATTCAAATGATGTGACAATAGACCCACAAAGTGCCTACTTGTGCATGACGCACTGTGACAATCTGACTGCCCTCTATCATGGCCGCCGTGCATAATGTCTATTGTGTGGATGCAAGTCCTCTGTCTACAAAACAAAATAACTAGTGAACTTCCAAGGCGCATATTACTCTGATCATTGGCCTTCATTTAAGGAGCGTGTCCAGATCACATTTCTGAGCCTCCCATTTTTTTTCCCGTGGGTGTTGAGATTTTGATACCATATCATTTGTCATATTTTTCTCATTACCATTCTGAACTTTTGCGCTCCAATCGACATAGAAAAAAAAACTACCAATGTTTTGTGAACTAATTTATCCGGTTACATAAAGCAGTGCAGTGATTACACCAACCATTTTTGCTTCACATGGACTTGGATAGTATTTTACGGAGGTATTTTATGTGGTCGTTAGGTTAGAATGAAATCCATTTTCTGGAAAAATCTGATCAAGCTCTTTTAAAAATCACTTCATGTTGTAGGACACGAGTCCAGGACTTGGACCAGACTCGAGACACATTGGAAAATGATTCGGACTTAAACATAGCAAGTCGTGATTCACGCATTTCAAAAAAAGAAAAAGATATATTATATTCGTGCGCTTAAAGGCACAGGCTCGTCAGCAATGCGCGCCAAATTCGGGCCACGAAATACGCAGCTCCATGCCTTTGCTATGGAGCTGCGTATTTCATGGCACAAATTTGGCGTGCGCGCATTGCTGACGAGCCTGTGCCTTTAATGCAGGATTCTTGGGGGGAAACAGTACGACGCGTGATTATGTACACTGCCCCACCAGGCTGGCAAGGAGTGCTTGAGCACGTCATTATTTCATATAATATTATCGTGTGTACGAAACTAGAGCAGTTTCATTTTAGCGAACAAGTGACTCGAACTCAAGGAAAGCTCGCGACTCAGACTCGATATTGGTGACTCGACTATAACACAGCCATATACCATCTCAGCTCCCTAGGGAGTGTACAGCCTCAGGACCCAAAGTTTTTGTCTACAAATGATTACTTTGAGGCATGTCACAATACCTTGTACTGAATTCTTTTGCAGGACATGCTTCTGCTCCAGTGTATGACAAGGTTGATTCTGCCGAATCTGTCAGCACGGGTAAAACATTCGAGCCGTCGGCATGGCAGCCAGCGAAGTCTAAATCTAAAGCCGAATGATGGACCCAGAAACGAGCTGCAGTGTATCATCATCATCAGTAACATTCAGAGTAAACGGGATGCTTCAAATTAACATGGAATATGTTAACCAGAGGGTCACAAATTTCAGGCGACTTGAAATACCCACATCTCCAAAGATTTTGAACCTGTGTACAACATACCATTCAGGTTTTAGAGGGAGTCTTACGTACGTTAATAAAAGGCAAGTGTGTGTAAAACATCCAAGGAATTTCCTTTCGGGTTTTAAAGGGGAGTCGTACGTTAACAGAAGGGAAGAGTGTGTGGAGGTATTGGGCGGTAGGGGATGGGGAGTCAACTGGTCTCATATCTGGCAGACTTAGAACCCATGCCATAGATTTCTCTGTATAAATTAATGTAAATAAATTGAGCTGCATGTTTGTATAAATTATGAAGAATTCATGTGGTAATGCCTTGCCTTGCTTATCCTGTGAGAGTCGTAGATGCTCGATTGTTGGGGTGACACGGTGGTTGCCTCCGCAGTTGGTGTGTCAGTGATTTCTGTTGAGCTGTCAGCTAGTTCGTCCAGTCTCTGCACTGCTTGCCTTAATAGTAATACAGTAATAATAAAATGGATTTAGCAAATACCCAACGTTAAATTAACATCAGGGCAATTTACAATGGCATAAACAAGATAAAAATATATTTAAAATTGTAATTACAATGTCTTATCAACCCCCTATTAACGAACACAATATCTGGCATGATGCCTAATCACCATTAAAATAAAATAACCAAACTTGGGATGAGTGAAAAATCGTAACAGCCTTATCGGGATTCGAACCCGAGACCTCAGACTCACCGGGTAGAGGCTCTACTACCAGCTGAGCTGTGAAACACAGGGGTAAACTCCCTCGGGTTTTCCCTATGAACCCAATTTCTCTCCTGGTGTTGCATGGGAGCGTAATTAGGCAAAGTAATGAACACAACATCTGGTATGGTGCCTAATCACCATTGAAATGAAACAACCAAACTTGGGAAGAGAGAAAAATCGTAAGGGCCTTATCGGGATTCAAACCAGACAACTCTGACTTACCGGGCAGGCGCTCTACCAGCTGAGCTATAAGGCACACTCCCTCATAATTGTAAGGGCATTATTGTAATACATACTGTTTCAGCATAACATTGTACCACAAACTACAAATACAGTATACGTGTATTTCTTTTTACCAATGTCTTATAAAGTTTATTTTCCTCATCACAAAAATACTATATGTTCCGCTGAATGTCATCAGCAAAACAAAAAATTGACATGCACACATTTTACATTCAGAATTATGGAAAAAGCATGGCAATTCATTGTAAAATAAAACAGACTAGAGAAATTTGCTAGAGTATGAATTTGTAAATCAGGGCTTGGTACAACAAACAAGTGAAGTCTAGAACCCATACATGAAATGAGACTTGCGCCTAATTATAGTGTATTTTGTTTTTACTGGAGACAAAATGCTCATTGCTGGTCTGATTTTTACTAAAGACGCATTTAATTCTACTACAAATGTAAATTGTAAACATCACAGGAAACAACCCATGCTTATAAAATGAATACATGTACATACATAATGCCGAAGGAATGATTTGGCTTGCGTCAGGGAGAATGAATTGGGGTTTGTTTTGCCCTACCCGACGTAACTTGGTATAATCAGTGCTTCCCCGAGATAACATGAGAAAAACGTCATAGCGTGCTTGGGTGGGACTTGAACCCACAACCTCCTGCATACTAAGCAGACGTCTTGACCACTGAGCTGGCCGGCGTTGAGTAGCTGGCCCAAATTCATCTTGCGGAAAACAGCTCTGGCTTTAGCACAGTATATTAATCTCCAAGAATGTTTTACAGCAAACCGTGTCAAATCTTAAATACATTGGAATGTCAGAATCCAAGAATTACTTGCTGCTGCTCTAAATATTCAAATTCATTAATATTATACAAACTAAAATGAAATTAATAAAGATGAAAATCATTTTAATACACAGGTTGAAGGAAAACTACACATGACTGGTTGTTTGAAATTAAAGGATTATAACTAGTCACCCGAAACTTTCTTTAAAGGTTTCGTTCATGTATGCTAGTTGCTCCAATGATTCCACACATTGCAAGCAGTTTGTACTGAACGAAAATATGTTCTATATACTACACAAAATTGTGACTGTACGGCGTTTGCCTGAATTCAATACAATTATCAATTTCTAGCCCTGCTGCCACATGTTTGAGTGACAGTCAGTTTCATAAACCAATAAAATAAAATCCCAACCAAACTTTATGCTTTTTAGAGAGCAAAAACAGACAAAAGTATTTCCATCAAAAATTTGTTTAAGTACAATCATTCACTCTTTTTGTTTACTTCTGGTGGTGAGCTTAACATTTTTCAGTCAATACAAACACAAGAACAAAATGTTTATGCACCAAAATAGTGAATGAAAATTGCTAAATCAGTTAACCAGTTGACGCCAGATTTTTTTTTTGCAAAAAAATACCTTCTAATTTGTTTTTTAAATGTGATTGGCCAAAAGTTAAGACCAGGGGCCAATTTCATAAAGCTGTTCAGCAAAAAAAATTGCTTAATCCAAAATTAATCCTTTATAAAAATTGGTTAGCAGTCAAAATTGTATGTCAACTTGTGTTCTTAGTAAATGTACAGCAGAACACTAGAAATCTTGTGTTTGTCACTTTGACAAACACCGGTTCTTTTTGGTATGGAAATGTTTCTGCTAAACTGAAATTGGCCCCAGGTCAAGCACATTCATTGTATGAATCTACGCACCAAAAGTTCATACTTTGCAACACTCGGAGGCAGCCGCCACAGAGCGAAATTTGCTACACTGACAGGCTGACCACAGCCGTCAAGTTCAAAACACGGTGTGTACAAATGAATGGTAGACGTGTTTACACGTCAACCATGAAAGACAGCGGCAAAGCTGACGTTTCAACTCGTCAACCACCCCTGTGACTATACATTGTCAGAATGTGTTAACACTGGCGTCAAGTGGTTAAACATGGTACAATAAGAGACTGATGTTCAAATCATTCACTCAAATGAATGCAGTAACATTAAGTTTTTTTGAGAGTAAGTAAAAGATTTTTTAGAAAAAACAATTCTGCCGGTTCTAAATTTCTGCTTTAAATGTTTATAAATTCTTAAAACAAACCATTTAGATTACATCAATTGAATACAACAACTGAATGCAACAACGATCCAACTACAAAACTACACAGTCTAAAAGGAGCGTGTCCACATCATTTTTGAGCCACCCATTTTTCCCATGGGTGTTGAGATTTTGATACCATATCATATGTCAAAATTTTCTCATTACCATTCTGAGATTTGACGCCCTCAATCCGTATATTTTCAACGATATCGTCAAAAAACCACTTATGTTTTGTAAACTAATTTATCTGGTTCCAAAAAGCAGTACATACAGTGATTACACCAACCGTTTTGCTTCCACATCCAAATTGGAGATTGCAAATTTCCTGTTTTCTTCCCATGGATAGTATTTTGGGGAGGTATTTTATATGATTGTTAGGTTAGAAAAATTGTTTGGAAAAATCTAGTCACGCTCCTCTACCAACAGAACCTGTGGAGCTAGGTAGTCATTGAATTCAGGTAATTCAATTTCACGACAAAATATTTTCGCAGTCGATAAAGCACCCAACTTTCAACATGCACTCCAACGAAGTTTGATTAGGCTATCACAACAATATATCATCCAGATTACAACCGTAATAATCTCTAGGATACTAGAAAAATAGACTAACAATATTTGATGTTTTGTACAAACCTAACTCTGACACAGCCCCTAATAATAATTTGTACAATTTTATAAATGGAAGAATCTGATGATGGCTGCCCCAATCGGCAGAAAAGACAAAAACACATGCATCCATCTGAATGTATCTACATGTACATATACTGTACACACAATATCTGAATCATAAAAGTCATTACTCCGCAACTGTACAAAATCAAAAAAATACGTTTTCTGCTGTACATATACAGTATGTGATGAAGTCATACAGCTATGTATACTGTTGTACATTTCGGGAAAACTGTATTTTCTATAAATTCTTAGCAGAATTCTGGAAATGTACACATGTATTCCTGCCATGTTTTTATTAGAGAGATACACCATTAACACAGAAAATCAACATGTGGATAATGGAAAATGTGACCACATCTCTAAAGTCCTGTATTTCATATGACCTCCGATGCGGTGCTTGGAATTATTCTCGTTACTCCTGAGTAAAGTGTGCACATTGCATGGGGGGTGGTCACTTCATACTAAAGGCAAGGCTACAACTGCGTTTGTGCGAAATAGCTTAGCAGTCAAAATAGCCCTCCACTGCTGTGAATGCAGATTATTATTGTGTTCTGTCAAAGATTACTTAAGTAAAAACGCCACCCTTTGTGTGTTGCCAAGGGGTGTATTCGAAACCCTGTTCGCGTGTTGCCAGAATACGAGAACGGGTTTCGAGAATGCCGAGAATAAACACGCGGACAAGATTCTCACTCCCCTCTCAGTGGGGAGTGGAATTAGTGAATGAAGAATACTCGAGAACAAAGATGGCTGACAAAGAATGAATGGCTCTGGCTGGAAGTGATTCAGCTGGCTACCGGCAATTTACTTTAGTAAGTTACCGGTAACTACATGTTTTTGACGGTACGTGAGAAAAACAACAGCATAAAACAACACACGGTCCTCTATCTATGTGGAGCTCACTTTGACTGACAGCCAGGGGCCAATTTCATAGCGCTGCTTAACGGCCGATTTCCTGCTACTTCATAGGCATCGTTAACGGAAAGCAACTTGAAAACGTGCCTTAACCACAGGGCCAAACTTTTGTTAAGATAGTGACGCAACAATAGCCATCTCCAAGCGCGCGCATGCTTAAGCACGCTGCGGCCATGAAATAGCGCTTTTCTCGTTTGCTATAGTGAGCACGCCTTTTCAGCTAATGCAGCGCCATGAAATTGGCCCCAGAGCATTACCAACGTCCACCATTAAACAAAAAATGATGCATTCACACACTCATCTGCACTTTCGCGTTCGTAACTGTCAACCTACGAACACCGTTCTCAAGTCACTCGGTTACAGGGTTTTGAATACGCCCAAGGTAATACTGGGTCTACAGTGAACACAGTTTGAATGTATGACTGGAAATAAAATGCCTCTTAGCTGTGCCAAAACTGCTAGAAGCCCAAAACTTGAAGCCGATACATCTCACAACTCATATACCGTGGTACTTCTAAATCAAAAATTAAAAACCCCCTTGATTTAAAACCAAAATTGTTATCATCAAAATATGATCTAGCCACCGAGCACAAATTAAAACATAAAAACACACATTGTAAAAAGACTCAACTGCTCATGGCACAGGTTTTAAGATTTCTTCAGCAGTCGGCATGCACTATTTTCTTTACATTTTTGTAAAGCATATTAAAAGTAAGGTAAAGTCTAACATGCAAAAACGTTTTCCGAAATTAAAATAAAAAACAAATTTAAAACAAAAATCATGGCCTGTCATTTTGAAGCAAAATCAACTGAAAATGTACGTTTATAGAGTTAGACTTGCTAATTCTGTTTTGGCACTTTCAAACTTTCTGAATAAATTTTCTTGAATTGATTCAGATTTCAGTTTAGTGTCGTTGGTATGCTGGGATGGTGCACCTAATGCGATATTAAATGTGCCTTTGGCCATCTGGTATAATTTCAGCCCCCAAAAATGCTTGGCTCAAGAGGCGCACAATGCAAGACAATGTGTCGTCTAAGACTTTGAATAGACGTATTAGACGATGTGCCCTCCAATGTCACAACAAACCAAAACATGCCCGGCGTTATGCGCATGCATCATGTTTTACGTAAATTTGGTTTATGAATGAGGTTGCATGCTAAATCATCTTCGAATGTTGTGACCTTTGACATCATTACCAAACCAAATTTATGCAAAACAGGATGCGCGCGCATAACGACGACTAATTTTCAACAGAGGGTGCTGTAGATATAAACAAAGAGCACACAGTCTATTGACAATGTCTATTGTGAATAAGTCTACACCGGTGTCACGATCTCAGATGTTCCGATGACGTCACGGAACATTTCAGCACGTTTCGTGCACGATCTCAGATGTTCCGCCTGCTCAGATGTCCCGGTGTAAAAGGTAAAACTGTCCCCTTGTAAATGTGTCCGCGTGCTTACTGGCCTCATCGTATTGTGTTTCTCTCTTCTGACTCTCAGTAAGACCTGCTGCGTAAGACCCCTTGCTTAAGTAATCAAACCTTTTTTTTCTTCTCTAAATACTGCGAAACGGCATGAACGCTCCGCCATGTCCGCGGCCGTCATCTTGCAAAAATGTCACTACATCTGCGCGCATCAAAGTACGAACATGGCGCGAATTCTGCTAATCAACTCAGCACTGCACCTAAACTGGTATAAATACATACGCTGTGCGCATGACGTTCCGTGACGTAATCTACCATATTTGGTTATCGGAACATCTGAGAGCGGGACACCTGGATGATGCATTTCATGCACTATTCCACAGCTCCATCGTTTGAAGTAGTGTCGGTCCTGCAGGCTCCCTTGTGAGTTCAGCAACGCTACCCACACACAGCCTCCACTAATCTGAAGTCATCTTGCCAACTTTCTAGACTGCCGTCTATTCCTAGAGTATGAAGAGGGTTTTACAGTGGTTCGTAGTGAGGCACTGATGCTCTAGTAGTATGAATACGCTGAGCGGTACGACTGCAAATTTGAAGAAAAAAACAAAAAAATTTAAGCAGGAAGTACAGCAACTGAGTTAAAGGAAGAGGAAACACTTGCAGAAAGTTGCATAATTCTCCAGTGGATCGCAAAGTTTGTTTTAAAGATAGTATACATGATTGGTAAACTGTTACAAATAGTTTTATCCCCCTGTGTGATTGAAGATATGCCTGATTAAAACCAACCTGTGCATATAATATTAATATTTTCAGAGGGAGGAGAGGGCAATGCTGTGCTGCTAATTGGCAAGTAAAATGAAAGAAGCAAATGGAAGCAATTTAGGGGTTAATAGCAGAATTACTACAAGCCACGTTACAACATTTAGCTGTCGACCTACGTGTACCGTACTTAAAACGGTACCTGTAAATACTATACAATATTAGTTATCCCACGAGTGCGAGTGAAATACGGCATAATAGTGCGTCTGCGTCCTATATACCACGAGGCAGAGTAGTATATGAGACAGATGCACTACATTATGCTGTATAGACCTTTATCACAGTGCGGTCATCTTCCCTTTTCCCCTATTAAAATGAACGTAACGAAAGCGAGGCTTGCCGAAATAAAATAGTTTGGCCCCGTGTTGAAAATGTTCATTGTGTGCATCACAATGGCATGCGCGCGGTGCGATCAAGAAAATGCGCAGCGCGGACAGTGATTCTCTAAAAAAAACAACGGAAGACTGCACGCGCTATCGCGCAGACACGCACACGCACTGATCATGCCCGACACGTACACGTACTATGCAGTGGGGAACAAGACAAAGATGGAGGCACCGTGATAAAGGTCTATTCCACGAGCGCAATAAAGAATTTATTTTCAAGCAAATAACGCACAAACGTTAAACGCGCACGCTTGGGCGAGAAGCGCATGCAGAGAATCACGCGCATAACAAGCCGCATCGGACGCACATGCATCATGCTTGAATTCGCAGTCATGTAGTAAGCATCTCTGAATTATTCCTTGTAGAGGACGCAGTGCGTTCGAAGTACCAGGGCACATTACGCAGAGTGCGACATAAAAATCGGAAGGGATACATTGTGAAATTTCACACTGCTGTTGGCATAGATCTACCAATCAGAAACACATACCGATAAGTAATGTACATACAGACATATTGTAAAATGAGCAGATTAGTAACAAACGGCAAATTTGATTAAAATCACACTTATGGGTCATTCTTTAAAGTGGGATGGTCCAAAATAAAGCATGTGAAATGTCTTTTTTTTCATGCAACATGAGTAAATAAAAAATAGGAGTTCTGCATGTCTACACATATTTGGCATACTATGTAGCAGTCTCACATTTACTATCACTACATGTACTTGCAAAACACTAAAAAGGATGGAATTTTAGGTGGGTTTACAATTTTATTTGAAATTGACAATCTGAACATCAGTATTAAAGGCCCACTGTATTATAGACAGCCGAAGTATGGCGTGGGTTGCCATGGCAATAGGATCTAAACTATCATGGCCGTCGGGAAAAGTACTATTGCAAAGCACAGGGACACGGTCCAGTGATTTTTAGTTTAGATCCAATTGCCTAGGCAACCAACAAAAGATGACGTATTTACTTCGGCAGTCTAATTGCAATGACCCCAAAAGTTAATCAACAAGTTGACAGGGAAAACCTTACTCAAAGTAATAGCAACTATCCAATGAAATGTTTGCGCCCGAGATGATATAATTTTACCAAAAAATAGTCCATGAAGATGAAACTATTTAGATCGTTTGCAAACGATTTGCTTCTCATATGGGCGGTCCGAAATGGGCACTGTGTACTGCGTGTGAATATTTGAAACACCCAGCCAAGACCCGTAAAACGCAAATGGATTTTCATGTTTTTGGAAAACGTGTTACATTTGACAGAGCTGAAATTTCTTCGGATGAGTTTGTTTATTCCCAGAATTGCTCAAAAACAGATAATCTATAGGGCCGTTACTAATTTACAGTGGGACACTCACAATGCTGATGCATAGAAAATACGGTCTACATGTATTCGATACGGTCTATTATGCAAATGTTACACGCTTCCAAATTGTGGAAATGTCCGCCTCCTCATGGAATTGCTCTTACAGTGCATAATTCACTCAGTGCGTTTTACGTGAAAGGAATAAAGAAACAAAACTCTGAGAAATGGTGAGAAAACGGTGCTGGTGATTGGTAGAAAAATCGGTCTATAGTTGCAACAGCATGCATGCATGACACACACAGACTCACCGCCTACTGTCACCAAACCTGTACAATTTATCATGCTCTGCATACAACTGCTGTATCATCTGCAAAGGGACCAAGACCAAAACAGAAGGGATGGGGGATGACGATGGACCAAATGGTACACAAATATAACAGTAAAATACCACTTGCACAATTACGAAATGATCTGGATACACAATCACAAGGGGTTAACTGGAAGGGACAAAAATTAAAGCCGCTAAACACCACTTCCATGAAAAATGTGATAACTTTATCAATTGAAAGCTGTCAGTGCCTAATATACGATAATCAATAGTTTCTGCTTCAAAACCCGCTAAATCCCACATTAAAGCTATCAAGAAACTCATTTTGTTTTGCAAAAACCGTTAAAAGCCAACTGCCTTTTTCCGTAAAAGCCGCTATGTCCACACAAGGCCCCAGATCAGGCCCCGAGATTTGGTCTCGTGTCGGCGGAGGGTCAAACGCCGAGCTCGGGATCAGTTTGTGGTTAGATAAGCATTTAATCTTTACCACATCCACTCCGCAGCCGCTGCAGGGGAAAAGCGCGCGAAATTCAAGCGGACTTGCACACTAGCATAGTACAATGTACACTGTATGTACATGCACAGAACGTGACGTTTGACTGCAACTTTTGGCGCCGCGTCGCAAGATTAACTACAGCAGCACTCAGAATCATGGTGGTTAACACCGACGCATTCTTATCAGGGGATCAATCTTGATCCCGAGCTCTGGACCAGTGTGAACATGGTCATAGAACGCAAAACCATAGCACAGCAAACATGTTGATGTTCAAAATAATGTTCACAGCATATGCTACTGTCAACATAATCCCATATTTTTTTTCTCCACCAATTTGAGGCAGGATGGCTTACTAGTTGTAAATTTCATTATAACATCATGCAAAAATTGTTAACACCGACATCTACTTCTACATATAACAAAATTAAACAAAAAGCATGCTTGCGCCTCTAAATAAATTAACAAACAAAAGCAAAACAAAATCAGGGTGGCGTAGCAGTATTTTCCTTGCCTTTGGAGTAAATGCCTCGCTCTTCACCTTTGTGGCCCTGGTTCGAATCCAGTCAAGGTGTGTGGATTAAGTTTCACTCTGCTGGATCCTATGGAGTTCTTCAACAACTAAAACTCAGCATTTTTTGGGTCGTCTTTTCACAGGTTTCTTTAAGCTTTAATATAAGCTATAATGCCCCGGACGCTTTTGAGGAATCTTTGATTTTAGTAATACATGAAACAGGAATTAGTAAAACATGAAACAAACAAAAAAAAGATCTTGCATAAAAACCAGAAACTTGTATAGACGAATTAGCCCATCCTGCGCACTTCCGTATTGAAACCGAGGCTCTTCGTGTCAAGTCGGTAGTTTGCGTGCGCTACGTGTACAAGTACAATATTGTGCAATGACTAAATGAGCGTTTGTGTACGTGTTTTTCTGCGTGGCATTTATGTGTAGGAGTGATTGAATATGGTTTTACACCCTAATGGGGTACCCAGAAGAATGGTACCCCACAAGGAACAAAGGCGAACAAAGGTACCCCACAAGGTAAGACCAGTGTTAAGCCTTTGGGAAGAGTTTGGACAAAGGAAACAATAGAGAACAAAGGGAAGTGCAAGAGGGTAACAAAAGAGGTACCCCATAAGGGTGTAAAAACACGGTTGTGTGTGCATGCATGTGGGTCTGTCCACAGTAATGGGGTACATTTCCGTAACATTCAAGATCTTAGGTACCAGTTCACTTCAAATGTCTTAATTTTATCTTTAAATTATCAAGCTAAACTGAGGAAATAACTTTTTTACCAAGGAGTAAGACAAATAGTCCTACAACATACATTTGTGAAAACCTCGTGCACAAATTTTCCTATTACGCATGTAACAAAGACGGAAAAAAATGTCACAAAATTGTCTGTCCACGTTACATGCGTAATAGGAAAATTTGTACACTTGCTTTTCAAAAATGTATGTTGTGGCAATTTCTTACCTTTTTGGGCAAAAGTTATCTCCTGAGAACAAAACAAGGACATTTCTTTAATTCTGAGATAGACTAAAGACATCTGAAAGGAATTATTGACTTATTTTTCAAATGTACCCCATTACTGTGGACAGACCCATATGTATACATTAGTTCACTTCAGTTGCCTAACACAAAGAGCTGATCATTATCAAACACGGAAGTGCGCAGATAGACAAGTCTCAAATTAGTTAATTTGGGATTCGTCTATAATTTTACATTTGCATAAAAAGGCAAAGACAGACACTGCAAAGCAAACGTAAATGAAAGTGGGAGACACTGAGCGAGAGACAAGCTGGAACTTACTGGTGTAGGTCGTGAGTGGAATTTCAGTGAGGTTGGCAACGTGTAGTCACCCACGTTATGCCCTGTGCTATATGTATACTCTTTGTTAATCCTAGTCGTGCTGAACACAAGAGTTGGTGG
This sequence comes from Henricia sp. BOLD:AAB3569, assembly GCA_037783545.1. NCBI lineage: Eukaryota > Metazoa > Echinodermata > Asteroidea > Spinulosida > Echinasteridae > Henricia > Henricia sp. BOLD:AAB3569. The sequence continues at coordinate 77,099 of JBBELK010000571.1, forward strand.
AAGATAAATGAGGAAGATTCTGGGTTGTGTTACTGGGTTAACATGCAATGGGGGTTTGTCTTGACATGTTACATTGTAGCAGGCAGGGTTACCACACAAATCTGAATGCAAAATCTCAAGACTTTTCCATGACTTTCCAGGATAAATAAAGGAGTTTCCACAACTTATTGATATAGTTTTTATATTAAGCGAGTCTTGTTTTTCAAACAGTGTTGTAAAGACTCGGACTTGAGACTCCGGACTCGAGTCGACTCAAGTCCCGATTTGACTTGACTTGAGATTAGAACTAAGAAGGCAGTATTTGACTTGACACTCGTGCAGAGGGAGCCTCGTTTTTTTTTTGGGGGGGGGGGGGGGGGGGGGCGGGGGCGGGGGGGGCGGGGGGGGGGGGCGGGGGCGGGGGGCGGGGGCGGGGGCGGGGGGGGCGGGGGCGGGGGGGGGGGGGGGGGGGGGGGGTGTAGTTAAACACTACAGAAACTCAAGACTGAGCTTTGTTTGAATATGGAGCATTGGCCAGAACAACAAAAATACCATACACAAATGCAAGTTTCAGCATTTAGACTCAATTTTGAAATTAGCCTGAACAAATTTACTGTTGTGACTACATGTATTTAATTTGACTTGACCAACATGCCTGACTTGACTTGACTTGACTTGGAACTCAAAGGCAGTTTGACTTGACTTTGGACTCGAGCAGATAGAGACTCATTACAACCCTGTCTCAGTGGCTAGTTGACACTTTTGGACTAACTCGCGAAACCCGTTTGAATTTCAAATGTACCTCATTATCGTAGAAAGACATCCTAAATGTTGGCTAAATAAATCTGTCAAGTGGCAAAATGTTAGGGAATAGGACAGATGGCCTTCACCACATTGATCTTTGTTTGACAAGTTATCCCCCACCATATGGCAACTTTAAGCCTTTTGCACACAAGAGCTATCTAAATACAAAGTCATTCATGGCCATTTGCTCTATACAGCTCGCCGTATGCAGTCAATGTTTGCTGCGTTTTCTGCCACGTGAGGCCATGTGACAAAAATCTGTCCCGTTTGATTTTTTGTACCGCTTTGCAAGGAAAAACATTCACTGAGCTACATGTACGTGCCGAGCCAAACTGAATGTACTTGCCAATGACAAAAACAACCTGTTCAGGTAATTTTAGGAAGGCGACCCCACCGAAAAACCACCGTCTTGATGTCACATAAATAGGGAATGTCTTTTCAGTGGCTAGTTACATTCATTATGAATGTTTTTTTTTTTTAGTTTTAGGGATAATGACCCAGGGACCGCCGGGGTGAATTAATTCGATACAAATGTGGACGCAGTCAAGAACAACTTGGCTCCACCGGGATTCGAACCGCAGACCTTCTGCTTGACATGCAGACACCCTACCAATTACATTTATGTTGGCTCAGCATGTAAGCTCATGTGGCCCCCAGCGAGTTTGCCTCATGCAAGTGCTCATGCAAGGCAAGAAAAATCAAACAGGACAGATATTTTGCTTTAAACGGCAAATATTGACCACTCATGGAGAGCTACGTGCTGAGCGAACGGATACTAATGACTTTTTGTTCAGCAGATAGCTTGTGTGTGCGACAGGCTTTATGAGCAGTTGAAATTGAACGGGCTGTGAATAAAGCATTTTGCATGGCTCCAACTGGAATGATTGCATAGTAATAAGATGCAATGAACATGACCTCGCATGTGCAAGATAACAATTAAAACTCATTTAAAAGAATAGAAAAATAAATTTAAGTTCTTCCAAGAAGATACAGGTTCATGTACATGTTCATGTTCATTACATGTACTATTTGTTACCCTGTTGGGACATTAGTTATCTCCTAAGAACAGCTTAGTTATTTCTTAAATTTTGAGACATGATCAAAGCATTTGTACAACAAATTTCTTCGTTGCCAAGTGTACCCCTTCACCATGTAAAGACCAAATCACCAAGCTACCTTTTGAGGGGTGAGCTGGCAGCCGCAGAGTGCCTGGTACTGCGCCGTGGGGCTGCACTGTGACAGGCTGCTGACGCTACCTTGGTGGCTTTCAGTGGTGACGTTGTGATGGGACTTGATGATGATGCCGCCAATCTGTCGTTTAAAAAAAAACTAAAAGTGTTATAAAACTTGGTGGGGGTGGGGGGTGGGGAAGGGGCAGGGGTAAAATCCTGTATCGTTAGCACTTGGAGCTCAGATTTTCCATAAAATATATTTCGTTCTAACCTGACAATCATATAAAATACCTCTCTAAAATATTATCCATGGGAAGAAAACTAAAAATTTGCAATCTTTACAGGCCGAGAGGGGCCACGGAAAATTTCCGCTCAGTCACGGCAGTTTTACAGGGCTATATTATAGTCCAGTGTGAACAGTTTCGCCTTGTAAAAATAACATGACCCTGCAGTAAATACTGGACTTGGGCAGGGAAACTTTACAGCGGGGTCGTGTTAACTTTCGGCATGAGCACTGGAAACAAATAACAAATGGGAATGCGTGGAAAGATAACACGGAGGAATGTTACTGCAAGGTCACAGTAACTTTCTGCAAGGTAGCGGGAAAAAGTCCAACAAATTTGTGGCACGAAATTCACCGCACTCCATACCTTGCAGTTTTAGGGCAGTCAGATGCTACGATCCCAGAGGGTGCAGGCTCATTGGTGTACATACGTACATACAACACACTTACGTACGAACACGCGTGATTCGGCTAGTACACACAGTGCAGGAAATGAATACTGTTCGCTGTCAAGCGTGCCTATGGTATGGAGCGCGGTGAATCTCGTGCCACGAATTTGTTCATCGCGCATTGACGAGCCTGTGCCTTGTGCCATCTGTTCTCTATTTGTGACCATGCAAATTGTGTGCATATTCACATGTCTACCAACTCATCTGTGCAACACATGCAGTGCCGAATTGTCAACTGTCAGACTAATTTTGCACAAAACCCCCAGAAAAGCAATAAATTCTTCTGTATTTCCAACTAATTTTCCCATGAACTGGCAGTCAAGCGATTGTTATTTTTTCACAAAATAAGGAAATTATGTATTTAGTATTGAGGCCCATTAAAATAAATGCAAAAATTTAATGGACTTCCGGACAGTACACGTAGCTGCATATGGCCTGGAATTTTTGGGTACCGCCTGGATTTTGTATTAATGATCCGGGATCAGCCTCTGATTTCAGCCTCTGAACTACTGGTAGTCGCAAAAACTTGTCTCAGACTGCACGATAGACTCGTTTAGTGAGAACGGGTCACATATGTCTGCTGGTTGAGTTTACAATAAAAAGTTATAATTTAAAGGAGCATGTTCAGATCACATTTTCCACCAAAAACGAGGGGGTCAAAAATGCAATCTGTTTATTGTTACAACCAATTACATTGCAGTGTCCAGAAACATGTATAATGACCAGTGTCATATCTCATCATTTTTGTAATTTCTTCCTCACTTTTGTCATTTTAGTAAGCAGACACCCAGGCCTTGTGGGTCATGATTGCAAATCAAATCAAAATGCTATATCACCTCAGAAGCATCTATCGAACGTCTTCCACATTTTCATGCATATAACTTTAAAAAATCACAGCAAAGTCTCTGCAGGCCTTTTTACTACAAACCAAGGCTGTCCGTGCAAAACCAAAATCTAATTGTAGGTGTATTTGTTGCACTTCACTTGTGACCATGCACTCAAAACTGTGGGTTAATGGTTATGCTCAGACAGTGTTTTCAAATCGGTTTCGATTTTTTGGCTGAAATGGTTTATTTAGCAATACATGTGTTAAACATTTTGTCCGGGCGCGCTGAGCAGCGCCCTCATGCGGCAAATCAGTGTTCGCCGCGTGAGGGCGCTGTCCTAAACAAATGCATGCAACTGCCATGGCAGTAATTGACGACAGATTGGTTCGCCGATGCAATCGATATTATTTTGTCCTGGCGGCACACCCGGACAAAACCGGTAGTGGAGAATACTGCATGTAAGAGTTCATCTCGCTGCTTAAATGTGAATTTAAACATGTGAATGTTATTGTGAATGTTATTGTGTCCAGTCTCAATGAGAAATTAACTTGACTTGGGACTTGAAGACCATTTGACTTGACTCGAGACTTGAGCAGAGAGAGACTCGTTCCAACCCTAAACTAAAAGACATTCATGAAGAGATTTACAGAAAATTAATTTTACAAACGACTGCCGAATGAGTTTTAACGAACACAATGTCTGAACACAAGCCAATAGCCAACCGATCAAACAAGCACTGCAGATGAGTACAAATTGTCTTCTTACTTTCTGCTAGATGCCCTAGCCCTAGTTGGGATTAATCCAAAGAAAAGATGAGGGGTCAGAGGCAAAAGATTGATAATAAACGGTTATGATGATGTTTACATTTAACGATTACATGATTGAAAAATTAATTTAAAAAAAAAAACAGGAACAGCAGCATTACATAACTAAAGAATAATGTTGATAAACTGCCTTGTAGAAATTTCAGCCACATAGATGCAGTAATACTTCAGAAAACCTGAAAAATCCATGCATAGTTTTCAAATGGTAAAAAAAACATTCTGCACACAATTTTTAAAAAAAGGCACCTTCAGTTGGCAATTTCTCCCACAAAGGTAAAAAAAATCATGTGGTGTTTGTTATCATTGCTATGAAGACTTTTAGTCCTTTTTTCTTGTCAACTCGTGAAGTAAAATTTTGAGTCATTGCAAATGATGTATTGGGCCTTAAAGACCCATCGTATCAGTTGTACGGGTATCTGAAAAAAAAAACATTCATATTAAACTACCCTGAAGAAATTACAGCTCCATAGATACATGTACAATAGTGTTTCAGAATATTGTTAGAATCCATGCATAATGTTTTAGTTAAATACATGTACATGTATCACTATGTGACATGTAAACTGTAACATGCAAGTTAATGCTAAATAAACGAGTGCATGCCGTTTTTTAAACCACATTCAGTAATTTCAAGCCTAGCGTACATCAACCTTGCAACTGGAAGCAACTCAACTAATCATATGCTGTCAATGTGTGCATAGCGTGCTTATCGACAACAACTGATCAACTACCGGCAACTTGGAGCATACAGCCATGTCTACATTCCTAGAGCGCGCAAAACGACACGGCAACTCGGTAAAGTAGAGCCTACCGGTACTTTACACCGACCTTGCAACTGGAAGCAACTCTTTTGTCCACTCAAAGTAAATAGCCAAATCACAGCACAAAACCATTACATCCCCCCACCCCCCCAAAAGAAAAATAAAAAAAAAAATAAAATTAAATAAAATTAATACATTTGTAAATTTAAATAAATCAAAATACAGCTCTGTTCTATGAACAAAATGATGAACATCACTGGGACTTGAAAAGGCTGTTTCAAGTCATAACATAAATTTAAAAATAAATTGAACAGAAATGTTAATTTATAAAAAACAAAATTGTTAATTTATACATGTATACATGCACATGTAGCACACGCTGACTCGATTCAACACACAGATCATGGCATCAACAGAATGCACAAGGGTCAGTCCACATATATTTAACCAAAGTCCAAAAATATTTCACTGCCATCTTCTCAAATCTTGCTTAAAAAAAGTATCTTGTATGCATACATGTACACAAGCTTGACAAGACATCATTGACCTTTATCACGGTGCGTTCATCTTTGTCTTGTTTTCCATAGTACGATCAGTGCGTCTGCGCGACGGCGTGAGTAATCTTCCGTTGTTGTTTTGAAAGAATCACTGTCTGCACTGCGCTTGTACCATTGTTATGCACACAAAGAACAATTTCAACAAGCGGCTAAACTGTTTTTCCTGCAAGCGCCGCTTTGGTTACGTTTGTTTTAATAAGGGGAAAGGGAAGATGGCCGCACCGTGATAAAGGTCAATAGAAGAGTGGTACATTCTCGTTCGAACAGACTCGTAGTTTCTACTGACTAAATTCTACGATAGCAGATTATGTTTTGCAACCAAACAAACTGAAATCATGACATCACATTTGCTCAGCAAAATTTAATTACCTCAAAAAGTTTCGGAGTGCTTGGTTGCTATGCATAGTAAAAAAAGAATGGGAAAACATAATACAAAACATTACACCTTGCAATGAGGCAATGTACAGGACGTCTGCAGGAGGCCGTGGGTTCTAGTCCCGCCCGAGCACGCTATGAGATTTTAGCGTGTCCTCGGGAAACGCACTTAGTATACAGTGTATACCTCGTCGTGAATGGGCAAAGTTACTTCCACTTAACATTGTTTGGACCGACGCAATAATTCCCTACTTCATACATGTACTCCTTTCAAACTGATTTCTACTTCTTAACAATAGAAAGTTATCTTCATGAATAGTTACACTACATGTATGCCGATTGTCGGTCCCGATTCCCGCCCAATTGTCAGTTTTTGGTGGATCGCCGAGGATCGCACGATCCAGCGCCCCGAATGCTGTCGGGCCGAAAGCAGCTTGAAAGCACCGCAACATTATTTAACGACACGGCAATGTAGGTTCAATGATTCTGACACGTATCCTTCCTGATCGTGATCCCGATCCCTCAAGTACTCTTATAGACTCTTGCAGGATTCTTGCACTATAACGGCACTTTACTCCTGATACCCCCCTCGAATGTTCTTAGACCCTCCATGACACTCCTGATACTACGATTCCCGGCGATAAATTTGGCCCGACTGCTTTCACCTTCACTCCCCCCCAACCCTGGTCTCCTCTCCAATCTTTCTTTGGCATGTCTTCACTAGTTCACGTCATAACTTGCTGAGAATCCTTTTTTAGATTCCACAACGAGGTTCTGAGATACGTGCCACATACGTGGAAGAATCGGGGGGTTGAGGGGAGGAGAAATACGTAGCAGATATATGGGATATGTGGAGGATTCAGGGTTGACCACGTAAAACCCCGACGTTTGGGGAGAATCGTGGCGATATGTGGCAGAATCGGGGCAGATACATGGCAAGTACGGGGCAGATACCATCCGTACGGCAACAATTGGAGATTCTCTCCTATATTTGTCTTAACAAATCCAACACGAATCAAACCCAGGTTTAACTCGGGTTGGGAGAAAAATCAAGTCAGGATTTAAACCCGAGTTATCTGGCAAAATAGGCAGATGTCCTACCAGTGATATTACTGACAACAGTTTAGAGATTTGTAATGCTATATGTACTGTCATTATCCTTACAGAACGCAGTGTTAAACAGCTGAGGAAAGAGGGAACAGCGAAGGGTGGGCTTGGTTACAAATGGGGTGTATGAACGTGAAATCTCACCTGTGGGGTTGTGATGTAGACCTGGTGTGCAATTTGGGGTCGTCCAACCTGCAATGGAAGACAATGACAAACTTTCAGTGCGTGTTCTGCGCGATCATGTGCGGGTTTCTGTATTCAAATAGTATTCAAATAATTACAAAAATAATAATAATAATAATAGACAGTTCTTATATAGCGCATTACAGATCCGACGGATCTCTCAATGCGCTTTCTGCATTATTTCCCCTGGTCATTGGGCTCAGTAGTATCATTCCTTAATCCTTCTCAGCTCCCTGGGGAGTATACAGTCCCGTGCAGCTTATGCGCACAGGGACTAATCAAACACATTAGCTTTCTCTACCCTCACAGGTACCCATTTCCTCCTGGGTGGAGAGAGGCAATTCATGGCAAAGTGCCTTGCCCAAGAGCACACGCACCATGGACAAGCCGGGATGGGATTCGAACCCACGACCTGTGGAATGACCATAGTCTTGGATTTAACACGCTACACCGCTCGGCCATAGTGCTACAATAGGGTCTGCGATTGCCAAAAGAGTCAAAACAAATTAGAGCAGTCGCCAAAAAAACTAAGTCCAAACAAAAGAGGAACAATAGGACGTCCGCGGTAGGAGTACGGGTACACGACTGTGTGGATGTGTATTATAAAAACTAACCTGTGTGTGTAAGTCAGCTCAGTACCTCGTCTGTGTACCGAGAAAACAAATGCAAAACTGTGTCTATGCTTTCGAGAAATTGTGCAAAGCCACGGTCCTACTTTGGCTGGTACAGTGTTTATACTGCACGAACAACGGAGTCATAAAATATTACAGTAGTTTAGGGATTTAGTTTCTTTCCCATGACAGTGCTCTTGTCAAACAAAGGTTTTCCAATCCTCTTGCCACAGGGCCTCTTTAACCGCACTCCTCTATACGCACAACCGAGCCCCTGTTGAAATTCTCTCTCTTTCGTTGTGACGGCAGCAACAGAAAGTTTGTCGCCACTCTGGAACAATCAGAACGCTTGTAACATGGGGCATTCGGGGACAAAATTCACTACACGTGCACAGACTGTAAACATGTAAATGTCCGTGCTTGGCGAATGGCTGCTATTTCAATCCTACAGAGGCATTCCGTTCCATTCCGCTTGGCATTTTGCATCCCTTTTATTAATTTAAAAAACTGCGGAGTAAATAAAAATGTCGCCGGTATTTCGGTAGGAAGGGATAGTCATAAAAGAACAAAAACTCAATTCAATTTCGAGAAAAATATAGAAATTGTTTCTTTTCAGCATAGCGTGACCAATTTGATGAAACGGCGCTTAGCAGAGTGGAAATACTCCGAGTGATGGGTTTTCCATTCAAATGGTTCACTAAAATTTTGGACATTGCAAATCCTGTATATGGCTTAACTGACATTTGTGTCATTTTGTAGACATGTGTCAAAGCTGATGTAAGCAATGCACTCCCCCGTTGCCGATATCCCTTGCCCTGTCCCCTGGTCCACTCCTTCCCCTGCCCCCCAACCCGCAAACCCCTCAAGCCCACAACATACTTCAAGGCTCCTGTCGTCGCCGACCGCGCTTTCCTCGAGCTCTTTAGCTGCCTGAGTTTGTCTCCTTGCGTCAGAGGTGCCGAGCTGTGGGACTTGGATCGAAGTGAATAAGGCTCTTCATGTTTGCCCTTCAATAGAAACAAAATTTGACAAAATATCATTAAGGACAGATTACACGATTGGAAATTTTTTTTAAACGGGAACAGCATAAAAAAAAACAAAATGTTTGGCAACAATTTTTTTTTTAAATAAAGCACCTTCAGTTGGCAATTTCTCCCACAAAGGTACCATTTTACACGAAAAAAAAAAAAAATCTGTTTTTGTCAAATTTTTCTTGTTGAAGGCACAGGCTCGTCAGCAATGCCTGCGCGCCAAATTCGTGCAACAAAATACGCAGCTCCGTGCCTTTGCTACACAAAGCTGCGTATTTCGTGGCACGAATTTGGCGCGCGCCAACTCATGAAGGAAAATTTTTGATCACTGCAAATGATGTAATGCCATTTCCACGGTAACCGCAATGCCATTTGATTTGTTATTCAAGGAAAATTTATATATTTGAACGAGGATAAACCTGTACTGTTCTGAGCTAAATTCCAATATTATGTAATGATCATCGGCTAAAAACGCATTTGTTAAAACTGGCAAAATGACACGACAGGAAAAGTACTAGGCACTATGTTGTGCTGTCACCAAGAACGTCAGTGCCTTTTGTGTTTACATATATAGGCCATGGCCGTATGACGCATGCAGAAAATGACAGAGTCGTTCAAGTGCTGTCCTGAAGACGGTTTCATGCAAAGGGGAGTAGCTTATGCAATTTTTGAAAATGTCATAGATCGCGTGAAATTATCGCAAAATTGTTGCGCAGGTTACCCAAGAAAAAGTTGCGCAAGCGGGCTTACGCAGATGCACAAGGTTTCGAAAAATCGGCCGTTAATGCCGTACGTGCAGCCTCGGCCAAATTAAATAAACACTTACGGCCTCGTACGTCCGATCGTTATCTGTGATGGATATATCATCGACAGCCCTGAGAATGTGTGAAACGCCTTGCTTGTAGTTCAGCTGCCCTTTTCTCATCTTGGAGCGGGAAATGTCTCCTTGTACCCACATGCTGGCTTGCTTCCTGAAAGAGAAATGGCGGGGTTAAAAGCCATGGGAAAAATGGGGGGTGGAGACACTCAAAAATCTTGACACGATCCTTTAAGGACATCACCCCCCTCCCCCCATTTTTCCCCACGGATGTTGAGGTTTTGATACCATATTATTTCTAATTTTTTCATTACTATTCTGAAATTTCGCATTCTCAATCCATATATTTTTAAGGATATAAAAAAAAACCACCGATGTTTTCTAAACTTATGTATCAATTCCATAAAGCAGTGCAGTAATTACACCAACCTTTTTCGTTTCCACATCCAAATTGGAGATTGCAAATTTCCTGTCTTCTTCCCATGGACAGTATTTTTGGGAGGTATTTTATATGTTAAAATAAAATTCATTTTCTGGACAAATCTGAACACGCTCCCTTAAAATGTCCTAATCTTGTCATCAAGGATACACGTTTACTCACTCTTCCAAGAAGTATTGCTGTGGTCCTATAACGGAGCCTGGCCTGGTTATCCTCAGCCAGGCTACACATTCTGCTGCCGTCATCCGAAAGTGCTTCATCATGTAGCACCCTATGAGGGTTCCCGTTCGGCCCAGGCCAGCTGAATGGAGAAAAGTATATGAATTTAACAAAGCGATTAGCATTAAACCCCAAAAGGGGCCGTCCATAAAGTACGTACGCACGGAATTACGACTTTTTGGACCCCTCCCCACCCCCCCCTGTACACAAAATTTGTGACGTCACATAACTTAAGGCCCAAAATAACTAAGGCCCAAAAAGGGTTACAAATAGTGTGACAACATGCCTTTCTAAAAACCCTGTGTACAAATTTCCAATATACGGTCGTAACCGGGATGGCCTAAAATGTAACACAAGTGTCCTTCCCGGTTACGAGCCTATATTGGAAATTTGTACACAGGGTTTTTAGAAAGGCATGTTGTCACACTATTTGTAACTCTTTTTGGGCCTAAGTTATCTTTTCAGAACAATTGAAACTTATTTCTTTTTTTTTGAGACCAGACAAAGGTATTTCTTGGAAAATATGGTCTGTGTTGCCAAAATGCCCCTTTTACTGTGGAAAGGACCAACATACCGATGGTGCAAAATTCACTAATAGTCGCCGCTTTGCCTAACCGTATGCAACTGAAACCTAACTATTATCTCTTAGTAGCAGCTACTAAAAAACTGAAGGTCCTACTAACTAAACATAGAACTGATTAAACTTGACAAACTCCTTGAGCTGATGATACCCTACCTTTACAATGAACTGCACTACCGCCCTCCGCGTTCTCAGATATCGTCAGAAACTGCTGTACGATGGCGTCGCTTGGCACGCTTCCGTCGATAAAGAACAGGTCGTAGTGGTCGAACCCCGCATCGGTGAACCGTCGCGCATCATATATCTTTCTGTTGAGACGCACAACTGTGGTGATGTTGTTCTTGCGGAAGTAGGGAAAGTAAGCCTCTGGTGCGTGTAAAGGGTATCCTTTATTTATAATGAAGAAAAATAATGACGATTGAGTTTGTAAAAATGCACACACTTCCAGCAAAGATCATGGGTGGTTAAAGACAGATTACATGATTGGAAAACTTTTAAAAACAGAAACAAAAGGATGACAGAACTAAGGAATAATGTTGACAAACTGCCTTGTAGAAATTCCAGCCACGTAGATAAAGTAATACTTTAGAAAACCATAAAAATCCATGCATGGTTTTTGTGTTGAATGAATGGTGAAAAAATTGTCTGGGGACAATTTCTTTTAAAAACGCACCTTGTACAGTTGAAGTCAGAAGTTTACACGTGTACACCACTACCATCATCACCCAAAATGGTAAACAGGACTACCCGAACCATTGCAAGGTGTGCAAGCTATGTTTTAAGTACTGCAAGCACGTGAGGAATTCCACAAAATCACGACTTTAGTAAAGACTGTTACAAAAATGGTGACAACGCAAGTTTAAGCACACCAGTTTTAACACAGTTGTATGTAAACTTCTGACTACAGCTGTATATAGTGGTCATCCTAGGGACCAAAAAAAACTGGCCACTATAAACAGGTGGCCTCTTTATAGAGGTTGCTTAAGCATTATACACATGACATTTGGGACCAAAGACGGGTGGCCACTATAAGCAGGTGGCCTGTTTATCAAGGTGGCCTTGATAAACAGGTTTCACTGTACCAAACACCTTTTCAAGTAAATTGTTCTTTCTTCAAAGCAACTAGCACACAGCTACTGCAAGATTAAATATAAAAACCTACGTCATGTAGTTCATTTCACCCTCTATTGTTAAACAGTTTGTAAATAATGAATTACCATTTTCTATCTTGCTTTTGGGATGGGGTCCGCTAAAGGCAAGGAATTTTCCTGGTATAATCCAGTTGAAGTCACCGTTTTCCACTCTCTGCAAATATTTAAAAAATTCAAAATAATTAACATACTACGTATATTAAAGAAGTATATCTCACAGAACAAGAGAGACTGTTTTAAAAACAAGTGTAACCCGTACATTATTGTTATACAAAGAATAAGAAATATGACCTACTACAAACTTCCCCCAAAATGGCAATTACAGGAATGCCTTACATGGTCATTTTGGCGCCAACATTTTGTCCAAAAACTAGGCAAAGTCGTTTTTGCATGCAAGTCCTTCATGCATTCCTATGGCAATACGCAAAGGGGTATGACGTGTGAATATGTACACTGCCCCACCAGGCCGGCAAGGAGCGCACGAGCACGTCACTATTTCACATACATACGAAACTATAGCAGATTCAGTTTCATTTTGGCAAACAAGTGACTCGAGACTCGGACTCGAGGAAAGTGACTCGATACTCGGACTTGGACTCGAGGCTAATGACTCGAGACTCGGACTCACACTCGAGGTTAATGACTCGAGACTCAGACTCGAGACTCGGACTCGATATTGATGACTCGACTCCAACACTGGTCTGTAATGAGCGTTTAAGTATCAACATTTGTACGTACCTCGTAATGCTCATACTCTTCCACGTCAAATGATTCAAAATTTAGAAAATTGTTAGTTATTGCTTTGTCGATGGCTTTCAGGCAGTCCAACAGTGTAAGGTTGTATGTGCAGGCTCCGTATGATGCATCCCTGTAGATGGAACAAAAATATTACACCTAAGTGAGTTGCAGGTATACATGTACAATATAATTATTAACTTCCACTAAAATCTTTTTTTAAGCTCATGTTTAAATTGTATTTTATTTTAGTTTTGATAATTAATGTTCTTTTTTTATAGTTACTAACACCCGGTTTACAATCGATTCGCCTTTGCCGAATCGAACTCCGCAATTTCCAAAAAGGGGAGTTGAAGCCGGGTAGGCACTAAGTGTAAACGCAAAAGGTGAATTGAAAAAGGCGGATCAGACCCGGGTCTGATTCGCCTTTTTCAAGTCACCTTTGGGGTAGGGTTGAACCCCGCAATTGCGGGGTTGAACCCTGCAATCGTCAAGGTCGCTTGTAGTGTAAACGCTACCCGAATACAGATACGGCAATTTGAGTGTCCTTGGGGCGGTGCCCGCAGTGTAGTAGATTTAATTGACCAATCTGGCACTAGTGCAGCAACACCTAATAGCTCACGCATGCGCTGCAGTTACATTTAGTGGTGACTTTTGCGGTTTCTGAAGCGAGTTGAAGCGATTTGGGGTGTAGTGTAAACGCAGCAAATGTTCAGTTTTGTGGTCGCAATAAAAATGCTGGATCTGTATCCACCTTTGCCGATTCGAGTGTAAACGCGGTGTTAGCCTTCTATAGCGTAAACAGTTTTGTAATTTAAGCTGGCTCTCATACCCCATGCTGGGGTCGCAGCGGTTAATCAACCATTCAATCAACCATTAAACATCACGCACATTCCATATTCATATTCACATTGTACATTATAGTGGGTTTTATGAAGCCAAGTATCTTCTACGGTACCTGAATATAAATTTACATAGGTGGGTGGCACAATAGGCAGCAGAAAGCCAGAGACACTGGGGAATCCCCTTACTCCTCACAAAACAGTGCTCTGGGATGTTTTTAGTGCGTTACACAACACACTGGACCAAAGGCTTTACATGTATCCCTTCCAAAGAATGGAGCAATGAAGGTTAAGTGCCTTGCTCAGGGACACAGGTATCAGTTTCACCCTAGTGTTGTGTCAACGACCCAAACCACTTGGCCATTTACACTACACCCATACTAAAGGCCTTTTCACACTATGAACGTCCGACCCCGTGTCGAAATCTACAGGGTTCCAACCCACCAATTTATCTCAATTCACTCCGACCCTGAAAGTAATCTTGTAGAATTTGACATTAGCACACAGTTCTTGATCTGAACAATCATTTGTAATCTAAATTTGGAAAATTTTAATTTGAATTTTCACATGGATAAAAAAAAATGTGTTAAACACTAATTGTCACCTGCATTTGCACAAAATTCCTTTTGGTTGACTGATGCTCCTATATTTTGTTACAAATAATGGAGGTTTTTATTTTATCTCATTAAAGGTCGTATACTTGTTTGGTACCCTGAAAAATATGGCATGATTTCCACTGGTAATTGAAAGCATAGGTCGAGAAAACTACCTTGTAGAAATTTCAGCCACATAGATGCAGCAATACTTCCGAAAACCTGAAAAATCCAAGTACGGTTTTTGTGCATGAATGAATCGCTTCAAAGATGGCCTACAGGCGATCTTTGGAGATTCAAATAGTTTTGCCATTTATCTCATGAATGGGGGCAATTCAGACGAAATAATTTCACAGGATGATTACTACCATTACCATCTTGATTCAGAAATTGTTTTGGAGGGTAATTAGCATACAAGTACACTACCTTTAAACTGCTGGTATTTCTGCTGGTATACTAATAAAAAGTATACAAATATAGCCTAAAAAGGTCTCCAATGTAACAGGGGACACTGTATCCCAACTTCATGGAATGACCCATTTTTGAACTTGTTAAACAATAAGGTACAGTAAAACAGGATATGTACAGTGTTTGGGAAAGTGTTAATTACTCTGGTTCATACACGCTGGTACCAGTAGGTTGATGGCTGAAACAGATTGGATGGCTCGTGTTGCCTAGCAACAGACAACAGGTGGCTATGGTATCACAAGTACGTACATATGTACATATTTTAGTACATATATGACACCAAATGCCCTGATCAAGTGCTACATTAAATTTGCATGGCATGACATGCTGCATTATGTACAAGGTTTAAATATTGAAGTATATTGAAGTACATGTGTACATGTACATCTACATACACAGTAATACATACTGTACAGCATACCTACATGTAAAAATGTACAATGCACATACAGTTGAACAAGATGGCAAATCAAATGTTAGTTGAAATGCAGACAGCGTTTGCCCTTAACTTTTTTCCCCAACTGGCCAACAGGGCCAGTTGGCTTAAGTCTTCACTGGCCCGTCGGCATTTCAAGTGGCCCGGTTCGAATTTCCGGTTGTTCTTTTTACACACAGTCGACCCTTTGATGTTTGCAATAACCACATTTGAGTGGAAAAATTAGGAAAATTTGGTAGTCGTGAAATTTTCCCTAGTACAAGTTTTATTTCAACTGGACAGCCGGACCATTTGGGGAGGCTTTCCAAATGGCCCGAGATGATTTTAACTTTCATTTGGCCAATGGACCAGTGCTAATTCGAACGCTGGCCGAGTGTAGAATTTTCACAACCAAATAAACAGTGTAAGTTGACCTCAAGAACTTGCAGGACTCCACGAGACTCGTCTCCCGAGACCTCGTATAGGAGCTTAAGCATGTGAAGTTACCGTTATTTCGGTATCATTTTCTTTTAAGAAGGCTTGAAAGTCATTTTTTTACTTTTGGAAAAAGTTCATGGAGCCAAAAGTTCATGAAATTTTTAATCTGACCTTTTATTTCTGTCTCTGAGATAAACTGGTAACCTTGGACGTAATATAAAAACCACGCATCGCTGGTAGTTCGCAAGTGGCACGGATATTTGTGCGCATATATTTGTGCGCATGTATTTGACGCGAATATGTTGCATTATACATGTAGCCCTTTTCGAAACCACTTTCAAACAGAAGTGAATGTTGAAGTTGAAACCAGATATTTGGTTAAGCCACATTTATATAAATTTCTGAGATGCACCAAGCCATAAGGTACTTGCAAACCGGAAACGAAAGGTCAAACATTTTAATTTGTTTTTGACAAGTTCAGACAACATTTTCTTCATTTTATTTATTGAATCGGTAGAATTTAAGGTGCCTTTTCCATTTATTGGCGTTTGGGCACTGACAAACGCAGTACGGTAAAGTGATAATTCAAAGAAGATCGTCACAACGTTAAAACCCCTTCGGCATTCCCTGACTAGTCCCCAGAAGTGTGACCTGCCGCTAGACTTACACGGTCTATTACATGAACCGTACTACATGTACATATAATTTATTGTTCAAATTACAACATGGTGAATAGCCTCAAGCAGCAATAACCTAATTCAATTTATCACATGTACAATGTTTGTATACAAGACACCTAGCGTACACAAACAGCAGTATTTCACATTCATTGAAGGTAGTATACATGTACATGTAACGTACATGTACATGTAACGTACATGTACGTTTAACGTATTTTACCTGTATTATTAATTTCGCACAAAATGTTTGGACCTTGAACAAACTAATTTTGTAGTTCAAAGTGTAGCGGTACTTTATTTTTAGTATTTAATTGAAATAGGGCTACATTTACTCTACAGTGCATACAACACACGTTTTAAAGTTCATATCAGCGCAATAATGGTAAACTATGTACACATGCACAGGTACAGGTACATGTACATGTACAGGGAAATTATTGTGCTATTTCTAAAATAGTGCAGTAAACTTTGTTAGTGCTCACATACATCTACTGATTGAGCAAAATATATTTACAGCCCTATTCCCTCCTGTTTTGTGTCATAAATGTGTTTTTCTTCATGATCACGTCGCGATTCCAACCTGTCCGCCATGTTTTACTACTCGCGGTTACTAGGTGACGTCATTACACCGCGCCTTCCACCACAGACCCGCCCGCGAGCTTAGTAGTGTAAGCCTCTAGGGGAGTATCACATGATGGCTAAAAAAAAAATGCTCCAGTGTAAGTTGGTGTTCCACGAGGGAAGCATCTCGTACGCACCTATAATGCGGCGCGTGCATACTCCCGTATCTTTCCCGACTCCCGTATCTTTCCCGACTCCCGTATCTTTCCCGACTCCCGTATCTTTCCCGACTCCCGTATCTTTCCCGACTCCCGTATCTTTCCCGACTCCCGTATCTTTCCCGACTCCCGTATCTTTCCCGACTCCCGTTTCCATGTGCAACCGACAATCAGACCTTGTGGCCATTTTGAGGGTGAAAACTGTTGCATTTGTTGGGCGTGTGTAGGCCGGAAACATTAGGAAATGTGATGCCTGCTAAACCTATTAGACCATAAATATCACCTGTCGCATCCACATTTATTTTTTTTGGATATTTAAAGATAGTATACCGTACATGATTGGTAAACTGTTAAAAAAAGTTTTATCCCCCTGTGTGATTGAAGATATGCATGATAAAAACCAACCTGAGCAAAACCAGCTCCGTACTTTGTCTAACTTTTGAGAAAACAGTCAAAAGAGGGTTTGCAGTCATTTCGCCCCAAAACCACTTCGCCCTGAACCTTTTTGCCCTGAACCACGGCCTGTGCACATAGTGGTTTTAGGGCAAAGTGGCATTTGGGCGATGTAGTGTTTGGACGAAGTAATTTGGGGCGAAATGGCACTCGGGCGAAGTGGTTTTGGGCGAAATGGCACTTGGGCGAAATGGTTTTGGGGCGAATTGAATTTTCGTCTCATATCTCAAAGACTATAGCACTTCAGACAAAACCATTTCAGGGGAAGTTTTCTACGGTCATCATGTTTATATTGTGTAAGTTAGGCGTAAATCTGTGAACATTTCTGATTTCGAGATTACCAATCATGTATACTGCCTTTAAGGTTCAAGTCACTCGGACTAAGCACTGCCTCACTTGATTCACAATCTAAATCAGTACATGTAGTCCAATTTACAATGTACAAACATTTTACGCATGACACTGACAGTTATCATACGCCCTTACAAAACAAACAAACACCCATTCAAAACATATCAAGTGATGACCTACAGATAGACATGTGAAAGTTTTGACTCATAACAATACTGTCCATCTGTACTGTGCTCACTGCTCAGGGTTAATTTTACCTTGCGAAATCAGTTCGACAGATTTTTTTTTTCTTTTGGATTTCGTTTTTATGTAATAATCATATAAAATACCTCCCCAGGAAATCTGCAATCTTAAATTTGGATATGGAAGCAAAAAGGTTGGTGTAATTGTTGCAACGTGATTAGGAATCCACCTAAACTATGTAATAACGCCCTGTATCGCTCGATTCTTAATTCCGGTACCCAATTTATAAATGTGTCATGGACGCTTGTGTTCTGTGCTGCTTGACCCTGGACTAGCTCCGGTCAGCTGGCGGGTACACATGCAAGTTTTCAGTTCCGTTGCAACCAAATTGGAAATTGTTTATACTTTTACTCATAATGCACTCAAGTCTTGTTGTTATTTTAATGAAGTTTGACTCGTGTTTTACAAATGAAAGGGTAAAAACTTTGTTTTATTTATTTGTTTGTTTGTCTTTTGTGCTAATTATAGCCTACTCTGTATTCTTGTGATTAAAACAGTAGAACAGCCGTGTTATTAACAAAATAATTCATGAGCATACATGTAGGCTTTCGTAGCAACAACTATTTCTTCAGATGCAATTTAACTAGATTTCACCTTCATTGGTCCTGATCAGGAACAATATGCCTTATAATTCAAGGGCTGTGGCCTTCACTTGCAAACGATATATCTTTTGTAACTCTAGACAAACAAAGACTTTGTGTACCGGGGGTATGTACTGTAGGTGGAGTTCACTACATGCAGTGAAGCGTTAAAAATGTTCCATGCTGATGAAAAGTGCCATACGTGTAGTACTTGTGAATTTCATTTCAATGCCAAACAATTGTTCTACCGTATTTACTATGTCTTTACTATGTCAAATACATTGTACATGTACATTGTACTGTAGCAAATGGCACACTTTCAGTTTCATTGTGTATGTACATGTATAGTACAATACCGGTAGGTGTACATGTAGCTATTTTTCTACAGAAGCACAGAGATGTCATAAAATTATGAACATCCTGCAGCATCCTGTAAAGTGGTGTTCCCATTGGACTCATTTTGGTAAAACTCCCGTGGTTGTGCGAGATAACTAGATTTAGGCTAATGGGGACGCACGGAGAATTAGCGTCCAAGTAAATTTACCGCGACCGAGATGTAAAAGTTACAGGGCGAGAGAGGCCGCTGAAACTTTCCGCTCAGCCGCGGGAGTTTTACAGGGCCCTCGAAAAGTCCAATGGGAACAGTTTCGCCCTGTAAAATGAACACGACCCTGCTGTAAACTATGGCCTGCACGGCAAAAGTTTACTGCAAAGTCGCGGTAGCTTTCCGCATGGGCACTGAAAGCAATTGCATATGAGAACGCATGGGAAGATTACACGAAGGAATGTTACCGAAGGTCGCGGTAACTTTCCGCGAGGCAGCGGAAAAGAAAGTCCAATGGGAACATGCCTTAAGCCTTATTTATCTTGCTCCCCGACCCACCCAAAATCACTAATTTTATCTGATGATTATTATTATCACTTTCTGGTACTGAAACTAAGGATTCCTCAAAAGCGCCCATTGCACTGTCGCTCGCAAGCGTGAGGAAACCCATGAGGAGAAGACGATGAATTAGAAACAGCCAGAGACACCAGGGGATCCCCTTGCTCTTCACGAAAGAATGCTCTGGGATTTTTAAAGTGCGTTACCTAACACACTGGACCAACGGCTTTACATCCCTTCTGAAGGATGGAGCAAGTGTATCCTTCCAGTAGAAACAGCCTTAAATGGTTATTTGACAAATGACAAATTAAAACCTGCTCGAAAAAGGTTTTTACCGGTGCGCACAACGGTATTTTGCCAGTAGAAACAGCCGATAACGCTTTTTAATAAGCGCATCATTCCAACTACTGTGCGCACGCATCACAAAACCGGTATTTTGTCTCAGTAGAAACAGCCAAGATACCGGTTGAAGGCATTGCACACAAAAACCATTTATGCCGGTGCTCTCATTAAAAACAGGCTACAGGATATATAAGATGACTGACCTGAATGGTAGATGTGGAGGATTCGTTCCTGCAACGAGTGGTCGATAGGCCTCTTCTGGTGTTTTCTTCAAATATATAACCTACAGATGAGATAAATGCAATTATTATTTTAAAATTATAAGCATCACCACCTTATGGGGACACGCAGATAATGCTGGATTCTTGTACAGCACACATATGTCTACCCTACAGGGTACTACTCCTTGCGCTTTTGTCTTTATTACCGCTGCCATCAGGAAATCACCAGAACCATTTTGCTTCAACTACATGTAGGTGGCTACCCGGCCAAGGCGCACAACCCTATTGGCAGTTAGATTATGGCATTCCCCCTAACAGCTCCCCAAATATCACTTGGGTTGATGAGGCGATTGAGATTAAGTGTCTTGGCCATGGCTACAAACATGTTGGAACAAGTGGGGCTCGAACCCACTGGTGTAATATCACTGCACTGCTTTATGTAACCGGATAATTTATTTTACAAAACATAGGTCGTTTTTAACGATATCGTAGAAAATATACGGATTAATTCTGAGATTTCAGAATGGTAATAAAACAAATATGACAAATGATATGGTATCAAAATCTCAATACCCACGGGAAAATGGGGGAGGGGGGCAAAAATGTGATCTGGACAGTGGACACATATTACATTTTTTAGACCCCATTTTTTCCATGGATGTTGGGCAGTTATTTTGATACCATATTTTTCTCATTACTATTGTGAAATTTCATGCTCACAATTCACATATTTTTAAGGATATCATCAACAAACCACGGATGTCTACTCTTGTAAACTAATTTTTCCGGCTACATAACAGTGCCAGCAGTAATTACGCCAACATTTTTGGTTCCACATCCAAATTGGAGATTGCAAATTTCCCGTTTTCTCCCCATGGATATAGTATTTTTGGGGGAGGCATGATTTTATATGATTGTTGGGTTATAACGAATTCCATTTTCTGGAATAATCGGAACAAGTTTCTTTAAAAGCAATGTGGGTCACAAATAGTTACTTACTGAGTAGGCTCCTACAAGGTAGGCTGCGTTGGCACGTTTCTTGGCATCAAACGACGTGTAGTGGACTATCTTCTTCTTGGCTAATGATAGGGACTATTGAAAATTAAAATAAGAATAAATTCGGAAAGCTGGAAAAACTGACAAAAGTGGTGTTCCCATTGGACTTTTTTTGTTAAACTACCATGGTTGCTCAGTAGAATTACAAAACGGGGATACACAGAGAACTAGCGTCTGAGAGGGGCCGCGGAAAATTTACGCGCAGCCGCGGTAGTTTTACAGAGCTGTATTTTAGTCCAGTGGGAACAGTTATCGTCCTGTAAAAATAACATGACCCTGCAGAAAATAAGAATGGGCTTGTACAGGGAAACTTTACAGCGGGGTCGTTATAACTTTCTGCTTGGGCACTGAAAACAAATGGCAAATGAGAACGCACGGAAATATTACACCAAGGAAAGTTACTCCAAAGTAGCGGAAAACAAAGTCCAATGGGAACATGCCTATAGACATATAGAATGTCACGTACGGGGTAGTTGTTTGAACATCCCAAAAAAATGTACGCTTTGCGGTCAGACGCTGTACATGTACGACAAATAATTAAAATGATGCATCCGTGGTCACAGCACTGCTTCCTGGGGCCAATTTTATGGCGCTGATAAGCAAAAAATTTGCTTAGCACAGAATTTCTTGATAGACTTATTTCGAATTAACTTCAATCAGAAATATTGTCAAACAAGTGTTCGTATTTTTTATCAGATTTTTACATAGGCCAAACAAAATAAATGGTGCGTTTACGGTAACGGCCTAAAAAAATCCAGGTAGGTAGGTAGGAAAATAATTTTATTTTTTCATTTTTTTTACATTTCAGTTCATGCATTTGCATGTTGTTTTGCAATGTTTGAAACTCACTATTAACCATGTTCATGTACAAGTGCAGAAAATGTTATGTTCATTGGAAATTATTGCAAATAGTGCTCATTTAAAGTTATCAACTTGAAAAATGGCAATAAAAAGTTACCGTAAACACACCATTTATTTTGTTTGGCCTTATCAGTATTTGTACGTACCAATACTGCATGGGAATTTAAAAACAATAATTAATAAATAAAAAAATATGATAAAGCTGCACATACCTTTAATTTTTTGTTGACTTTACAACAGTATCTGTACAGCTGGCCCAGATTCAAGGGCCCAAAGTCTGCATAGAAGCTGAAAAACAAAGATTGAAATATCGGGTGTTAGATTCACAGCGTAGGCATAAACAGGAAGACACCACTCATTTGAGTGAACTTGCATAATTGAGTTAAACCGATCAAAATCCATTCTTTAATTGGTTGATTTTTACATTAAAGGGCCCCTTATTTAGGATTTTTATCAATGAAATCTATGCTTTAAAACCACTCTACTCAGTTAAAGTCATAAAAATCCTATTTGGAGCTTGCTTTGGGGGTTAAAACAAAGGTTTTTAGTTTTTATGCTAATGCAAATATGCATATTCATGACCAAGGTCACTATGTCACAAGAGGCAAACGCAGGAAAATCACATTCAACTGTGCACAAAAGATTCTACTTTTTTCTCAATTTTCCTGAAACTTTTGTAATCCATGGCTGTTTGAGTTTGTTTTACATGTTGCCTGCTGTAAGCCATGACAAAACAAGTCCAACTTGAAGTCTTATGTTTTTTCTTAACTTTTCCCTTCTGTCTTCCTTATGTGATGCACTCAAAACAGCGCCCTCTGTCTGTGATTTATTGCAGTGAAATCTTCAAAGTTAAAAAAGGCCACCTTTTATTGATTTTACATCCAAACGAATGTATGTCTTGCTGAACAAGTAATCCGTCATTATGAAGCAAAGCTTAGGCACAAAGTTGTTTAGAAAAACTTTTTAAAACAGGAACAACAGCATTTAACAGAAGAATATGTTGATAAACTGCCTTGTAGAAATTTCAGCCACATACCAGTATGTAGAGTAATACCTGTACTTCAGAAAACCTTTATTTTAAAAATGGTTTTGTGTTGAATGAATGGTAAAGAAAAAATATTCTACAGATTAAGTGCCTTTAGTTGGCAATTTCTCCCACAAAGGTACCATTTTACACGGGGAAATAATCATGTGGTGTTTGGTATCGTTGCTATATCAACACTTTTAGTCAACACATTTTTGTCAACTTGGGAAGTAAAATTTTGGTACAACGTAATGCACGTATCAGTTGTATGACGCACTATACGACCCCCGGAAATGGTGCGTCACTTTACCGAGGTGTGTTACTTTCTCATGTACCATGCCGCACCCCTGTGTCACAAAAGTGACGGACCTTTGCCACACAATGACGGTACCCTCAGTCAATTTTGTGACGCACCATTGATTTATTCTGACCATGACTGTCTTAAATGACGCACCCCCATAGTCATACATCATCGTTGACTGAACTGGTGGTAAATGACGCACCCATGACGCACCTCTCCCGGGGGTCGTATAGTGCGTCATACAACTGATATGTGCATAACTACAAATGATGTACTGGGGTTTTAATAGTACTAGCTAAGTCATCCTGGCGACAAACGTCTTTTTGCATGTAGCATGCTTATGGCATTTATTCAATTTCAGGAAAAATAGCCCTGGTGATCTTTCAGAAATGCTACTTTTGCCATGGAGTCCTTTATTTCATGGTGTCCCTGTAATTTCGAGGCAATCAAGGGCAATTTTTGCAGTGTTTCCTGCCCCCCTTTTACGGTGAATTTCTAAGCCTAGCGACTAGCGTACATTGTGTACATCGACATTGCAACTGGAAGCAACTCAACTCATCAGTGGCTGTCGTAGCGCGTTCATCAACAGCAACTGATCAGTTGCGCACTAGCAGCAACTGGGAGCATTCAGCCATGTCTACATTTCCAGAGCGCGCACATCAATACGGCAATTCGGTAAAGCCTGGAGTACATTTACCTCGCAACTGGAAGCAACTGTTGCTTGCAGTTGCCGTCAATGTACGCACACATGATTAGATGCACGCGAGCAACTGACACGTAGTACACGTATGACGTATATCGACGCAACTGACCGCAACTGGGTACAACTAGTTGCCAGAAAGTAGAACATGAGCAACTCGCGGCACAACTGGGATTTTGCCAGTTGCCAGTAGTTGCAAGTGCGCGTACATCGACCTTTTTAAGCAACTGATCAGTTGCTCATAGTTGCTGTGAGTTGCTTCCAGTTGCCGGAAACACTGGTTGCCATAAGTTGCTTTAGCCTAACAGTGAAATCTCGTTACATGCAAGTCAGACTAACCTATCTTAAAAATGAAAAATTTAAAAGTTCAAAATGCAATGGTCCCCCGACCAATCAGAACATGAGAAATTGCTTTTCCCAACAGGGGTTATACAGAAGGGGCCAATTTCATTTTGCTGTTGAGCAGAAATTATTGCTTAAATAATGCAAAATTTGTTTGCTTTATAAAAATGTTTGCTTTACAAAATCTCATGTGATGTTTATTACAATTGACTGGTGTTTTGCTATTCTTTGAAAGAACACAAGTTGACATACAATTTTGACTATATTAACCAATTTTGAATTCAGCAAATTTTTTTGCTAAATATATAGCTTTATGAAATTGGCCTCGGGTCATGTTGATTACGTTGACAAATAGTATATTTTTGTGTGATGTAATTTAATTTAATCTCACTTTTCATACACAAGTTCATCTCCAATGTTGAAATAATGCGTGTTCAGGGTACTTCTCGGTTTCGTTCGCAAAGTTGCAAAGTAGAACCGATCTGAAACAGATACAAATGAAGAATCACAAGTAAATTAACATATGAAAACCAAAACTACTGTATAAAAAGCAAAACTAAGTCTGATTAAAAGTGAACTTGCAGTGGTATAGACGGTGTAGGTCTCGCGGCAAGTCACACTTCCGGGGACCAGTCAGGGAATGGCAATGGGGTTTTACCATTGTGGCGATCTTCTTTAAATTATCACTTTACCGTATCACGTTTAACGGCCAGACGCAAATAAATGGAAAAAGCCCCTTAAAATCTATCAATTTAATAAATAAAAAGAACAAAATGTGTCAGAGTTTGTCACAAACAAATAAAAATGTTTGACCTTTTGTTTCCAGTTTGCAATAAAAAATTTGCCGTCGGCAGTACTTACAAGATGATGTCGTACTGTATGAGTTTGCGCTTGTACGAGTCAGTTTAATAGTTCATGAACGAGTTGACCAAACTGCATATGAGTTATCAATGCATACGAGTTGGTTTATTTACGAGTTGACCTGTTTCAGGTTTAAGGCCTCAAACAACGACAGTGAACATAATTTGTTTCTGTCAAAATGGGAATAAAATACCTTTAATTATTTCTGATGCACTCAGCAGATCATTTTCCTCAGCCATCATCGATGACAAAATATTCATCATGTTGTTCCCCCGTTCTGCCTCTCTTCGCAAGAGTTTCTGGCTTGTTTAATACGTACGGTCACGCCGTCCAAGCTTGTAAGCTGAAAGCGTTTGTTACAGTTACCGTAGGCCCGGCCCCTACTTGCTCCAAAATCCAAGGGCTGCGTGCCAGACACGTTGCGTCGTCAAGCAGTTTGGTAGGACTACTCTACTGCTGGCTGGCCTCGTAACTATTAAACGTCAAGTTTTTAAACAATTTACTTGACCTCGGATAGCAGGATTTTTGATAAGTAAAAGTAAGGCCCTGATTTTTTTTTGTTAATTCAAGTCCTTATCCTTATCGTCATCGCGTGATTTCGTTCGTTTTGCGTAGCTTGCTTGTTTTTTTATAAAGGAAAACGAACAAAATAAAAACGGTGCCTTTATGGGCGAAGTCACATGATTTTAGAAACTGTTCGTCAACTTCGTGGGCGTAACATTGCATTTGCAAAACGTACAACTTTTAGAGTTCAACACTGCAGCACCGGTGTGAAGTTGGTTACTTATTCGACGTTCGACGTTCAATATTCAATAAGGAGCTGTTACTTATTCGACATTCAAAGGGGAGCTGTTACTTATTCGACATTCAATAAGGAGCTGTTACTTATTCGACATTCGATGTGCAGTGTAGTACGATTGTCTACGAAGTCCGTACGCACTGTATATCCGCATCCGCTGGTAGACTGGTTCCTTGTCCTCATATTTTCTTCCCCTTCGTCGTATTGATCACGTTCACAGACGCCATCTTCGTAGGAAAAAGTGCTACTGCGTATTAAACGCTATCAAGTACGCGCACGCACACGCTGTAACATGTTCCAAACATGCGCGCGTGTTGCTCGAAATTTGTTCGAAATACGGCGCAACCGATGCGCGACACAAAAAAATACGCTCAAAATCATGATGCACGTGGCAATTTGTAGGAAGTGACGTCATTTGAACGTGATCAATAGTGGAGAACAGCGTATCGCACATGGACAGGGGACCAGCCTAATCCGCTATCAGCGCAAAACCATCGATATATAATTATTGGATAAAGTATGCAATACCAGTTGGCAATACGAAAATTGAAGCCATATATGTACTGCCGGCCGTTAATGTACACCACGAACAATGCTTGGCCTAGACTGCTCCCCGGTCCATGCGATCGCTTGTATTTCGGTGAATTATGAACACAACAACTCTGACAATCGTGGGTGAAATAAAGGATAAAAAGTGATATAATTTGCACTGCAATGGAAGGATAATTTTCAGATATGACTGCATTTGGTTTAGCTGTGGCATTGATCTTTGAAACTCGAAGGTAATTCCTTCCTCTCCCCGATCCCCTCCCTCCCCTCTCCCACATAACGGCGGGTAATATATACGCCCGATTTCCCCCTGCCACACCCCTGGGGCCAGGCAGCCATGGGTGGGGATGTATAGAGGGGAACTTTGGGTACTTGTATCCAGTGGTCGCTACCTGGCCCCGGGGGTTCTAGTAGTGTAATTCGTTAAGGATATATATCAGGCGTAGGCCCACAGGCAATGTATAAAGGCGGGTAATGTATACGGCCCGATTTCCCCCTGCCCCACCCCCGGGGTCAGGAAACCATCGGTAGGAATGTATAAAGGGGAACCTTGGGTACTTGTATCAAGTGGTCGTTACCTGGCCCCGGGGGTTGTAGTGGTATATTTCGTTCCATATATATATCACGCAAAGACCTATACAGGAAATGCATAACGACGCGTAATGTATACGGCCCGATTTCCCCCTGCCCCACCCCCGGGGCCAGGCAGCCATGGGAGGGGATGTATAGAGGGGAACCTTGGGTAATTGTATCCAGTGGTCGCTACCTGGCCCCGGGGGTTCTAGTAGTGTAATTCGTTCCGGATATATATTATAATATCAGGCGTAGGCCCACAGGCAATAAAGGCGGGTAATGTATACGGCCCGATTTCCCCCTGCCCCACCCCCGGGATCAGGCAGCCATGGGTGGGGATGTATAGAGGGGAACCTTGGGTACTTGTATCCAGTGGTCGCTACCTGGCCCCGGGGGTTCTAGTAGTGTAATTCGTTCCGGATATATATTATAATATCACGCGTATAGGCCCATAGGCAATGCATAACGGCGGGTAATGTATACGGCCCGATTTCCCCCTGCCCCACCCCCAGGGCCAGGCAGTCATGGGTAGGGATGTATAAAGGGGAACCTTGGGTACTTGTATCTAGTGGTCGCTACCTGGCCCCGGGGGTTCTAGTAGTGTAATTCGTTCCGGATATATATTATAATATCACGCGTATAGGCCCATATATAAACAATGCATAACGGCGGGTAATATATACGGCCAGATTTCCCCCTGCCCCACCCCCGGGGTCAGGCAGCCATGGGTGGGGATGTATAGAGGGGAACCTTGGGTACTTGTATCCAGTAGTCGCTACCTGGCCCCGGGGGTTCTAGTAGTGTAATTCGTTCCGGACATATATTATAATATCACGCGTATAGGCCCATAGGCAATGCATAACGGCGGGTAATATATACGGCCCGATTTCCCCCTGCCCCACCCCCGGGATCAGGCAGCCATGGGTAAGGATGTATAGAGGGGAACCTTGGGTACTTGTATCCAGTGGTCGCTACCTGGCCCCGGGGGTTGTAGTGGTATATTTCGTTCCATATATATATCACGCAAAGACCTATATAGGAAATGCATAACGACGCGTAATGTATACGGCCCGATTTCCCCCTGCCCCACCCCCGGGATCAGGCAGCCATGGGTAAGGATGTATAGAGGGGAACCTTGGGTACTTGTATCCAGTGGTCGCTACCTGGCCCCGGGGGTTCTAGTAGTGTAATTCGTTCCGGATATATATTATAATATCACGCCAAGGCCCATAGGCAATGCATAACGGCGGGTAATATATACGGCCCGATTTCCCCCTGCCCCACCCCCGGGATCAGGCAGCCATGGGTAAGGATGTATAGAGGGCAACCTTGGGTACTTGTATCCAGTGGTCGCTACCTGGCCCCGGGGGTTCTAGTAGTGTAATTCGTTCCGGATATATATTATAATATCACGCGTATAGGCCCATAGGCAATGCATAACGGCGGGTAATATATACGGCCCGATTTCCCCCTGCCCCACCCCCGGGATCAGGCAGCCATGGGTAAGAATGTATAGAGGGGAACCTTGGGTACTTGTATCCAGTGGTCGCTACCTGGCCCCGGGGGTTCTAGTAGTGTAATTCGTTCCGGATATATATTATAATATCACGCGTATAGGCCCATAGGCAATGCATAACGGCGGGTAATACGGCCCGATTTCCCCCTGCCCCACCCGCGGGGTCAGGCAGCCATGGGTGGGGATGTATAGAGAGGAACTTTGGGTACTTGTATCCAGTGGTCGCTACCTGGCCCCGGGGGTTCTAGTAGTGTAATTCGTTCCGGACATATATTATAATATCACGCGTATAGGCCCATAGGCAATGCATAACGGCGGGTAATATATACGGCCCGATTTCCCCCTGCCCCACCCCCGGGATCAGGCAGCCATGGGTAAGGATGTATAGAGGGGAACCTTGGGTACTTGTATCCAGTGGTCGCTACCTGGCCCCGGGGGTTGTAGTGGTATATTTCGTTCCATATATATATCACGCAAAGACCTATATAGGAAATGCATAACGACGCGTAATGTATACGGCCCGATTTCCCCCTGCCCCACCCCCGGGATCAGGCAGCCATGGGTAAGGATGTATAGAGGGGAACCTTGGGTACTTGTATCCAGTGGTCGCTACCTGGCCCCGGGGGTTCTAGTAGTGTAATTCGTTCCGGATATATATTATAATATCACGCCAAGGCCCATAGGCAATGCATAACGGCGGGTAATATATACGGCCCGATTTCCCCCTGCCCCACCCCTGGGATCAGGCAGCCATGGGTAAGGATGTATAGAGGGAAACCTTGGGTACTTGTATCCAGTGGTCGCTACCTGGCCCCGGGGGTTCTAGTAGTGTAATTCGTTCCGGATATATATTATAATATCACGCGTATAGGCCCATATATAAACAATGCATAACGGCGGGTAATATATACGGCCAGATTTCCCCCTGCCCCACCCACGGGGTCAGGCAGCCATGGGTGGGGATGTATAGAGGGGAACCTTGGGTACTTGTATCCAGTGGTCGCTACCTGGCCCCGGGGGTTCTAGTAGTGTAATTCGTTCCGGATATATATTATAATATCACGCCAAGGCCCATAGGCAATGCATAACGGCGGGTAATATATACGGCCCGATTTCCCCCTGCCCCACCCCCGGGATCAGGCAGCCATGGGTAAGGATGTATAGAGGGCAACCTTGGGTACTTGTATCCAGTGGTCGCTACCTGGCCCCGGGGGTTCTAGTAGTGTAATTCGTTCCGGATATATATTATAATATCACGCGTATAGGCCCATAGGCAATGCATAACGGCGGGTAATACGGCCCGATTTCCCCCTGCCCCACCCGCGGGGTCAGGCAGCCATGGGTGGGGATGTATAGAGAGGAACTTTGGGTACTTGTATCCAGTGGTCGCTACCTGGCCCCGGGGGTTCTAGTAGTGTAATTCGTTCCGGACATATATTATAATATCACGCGTATAGGCCCATAGGCAATGCATAACGGCGGGTAATATATACGGCCCGATTTCCCCCTGCCCCACCCCCGGGATCAGGCAGCCATGGGTAAGGATGTATAGAGGGGAACCTTGGGTACTTGTATCCAGTGGTCGCTACCTGGCCCCGGGGGTTGTAGTGGTATATTTCGTTCCATATATATATCACGCAAAGACCTATATAGGAAATGCATAACGACGCGTAATGTATACGGCCCGATTTCCCCCTGCCCCACCCCCGGGATCAGGCAGCCATGGGTAAGGATGTATAGAGGGGAACCTTGGGTACTTGTATCCAGTGGTCGCTACCTGGCCCCGGGGGTTCTAGTAGTGTAATTCGTTCCGGATATATATTATAATATCACGCCAAGGCCCATAGGCAATGCATAACGGCGGGTAATATATACGGCCCGATTTCCCCCTGCCCCACCCCTGGGATCAGGCAGCCATGGGTAAGGATGTATAGAGGGAAACCTTGGGTACTTGTATCCAGTGGTCGCTACCTGGCCCCGGGGGTTCTAGTAGTGTAATTCGTTCCGGATATATATTATAATATCACGCGTATAGGCCCATATATAAACAATGCATAACGGCGGGTAATATATACGGCCAGATTTCCCCCTGCCCCACCCACGGGGTCAGGCAGCCATGGGTGGGGATGTATAGAGGGGAACCTTGGGTACTTGTATCCAGTGGTCGCTACCTGGCCCCGGGGGTTCTAGTAGTGTAATTCGTTCCGGATATATATTATAATATCACGCCAAGGCCCATAGGCAATGCATAACGGCGGGTAATATATACGGCCCGATTTCCCCCTGCCCCACCCCCGGGATCAGGCAGCCATGGGTAAGGATGTATAGAGGGCAACCTTGGGTACTTGTATCCAGTGGTCGCTACCTGGCCCCGGGGGTTCTAGTAGTGTAATTCGTTCCGGATATATATTATAATATCACGCGTATAGGCCCATAGGCAATGCATAACGGCGGGTAATGTATACGGCCCGATTTCCCCCTGCCCCACCCCCGGGATCAGGCAGCCATGGGTAAGGATGTATAGAGGGGAACCTTGGGTACTTGTATCCAGTGGTCGCTACCTGGCCCCGGGGGTTCTAGTAGTGTAATTCGTTCCGGATATATATTATAATATCACGCGTATAGGCCCATAGGCAATGCATAACGGCGGGTAATGTATACGGCCCGATTTCCCCCTGCCCCACCCCCGGGGCCAGGCAGCCATGGGTGGGGATGTAAAGAGGGAACCTTGGGTAATTGTATCAAGTGGTCGCTACCTGGCCCCGGGGGTTCTAGTAGTGTAATTCGTTCCGGATATATATTATAATATCACGCGTATAGGCCCATAGGCAATGCATAACGGCGGGTAATATATACGGCCCGATTTCCCCCTGCCCCACCCCTGGGATCAGGCAGCCATGGGTAAGGATGTATAGAGGGGAACCTTGGGTACTTGTATCCAGTGGTCGCTACCTGGCCCCGGGGGTTCTAGTAGTGTAATTCGTTCCGGATATATATTATAATATCACGCGTATAGGCCCATATATAAACAATGCATAACGGCGGGTAATATATACGGCCAGATTTCCCCCTGCCCCACCCCCGGGGTCAGGCAGCCATGGGTGGGGATGTATAGAGGGGAACCTTGGGTACTTGTATCCAGTGGTCGCTACCTGGCCCCAGGGGTTCTAGTAGTGTAATTCGTTCCGGACATATATTATAATATCACGCGTATAGGCCCATAGGCAATGCATAACGGCGGGTAATATATACGGCCCGATTTCCCCCTGCCCCACCCCCGGGATCAGACAGCCATGGGTAAGGATGTATAGAGGGGAACCTTGGGTACTTGTATCCAGTGGTCGCTACCTGGCCCCGGGGGTTCTAGTAGTGTAATTCGTTCCGGACATATATTATAATATCACGCGTATAGGCCCATAGGCAATGCATAACGGCGGGTAATATATACGGCCCGATTTCCCCCTGCCCCACCCCCGGGATCAGGCAGCCATGGGTAAGGATGTATAGAGGGGAACCTTGGGTACTTGTATCCAGTGGTCGCTACCTGGCCCCGGGGGTTATAGTGTAATTCGTTCCGGATATATATTATAATATCACGCGTATAGGCCCATAGGCAATGCATAACGGCGGGTAATGTATACGGCCCGATTTCCCCCTGCCCCACCCCCGGGGTCAGGCAGCCATGGGTGGGGATGTTTAAAGGGGAACCTTGGGTACTTGTATCCATTGGTCGCTACCTGGCCCCGGGGGTTCTAGTAGTGTAATTCGTTCCGGATATATATTATAATATCACGCGTATAGGCCCATGGGCAATGCATAACGGTGGGTAATATATACGGCCCGATTTCCCCCTGCCCCACCCCCGGGGTCAGGCAGCCATGGGTGGGGATGTATAGAGAGGAACTTTGGGTACTTGTATCCAGTGGTCGCTACCTGGCCCCGGGGGTTCTGGTAGTGTAATTCGTTCCGGATATATATTATA
The DNA here is from genome assembly GCA_037783545.1 of Henricia sp. BOLD:AAB3569. Lineage (NCBI taxonomy): Eukaryota > Metazoa > Echinodermata > Asteroidea > Spinulosida > Echinasteridae > Henricia > Henricia sp. BOLD:AAB3569. The sequence continues at coordinate 109,856 of JBBELK010000571.1, forward strand.
ATATCACGCGTATAGGCCCATAGGCAATGCATAACGGCGGGTAATGTATACGGCCCGGTTTCCCCTGCCCCACCCCCGGGATCAGGCAGCCATGGGTGGGGATGTATAGAGGGGAACCTTGGGTACTTGTATCCAGTGGTCGCTACCTGGCCCCGGGGGTTCTAGTAGTGTAATTCGTTCCGGATATATATTATAATATCACGCGTATAGGCCCATAGGCAATGCATAACGGCGGGTAATGTATATGGCCCGATTTCCCTATGCCCCACCCCCTGGGTCAGGCAGCCATGGGTGGGGATGTATAGAGGGGAACTTTGGGTACTTGTATCCAGTGGTCGCTACCTGGCCCCGGGGGTTCTAGTAGTGTAATTCGTTCCGGATATATATTATAATATCACGCTTATAGGCCCATAGGCAATGCATAACGGCGGGTAATGTATACGGCCCGATTTCCCCCTGCCCCACCCCCTGGGCCAGGCAGCCATGGGTGGGGATGTATAGAGGGGAACCTTGGGTACTTACATCCAGTGGTCGCTACCTGGCCCCGGGGGTTCTAGTAGTATATTTCGTTCCGAATATATATCACGCATAGGCCTATATATACATAATGCATAACGGCTGGTAATATATACGGCTCGTTTTCCCCCTGCCCCACCCCCGGGGCCAGGCAGCCACGGGTAGGAATGTATAGAGGGGAACCTTGGGTACTTGTATCCAGTGCTCGCTACCTGGCCCCGGGGTTATAGTGGTATATTTCGTTCCGAATAAATATCACGCATAGGCCTATATATACATAATCATGCATAACGGCGGGTAATATATACGGCTCGATTTCCCCCTGCCCCACCCCTGGGGCCAGGTAGCCATGGGTAGGGATGTATTAAGGGGAACCTTGGGTACTTACATCCAGTGGTCGCTACCTGGCCCCGGGGGTTATAGTGGTATATTTCGTTCCGGATATATATTATAATATCACGCATAGGCATATGAAGGCAATGCATAGCCTAACGGCGGGTAATATATACGGCCCGATTTCCCCCTGCCCCACCCCCAGTGGCCAGGTAGCAATTGGTAGGGATGTATAAAGGGTAACATTGGGTACTTGTATCCAGTGGTCGCTACCTGGCCCCGGGGGTTATAGTGGTATATTTCGTTCCGAATATATATATCACGCATAGGCCTATATATACATAATAATCCATAACGGCGGGTAATATATACGGCTCGATTTACCCCTGCCCCACCCCCGGGGCCAGGTAGCCATGGGTGGGGATGTTTTAAGGTTAACCTTGGGTACTTACATCCAGTTGTCGCTACCTGACCCGGGGGGTTATAGTGGTATATTTCGTTCCGAATATATATCACGCATATGCATATAAAGGCACTGTGCATAACGGCGGGTAATATATACGGCTCGATTTCCCCCTGCCCCACCCCCGGGGCCAGGTAGCCATGGGTAGGGATGTATTAAAGGGCCCCTTATTTAGGATTTTTATCAATGAAATATATGCTTTAAAACCACTCTACTCATGCAGTTAAAGTCATAAAAATCCTATTTGGAGCTTGCGTTGGGGGTTAAAACAAAGGTTTTTAGTTTTTCTGCTAATGAAAATATGCATATTCATGACCAAGGTCACGATGTCACAAGAGGCAAACACAGGAAAATCACACTTAACTGTGCACAAACGATTTCTCAATTTTCCTGAAACTTGTGTAATCCATGGCTGTTTAAGTTTGTTTTACAATCAGAGGTTGGGGGTTCAAGCCCCACTTCGACCAACGTGTCTGTGTCCCTGGGCAAGGCACTTAATCCCAGTTGCCTCGTCAACCCAAGCGATATATGGGAAGCTGTTAAGGGGAATGCTACAATCTAACTGCTGATAGGGTTGTGCGCCTGACCAGCAGCCACCTAGTTGAAGCGAAATGGTTCTGGTGATTCCCTGATGGCAGCGGTAATAATGGTAACAGCGCCTTGAACACCCTGCAGGTTGGATATGTGCGCTATACAAATCTAATCATTATTATTATTATTATTATTATTATGTTGCCTGCTGTAAGCCATGACAAAACTGGGGGTAGAAACTGCAGCAATTTGCCACAAGTCCAACTTGAAGTCTTATGTTTTTTCTTAACTTTTCCCTTCTGTCTTCTTTATGTGATGCACTCAAAACAGCGCCCTCTGTCTGTGATTTATGGGGGTTTGTCGGGGGGAGAGGGTGGGGCTGGTGGGTTAGGCCGTGGTTGTAGCAGTTTAATTCGTTTCAAATATATATCATGCACGCCGCACTTGTAGGCCTATTAGGTGAGCGGCAAACCCGCAAAAAGACGCTTATTTGATGAGTTTAATGTCCCCACACTACACAAAGCAACACCATACATCATTTAATTGGGCAGCCTAATATCCCAACCTCAAAGTTAGCATGATGTAGAGCTTAAAAGTTGGGGTAGGGTGATTTTTGGGCTATTTTTGTAAAACAAAAACCATTTTTGGTCAAAAATATGATTTCCAGATATCGATATTATCCACACATATCAGGCCTTATCCAAGAATCCAAGTTCTAGGTCGATGTGATTCTCTAGTAAACCAAAATGACATTTTGAAAAGTCTAAAATGTATACAGTAAGTAGAGTAGACGTTGGTATGAATTTTCGATTTTCTCAAAACCATATTAATTTTATAAAGTAAAAAATAAATATAGGTCAAATTTTCTTTTTGTTGGGAACAAAATGCCCACACACGCCCACATCTCACATCATTAGATAGCTTAAAGTCTTAGCTTTAACGTTCAGCTTGACTATTTTTCAAAAGTGGCACAAGGGTAAATGTTTGGCTTTTTTTGTTAAAACCCTGATTTTTGGTCAAATTACATTTTTAAGATATTCACAACATAAGGTCAATTTGATGCTCAGTAAAACCAAAATGAGCACATAAAATTTAAAAAATGTACAGCCTAAATATAGGAAACTTAAATGTAAATTTGCGTTTTTCTCAAAACTATATTTCTTACGTAAAAATAAAGGTAAAATTGTGACTTTCCCCAAACAAATAGACCAACATATATACTTATATCATACATTATTTTACAAATAAAAATTTTTTTTCTGTTGTGTTTACTGGATCGTACCATTAAACATTATGGGGGGTTGTGGATTGGCGCGCCAAAATTTATCCAGTACAGTCAGGTACAGCTTCAGACATCCTTTCAGAAATCGCGAAAAGTTCATTTTCGAAAACCGCACTTTTGCTTGATTTTTATCCACTCAAAACGGATAAGTTGAAATAAACAGCGGTGTAAGTCGGCTGATATGTCGACTATCGAAAAAGGTGCAAATGCAATTTAGTGATACAGCATCCTTGACAATAATTTTTAGATGGTCGTTGTGAAAAAAGGATCGTCAAAATGTCCCGTAATTAACCACAAAAGCCTTAACAGCTAGAATCCCCCCTTCCACATTTTTTTTTTCCTGTTAGGTGTATGTGTCTACAACATCATCACAACTTGTTTTTCACAAAAAATTGACAGACTTTTGCTTAAAACGTAAAGCAGTTCCGACCCTCTTCACCCAAATTCTGAAACGCTCGAGGTCACTCGGCTTGTTTATCAACAGGGTGTTGACGTCATCCTGAGAAACATACAAAACGGTCTGTGCAGTATTGAATGGAAAATACACGAAGTGAATGTTTATCATGCCTATTTTGTCCTTGTAATTCAAAATACAAACGTGAAAAACACTTCATGTAATATGACAGCAATCTACTATTACCTGTTTTGTGAAAAAACGATGAAATTGTGGCTCACAGTGACTCTCTTTTGAAGTAAATACTGGTGCATTGCGACGGGTGGTTTTGTCACGGAACCAATGGCATTCACAGCGGTCTGTGTACGGTCCACTGCGGCGTAGTTTCCACGTGTTTGGACATCGGCCGTACAAGTTATAGAATGAGCGACTCATTTTTCTCTCTCTTGGTAATAGAAAAGAAAATCTTTCTGCTCTTTTTTTTCATAGTGTCTGGTAAAACATGCAACCACGCAGCTACTGGGCATATCTCTGGCTTTTTGGAACAACAAAATTCTTCAAAAAACACCATCTAAAAGAGACGGTTTTCTAAGTTTTTTGCGTGTAAACGTATGGAGCTAACTATTGTGTTGACTTCTCTTTCTCAGGATTGCGTCACGGGGTCACGCGCATATCATGAATACCTATTGAGCGTTTCAGAAATCTCATTTTCGAAAAGCGCACTTTTGCTTGCAATTTATCCACTTAAAACCGACAATTAAAAAATAATAAAAATCCACGTCGGCAAGAGGGATGTTTGGACTATCGAAAAAAGCCTAAATGCTGGATTTTCGTCAAGGGGGATTCTTCCTCTTTAACATTAATAAAAACGATCAATAGTCGAGTTATACGCTTTACCAGCCGTTCACTATCGCGCGAGACTCACGACTTTGTTGGAAACAATTTCCTCTTCACTTGCCAGCTTTTTGCTTTGGATATCTCTCAATTTCTGCTGAAGATTTAACTGGACAACCTGGACGACCGAATGGGTTTTTCCGTTTTCCGTAGAGGAGCTGACATTCATGGTTTGTCTTCACGAACGTACATAGTTCCACGGTACTGTACCAGTTTTTGGCGGGCAACGTACGTGTGTGTACTGTGGGGCTAAATGTCACATTGTCCGGTAGACTGTCCACGGTGGAACTCGCTTTGGTTCTTTAGACTTTTTGTTAAAATTTTATGTTCGATTTCGAAAAAAATCACAGCTGAATTTGATGCAGTACTGCAGTAATACCTTCAGTAATAAACTGTGTATCACACGGCCATACGGCTGGAAATAAAACTAACTCCATAAGGACACGGGATTTCTCGGAACCGATCAATCACGTGACCTCGATTTTTAAAAAAATGCTTAAAACGGCCAAATTTTGTGGCTTCTTTTCAGGTTCTCTTCAATCTATTTCGGAAAGACTTTCAGAATCATGTATGGGTCTATTTCGAGCTAAAAATAGTCTAAGAAAGCCGGTTTTTCCCTTTAATATCTGGAAAATCATAATTTTGACCAAAAACGCGTCTTTTTACAATAAAATAAAAACCGTAAAAAACACATTAAAACAACTAATTATAACCTCCACACAATGCCTATTGTGAAAGTAGACATCACGCGTGCAAATAATGTTTTAAATTGGACCCAAAACTTAAAAGATAACTTAACAAATAGTAATACATATAATTAATAATTAAAATGTACACCATATATCGTACATTTGTAATATTTGACGATAAAAGACAATAGAAAGTAAATTGATGACGTCACAAATGCCGTTTTGCGAGCATGAGCATCCGGGACCTTTACGTCAAAGGTAATTTTAGACGCTAGCTGTCAATGGTCAACCTTTTTAAAACCTTTTTTTCCGACGAAAGTGTGTAACCAATAAATAAAAGTTTTTGTATCACAAGAAAGCTAATGATCAACATATTCAGCCGCTAGGTCCAAATCAACCTGGTCACAATTAAACGAGTGAGGGATTGTGAAAGTCGGCGGTGTGCACAAAAACTCGCCGTTTTGCCAACTTCCCCACGCAAAAAACGACGACATTGTGCAGGTTTATAAGTTTTATTTCCGACGAAACCGAGGAACGTACTGCTATTATTTGTATGTTTTAGGCTTGAGGAATAGTTATTCAAATGAATTCCGGGCGGCCATGCTTGAAATTAACGTACTTTTTTTTATAATATCACTTTTTCGTACAAAAATAACAATTTTCCCTATGTCGGAGTGAGCGGATGAGACAACGTTTCCATATGAGGTATTAATGATATCCGCGTGACCCCGTGACGCAATCCTTAGAAAGACGAGTAAACACTGTCGGCAGTTACATTTACACGCAAAAACTCAGAAAACCGTCTCTGTTGGATGGTGTTTTTTGAAGATTTGTTCTCGTGCAAAAAGCCAGAGATGTGCCCAGTAGTTGTATGCTTTACCAGACACCATGAAAAAACAAGTTTTGATGGTGTTAATTTTTGTAGACACATGATAAACAGGAAAACTTAAAAATGGACGGGGGATACTGGCTGTTCAAATAGACGGGTGTACGTATTTTAATGGGAAGAAGTACGCTACCTTCAAAAAATTTTAACAAAGGGTTTTCAACGGGTTCTAGTCCTACTGAATGCAGTGAATAATAGGAAAAAAGTCTACAAAAATCAAGCCACCGAAAATTGGTGAAATCTCGGTCAATTCCAAGATGGCCGTCGTGACTTTAAAATTCGCTGAAATGGCTGTAACTTCTTTAATATTTGGAGTCGAGCAGTGATTTAAATGTCTACGCTATGGTTTTCAGGGCCAAGGAATTCAATGAAATCTATAAAATTTCAATCCAACCTTCGGCAAACAGACCCACATCATGCATCATTGGACAGCTTAATATCTCAGTTTCGGACTATTTTTGTCACAAGCCATCACCTTTTTGTCAAAAATGTAAAAATTCCGATGACATTATGAACATCCACAAAACAAGAGCTACACGTATAGGATACAGGCATTAGCAGGGGTTGAGACAATAATTTCTCTAACCTAACTGCTGAGTCAGAAGTATATTCTTTTATTAGTCAGTAATTTGCATAACATGATCCCCTCCTATGTCAAGGCTGGTTGCATCAGCCACCGTATACGAGCGGCTATAAGGGAATGCGCCACTCTGCTAGAATTGCCTCTCTGACAACCTGCAGAGAAGTTTTTGAGACGCGCAAGTCAGGAGGTTAGCTGATCCCACGCAGGTTTAATCAGGATAAGAAACTCAACAAACTTGTCCATTTCAGCCTAGCGTAAGGACATCACAGCCCAGCCTGAAGCCATACCAACCTAGCCCGTGGCCAACCCTGCCCGAAGACATCCTAGTCCAGCCCGAAGCCCTCTCAGTCCAGCTCAAAGCCCCCAGTCCACTTTAAAGCCCTCCCAGCCCAGCCCAAATCACCCAATAGCCAAGCCCGAAGCCACGCCACGCCAGCCCAGCCCGAAGCCCACCTAGCCCAAAGCCCTCCCAGCCCAAAGCCCCTCCCAGCTCAGCTTGAAGTCCCAAAGCCCAACCCAAAGCCTTCCCATCGCAGCCTGAAGCACACCCAGTGCAGTCGAAGCCTTCTAAGCCCCGTCTGAATGTCTCCTAGTCCTAGACTAGCCTAAAGAACTAGCCTAAAGCCCTCCCAGCCCAAAGCCCTCCCAGCCCAAAGCCCTCCCAGCCCAAAGCCCTCCCAGCCCAAAGCCCTCCCAGCCCAAAGCCCTCCCAGCCCAGCTTGAAGCCCGAAGCCCTGCCCAAAGCCTTCCAAGGGCAGCCTGAAGCCTTTTAATTGCAGCCCAAAGCCCAACCAGCCCGGCCCGAAGCCTTTACGGCCCAGCCCGAAGCCCTCCCAGCCCAGCTTGAGGCCCGAAGCTTGAAGCCCGAAGCCCAGCCCAAAGCCTTCCTAGTGCATGAACGATATAAGCCCTTCCAGCCCGGCCCGAAGTCACCCCAGCCAAGCCAGAAACCTTCCTGATCCAGCCCGAAGCCATTCCATCTCATCCCATCCCGGCCTAGCCCACCCCAACCCCAGCCGCAGTCCATGCCATCCCTAAGCCAGCCCAGCCCATTATGAAGCGACCCCTGCCATGCCCCTAACTTAACCCGGTCCTACCCGCCCCAATAGAGGACAACAAGGCATTGATCGACAACTACTCTAGAAACGCTTTCGAAACGCTCCAGCTATACCTTATATTTTTGTTATACTTCTGAAGGCTCCAAGAAAATAAGTTTGTTGGGTTTTGTCTTGATTAAGCCTCATGCATGGGATGAGCTGACCCCAGTGAATCGCGCGTCTCAAAAACAGCCCTATGGGTGCGGCAGGGGGAAATCGAGTCTTATATATTACGCGTCGTTATGCATTGCCTATAATTTATAGGCCTATGCGTGATATATATCTGGAACGAACTATACTAATAGAACCCCCGGGGCCGGGTAGCGACCACTGGATACAAGTACCCAAGGTTCCCCTCTATACATCCTTACCCATGGCTGCCTGATCTCGGGGGTGGGGCAGGGGGAAATCGGGCCGTATATATTACCCGCCGTTATGCATTGCCTATGGGCCTAGGCGTGATATTATAATATATATCCGGAACGAATTACACTACTAGAACCCCCGGGGCCAGGTAGCGACCACTGGATACAAGAAGTACCCAGGGTTCCCCTTTATACATCCCTACCCATGACTGCCTGGCCCTGGGGTGGGGCAGGGGGAAATCGGGCCGTATACATTACCCGCCGTTATGCATTGCCTATGGGCCTATATACGCGTGATATTATAATATATATCCGGAACGAATTACACTACTAGAACCCCCGGGGCCAGGTAGCGACCACTGGATACAAGTACCCAAGGTTCCCCTTTATACATCCCTACCCATGACTGCCTGATCCCGGGGGTGGGGCAGGGGGAAATCGGGCCGTATACATTACCCGCCTTTATTGCCTGTGGGCCTACGCCTGATATTATAATATATATCCGGAACGAATTACACTACTAGAACCCCCGGGGCCAGGTAGCGACCACTGGATACAATTACCCAAGGTTCTATACATCCCCTCCCATGGCTGCCTGGCCCCGGGGGTGGGGCAGGGGGAAATCGGGCCGTATACATTACGCGTCGTTATGCATTTCCTATATAGGTCTTTGCGTGATATATATATGGAACGAAATATACCACTACAACCCCCGGGGCCAGGTAACGACCACTTGATACAAGTACCCAAGGTTCCCCTTTATACATTCCTACCGATGGTTTCCTGACCCCGGGGGTGGGGCAGGGGGAAATCGGGCCGTATACATTACCCGCCTTTATACATTGCCTGTGGGCCTACGCCTGATATATATCCTTAACGAATTACACTACTAGAACCCCCGGGGCCAGGTAGCGACCACTGGATACAAGTACCCAAGGTTCCCCTCTATACATCCTTACCCATGGCTGCCTGATCCCGGGGGTGGGGCAGGGGGAAATCGGGCCGTATATATTACCCGCTGTTATGCATTGCCTATGGGCCTATACGCGTGATATTATAATATATGTCCGGAACGAATTACACTACTAGAACCCCCGGGGCCAGGTAGCGACCACTGGATACAAGTACCCAAGGTTCCCCTCTATACATCCCCACCCATGGCTGCCTGACCCCGGGGGTGGGGCAGGGGGAAATCGGGCCGTATATATTACCCGCCGTTATGCATTGTTTATATATGGGCCTATACGCGTGATATTATAATATATATCCGGAACGAATTACACTACTAGAACCCCAGGGGCCAGGTAGCGACCACTGGATACAAGTACCCAAGGTTCCCCTCTATACATCCTTACCCATGGCTGCCTGATCCCGGGGGTGGGGCAGGGGGAAATCGGGCCGTATATATTACCCGCCGTTATGCATTGCCTATGGGCCTATACGCGTGATATTATAATATATATCCGGAACGAATTACACTACTAGAACCCCCGGGGCCAGATAGCGACCACTGGATACAAGTACCCAAGGTTCCCCTCTATACATCCTTACCCATGGCTGCCTGATCCCGGGGGTGGGGCAGGGGGAAATCGGGCCGTATATATTACCCGCCGTTATGCATTGCCTATGGGCCTATACGCGTGATATTATAATATATATCCGGAACGAATTACACTACTAGAACCCCCGGGGCCAGGTAGCGACCACTGGATACAAGTACCCAAGGTTCCCCTCTATACATCCCCACCCATGGCTGCCTGATCCCGGGGGTGGGGCAGGGGGAAATCGGGCCGTATATATTACCCGCCGTTATGCATTGTTTATATATGGGCCTATACGCGTGATATTATAATATATATCCGGAACGAATTACACTACTAGAACCCCACTGGATACAAGTACCCAAGGTTCCCCTCTATACATCCTTACCCATGGCTGCCTGATCCCGGGGGTGGGGCAGGGGGAAATCGGGCCGTATATATTACCCGCCGTTATGCATTGCCTATGGGCCTTGGCGTGATATTATAATATATATCCGGAACGAATTACACTACTAGAACCCCCGGGGCCAGGTAGCGACCACTGGATACAAGTACCCAAGGTTCCCCTCTATACATCCTTACCCATGGCTGCCTGATCCCGGGGGTGGGGCAGGGGGAAATCGGGCCGTATATATTACCCGCTGTTATGCATTGCCTATGGGCCTATACGCGTGATATTATAATATATGTCCGGAACGAATTACACTACTAGAACCCCCGGGGCCAGGTAGCGACCACTGGATACAAGTACCCAAGGTTCCCCTCTATACATCCCCACCCATGGCTGCCTGACCCCGGGGGTGGGGCAGGGGGAAATCGGGCCGTATATATTACCCGCCGTTATGCATTGTTTATATATGGGCCTATACGCGTGATATTATAATATATATCCGGAACGAATTACACTACTAGAACCCCCGGGGCCAGGTAGCGACCACTGGATACAAGAAGTACCCAGGGTTCCCCTTTATACATCCCTACCCATGACTGCCTGGCCCTGGGGTGGGGCAGGGGGAAATCGGGCCGTATACATTACCCGCCGTTATGCATTGCCTATGGGCCTATATACGCGTGATATTATAATATATATCCGGAACGAATTACACTACTAGAACCCCCGGGGCCAGGTAGCGACCACTGGATACAAGTACCCAAGGTTCCCCTTTATACATCCCTACCCATGACTGCCTGATCCCGGGGGTGGGGCAGGGGGAAATCGGGCCGTATACATTACCCGCCTTTATTGCCTGTGGGCCTACGCCTGATATTATAATATATATCCGGAACGAATTACACTACTAGAACCCCCGGGGCCAGGTAGCGACCACTGGATACAATTACCCAAGGTTCTATACATCCCCTCCCATGGCTGCCTGGCCCCGGGGGTGGGGCAGGGGGAAATCGGGCCGTATACATTACGCGTCGTTATGCATTTCCTATATAGGTCTTTGCGTGATATATATATGGAACGAAATATACCACTACAACCCCCGGGGCCAGGTAACGACCACTTGATACAAGTACCCAAGGTTCCCCTTTATACATTCCTACCGATGGTTTCCTGACCCCGGGGGTGGGGCAGGGGGAAATCGGGCCGTATACATTACCCGCCTTTATACATTGCCTGTGGGCCTACGCCTGATATATATCCTTAACGAATTACACTACTAGAACCCCCGGGGCCAGGTAGCGACCACTGGATACAAGTACCCAAGGTTCCCCTCTATACATCCCCACCCATGGCTGCCTGGCCCCAGGGGTGTGGCAGGGGGAAATCGGGCGTATATATTACCCGCCGTTATGTGGGAGAGGGGAGGGAGGGGATCGGGGAGAGGAAGGAATTACCTTCGAGTTTCAAAGATCAATGCCACAGCTAAACCAAATGCAGTCATATCTGAAAATTATCCTTCCATTGCAGTGCAAATTATATCACTTTTTATCCTTTATTTCACCCACGATTGTCAGAGTTGTTGTGTTCATAATTCACCGATACGCTGTTCTCCACTATACGACGAAGGGGAAGAAAATATGAGGACAAGGAACCAGTCTACCAGCGGATGCGGATATACAGTGCGTACGGACTTCGTAGACAATCGTACTACACTGCACATCGAATGTCGAATAAGTAACAGCTCCTTATTGAATGTCGAATAAGTAACAGCTCCTTATTGAATGTCGAATAAGTAACAGCTCCTTATTGAATATTGAACGTCGAACGTCGAATAAGTAACCAACTTCACACCGGTCACTGCAGCTCCTGTGCTGTGCGCTTCGCCCCCGTTTGCTAGGCCGTAGTGCTATGCCAGGTTCCCGTGCTAGCTATGTACTACAGGGGAATCGATCGGTTTCAATCCTTCCGACAACAAAACGGTACAAACTTCCCTGCCGTCTTTCAACGTTGGTGACATTACCCCACACGTGCAGACACTACATCCAGCATGTGTTTATCATTGAGAAGTGATAGCGTTAACTGTTACATTCTAAGGAGTATTTTAAACTCCATTTTTTGAACACAACTCCTTCGAAACTCCTGCCTTCAACGCCATGTTTGAACCCAGATCATCCCCCTAGCGATTACGTTTGCGCGTGCGCGAGGGCTCAACCAATACGATTACGTATTTGGCCTTGGTCAGGTTTATGCAAATTTATAGTAGCCGCGTTCGATTAGTCGGCTTTGATCGTGAAAGATATGATCAAACGGCGGGAACATGGTAACGTTCACGTTGATGAAGTCGTGTCGACGCTCGTGGATGAAGCTAAGCGAACCCACTAAATGAGGATCGGCAAAAACGACATCATGAACTCAGAAAATAATATGAACTTGGAGTTTTCCCCAACTGATTAAAAACGAATGTCCAAAATAAAATAAATAAAATAAAATAAAATAATTTAAAAATTTAAAGGAGAGGTTGTAGGGATTTTACTTTAGATACATTTGTGACCTGCCACAAACTGAGGAATTTCCACAAATGGCAAATTCACGTAATAAATCGATTTTTGGGTCTTTCATAGCCAAGACGCACAAGCTTAGACGTATCTATAGACCCCTTGCACGGCGGCCATGACAGAGGGCAGTCACATTGTCACAGTGCGTCATGCACGAGTAGGCACTTTGTGGATCTATTGTCACATCATTTAAATATGAAAACCTGCCCTCTGTCATGGCCGCCGTGCAAGCGGTCTATTATCTAGACGGGAAACGGGAAAATATTACAATAAGGACAATAATGACTTGCAATGGTTTCCTCATACATGTACCTACATGTACTCTCATAGCGCGCGATACACTATCCTGCCGCCTTATTTTGTGATGGTTGTAACAGAAAAAAAATCAACAGAAAATGTTCCCCTCGTGACTTCTGTCCAAAACGAATGGAGAAACGCGTTGACATGCAAGTACTAGCGTGAACCGTTTTTAAAAAAGTTGCCCAAGTCTGACTTCCCGCGTACAGCGCGCCCTCTGGACTAGTGGCATGTCTAATCTGTTTTCTTCCGTCTCGGAAAGTCTTTTCGAACTTCGCTCGTTCCCAGCGCCCAAACTGGGCGCTGGTACCATCGATAAATATACACTGGATTAACAACGACGTCTAAAATTGAAGCCACCGTCGCGTCCGCCATTGTACCCCACAAAATACAATGCCTTGCCTAGACTGGTCATGCTGTCTTCACTAGTCTACATTATGGTCTACATGTATTAAGTGAAATGCAAGCGATCGCATGGACCGGGGAGCAGTCTAGGCTAAGCAATGTTCGTGGGGTACAATGGCGGCCGGCGCATGGCTTCAATTCTCGTATAGCCAACTGCTATTGCATACTTCATCCAGTGTCTATATATCGATGACTGGTACAGGCTAATTTGTTTGCGCCCCCATTGGCCAAAATTGTATACGACACGTGTCCTGCAGACAAGGTACGTATTGTACATAGTACACTTTATTCGTAAAATTGATTTTTGCACTTGATATATAAGTGTTAATATACTATTTATCAATTTTTGGTCCAGTAGTAAGCAACCCACAATGCTCCGCGCGTCTGTACATGTGACCTTTGCGTCACGGGTTTCCGTCACAGAAATCTGTGAAGGCACGTCAGCCCGTACTCTGTACCAGCGCCCAGTATGGGCGGTGAGAATGAGCGAAATTTCGAACCTGCCCCACCAGAGAATAATGACGCAGGAGGGCGGGCTATCGGGAATTCAGACATCGGCAACCCTGTGAAATATTAATTGTTCGATAACTAAACGATGGTGGATTTTTTTTGTTGATGTCTTATTCGAAATATATAGGGGCGCCTATAGGCTATCAATTCCAATTGTTTTCCCCGAGATGCCACTTCCAAAACGCAAAGACAATACATCTTTAACCAATCATTTTGTCGACACAAACTGCATGCTATAGACTGCCGGAGTGAATACGTCATCTTTTGTTGGTTGCCAATGCAATTGGCTCTACACTAAAAACCACTGAACCGTGTCCCTGTGCTTAGCAATGGTACTTTTTTTCCGACGGCCATGATAGTTTAGAGCCAATTGCCATGGCAACCACGTCACACTTCGGCTGTCTATTAACAATAGACAGCCGAAGTGTGACTTGTTGCCTTGGTAATTGGCTCTAAACATCATGGCCGTCGATGTACCATTGCAAAAGCACAGGGGCACGGTGCAGTGATTTGTAGTGTATAGAGCCATTTCCTAGGCAACTAACAAAAGATGACGTATTCACTCCGGCAGTCTATACGAGCTATATGATGACCAATGTGTGCACTGCTGGCCAATGACGGTAGCTCGGGTTGTGACGTATAGCCACGTGACAGTTGCACAACATTGTCATCGATCGGCGACACCGTCGTATTGCACACTACGACGGGTTGCTCGAGTCATATCAAGTCTATACGACAATGTGTGACGCACGGTGCCTCTTTTCCCTTGGAAATTCGGCCCAAGTCTTGCAGTTGTGGTTTTGACGATTTCTCCTCAGCAACCATGAAGAACTCATTCTATATCCTCTGCTTAGTTTGGCTGATTTGTGTAACCGTAATGATACCGCAGGCAAGAGGAGAAATGTGCAGCGTTGTGACTCGAGCCAAACGTGTCAACAATCTTTCTATGCTCAGGAAAAAGGCTTTCGACGCCTTTAATGCCGAATGTCGAATGAAAAAAAATCATCAGATATGTGAGTACTTAAAGGCCTGTAGATGATCTGTTTTTGAGCGATTCTGCGAATAAAACCATTATAAATCAAAAGAAAGACATCAATAAACTCATCCGAAGAAATTTCAGCTTTGTCAAATGTACCACGTTTAAAAAAACCATGAAAATCCATATTCATTTTCCTGGTCTTGGCGGGGGGTTTCAAATATTCGTTCTCAGTTGGTCGGGTATATGTGGCTTGCGTCATGCACTCTGTGGCGCACATACTGCGTGTGCGCGCGATCCATAAAAATGCATCGCGTTGGAACACGCACACGTAGTACACAGCGCCCATGCATTTTGGACCGCGTAGATGCGAACCAAAAATAAGTAAATCGTTTGCAAACGATCTAAATAATTTCATCTTTACGGATTATTTTCTGGTAAAATTATATCATTTTGAGCGAAAACCTTTCAATGGATAGTTGCTATTAATTCACTCTTTACTTTCAGAACTTTCCCCCTGTAAACGCGATTACTTTTTGGGGTTATTGCAAATGATCCACTGGCCTTTAAAGGCACGAGCTCGTCAGCAATGCGCGCGCGCCAAATTCGTGGCACGAAATACGCAGCTCTGTGCCTTTGCTATGGAGCTGCGTATTTCAAGGCAAGAATTTGGTGCGCGCGCAATGCTGACGAGCCTGTCCCTGACTTGAAGGTATAGCACATCATTTGCAGTAACCTCAATTATTCTTTCATGAGTTTACAAGAAAAACCTTATTAAAGAATTATAAGGTACGGTACCAAACACCACATGAATTATTTCTTCCCATCCCACCACGTGCATATATGCATGTATAATCAGGACATACAGCACTCTCAGCAGAGTTAGGTATATATCGTTTTTACTTTTTTCCTTCAACTTTTCCTTGCATTTTTAACGCAATATAAACAAAATCATATATCGGGATTTTTCCGTGGGGGGCCCCTGGGGGGGAGGGGGAGGGGGGGGGGGGGGGGGGGGGGGGCAATTTGGTACTGACAATTTGTGGGGGGGAGGGGTAGCTACGCCGCTGCGCAGTGGCAACAAACACGGCATGAGTTTATTTTAGTCTACGTACGTTTAATAACTGAAGGTGGTTTACTAACTGTGTCCGCACACACATATTTACCATTCACCTAATTAACACCACAAGTTGTAAGTTGACCTCGAGGACGTGCGGGACTCCGAGAGCCTCGTCGACTTCCGGAGACCTCGTACAGGAGCTGAACACGTGCAGCGATCGTTTTTCAGTACCGTCTGACCATGTGTGAGCTCGGAGCTGCGTATTTCATGGCACGAATTTGGCGCGCGCGCATTGCTGACGAGCCTGCGCCTTTAATGAATCAATATATTTTAAGGTCTTTTCCATTTATTTGCATTAAAAAATGCCTGCATTTCTGAAATGCTGAATGGAGATGCTGAATGGAGCTGCCGAGTTAGTTTTCGTTCTTGTAAACTGCTCCGAAGGAGGAGCTTAACTGTATCACTTTTTGACACCATTATCTGTTATATAACGCTTAAGTAGATCCTTGTTATCTGATTGGACGATAGCAGGTCATGTGTCGTTCAATATTTAATCCATTTAATGCTACGTCACTACACCGTGCAATTTTGTTCCATCTGCCGTGCAATTTTGTTCCATGCGTTTTTTTCCATTGAACGGTGCGCCCGCGCCCACTGTACAGTATTGTATGTGATGTGCGTGTCGAATGTATGACGCGAGCGCGACCAGTGAACGCGACCGGCCCTGGCCCCGACACAAATACATTTTTCTACAACTCACAAGCGACATGGCGGGTTTGTATTTTATGACGGACGATGAAATAAACTCAGAGGGTGAGCCTGAATAATTTTTAAAAAAAAAGTAGGATGACAAGGATCTACTTGTGCGTTATATAAAACAAATAATGAATGTTTTAATTCGTGCAATGGGAGGAATATTTTCATTCGGTGAAAGATAGAATGTCTTCCATTCAACTCGTCTCGTTGAATGGAACATTCAATCCTGACCTCATGAAAATATTCCCCCATTGCACTCATAAACCTTCATTATTTGTATAATGGATGGCGAGGTTTTAATATTTTTCTCATTAGTATCCTTCTAAAATAATACTGCGCTCTCGCATGGCAGTATATTTTCAAAGGATATCGTCAAAAAACCACTGATGGGTAAACTAATTTCATTACACGCGGAGCATCATCTTCCTTTCGCAACGGTCTTTCCTGATCCTGCACACGAACCTGTCTTTCCCGCACACGTACCTAGTTTGGCAAACTAGGTACGTGTTTTCTTGCCATCATGGATATTGGGGCGGTATTTTTCTGGGGGGAAAATTTAAATTTAAGATAATTTTGTAACCCTTCAAGCGAATACTTTTAATGCTATCCCAAAATAAAACATTTAACCGTTTTACAAGTCTCGCGGCGGGTCACAGGCTTCCGCGGGGACAAGTCAGGGCTATGGGGGTTTTAACGTTCTTAATCCTGGGACGATATTCTTTTAATTGTCACTTTACCGTGCCGCGTTTGTAAGCGCCCAAACGCCAATAAATGGAAACAAAGGCACCTTAAATTCTATCAATTCAGTAAATAAAATGAAGAAAATGTCTGAACTTGTCACCAAAAAAAAGACCAAAAAAATGACCTTTAGTTTGCGGTTTGCAAGACCCTTTACAAATTACAGGCTCAAGTTTAAACGTCAATTTGAACGTTCAATTCTGCTGCGAGTATAAAAGCACCAACACAAACCTAAACAAATAAAGTACACAGAAAATCGCAAAGACCGTCTGAAGTCGAACATGGAGGAAGGAAACAAGAGTCGAATCAGGTCATTTTAAACACGGCCGTATAATGCGCGTCAAAACACTGGCGTCAATTTTTTTGCACCACTTGCGATGCGCTGTGTAGTTTTTATATTACGTCCAGGGTTACCAGTTTATCTCAGAGATGGAAATAAAAGGTCGGATTTACGATTTCATGAACTTTTTGCTAATGTATTACTAGGCCGGTCAAACACACTGAACGGTTCCACTAGACAACGCATAAAAACACGACAACGATGGACAATTTGTTGATGATATTTCACAGGGTTCCACAACAATTTACAGTTTATTTTCGGTATCATGAAAAACTAGAGCCTTCTTTTTACAAGAATATTAAATTAAAAACTCCAAATTATCACAAATATCAGTGAAATTACCCACTTCACGCTCTTCGAGCTCGGCCGACCGCCGCGGCGCGCGGCGCGCGGCGCGCGGCGTGCAGGTGCCGGTGCCTGGTGTTAAAAATGAGAATTTCTCACTGGAAAATCTTGCCCAGGCCCAATCTCAACTATTTAGGGCGCACTTGAAAGCTTATGACACGATCTTTCCATTTCTGCTTGCGCGTTTGTTTATTGCCCTGCCTAGTATTACATTGTAACCTTTTAAAGTGGACCCCAAATCGTTTTGTAATATTTTTTTTTAGAGCCAAAATATGGTACCGGAAAAAAACCCGTCATTGCACACGTTTGAATAGCTTCTATTCGAAGTTCCCGGAGGTCGATAAATCGGGAAACCGATAAATTTTGCAGCGTACATACAGCGTACCACAAGTTCTCAAGGTCAACCTGCACGGTGTATTGGCACATTCGATAGAGTGTTGAATTTGGCTTCCAACGTCCGCAATTAACTAGCTTAATTTGTGCAATAATTTCACCGGCATCGCCTTGAAATGCACTCCTTCTATATATACCTGCTTAATTACCCCTTTGCTGGTAACATTTGCATAGGCCCTACGGCTGGCGTCCCGAATAATTCTTCACTTCCAAATGGAAGTGCAGTTTGTCACGTCTACGCTATTAATTGTTGCTATGGTGCACGCCATTACCTAGAAACCAACAGTCTGGTTGCTTTATGCCATTCTATCATACGGTGAACACGGTATTGATTCTGTACGTCAAACCAACCGCGTGTACCACATAGCAACAAACACTTTGTTTGGTCAAGTGGATACTAAGTGTGGATGTGAAAGGAATCAGACTCTATTCAGGCACGAAACACGTATAAAAGGCTAATTTCGCATGCACACGATCAGCACGCGGGTTCATGAAAACATTGCGCTGCGTTGTAGTGTTCCAACGCATCGTCACCGTCATCACGAAGTGACACAAGTGGCCAAATATCACGTTTTCATCGATTTTCGAGATTTTGGCCGAAAACGACTTAGTACTGCACGGCCTACAACCTGGTGAGGTCCATTTGTCGAAAATATAACGAGAAGAATAATTACTGTAATTAGCCACGTGGAAAAAATTTTCCGTTTTCACGAAGATAGAATTAACACAGGCGCGCTGGGGCAAAAACAGCGTTTCGCGTTTTCACAAAGACGAATCACAAACGTTCCGTTTTCACGAAGTGAGACAGATCACTTTGCCCGTTTGAAGATGGAATTAACACAGGCGCGCTGGGACAAAAACAGCGTTTCGCGTTTTACGAAGAGACAAATGTCTTTGGAAATTAATTACTACGATTTTAATGGTTAAATTAATATTTTATTGGTACAGATTTTAACTTCAAGATCCCAACTTTTCATACAGATCATATATTACTGAATCGACCCTGAAAAGTTTTTAGTTTCAAACTCGATTTTCTCAAAAACACTTTCTGACGGTCAGCTAGTCTTTACTAAAGACGTTAACTGTCTGTGTTTGTCACACGTTTGTGTGAGCTCACTTGCATGCCTAATAGAGGGCGCAATTCAAATGCAACGAATACGTATACTACCGCTACGAATACACTAAAGAATCGATTAAAATCGATTAAAATGTATGAAAAAACGCCCTCGTTCGTTTCGCGCACTGTTCATCGCGCGCTGTGGGAATTCTGTCTCGCAACAACAAAAACTAACACGAAGGTCTTGGAGCCAAGACTATTACGAGTGTGGCACGAATTTGCTACGAGTTACCCGACTTCGGCATTTTGCGTGGGATTTGGCGCCAAACCATCTGAATTTCAGCGGGCCTCCCACTGTGTGATTTTGGCCCGAATTAGGTACAATTAGCTACGATTTGATTACGATTGTGTATACTCTATACACAATCGTAACCAAATCGTGGCTAATCGTACCTTATCGTATATAGGAAATTCGTAGCAAAAATCGCACAGTGGGAGGCCCGCTTTACACGAATCATCCCGAGTTGTCCCACGAGTTTCCCGAAATCACCAACTCGTGAAAAATTAAGCTCTGCCGCTCGCGCCCGAGATTTTTCCGTCAGTGGGCCTTAAAATTTTCGCTATGAGTTGCGGCGCGCTGTTACGAGTTGCGCTGTTACGAGTTGGCCACGAATTAGGTACGATTAGCTACGATTTGGTACGATTGTGTATAGAGTGTATACACAATCGTACCAAATCGTAGCTAATCGTACCTAATTCGTAGCAAACATCGCAGAGTGGGAGGCCCGCTTAAAGCGGGCCTCCCATGGCACTGTGCGATTTTTGCCACGAATTTTCTATATATACGATTAGCTACGATTAAGTACGATTGTGTGTAGGGTCTATAGATAGTCTCTGGTAATCGTACAAAATCGTACCAATTCGTTAGAAATTCGTGGCAAAAAATCGCACAGTGGGAGGCCCTCCCACTGTGCAATTTTTGCCACGAATTTCTAACGATTAGGTACGATTGTGTATATAGAGTCTATAGATAGTCTCTGGTAATCTCACTAAATCGTACTTAATCGTTGGAAATTCGTGGCACAAATCGCACAGTGGGAGGCCCGCTTTACACAAATCATCCCAAGTTTCCCGAATTCTCCAACTCTTGCAGCTTGTCCGTGTGTGAGAGGGCATACCGTCACTCGAGGCATCTTCTGAAGGTTTTCATAAGATTTGTTATTATATAATAGTGAAAAGCGTTTGGAATGTACGCACGGAGTACGATCAGACCATATTCAACCCAGAGGCCGTGTCCGTTCCGTTCAAGATTAACTTTACTGTGAAGACAAGGCGAGATGCTATCATCTTTCTCAAGGAGAATCTAGAAACCGACAGCAAGTACGCTCAAACAGGCAAGTTGAAAACAATGATATGTACTGTGTGTATGGGGAAAGAAAATGCCTCGGTCTAAATGATGATAGATGGAAGTAATGTTTGCCCATCACGGCGCGGTATTATGTGCACTATATACAGGCATGCAACTTTTCATCGGATCAGCTGGTTTCCTCATCTGTACCATTGAACATTAAACAACACTGTACAACGTTGGAGATTTTTGTCATTTTCCTCTTTTTTTGTAATGACACAGTTGCATGCCTGTATATGCCAAGTGCGTTTCCCGAGGACACGCTAAAACTCATAGCGTGCTCGGGCGGGACTCGAACCCACGAACTCCTGCATAGATTTCAGACAGGGTTGTAATCGAGTCCATCACAAGTCGCAGAGCCGATAAAGTCCAGTTACAAGAAGCAAAGGATGAACACGCACAAAATAATGCATTTGTTGGGGTTCATTTGAATAGCTTGCGACTTGAATTAAGACCCATGGGACTTGTGGTGAACTTGTGAAGGCTTGCGAGGACTTGACTATAACACTGGTTTCAGACCTTGTGCACAAAACACACGAGAGTGGCTAAAAATTATGTTTTCTAAGAAAATCTTAATATTTCCCACTCCTAAATGTTGGGTTTTTCTATCAATGTGTACTTATTACATGTATACGGGCCATCCAAAGATTCTACAAGGCGAAGGAAGGGAGAGGGGGAGGGGGAGCTAGTCAAGGGCCGCTTAGAACTTTACATGCACGTATAATGTTGACATTTCATGGAAGTGACAGAAATTTTTTGATATTTCGAAGGAAGGGGGAGGGGGAGGGGGTCTTGAACAATATGTCACGATGACGTGTAGGTGTAGAAATGCATCCACGCATGCGCATTGCGTTGACTGTCGCAAAGGACGTTGTATGTACAAAATAGTTTCACACGATAATTCTCAATCTTCCGCTAGCGTTAGATTTTGTCGTAGGCCTGGACCTCCGCCAAAATATGTCCCTTGTTTTGCTGCATTTGCATTGAGGAATTCAAAGGTTACATTTGTATTGGTGGTACTGCGATATTCTTTAAACGGTGAAATAATTATAGATTGCCGAAGTGAATACGTCATATTTTGTTAGTTGTCTATTATAGGCAATGGTTATACACTAAAAATCACTGAACCGTGTCCCTGATGTGCTTTTGCAATGGTACTTTTTCCGGCGGCCATGATGTTTAGAGCCAATTACATGTACCATGGCAACCACGTCCCTGTGTTTTTGACATTGATGCGATTTCGTCGCACAGAACCCTTGTTTTCAACGGCGTGTGAAACGATATTGTGACTGAGGGACATCGTCGCATATCGTGCTGGGTGTACTTGCGATAACCCCGTGAATAGCGATATTTGAATGCACACTGTGCATGCTCAATATTATTTTCTTGTCATTTGCTTAGTTATCGGTGGCTGGGGGAATACCAGATCGTACATATCAGATGACGCGCTGTGCAACCTCAACTACAACTATGAAACAGGATTGGTTAGTGAAGTACAGACCCGCCCTTTTTGGATCGAGTTCAAAGACGGCAAATTGACGTTTGGAAAAGGCGGGAGTGAATCTGGTTTCATGGTGTGGGATGCACGGGCTTGCCGGCAGCGTGTACCACAGGCCGTGTACATTGGCGTAAGTTCATGGGAAGAGCCAGGGGCCGTATTCATAAAACACACTTAACTTAAGTGCAATACTTACACTTGACTTTTAAGGGATTCCCTTAACTAAGTGATATCCTTTAAGTGATATTAAAAAAACACTTAAGTGTAATCCTGAAAATTTCCCACATTTAAGGGAATTCCTTAGCCAAGTTGCACTTAAGTGTGTTTTATGAATACGGCCCCTGGAGATTGGCAGGTTTACTTTCCCCGTAATCCGTAATATAACACAGGGGCGGGTTAGGCTTTTTGGTTAAAGGCCTCTGTTTTTGAGCGATTCTGCGAATAAAACCATTATAAATCAAAAGAAAGACATCAACAAACTCATCCGAAGAAATTTCAGCTTTGTCAAATGTACCACGTTAAAAAAAACCATGAAAATCCATATGCGTTTTCCTGGTCTTGGCGGGGTGTTTCAAATATTCGTTCTCAGTTGATCGGGTACTATGTGGCTTGCGTCATGCACTCTGTGCATATGTGGCGCACATCGTATACTGCGTGTGCGCGCGATCCATAAAAATACATGGGGCTCAATCGAAGTTTCTGATTGGTTGCAATGGATATGAATATTCTCTATATAGCGCCCTCAGGAGTTGTTAAATAAAGGGAGAAAAAGAAGAAAAAGGGGAGGGTTTACAGCTAGTTGCTTGGTAGTCTAGTGGTAAAGCATAGGCCTATCAATCAATAGTTGCGAGTTCGATTCTCCTTTGTCATTTTGTTTTTCATTAATTGAGAAAAGACCTAAGCACTTTCTAGCTCTCGAACACAACTCCACGCCATCAATAAAACACATGCATGAGGTTGGACCAATCAGAAGCAGTGTTCGCTTAATTTAGGTACGGAAAAATATCGCGACCGGACCGTAATCATTAGCGAGGCTAATGATCACTGGCCAAGGTTGAGCACGTTTTGACTAAAGGCTTGCATGGATCTAAGGAAAAATCGACTATTTTCAAAGAATAGCATTCATATCAAAAGGTAAATTTGCCCCAACATGTTTATATTGCTGTATTTTGATATTTTTACAAAATAATAGAGAACCATATATAGCTGGGATCGATGTTCTAAATGTATTTAGTGCTAGAAATGTGCATTAATTAATAAGAATTACATTTATGCCGTTTCCTACAGTAAATGATTATAAGGCATATCTGACGAGTGATAACGTTAACATACGTGGCAGTCTAGTGGATAGCGCGTCGGACGTTTAGTCGAGAAGTCCATCAAGGTTTGAAGCCTGGCCAAAGTGATCATTGCACCGTGTGTTGTGTCCTTGGACAAGACACTTCACGTTGTCTCTCCACCCAGGGCTGCTTTCGAGCGCTCGTCCCTGATGCACCTTGGCGTTGGGAACGTTACGTCACACACATGCGTACACACACGGGCGCTCGAAAGCGTTATCGGGATCCCTGGTGCACCACGGTCATTAAAAATTACATCCCGGCTAATAAAAGCTTAGTTTTCCACAAAATTAATCACATGTATCTGATGAAAATAAATCATGAAAATATTTACAACATTTGCATTCGATGTGGAAGCTTGAACATTCAAAATATCAACCCAAATTTCCAGAATCATTCTACGACGCGCCAGTCATTTTTGCCGATTCATGCATGAGTACGCGCATCTGCGCATGTCTCCCATTGTCCCGACGACTCGGAGGTCGGGAGCAGTTGGTGCCACCATCTGATGCACCAACACGCTTTCGGGCGAGCACCATGGAGCACCAGGGATCCCTGGTGCCGCGCTCGAAAGCAGCCCAGGTGTATAAATGGTACCAGCAAATACGGTTGGGGAAACCCAACTAATTGCTGGGGTAGACCTGCGATTGACTGGCATCCCATCCATGAGGATTAGCAATGCTCCTAGTCACTTCTGCCACAGAAAGCGGGGATGAGTAGCGGCCGTATGAGCTCGCAAACGACTTACCTTTATGATCAATTACTGTAGAAAACACGATAAAATTTAAGGCCGAAAACATTTACAAATTTTAGAAGCATTATTTTTGTGAGCAGTAGAGAACAGTGTTGCATAAAGTGTTTGTTGTGTAAATTGTATACGGTTGTGTAAAACTGGTGGGAAATTAAATTTGCCAATGGCCAAATTTCAAAAGATATTAATTCCTTTTTCTTGGCTATATATTTTAAAACTTATTTCAGCCTTTATACCATGATAACATTTTTACACTACATATTACGTTTTTAGCCCTGTCTTTGAGCAAGTTAAAAGAAACAGACTCGTCAGCAATGGGCGCGCGCCAAATTCGTGCCACGAAATACGCAGCTCCATAGCAAAGGCATGGAGCTGCGTATTTCGTGGCACGAATTTGGCGCGCGCGCATTGTTGACGAGCCTGTGCCTTTAAAGGCAGTATACATGATTGGTATCTCGAAAATCAGAAATGTTCAAAGATTTACGCCTAACTTACACAATATAAACATGATGACCGTAGAAAACTTCCCCTGAAATGGTTTTGTCTAAAGTGCTATAGTCTTTGAGAAACGAGTAAAACAATTATTTTTCGTTTCATGAGACAAATTTAATTTGCCCCAAAACCATTTCGCCCAAGTGCCATTTCGCCCCTAAACCACTTCGCCCGAGTGTCATTTCGCCCCAAATCACTTCGTCCAAACACTACATCGCCCAAATGTTACTTTCGCCCCAAAACCACTTCGTGCACAGGCCGTGGTTCAGGGCGAAATGACTGCAAACCCTTTTTTTGACTGTTTTCTCAAACGTTATACGAAGTACGGAGCTGGTTTTTGCTCAGGTTGGTTTTAATCATGCATATCTTCAATCACACAGGGGGATAAAACTATTTGTAACAGTTTACCAATCATGTATAGGCCTACTATCTTTAAAGACAGATTGCATGATTATTCAAAATGGCGTCATCCCTACTGCACCTGTGCTTATGGTGTGCATGATCAATCTGTGTGTAAGTGAGCTCAGTTTCCCGAGAACACAACGAGAAATTATACGAAGCTGTCGTCCTATTTAGGTTGGTGCCCCAGCTATACTACACGGACAACGGTGCCAAAATACCCCGGTAGTCGGTTTTTTTCACATAAGGGGGCTCTTGTGTTTGCACACCGAGCTTTAACTAGCTGCATGTTTCCGAAGTTTGGCAGCGAGAACTCGAAGTCGAGAGTTGACTTCATCCCACTCCAGGTACCCCCCTTCAAGATGTCGGCTGCTGATCTTGGTAACCTGGAAGGCACTTCGGCCGTGAAGGGCTCGACGGTTGTTGAACGTCATGATGTCTCCTGGTCAAGAGCGAAAGGATACGGACAACAAACCATAGGAAAGCACGTATGTAAACAAACAGTGATGTCATTATGTTTCAGGTCCATTGAGCACTTTCTTATCGCTTAATTTCTAAATGAATGTTAAACTTCTTTTGCGATAACTTGACGGCAATTTGGAAATAAAATGTTGAATTGATTGAAAAAGAAATGGCAGAATACACCTTTAAAAGAGAATAGTTTCTTTACCTGGTTCCATCTTGTACCTCAGAACATTCTTTGGGTCAACGAGCATTTTGTTATATTTCTTCAGTGCGCGATAAAGCGGCAACACCATGTTAAGGGGCGCCCGTAGCATTGGGTCACGGCTGTGGTCGCTTAAGGATACAGCCTTAATTTCACCTCGTTCATCCAGTCTGGCAAGAAAATTAAGCAAAAATATTAGTTGTTTTGGGGATCCGTGTGAGGGGTGGGGGAGGGGGAGGGAGGGGTGGGGGAGGGGGAGGGCGTGTGGTCTAGTGGGTATGAAGCGGGACTCCCAGTCGGAGGTTGGGGGTTCGAGCCCCACTTCGACCAACGTGTCTGTGTCCCTGGGCAAGGCACTTAATCCCAGTTGCCTCGTCAACCCAAGCGATATATGGGAAGCTGTTATGGGGAATGCCACAATCTAACTGCTGATAGGATTGTGCGCCTTGGCCGGGTTGCACACCTAGTTGAAGCGAAATGGTTCTGGTGATTTCCTGATGGCAGCGGTAATAATGGCAACAGCCGCCTCGGAATATGTTTACATAGATAGATGGCGCTTTACAAATGCATGTGTTATTATTATTATTATTTTTATTGAGGGAGGGGTGGGGGAGGGGGAGGGAGGGGTGGGGGAGAGGGAGGGAGGGGTGGGGGAGGGGAGGGAGGGGTGGGGGAGGGGGAGGGGTGGGGGAGGGGGAGGGGAGGGTGGGGGGAGGGGAGGCGGAGGGGTGGGGGAGGGGTGGGGGAGAGGGGAGAGGGGAGGGGGAGGGGCGGGAGAGCAAGCACCCAAGCCCCTCTTTGATCAAAACAAAGGCTTTCGAATAAATTCGTTTTAATGCGAGTCCCTGTAGTACGGCAGCGTGTTGCTGCCAACTCGGCAACACGCTCGTGTATACATGTATTTTAAAAAATTTGATGGTCTGGTACATCCGAGACACTGCAGTAAAAATCCCTTGATATCGTTGGGCACACAACTACTATCACACTAAACGCTTAGCCCTACAAGTTCCGACGATTAGGTGCGCCTAACAAATGACGACATACCAGGGTGTGAGAGTTTCGAGGACGACCTCAAACAGCCTACAGGTGGTGAAAAGTTATACATGTAGCAGCATCCACGACAGGCAGGTATGTCAAACAAACACGAGGCATGTCTAGTTTGCTTACCCAAATGGCGCATTTTCGTACTACACTTTATTGCTTGAGTGGTCTTTCTTGTGCCTACGGCGCTATATCATCTCTGCTAGGAACGAGGTTGGTTGGAGACTTACGTGATAGTTGGGTGGCGGGCATGCTGGTAGAACTCGCCGTAAAAATCTTTGCCAACATCAAAGAATTCAAACTGGAGAGTCGTCAGAAGACGAAACGCCTCTGGATCTTCACGTTTAAGGTCCATTGCAACCTTGAAACCATCTGAGAACATGCTCTCGCCGCCTGTGCATTCCGCCTGGTCTATGCAGTGAAGGATTTGGATCTGGTATAGACAGAAGATGCATTCAGACCATCGTCAGTAACTTGCAAGTATAACTACAAGTCGAGTTTTAATACAATATGTATGTATTTAATGGTCTTACTCCTGGCTTAACTTAGTATACAGTAGGCTAGATCTGTGCGTAACCCCAAAGTACCACCAGTATATAGTGGGGGCTTGGCTGGGGCCCAGAATTCCCAGGGTCGGCCTGACTGGTCAGTGAACTCAACAGTTCCAGGAATTCATATAAAACATTTTAATACAATATATGTCTTTAATGGTCTTACTCCTGGCTCCCAAATGTAGTAGGCTACATCTGTGTGTAACCCCAAAGTACCGCTGGTAAATGCCGCATTGCTGGGATCTACCTTGCTCTTCACTTGAAAAGTTGGCCTGTAATTTAACCAAAATGACAGGTGTTAGGATTGTCCATGTCGACTTTCGTGTTGCGTGGTCAGCCTCGCTGTTCACTGTATTCCGGAAAAAAATATATTGCAATTTTATTGTATGTACAAGTACCTTTTATTTGGAAGATTGATGCATTCCGAATCTCGCCTTTGTAACGGCTTTTCCTATGGGCTGTCCGCATATTATTGAACTGATTCATGAAACACGATTCAAAATTGCATTTGCATTAGCCTCAGATTACACGCGTTGAGCCGCTTTTCCTTAGGTCCGTTTATCATCCGTCTTGCGTGCGTTGCGTTGGCGCTGCGCTCGTCCGTCCGTCTGTATCGGTCTATGGAGCAATTCAGAGGGAAACCGGTGAAAAACGCAAGATGGATGAAAAACGGACCTCAGGAAAGATGCTTTGTTTTTAGTACAGTTCGATCGTGTCCCTGTCCCTGAATTAATTCTATAGATTGCAAACGACTATGTATGCTTTCCAAATCGACGTATTGACAACGATATTTGGAAAGCATGTAGGCATACGTAGCTCACCTGGCACCTTTTCAATCAGCAGTTTGCTTTCTATAGAACTGATTCTGGGAACACGTCCTGCTCAGTGGTCCCGTGTGGATAAGGTCCATATCATCGATATCTAACCACTGGATGCGGCAGCGCCCTACAGGAAGTTAAAGCCACCGTCCGCCATCTTGCTACTCCCAATACAATGCGTTGCCTAGACCGGTTATACTATCTTCAGTATATAGTAGTCTGCATGTGTCAGTCGGAATGCAAGCGATCATATGGACCAGTGAGCAGTCTAGACAAAGCATGGTCTTGGGAGTACTATGGCGGCCGGCGCGTGGCTTCAATGCTTGTATACTATAGGCAGCTGCTATTGCATACTGAATCCAGTATGTATAACGTAAATGTCGGCAGAGTCGCCAGATCCACGACATCGCCATCCTATTGATGAACAATGCTGGCTGCCTGATAAATAGGGTGGCGACTTCACGGACCTGGTGACTGTATACGTTAGTCGTTAGATCAGTGGTCTATACTAGATTGGTTCCTGATCCCTATAGATTGGTTCGCTTATTGCGAAAATATAGGGATCGGTAAAGGGCAGCCATGACGGGCAGAATTCTGCCCGTCACGTGGTTATTATTATTTATTTGTTTTTAGTAAGTGCGCAGATTTTGCATTGACATTTGTAACTTGGCCGTGCGTGTAGAACATATCCAATTATGTAAATAAAGTACATTGCCTAAAGCAAAGGGCTTGGCCAATTTTTAAATATAAAAAACACAATGCGCACGCGCAAAGACGACCAGTTACATATCAAGATGAAGCGCCCTTTACCTGTCCTTATATTCTCCTGTGTGGAATATGTGGACGGGAACCAGTCTATGGTCTATACTTGCCCATAATTAGAGAATCGGAGAAAGGCAACTCTCTCTCCCAGTCTTGGCAACTGTCCAACTTTCAGTGGCGCATTTTTGACAACGGCAATTCCCTGGGTCACCAAAGCAGCTAGCCAATCATAGAGGCTTTGATCATTTTCCAACAAATCGTTGAACTCAAATTTCTGAAGATCGACGTCTGCTCCCCAGAGCTTGGGTTTCGGGTCCAAAAGCCGATCATCCGGAGAGTCATTGAAGCTGTACTCCGACAGCCAATCGGCGGGGAACTGGCTCACGTGACCGTCTTCCCATTGGATAATCACACTTTTGCCGTCTGGCGAAATTCCAACTTTTTTGGTGGTGATGTCCACATCTAGTTGATACACGTAGGTCAAGCGCGCCAAAGCTACTGGGTGAAAACACTGTACGCAGCGGCAGTTATCGCGCAGCCAGACAAACGGGAATATCTGTCTCCGTCCTTGTTCCCAAATCAGGACAAGTTGCTTTTCCGTATTGTCTGCCTCGACGCCTGCTAAAATCCCAGCCTTTGACGGACGGGTAGCTCGCTCCCGTTGCGAAAGCTCATCTTCCTCAAACGGTTTTGGCGGACCAAAGAACGTTTCTGCAGGCTGCGTAGAGCATTGTCGCGCCAAATACGATGCGAATGGCCATTTGCCATAAACGTGGCTTTCCCTTGAGTGACTGTGGAGGAACACTGTAGACTTTGATAGACTCTCCGCTTTGGCAACGGTTTGCCTACCGCTCGTGCTAAATGGTACGATAAATCTTTTTAAGACGCCAGTTGCACATCTGCCCATCATATTGGTGTATAGGCCTAACGGATAAGGAAAAAGACAGATTGCGCGGACAGCTCGACAGATTACACAGACACACACTGGAACCCCATGCACTAAAATGTTGCCCTAGGGGTGGGGATTTTGTCACGCAAAAGTGACAATCCCCACCTCTTAGGTGGGGTAGCCCGGGGGGGGGGGAACAATTGATAGGTGCATTAGTGTATGTATAAGTATAAACGGGTTGCATTTTTCATTGATAAGAAAACAAATAATGAATAATGAGAAAAAAAACCTCATCACAATTTGAAAAGTGGTTGACGAGAAACTAGTAATCTAATTTCATTGGCCTAAACCTATATGGGACAACTCTGAAAAATTGTTTTTCCCGATTAAATTCATTACACTTTTCCCTTCTAATTTTGTGTTTTTATCATCAAAGTAACATTTTTACATGGTTTAGGCCTATGTCATAACAAGGCAAATCCTTGGTGTCCGTGCATGGTAATCTACCCAACATTTTTAGTAGCCCTATAGCAGCCAGTGCGTTGAAATTAATGTTAGAGGTTTCTAGATGACATAGGCCTAAGACATACATACGATTTCCAGTCACAGGTATACGGTTGTTTTATGGAAGACACTTTTCACGTAAATAACGTTGATGACGATGCACATGAAAGTCAACAATTGTAACGTCCTCACAACTGAGTTTAGCCAGTACGTAGAGTAGTGTACGTGACAGACGTTTGGCACCAACTGGACCTACCTAGGCAGTCACATCACGCCACACAAAACGCAGAATTCCTGTTCCAGCTGGTCGACTGCGACCCCCAAATTGACTGCAGTTCACCTGTTGCACTTTACTACACTTTGCAGCGGATGAACCAATGAACTTTGCCGCACATATTTTGACTACTAGTATAACATGCAACTTAGCAACATACGGTATATAGACTGACGAAGTGAATACGTCATCTTTTGTTAGTTGCCTAGGCAGTGGCTCAACACTAGAAATCACTGAACCGCGACTCTGTGATTTTGCAATGGTACTTTGTTTTCCGACGGTCATGATGTTTAGAGCCAATTACCATGGCAAACGTCACATCGGCTGTCTATTATGGGGCAAATTTCATAAAGCTGTTGAGCAAAGAATTTTCTTTATCAAAAATTTGTTTACTTTATGAAAATGGGTTTTCAGTCAAAATCTGATATGATGTGTATTGCAATTGACCGGTGTTCTGCTATTCTTGCTAAAAACACAAGTTGACATGAAAGTTTGACTATTGACCCATTTTTATAAAGCAAACAACATTTAAATTTGACTAAGCAAATTTTTCTGCTGAACAGGTGTTATGAAATTGGCCCAAGGTCAGGGGGAGGGGTCTGTGAACGTTTAGTTACCGCGGTATTGGTACATCAAGACATACATTGGGTGCATGACAGGATTTGTTTCGCCTAAAAAGAACAAAGATAAAATCGAATTGTCTACTAAAATCTAGTTATACCTAATCACCTTTGAAATAAAACAACCAAACTTAAAGTGGTGGATCCAGCCTCATTAAAATACAGGAATATAATGGATTTCGTGGCCCCCGCCTTTCCTTTGCATTCCTGTACATTTTAATGAGGCTGGATTCGCCACTTAACTTAAGAAAAATCGCAAGGGCCTTATCGGAATTCGAACCCAAGACCTCCGACTCACTATGGACAAACGCTCTACCAGCCAAGCTATAGACCGTATCGAATAGCCGCCATTTCGTGGGGCAGTTTCTTTGTTCAAGTTTTCCCTATATAAACTCAACCTTACTCGGTGTTGCATGGGACCTCCGACACAACGGGCAGACGCTCTACCAGTTGAGCTATAAGTAGTATCGTAGTATCGTACCATCTTTCAATCACGCGACTCACCGTCTCTATTATTTTAGCACAGTGTCCACACTGTAATACACTTTTTAAAAAAACTCTTAAAGAGATAATATATTTCAACCATCTTCATGTGTAAATATTATGGTCATGCGTCTTGTTTAGTTTGCCTATTAAAATCACGCCACCAAGTGTATTATGGTCATGTTTATATAAACAAAATGCTACACGTACGTACGAGCAAGTAACGCTATTACAAGCAGCCTTTTTATGGCGGAACAAAAGGAGAGGGCGCAATTTTATTTGGGTATGAATTTTTTTTTACAATTTCATTTCTTTACAAAAACTTTATGCATGTCGTAATAAAAATACGGAGACAGAATTATAAATAAATGTTTTCCCGAACATTTTTGTTGAAATTCATAGCCGCGGTTAACTTAAAGGAACACACCGGCTTTGTTGGGCTATTTTGGGCTCGAAATAGACCCATACATTATTCTGAAGCGCCTTCGAGAGTAAATTAGATATATCTTAAAAGGCGCCGTCAAATTTGGCCGTTTTTGAGCACTTTTGAAAAAAATCAAGGTCACGTGACTTTTCGGAACCAAATTCTGGTTCCGAAAAGTCACGTGGTATTGTGAGTTAGTTGTATTTCCAGCCGTATAAAAGTTTGTTACTGCAGAACTGCACCAAATTCAACTCTGATTTCCCCCCAATATTTTTAAGTAATTGACAAAAGAGAGACTATTTATACAGGTATGAAACAAAGTTAAACATAAGTATGAAAATTCGAAAATAATTGTTTGTTTCGAGAGTCCGGAGAACGGGAGCGAGCGCGTGCTACGGCAGGCTACCGTGGAGTGTAGGATATTTGCCCCGCACAGCATGGCAAATAGCACTTGTCTAAGCCGCGAATCGAGGTCTTGTATGTGGAAACTCCCCAACGTATCGAGGACGCCTTGCGAATCGAGGACGTCCTCGATTTGTGATTACTACAGAAATGGCAAGTATGTTTTCACTACACAGTGTTACATGTATGGGCGGGGGCGGGCCTTTCATAGTTATAAACACCATCCTCGCTTCTTTGTCGAATGTTACATAAATTAATGAGCCAATCTCGACCCTCCCCCTCCCCCCACCCCATTTCAATGTTGGGGCGCAACTCCGAACAACATTGAATTGGGGGGAGGGGGGAGGGGAGGGGGGCATCCTCCTCAACTTAGCTGCGTAAACTGTACATAATTGCTAACACGTTTTGTCGAAACAATAACAAGACACAGGCGAATTGTAGCAGAAATTAATTTAAATATTTACCGCAAATACATTTATTTCATTTGTTAAAAAAATAACCCCCGTTCCGACGACTCTCCTCGGAGCAACACCAACAGACCGGCGCTGGGTGACCAAGGGTAATAACAGCGTACTCGACCCTTTCCGCAATAGACCCGAAACGTAATGACGTCACGCGATGTTTACCGTACCGCTCTTGTGTTTGTACACTGAGCTTTAACTAGCTGCATGTTTCCGAAGTTTGGCAGCGAGAACTCGAAGTCGAGAGTTGACTTCATCCCACTCCAGGTAACCCCCTTCAAGATGTCGGCTGCTGATCTTGGTAACCTGGAAGGCACTTCGGCCGTGAAGGGCTCGACGGTTGTTGAACGTCATGATGTCTCCTGGTCAAGAGCGAAAGGATACGGACAACAAACCATATGTAAACAAACAGTGATGTCATTATGTTTCAGGTCCATTGAGCACTTTCTTATCGCTTAATTTCTAAATGAATGTTAAACTTCTTTTGCGATAACTTGACGGCAATTTGGAAATAAAATGTTGAATTGATTGAAAAAGAAATGGCAGAATACACCTTTAAAAGAGAATAGTTTCTTTACCTGGTTCCATCTTGTACCTCAGAACATTCTTTGGATCAACGAGCATTTTGTTATATTTCTTCAGTGCGCGATAAAGCGGCAACACCATGTTAAGGGGCGCCCGTAGCATTGGGTGACGGCTGTGGTCGCTTAAGGATACAGACTTAATTTCACCTCGTTCATCCAGTCTGGCAAGAAAATTAAGCAAAAATATCAGTTGTTTTGGGGATCCGTTTTTGGCCTATTTTAAATAATTTAATGGTCTGGTACATCCAAGACACTGCATGCAGTAAAAATCCCTCGATATCGTTGGGCACACAACTATAGTACCATCACACTAAACGCCTACAAGCTCCGACAATTAAGTGCACCTATTCAGAATATCTACTATTGGTTAATGCAAATGACGACATACCAGGATGTGAGAGTTTTGAGGACGACCTTGAACAGCCTACAGAAATCAAAGATGGACCACTCATGCAATGAAGTGAAGTACGAAAAGGCACCATTTGAGTAAGCAAACTAGACGCATCTCGTGCCTGTTTGACATGCCTCTCGTGATGTAATATGTGTTGTGGTGAAAAGTTATGTAGGCCTATGTAGCAGCATCCACGACAGGCAGGTATCTCAAACAAACACGAGGCACGTCTAGTTTGTTTACTCAAATGGCGCCTTTTCGTACTACACTTTATTGCTTGAGTTGTCTATCTTGCGCCTACGGCGCTATATCATCTTTGTTAGGAACGAGGCTGGTTGAAGACTTACGTTATAGTTGGGTGGCGGGCATGCTGGTGGAACTCGCCGTAAAAATCTTTGCCAACATCAAAGAATTCAAACTGGAGAGTCGTCAGAAGACGGAAGGCCTCTGGATCTTCATGTTTAAGGTCCATTGCAACCTTGAAACCATCTGAGAACATGCTCTCGCCGCCTGTGCATTCCGCCTGGTCTATGCAGTGAAGCATTTGGATCTGGTATAGACAGAAGATGCATCCAGACCATCGTCAGTAACTTGCAAGTTTAAGGTCAAAATTGTAACTACAACTACAGTTCCAGAAATTCATATAAAACGTTTTTAATACAATACGTCTTTAATGGTCTTACTCCTGGCTCCCAAATGTAGTAGGCTAGATCTGTGTGTAACCCCAAAGTACCGCTGGTAAATGCCGCATTGCTGGGATCTACCTTGCTCTTCACTTGAAATGTTGGCCTGTAATTTAACCAAAATGACAGGTGTTAGGATTGTCCATGTCGACTTTCGTGTTGCGTGGTCAGCCTCGCTGTTCACTGTATTCCGGAAAGTATAGATTGCAATTGTATGTACATGTACCTTTTATTTGTTAGATTGATACGCATTCCGAATCTCGCCTTTGTAACGGCTTTTCCTATGGGCTGTCCGCATATTATTGAACTGATTCATGAAACACGATTCAAAATTGCATTCGCATTAATGAGTGCCTCAGATTACACGCGTTGAGCCGCTTTTCCTTAGTTCCGTTTATCATCAGTCCTGCGTGCGTTGCGTTGGCGCTGTGCTCGTCCGTCCGTCTGTATCGGTCTATGGAGCAATGCATAGTTCCGACCTGTCAATCAACTGAACCCGCCGACCAATCACAACAGAGCTAGCAGATATCACTGACATAGGTCAAAGTGCAGTGTCTCACAACAGCATGATCACGCAATATGTTCTGCCGGCCCCATACGATTTGTACAGTGCTGTATGCGATGATCTGGGTGAATTTTTGGTTTCAAGGTCGGTCGTTTCGTTGTTCAAAGGTACGAAAGCACGTATGTCATGGTATGACATCCCTGTATTACTGGCCCTTTACTCTGTGTGTTCTAAGATAACTGTCGACCCTGAAACATGAATGCCTTTGAGTTTTCTCCAATGAATCTGTGCTTTCCGTTGAAAGTCCCATTGCTTTGTGCGTAGTGTGCCGCCATTTTTGACGATAGCGTGTGAGCCATAGCAACAATATCCACGGGGGCGGGGCTAACTAGGCAAAACCTGAACTATGCATTCAGAGGGAAACCGATGAAAAACGCAAGATGGATAGAAAAACGGACCTCAGGAAAGATGGTTTGTTTTTAGTATACAGTTCGATCGTGTCCCTGGCCCTGAATCAATCCTATAGATTGCAAACATCTGACTATGTATGCTTTCTAAATCGACGTATTGACAACGAGATTTGGAAAGCATGTAGGCATACGTAGCTCACCTTGCACCTTTTCAATCAGCAGTTTGCTTTCTATAGAACTGATTTTGGGAACACGTCCTGCTCAGTGGTCCATACCATCGATATCTAACCACTGGATGCGGCAGCGGCAACGACCTACAGAAAGTTGAAGCCACCGTCCGCCATCTTGCTACTCCCAATACAATGCGTTGCCTAGACTGGTTATACTATCTTCAGTATAGTAGTCTACATGTGTTAGTCGGAATGCAAGCGATCATAATGGACCAGTAAGCAGTCTAGACAAAGCATGGTCTTGGGAGTACTATGGCGGCCGGCGCGTGGCTTCAATGCTTGTATAGGCAGCTGCTATTGCATACTGAATCCAGTATGTATAACGTAAATGTAGGCATAGTCGCCAGGTCCACGACATCGCCATGCACCCTATTGATGAACAAAGATGGCTGCCTGATGAATAGGGTGGCGACTTCACGGACATGGTGACTATGCCGATTATACGTTAGTCGTTAGATCAGTGGTCTGTACTTGCCCATAATTAGAGAATCGGAGAAAGGCAACTCTCTCTCCCAGTCTTGGCAACTGTCCAACTTTCAGTGGCGCATTTTTGACAACGGCAATTCCCTGGGTCACCAAAGCAGCCAGCCAATCATAGAGGCTTTGATCATTTTCCAACAAATCGTCGAACTCAAATTTCTGGAGATCGACGTCTGCTCCCCAGAGCTTGTGTTTCGGATCCAAGAGCTGATCATCCGGAGAGTCATTGAAGCTGTACTCCGACAGCCAATCGGCGGGGAACTGGCTCACGTGACCGTCTTCCCATTGGATGATCACACTTTTGCCGTCTGGCGAAATTCCAACTTTTTGGGTGGTGATGTCCACATCGAGTTGGTACACGTAGGTCAAGCGCGCCAAAGCTACTGGGTGAAAACACTGTGCGCAGCGGCAGTTATCGCGCAGCCAGACAAACGGGAATATCTGTCTCCGTCCTTCTTCCCAAATCATGACAAGTTGCTTTTTCGTATTGTCTGCCTCGACGCCTGCTAAAATCCCAGCCTTTGACGGACGGGTAGCTCGCTCCCGTTGCGAAAGCTCATCTTCCTTAAACGGTTTTGGCGGAGCAAAGAACGTTTCTGCAGGCTGCGTAGAGCATTGTCGCGCCAAATACGATGCGAATGGCCATTTGCCATAAACGTGGCTTTCCCTTGAGCGACTGTAGAGGAACACTGTGGACTTTGATAGACTCTCCGCTTTGGCAATGGTTTGCCTACCGCTCGTGCTAAATGGTACGATAAATCTTTTTAAGACGCCAGTTGCACATCTGCCCATCATATTGGTGTATATACTAAGCCTAACGGATAAGGGAAAATACAAATCGCGTGGACAGCTCGACAGATTACTATGCACAGACATGGAACCCCATGCACAACTCTGAAAAATTGTTTTTCCTGATTAAATTCATTACACCTTTCCCTTCTAATTTTGTGTTTTTATCATCAAAGTAACATTTTTACATGGTTTAGGCCTATGTCATAACAAGGCAAATCCTGGGTGTCCGTGCATGGTAATCTACCCAACATTTTTAGTAGGCCTATAGCAGCCAGTGCGTTGAAATTATTGTTTGAGGTTTCTAGATGACATAAGACATACATACGATTTCCAGTCACAGGTATACGGTTGTTTTATGGAAGACACTATTCACGTAAATAACGTTGATGACGATGCACTGAAGGAGGTCAACACTGTAACAACCGTACGTCGTCACTGAGTTTCGCCAGTACGTACAGTATACGTGGCATAGTAGTACCAGTCCACAATCACATCACGCCACAACCCCACAAAACGCATTTATAAACTCTATTGGCTAATTTGCCGACTGACACAAACAGGATTCCTGTTCTAGTCATGAGTTGGTTGACTGCGACCATAGAGTTGTATAAGCCGCCTTACGGCTTATACAACTCTATGACTGCGACCCCCAAATTAGATTGGTTCCCGATCCCTATAGATTGGTTCGCTTATTGCGAAAATATAGGGATCGGTAAAGCGTAGACTGGTTCCCGTCCACATATTCCACACAGGGGAATATAAGGACAGGTAAAGGGCGCTTCATCTTAATCTGTAATTGGTCGTCTTTGCGCGTGCGCATTGTGTTTTTTATATTTAAAAA
The DNA here is from genome assembly GCA_037783545.1 of Henricia sp. BOLD:AAB3569. Taxonomy (NCBI): domain Eukaryota; kingdom Metazoa; phylum Echinodermata; class Asteroidea; order Spinulosida; family Echinasteridae; genus Henricia; species Henricia sp. BOLD:AAB3569. Next base: position 147,950 of record JBBELK010000571.1, read on the forward strand.
TTGGCCAAGCCCTTTGCTTTAGGCAATGTACTTTATTTACATAATTGGATATGTTCGACACGCACGGCCAAGTTACAAATGTCAATGCAAAATCTGCGCACTTACTAAAAAATAAATAATAATAATAACCACGTGACGGGCAGAATTCTGCCCGTCATGGCTGCCCTTTACCGATCCCTATATTTTCGAAATAAGCGAATCAATCTATAGGGATCGGGAACCAATCTACGGTAAAGGGCAGCCATGATGGGCAGAATTCTGCCCGTCACGTGGTTATTATTTTTTTGTTTTTTAGTAAGTGCGCAGATTTTGCATTGACATTTGTAACTTGGCCGTGCGTGTCGAACATATCCAATTATGTAAATAAAGTACATTGCCTAAAGCAAAGGGCTTGGCCAATTTTTAAATATAAAAAACACAATGCGCACGCGCAAAGACGACCAATTACAGATCAAGTTGAAGCCAACCCAAAAGTCTACCCCCAAATCGACTGCAGTTCACCAGTTGCACTACACATTGCAGCGGATGAACCATTGAACTGTTGTGACCAGACCACGCAACCACCTTGTCGGGTCACTATACGTGTAGTATACACTCCTACAGGTATAATACCACAATAACATTGCAGTACCTCTGCTGGTTGCATGTCTTGTGCCATTTTACAATTGTCTTTGTTGGTTTTTTACCGCCAAGATCATCCATATGCTGCCAGAATCAGAGACATAATCTAAATTGGTGACGTTTCTCCTCTACGTCGATTGCCTCTGAACAACAGCATTCGTTATTTCATGAAGTACACTCGACCAAAAAAGTTCTGTCACCAGTAAGACATTTATAGATATTTATTATGAAATTGGATTTAAAGTAGGAAACTAATATATTAAATTTTAGCTGAACATATCACTCAAAGGAATAGAGCTCAAGAGAGATCATGATGGCAAGCTTCACTGAACAGAAATGCAACAAAGGAGTGTGGGGTCAGAATGAAAAACACCAAAGAACAATGCAACTTGTGATTTGGGCAATTTGTGTGTAGACAATTAGGAAATTTTTAAGCGAATTTGGATTTATCAATGTCTTGTCAAAAACATCCAAATCAAAATGGTTAAATTGTCCAATCTGAATTGTGCCATTGCATTAGGTATGGTGGAAGCAAAACTGAACTGTAACTCCCGTATCCCCTTGCTCGAGTGCAATAAAGTTGACATCGTTGTTTTTTGGCGTTTTTCATTCTGACCCCACACTCCTTTGTTGCATTCCTGTTCAGTGAAGCTTGCCATCATGATCTCTCTTGAGCTCTATTCGCGCAATCGGGTTTCTCAAGTCGGTAATACGGGTCGAAACCAAAATATATACTGCACATAAAAACGGCTGTCGATCGTGTGCGGGTAAAATGGCGATAGTATAGACGGACAAAACACGACCGTATTACCGAATTGATTTCAAGTCTACCTAGGCAATGACTCAACACTAACAGAATCACTGAACCGTGTCCCTGTGCTTTTGTAATGGTACTTTTTCCGACGGTCATGATGTTTAAAGCCAATTACCATGGCAAACGTCACACTTCGGCTGTCTATTATGGTGCAAATTTCATAAAGCTGTTGAGCAAAATTTTTTCTTAATCCAAAATTTGTTTGCTTTATAAAAATGGGATTTCAGTCAAAATCGTATATGTGTATTGCAATTGACCGGTGTTCTGCTATAATCTTGCTAAAAACACAAGTTGACATGCAAGTTTGACTATTGACCCATTTTTATCAAGCAAACACATTTTGGGTTAAGCAAATGTTTCTGCTAAACAGGTATATGAAATTGGCCCATGGTCATCCGAGGTAAGTGGGGCGGGGGGGGGGGGGGGGGGGGGGGGGGGGGGGGGGGGGGGGGGGTGGTTCGGTGAACGTTTAGTTACCGCGGTAGTGGTCCACCACGACATACATGGGGTACATGACAGGATTTGTTTCGATTAAAAGAACAAAGACAAACTCGAATTGTCTGCTAAAATCTAGTTAATACCTAGGCCTAATCACCTTTGAAATAAAACAACCAAACTTGCAGTGGCGGATCCAGCCTCATTAAAATACAGGAATACAATGGATTTCATAGCCCCCGCTTTTCCTTTGTACTCCTGTAGGCCTACATTATTATCTACTAGCTAAGCTATAGACCGTATGCAATAGCTGTCATCATGTAGGGTAACTTTTGTGGGGTACCCTGGCCGAGTGGTTTGGGTCATTGACTCGTAATCATGCATGGGTGAAAACTTATAATAGGGTTGCGAGTTCGAATCCGGCTGCGGTACCTGTGCCCTTGGGCAAGGCACTCAGCCACACTTGCTCCATCCCTCAGAAGGGATAAAAAGCCATTGGTCCAGTGTGTTAGGTAATGGTAACGCACTCTAAAGATCCCAGAGCATTCTTTCGTAAAAAGCAAGGGGATATTCCGCGGTGTCTCTGGTCATTTCAAATTCGAATTCTTCATGGGTTTCCTCACGCTTGCGAGTGACAGTGCAATGAGCACTATTGAGGAATCCTTGGTATGAATACCAGAAATAAATAATAATAATAATAAATTCGTCAACAATGCAAGCACAAAATGTGCCACCATGCATGTCCTCGCGGAACAAAGAAACTGTCCTACAAGTTATAGATGACAGCTATAGACCGTATCGTGGTAAGTTTTTGTTCCTTGAGGACATGCATGGTTGCACATATTGTGCTTCAATTGTTGAACGGTTTAAGTAACAAAAGGTGCCCCACGAAATGGCGGCTATTCGATACGGTCTATATTAGATACATTTTATAAGGTACAGTGGTATACCCCATCAAGTTTTCCCTATATAGACCCAACCTTTTACTCGGTTTTGCATGGGAGCGCATCTGGGAAACTACTCATATACGCAATAATCTAGCATGGTGCCGAATCTCCATTGAAATGAAACAATCAAACACGAGATGACAGAAAAATCGTAAAGGCCCGGTATATTCGAACACGAGACCTCTGACACACCGGGCAGACGCTCTACCATTTGAGCTATAAGAAGTATAGTACCATCTTTCAATCACGCGACTCTCGTATCTCTATTATTTTGGCACAGTGACAACACTGTAATACACTATCGTGAGAACTCTTAAAGTGATAATATATTTCAGCCATCATGTGTAAATATTATGGTGATGCGTCTTGTTTACTTTGCCTATTAAAATCACGCCACAAAGTGTATTACGAGCAAGCAACAAAAGCTATTAGATGCAGCCTTTTAAAAGTATGGCGGAACAAAAGGAGAGGGCGCAATTTTGTTTGGGTATGAATTTGTTTTTTAACAATTTCATTTCTTTACAAAAGCTTCATGCATGTCGTAATAAAAATACAAAGACAGAATTATAAATATAGGTTTTGCTACAATGGATTTGGTTATTGCTCTTTCCAAAATGATCAATGGTCAACCAATTTCAACATTTTTCTAATCAATGTCGTAAGATACGCGGTTTGATAATAATTTTTGGATTCAGCACCCAAAAATTAGGTAAAATCAACATGTTACCAACTTGTACTAAAAATGCCTCTTTCTGTCACTTCTACATTTTTTTGCTGACTGGTGGGCGCTCCGATGACTAAAGAGGCAACTTGGAGGCCCAGGGGCCGATTTCATGAAGCGCTACGATCCTTCGTAACTCAGCTTGCGATTGGTGAACCACCATAGTATGCAATGCATGCTATTAACGATTTCAATAAACATAATTGAAAACATCCATCGCAAGTCTTATTATGGACCTTGAAGGGGAATTATACCCAAGAAACAAAAGACCTTGTGCTCAACGAGTTCAACTCATACATTATTTTAATGCAAAGAACAAGAAATATTACCACATGAAAAGCGGATACAAACTTCACAAAGAATGATAGTTTTAGCGATGCGTCACACTATGGACGCTGCCATTTTGTCCGAATATTGGGCAAAGGAAAAACACTTCACTATTTTTTTCACTCCAAATTCCCTCCTCGTCGCTTTTTCTTTAAGCGACGCGAGCCGATTTTACATGTATTTAACTCCCGGAGGAGCTGATGTGTTTTATGAAAGCCTCGGCCCGCCCTTGGATGACATCGATAATCCGTTCGATGCCCAGCTGGCCTCCTTGGCCGTCCCAGTACATCTTGTCCGTGAGGAGAGACTGCAGCAAAGTCCGTCGGAGCCCGCCCTCTCTCAGCATCGATACGGCACGGGCCGGAAAACTGCAAAAGGTGGAAATAAATAAAATGTTAAAACGAATTTCCTTAATTATATTATTTTAAAAAGCGAGATCGCTATATTCTCACGAATCACCGTCGCGTGTGCATAGGGCCACCCTTGTCTCCGCGATGTAGGCCTAACGAACAAACCCACTCACTGCTTTAGCAATAGACCCTATATTCGAGCGTTTGAACGGTTCAATCTTTTCAACGCTTGGTGACGGCAGCCTCGTTTCGCACAAAGGAATCTTTACGCCCCTTGGTGCAGCAGACTCATTGCACACATTTGCTCGTACCCACCGCCCATACAAAGGGCGTGCGCTAAGAAAGTGTGTCCTACCACAGACAACAGTTGCCAGAGTAACAGACAGCCGAAGTGTGACGTGTTGCTATGGCATTTGGCTCTAAACTATCATGGCCGTCGGGAAAAGTACCATTGGGAAGCACAGGGACACGGTTGAGTGATTTTTAGTTTAGAGCCAATTGCCTAGGCAACCAACAAAAGGTGACGTATTCACTTCGGCAGTCTATTGGGTCTAAACTTTCGTTGGTAATCTGAAACGTCCATTGCTAAAACGCAAGAAAACAGTTGGTTTGAGTGTAGACCTTTGATATCTATACACATAGCAAAAGCATCCACGGAGATGCTTATTTCGTGGCACGAATTTGGCCTCAAGCGCGCATTGACGAGCCTCTGCCTTTAAGTATGCAAAAGCAGCTGGCTACGCGCCGGCCATTTAGTACATTACTTTGCCTAGACTGCTCCCCAGTCCATACGATCGCTTGCATAACACATGTAGTCTATAGTGAAGATAATATAACCAGTCTATAGGCAAGTACTCCCAATGCAATGGTTTTGGGAGTACAAGATAGCGGACGATGGCTTCAAGTTTGCGGGGGGTGGGTAGTTGCCGCATCCAGTGGTTGGATATCGATCCACCTTGAACTGTTAGGGGCTGCCGTTATGTACGTCCAATTTATGCACGATTGTATTGCAAAAATTCCAGAGCTATCGAGGCAGTGTACCTTTAAATCTGTCTGGTTATTATGCTGCCAGCGGGTTCAGACATTCGCTTTTCAGAAGTCGTGCATGTCAGACTAAACACGTCCCCGTATTACCCGCACCCTCCTCTGGCAATACCCCAACAATAATCCTACCTATTGAATCCCCAAAGAATCCGGAAATCCAGCTTGTCTAAAGGCACGTGCAGATCCACCAGGTTCTCTACGAGTACGAGCTGATCTTCCCCGGAGGCGAGGCGGTAATTGCAGCCCAGCTTTTGCCGATGTAACGCCGCGGTGCACGGCGGGGAGTCTGGTGTAACCCGAACTGCACCACCGCACCGTCGTTGCCGCTCTGCAGCCGCTAGACCGCAGCAACCATAATCCAGTCGGTGGTAAATCTGGTTTGGGGGGGAAGTGAATCGTGAGTGGCATTTTGGTTTTAGATAGGATGTGAATTTACGGTTAATTCAGAAACCGGTTTGCAATTCATTAAAGTGTCGGTTAACCGTTTAGCCGACATACACAAAAACGTTTATAGATACATGTGCAATGTACACAATAGCCCTAGTCCCCCAAATAATAATAATTTAACCTTTATCTTGTCAAATTTTACTACGACCTCATATAATTTTTATTTCACTTTCATGAAGTCATTACAATAACCATCAGAAAACTATTGTAAATTCTTTAAAATTGGGTTTCATTTAAATGTTGGGCAAAACCTGTTTACAATTTTTTTTCTTTGGTTAAACGGTTAACCGGTTAAACGTCCCATCCCTAGTTGTAAGGAATAGGGGCTCACGACGATTGATTTGTCTTGGTGTATACAAATGTTAAGAATGAGTCACCCAAAGTTCCCCGTGTCGCCACTAAAGCTGCCCTTCCATGCATAGTTCCGTTTTTCATCCGTCTTGCGTTTTTCATCCGTTTACGTCTGAATCGATTCATATACCAATACAGACGTATGAGCACAGCGTAAACGTAACGCACGCAAGACGGATGAACTTAAGGAAAGGCGGCTTTAGTCTGCCACCTCTGGCAAGATGAGAATGCGACTTTAAAGAAAGATTGTTCACCTGCAGAAGAAAATCAAACAAAGCAACAGCACCCCAGTCCTCCGTAAGTACATTATTGCACCACTCCATGCCCACTCCCACGCTCTTCAAGCATTCGCTCAGCCCAGTCCTGGATATTTCGGCGAGTTCCGCATCCACGTACAGACTGGGATCGTAAAGCATCAAGGGAAAACCGACGTCCACCGGCAGCCCGACCTGCCGTCGGAGTTGCTCGGGTAACCGACGAGACACGGTCGGCAATGTCCGAGTGAACCCGAGGGCCCTGTCGAGATGAAACGCCAGGATTCGGTGTATCTCGGCCGGTGAGAAGATCACAGCACAGGTCACGCCCTTATCGTTGCAACGGTCTGTTGGGTTCTCTGGGTAACCTAGATGTTCTTGAACACGTTTCATCTCGGGCTCATACATTAATATTCCAAGTCCAAGTTTACCATGATTAGAAGGCATTGTGTGAAAGCTCTCAATTGTACGATCTGATAACCGTTTTAGTATCTCAGTGTCGTGATTACTTAACCACGGTGGCCAGTCGTTCATTTCTAAATCTCCAACATCGGTGTTTTGCTTAGATCTACTCCCTTGATTACTGCGCCAATGGCGATTCTCAGCTTCTTGGTTAGATAGGCGTGTTTTGTGTTTAAAGGACGATTGAATGCTCACATGGTTCCTCTGGAAAGTGGTATCTCTTCCAATCACCATTTCCTCCGGAACACTAGTTATATTTCTTCCTTGCTTTCTATCCAACGCAGACTTATAATCAAGTTTGTCAGCGCCGACTCTTTCTTTATTCCGCTTTATAGCGTCTGAATGTGCAATGCTACTTAACCTTCCGAGGTCCGAATCACCGCGTCTGGCGGACTTGATCACGGGGGTTTCGAGCCCAGTTGCCCCGGCGTTGGACCCAGCCCTGCCCCGCTGTACTCCGGATAGGCCTCGATAATGGCGGGGCGAGTCGATGTAAAGATCTCGATTCGCATCTCCCAAGTCGGCTTCGTCCGTCTGCCAGGAGGAATCTATCGAAATGACCCTTTCTTTGACGAGGAGACTACGGGTGTCCAAGGACATCTTGTCGGCCCGGTTGATGCCTCGATACAGCAGGGAGTTGATTGCAATGAAAGCCGTTAAGGCGAACAGCAGGATCCAGTGCCACGAGGCGAGAAGCACGCGGCGCCACCGGCGACAACGGTGCCGTTGATGTCTATGTAAGCCCCACGTCATCTGCAAGAAAAATATCAATGCAATTTCAGCACAACATTTCGGCACAATTTCTCCACAGGATGGGAGAAAAATCACAACCGAAAGATATGCCAAAATTAGATCCACTCAGATCAGACTGAAAGACAAAAGGCCTATAGGAAAACCACATGGTCCTCGTCGGGATCCGAACCCGAGACCTTGGAGTTCCCACAATTCTCTTCAGCCAGAAACACCTAAAATCTTCCGGACCGCCAGTGAACAAAAACCAAGGACCATAGGTTGGCAGATCTATATACATACTGTATGCGTTCCTGGCTTGGCACATCTTTCATCTGTTACACCTACCTCACATACGACGCTATCGCTATACGAGTGTCTCTTTCCAACCGAGCCACGTGTGCAGTGGATATTTCACTCATCAATCCCCATCGAGATTGTCATAATATTGGTCTTGCGTGCGATAAAAATGGCATGCCACACTGTCACAGGAGCGCTATCGGTGTGATTTATCGTCACTCTTGATATTGGAGTTCTCTCAGGCCAGACGAACGGGACGATAAGGCCGTTCCTCCATGAGAAAGGTTAGCTATATCAGCAAACAGTGCACAGTTCATACGTGCGTCGTTTTCGGGTTGAAATGGGATGCCATGTGAATGGATACACTCGACAACAATGCCGAGATATACACACAAAAGAAGGATTGTTGCGATCCCCTTTGATAAGTGCACAGCGATGGTCTGATCTGATACGATGCTTTGTGTACGTGCTGAAGTCAAGTCGGTCAGCAGATATGCAGTGTTGAGCTAGTGTGTTTGTTTTCATTCGGCAATTTGATTCGATGTGGCATGTCCTCCCCGGAATGCGTACACGAGGTCGTGCTGGCTCTAGCTCTATATAGGCCTACACTGCCGCCGCTTGCATGCCGCCAAGAAATATCAAAGACATGTGTAAAAACCCACTCCAACTTATAAAAAGCCGACTTGCGTATGTCTCTTGTAATTTAAGGTATTTGTATAAAGATATCAAGATTTTTCCGCGTCTGAACATCTGCTTTTGCAGTTGATATAATAGTTTAGTGATCAGATATGCAATTGCAAACTGGGGTGAAAATCACAGTGTGCATCTGTCAAATCTCCAGAGTGAAACACGACATGAAGTTTTTTCCGTTTCTCCGAAAGTCCGTGATGACCTTTTTTTTAGGAGGAGCAGTTGGGGTACGGAATAGACTAAATTATTTTGAATGCACCACAGCAAAGAAGATACATATATTTCTTATGTTGTCCAGTAGACTGCCGAAGTGAATACGTCATCTTTTGTAGGTTGCCTAGGCAATTGGCTCTAAACTAAAAATCACTATACCGTGTCCCTGTCTTTGCAATGGTACTTTTTTTTCCGACGGCCATGATAGTTTAGAGCCAATTGCCATGGCAACCCACGTCACACTTTGGCTGTCTATATCTATGATTTAGCCACCAATGTTGTACTAATGTCCAGTTCCATCAAGCAGGAAAGTAATACACCAACCTTTTTGCTTTCACAAATTGAAGATTGCAAATTTCCTGTCGTTTTTCCCCATAGGGATATCTATTTCGGGGAGTATTTTATATGATTGTTAGCTTAGAACAAAATTAATTTTCTAGGAAAATCTGAACAAGTTGCACCATTTTTTTCTCCATGGTGCAACCATGGAGCTATAAAAGGATTGGTTGCACTGATGACATACGCAAGCTTTTCCGTACTATTTGTGTGTATTTTTAACAGCATATGAACTACATCTGTCGCACCTGTACTCTTTAAATTTATCACGGATTAGAAACGAGGTCGTTGCTCTGCGGGGTGTATACGGCAGAAGGTTAGCATGCTAACAGCCCCGCCTTCATGGTACATGTATATAGCACGATTGCAATTGGGGAATGAATGAGTGAGCCAACGGGGAAATTATCTACAATGAGAAAGGTTTTTAAATGGCATATATTTACGGTTTTTAGTATTGTAGTCGAGTCACCAATGCATAGTTCCGAGATTGCCCAGTTAACCCCGCCCCTTAGATATTGTTGCTATGTGCTCACAAGTCATCGCAAAAAATGGCGACACACAACGTACAAAGCAACGGGACTCGGCATGGAAAGCACAGATTCATTGGAGAAAACTCAAAGGTATTTATGTTTTAGGGTCGACAGTTACCGTAGCACACTCTGAGCGAAGGGCTAGTAATGCAGGGATGACATATATTCATAAAAATGCGCTTTCCTACATTTGAACAGCGAATCGCCCGACATTGAAACCAAAATTCACCCGGTCACTGGCGCATACAACATACAAACTGTATGGGCAGAAAATCGCGTGATTGTGTGATGGTTGCATCACTTTGACCTATGTGGGCGCTGTCTGCTAGCTCTGTTGTGATTGGTCGGCGGGTTCGGCTTGATCGACAGGTCGGAACTATGCATATCGAGTCCGAGTCTCGAGTCATTAGCCTCGAGTCATTATAGCCTCGAGTCATTATAGCCTCGAGTCATTAGCCTCGAGGGGGGAGTCCGAGTCACTCGTTCACCAAAATAAAACTGAATCTGCTATAGTTTCGTACACTCAATGTGTGAAATGATGACATACTCGTGTGCTCCTCGCCGGCCTGGTGGGGGTAGTGTACGTGTACATGTACATATTCACGCGTCGTACTGTGCTTTTCCCTAAATAATCCTGTATTAAGCGCGCGATTATATATATTGTTTTCTTGTTTTGAAATATGTGACTCGAGTCACCATGGTCGAGTCCGAGTCATCATGGTCGAGTCCGAGTCCGAGTCCGAGTCCGAGTCCGAGTCCGAGTCATTTTCCAATGTGACTCGAGTCCGAGTCCTGGATTCGAGTACTACAACACTGACGGTTTTGGACAAATGGATTTCTTCGCCAGTTTCCCAATATTTTCTTACCACGAGTTGTCCGGTGCTCCATGGGTGCTCTAAACCCATTCTTGAACATAACGACGTCAATACTGTTTCATATTGTGGGCTTTCCCAATATGACCCGTGGCTCTATAAATATTGTGGCCGTCGGGGGCGACGAATTGACTAGTAAGACCACCATGTACTAGTACCTCCATGGTAAGACCCTGTTCAAGGGGGAATGGCCAGAAAAAGTTTGAGAACGTCAATCAATTATTTTCCTGTCGGGACACAAAATCCATATACATCGACCAAACATTTTTATAGCATTTTATTATACGTTTTTAATCAAATTGGTTTTAAATGTGGATATATACCTTTATGATGAACACCAGCCGAAGATCCCAAGCACCCCGGCCACTGCATGAACGGGTCGATCTGCCGCGGGAAACTTCCGGCAGTCGTCTCTCTGGGAGGCACCCTGTCGTTTGTGACTATAGGCCCCCTACAATGCGATGTAAAATCTTTTGTCCGCGTTGCCACTGCGTATCAATCTTTGACAACTTTTGTGCAAACATTTCCCCCGACCATACAACAAAAGCGTGTGGACGCAATCGGACGATGTTGCAAGATCTTGTAGACTTAAATTTGGCACAATTCCCCATGGGAGTTGTTCGTTACGTTTTAAAGTCTGTCGAGGACTTGTACTGGATTAAACTATGCCCCGTGGATGTTTAACTCTTTTTTTTAACATTCATGCATAAAATGTAACCGTAACTAGTGTTAAAATAAGACGTGGAACATTTCGTCCCAGCTGTAAATGATTGGCAGCTTTATCAATCTTTTCATGCAATGCTCAAAAGGGTTGTTTATTTAGAGCGTGTTCGATAAACATAACCCAGTTACGGCCCCTAATGTCGAAAACCCTGGCTCCCCAAGCGCAATGCTCAATGTTAAAGTCTCGTGGGAAAATAACTGCGGCACTGGGCCTGTCCAAGTGAGAATCTTGTCCGACAGGCACATAACACTTATACGCATCTGCGATCCTACTACTAAATCTGCGCACCTATCCTTTGCACCGGCGGGCATGACAGGGGTTAGGTTTTTATATTTATTTGATGTGGCAATAGATCCACAAATACGTGCCTAATACTCGTGCACTGGCATGACGGTGACAATGTGATTGTCCCCTGGAAGTTTTTCTTCCTCCATGGTTATTTGTAGGCCGACATCAAAAACATTTCGAATAAATCTTGACTACTAAATCTTTTTATTATTATTTCTTTCTGGTATTCATACCAAGGATTCCTCAATAGTGCTCATTGCACTGTCACTCGCAAGCGTGAGGAAACCCATGAAGAATTAGAATTAGAAATGGCCAGAGACACCGGGGATGATCCCCCTTGCTCTTCACGAAAGAATGCTCTGGGATCTTTAGAGTGCGTTTCTATTACCTAACACACTGGACCAACGGCTTTACATCCCTTCCGAAGGATGGAGCAAGTGTGGTTGAGTGCCTTGCCCAAGGGCACAGGTACCGTAGCCGTGGGCATGGTGGGGAGGTTCGAACTTGCAACCCTAAGTTTTCAAATATGATTGCGAGTCAATGACTTAAACCGCTCGGCCTCGGCCACGATGTTAAGTCATCCAGACACGGTTTATTTTGGGTGGCTCGTCGACATTAGAGCTCCCTTCGGCCAATGCCTGGGGAACTATAGTTTGTCAAAATAATTCCTGTCCACGCACCCTCAAACCATGGAGGAAGAAACATGCTTAAACCATGTTATGGCCCGTCTACACTAGACATTCAGATTTTTGTCCGACAGACAATTTAATTGTTTGATGTTGTTTATAGACTGTCTGAAAACTTCGTCCACTCTGTCAGACAAGTGTGATGATGTTCGATGGTTTTGTTCAATCATGTGACCACTCAAAGGTCACATGTTCCCAAACTGTCTACTGATTGGCTGTTGTCTGTCCAGACTTGAGTTCAAGCTTTGTCTGAATTGTATAGCTTCATGTTCAATCTTTTGGAAGACGAGTTTGAGTGTCTGATCATGGAGGAAGGAAAACACGATGGTCTGACGGCGACGCGCAGTCCACACTGTTAGATTTTTGTCTGACAGACATGACAGACATCTTATATATGCTTTTTGACTTAGGCCTACACGAATGTTCTCGAACTGACCAACATTATTTGGAGAGTGTTCAGCAAATCTAAAACTAAAATGTAGGCCTACCTGGTGGTCCATTTATGTAAAAAAAAAACAACCTGAAATTTATTAACTAGTATACAAAACACCTTGCTCTCTTAATTGTTTTGAGCAGTGTATATCACGAATTGACCAAACTTAGTTGTTTCATTTCAATGGTGATTATGCACCACATACCGGTTGTTGCGTGATTGTTATAAAAAAGAATGGAACAGTAAGTTATAGACCGTATCGATTAGTCGCTATCTTGTGGGGCAGTTTTTGTTCCTTGAGGACATGCATGGTTGCACATAGTGCTTACATTGTTGAACAGTTTAAGTAACAAAAGGTGCCCCACAAGATGGCAGCTATTCGATACGGTCTATAGGCTCTACCCCGACACCCATGCAATTAAGAATGGAAAATTAAAAATATTTATATTTAGGCCTATACTGAATTCATTATGCCGCCCACTCTGGCTTTCTGGTATACGGAAGTTTGTGCTTGGTTTTCACCCGTCTTGGAGCAAAATTCTGATCGAGACAAAAAACACAAAATTGACTCAAGACAAAGACAGGCCTTAACAAGGAACCATCGCGCTTAAATAAACGTTGTGCTTTGTCCATTTCAGGAAGTATGTGATGAAAAACAGACAATAAATAAATAAAACTTTTTAGAGCATTTCCTTGTTTGTCTTGGAATTTTTCCCCCTGGTTCTTCCCTATATTAAACAACTCCTTAAATGATATGCACACAGTCGCAATCTGACAAACTGCAAGAATGGCGAGGAGGAACAAAACGAACTTAATTGTACTTTTAGGGTTTGTCTCTTTATTTCTTCATCCATATTTGTGTTCTTCTACTGGTAAGTATTGGCTTATTACAACCCGAAACAATTTGTTTTCAATATATTTAAAAGAAAATATAGGCTTTCGTTCAATTTCAATAAACTATCCAAATTAGTTTTAGATAATTTCGTTTCAGCGCGAATTTAAATGCCGCTTGAGAACATCGTTCAATTATTTAATAGGGGTAGTTAGCATAGGCCTATCCCCCTAATTAGTCACAAGAATTTGGACAGAAAAAGAAGTCCCTTTCAACAAATGTGTTCGAAGGGAAGGTTCACCTGATGCTTTCTCTTACCGCTGTTAGCCGTTTCTACGAGATCAAAATTACTTTGAGATTCCGTAATTACCGCCCAATTTTAACAGAGCGAAATGTTTACAATGTAGCACTGCATTCTATAAATGCAAAAGATGAATCCTTTATAAAAGCACTAAAAAAAGAGAGTGAAAATCCCTCTAAAAAGAGTGAAAATCACTCCACAAAATAACCCATATATCAGGGACAACTCGAAAAGTTGTCCCTGATGGCATGCCCTTCGTCGTGAAAAATGTGTCCACAATCGATTTTGGTTTATTTGCATAGGCCTATTCGCATTGCATAGATTAGTCCTAGAGTAGTTGGTTTTGTCAAAATGTAAAATAAACCTGTTAAAAAGGAGATTCTTATTTTCGTCTGCATGACACGCCACTTTAGTTTGCCCGCTCCAAACTAAAGTGGCGCGCGCAAAGCACTGCTAAAGTAGTGTAGTCTGCATCGGCTGTGTAACAATTTTTTTCAAAGCCGTTTTTCTCGAAAAGTCTTTCTGCATGGTAACGGACAGCGCGCGCGCCGAGTCATCTTTGTGTCATAATTCCAAAATGCAGTCAAGTTACAGAAATAAATTTGGTGTCATTGGAAAGCTGAAGAACTAGTCTTTCTTCTCATGCATAAACCCCTCAAATTTGGGGGACATTCCAAGTTTTACCAGACAGTTTTACCAAGTTTTTCTGAAGCATTGATGCATCTATGTAGCTAACATATCTTCAGGCTAGTTTACCAACATTCTTCCTTAGATAGCTATATGTTTACAATTTATTCCACGAATTTGTAAAAAGTGTTATCTTGCAAATGATACAGGGGGCTTTAAAGGAGCATGTCAAGATCACTTTTTTGAGCCTCCCATTTTTCCCCACGAGTGTTGATATATATTTTGATGTATCATGCGTCATATTTTTCTCATTACCATTCTGAAATTTCTCGCTCTAATCCGTATATTTCTAAGGATATCGTCAAAAAACTGCCAATGTTTTGTAAACTATTTTATCGTTTCCACATACAAACTGGAGATTGCAAATTCCATGTTTTCTTTCCATGGATAGTATATTACGGGGAGGTATTTTATATGATTGTTAGGTTAGAACAAAATCTGGAAAAATGTAAACACTCCTTTAAGACGTCTTAAGAGTTAAGACGTCTTAACTTTCTTTATTGCAATCCATCCCAAGACTTGCATACAAATCACACGTTTTGGCACAATTAACATTAACAAATTCTCGTTTAGAAAGATTGTGTAAAATTACATTATTTTGTATGTCCTGCTGTCTTTCGTTTGTGTTAGATGGAACAGTGGCCATTGTCACCTTTAACCAGATCAACAAGCCAAATGCTGGCCAAACAGTAACCGTACCAGTCAGTCCGCAGCGCCCCCGATAATGAGGTCAAATGCCCAATTTTATCTGCACAGCTCATTGGCGTGAACGCGCCGCGAGAAAGTCCGGGATGTTCGCGAGATTTCGTTGGCCTTATTTCGTTGCTCGCATGCGTTTTTAACGAGTAGTTGGTGGCCAAGATGGCGGGGTAAGTTTGTAGAATAATTATTCCTCTTTCGATTGATGTATATTTTGTCACAATTTGGGTCATTGTTTAGTTGGTAATTGTGTAAATCTGAAGTGATGGGTCGTATCGTGGATTTTGAGGGGGTCAATTGGTTTGTGATTCCTGACTGGACTAGACAAAACTTTGGAAAACAATAGCGTTTTTCCGATAGATGAAGACAAGTGCTTTCGTTTAACGTGCCATGTGGCTTGCTGATCGAGTTTTTTCAATGGTTTTTGCGCTACGATTTTACCGCGAGATTTCACCCTTTTAGCAGTGCGATGTTACTGTGGCTGCACACGTACGTACGTACGTGTGCACGCAGACATTGTAGAAATGCGCCTAAACACATTCATGACAGTCAACTCGACCATTGGACCAACTCGTCCGTTGACCGACTCGACTTCAAAGTTGAGGGAAATTTGGAGAGTCGATCATGGCTTTAGACCTTGAGTGCAAAACATACGAGCCAGGCTGACAAATTGTTAAGTCTTTCTTCACACAATTTAAAAGAAATCTTAAATTTGTTTATCCCACTTATGTTTTTCTAAAGGTAGGCCTATGCCTATTGGTAATTAAATTGGAATCAGGTCAAGTCGCCACCTTATGTACTCGGCCCCTTTCCAACTCGCCCCCTGACCGACTCGCCCCCTGATATTATCGATGCAGTGATTTACGCAGTTGCAATACCGTAACTATATGCATTTCTTAACGCGTTATGGTTAATGTAACTATATAGCCACTGCGATTTTTTTTAAGTGTAAATTTCCTCAGGGAATGTTAAATTTTCCCCACTCAAAATGTGGGTGAAATCTGCACGGCACAACACCCCCTCCCCCTCCCCTTGATATTATTAGTGCTCACTAATTTTGTTTTAACTATTTTCAATTACTGCAGTGGTCATCATGGGGCATCATGTATGCAGCATCAGAAGCACAATGGCATAGGATAACGCAAAGTTCATCTGAGACACATCTCCTGACAACTTCACAGAGACTCTGGCAATTATCCCTGGTAATTTTAGTCATTCTAACTCACTCACTTGTCTTTTGACATAGTGTCAAGCATTCTGCCAAGGAACATAAAAACATACATTTACTGGTAATTAAGTTGCAGTACTTATCCTATAATGAAATGTGGCAGTGTGTGTATATAAGACTTTTATTTGCAGGGTTTGTACCAGTGTGCTATTTTAATTACAATGTATGTCAAAATTGTCAACTGATATGAATAACTTGTACTTCATTTTTGATATGCATGTTACTTGTTAGTGCAAGTCCCACCTAGAGTTTAGATGTACATGTACCTGTATATAATTTTAAACCAACTGATGAGAGATACAACCTATATTTTATTTTTGGGATCTGTGCAGCTTGAAATACATGTACAAGCAATAAACCATATATTTTGTATCGTCATACATGTATTTGTCTTTTACAGTTGATCCAGTATACTTTAGCAACTCTAATCAGACAGTGTTTACATGTGTGGCAGTTATCAAGTTTTAAAAAACGTTTTATAATATTTATGTAATTATACACTCTCTGCAACAACAGAACCTGTTGTGACTATTCCGCTCGTGGTTTTTCATTATGGTTACATTTTTGAAATCCACCATATGTCAATCATAAGTCATGTAGTTGTTTTAACAGATTTATTTATCAGTTGCTGTGTAGTATCCAAAGATGTGTGACATTGAATAGATTAAAAAGAACCGGTAACAATCTGTCATGTTTCCTGTGTCATATAATCCTTTTCCCAACTGGACTGATTACTGTTTAAAATTTATTTGGGCCGATGGAGGCATAGAACAAGGAACCAGAAGATTAGGAAATTACTTAAATCTTGAGTAAACATAAAAAAAAGCTTCAGATCCTAGCTAAGTGATTTTTTGGAAAAAATTATCAAAACTAAGATTGAATACACACTTGGCTATGCTTTGAGAATTTTTACACCTGTTTGAATTTAACTCGATTTATGGGGGCTTAACTATACTGTTCGAAGAGGAGAAAAGAAAATCAAGGTAGACCTATACATGCATTCAATAACTAGCTCCATGGTACAACCCACGAAAACATTGGTGGACTTGAAACCAGTCTAATCTGGAACTAGCAATGACGTCATCGTTAGCCAATCGGACTACGGGAAACTATGCGGTGCCACGGCGGTAATTTTGGGTTTGTGTTTTTTGGGAATGCCGTTGGATTTCGCTGTTTCCTGACTGGACTAGACAAAAGTACGTACAATTTTCATTATTTATGGGTAGAATATTACATATTCTTTGTATAAAAGGTAAACATGGACTGCTGATAGCAGTGACAAAGGGAGATATTTGCCGATGTTTTGGGTGTCTTTTGTCGTCTTTTTTGACGTGTTTTTTCTTGAATATTTCTCAACTCAAAATAAAAAAAAAACATAAAATAGTGATACTCGACGACAGATATGTTTCTCATCTTTCTGAAAATCCTACTCTTATTGTTCAGATCCCTAGAAATGAATGAGAAATCCTTGGTTTTCGACAGGCTGTTCAAGCTCATTAAATATGCAAGACTGCAACTGGCTGAAGTCACGCTTGCATACTGTGCAGATAAAAGGAAGCACTTTTGTGTGCGCTGCGGACTGACTGGTACGGTGCGTGGTCGTGGGGAATCCCCTACCAGCTTCTCGTGAGGTCACTGTAGTTGACTCGCAGGGAAACCCCTTAACGCTTCACTCCAACCTAGAATCCACTGAGATCAATGCTTACAGGAGAATTAATCGGTTCGATTTGACCGGACAAGGTTCCTCTGATGGAACTCGACTGACTTGCCGTGTACATGGAGCAACTCAACTCAGTCAAGCGCTCATTGTAGACGTGTTTGGTAAGAGCAAAAGAGTAAAGTAGTCGATCTTTTGTGAGTTTCGTGTGATAGCAGCTGGTGTACTGACCTACTTCATTTCACATGCACACTTAGTATCCAAATCTCCAGACTAAATTGTTATGTAATGTTACTGGGCGCAAGCGATTGATATGAATGGTGCCCAATCACCATTGAGATGAAACAACCAATCCGGATGAGAGAAAAATCATGTATGGTCCTTATTTGGATTGCTAAACATTGCTATGTATTAATTGGCTTAATTGCACCACGTATGGTGCATGGCAACATTATGCATGGCAACAACTTGCATAAAATGTGGACTTCTATCCCTCCATTTGAAAGTGAAGACTTTAAAAAAGCTAGATGTCAGGGAAAATGTATCTATGTACATAAAATGTCCTGAGAAGTCTAAACCTGCACATAACCTGCATATTTCATAACCTTTGTGAGATTCGCTCATGTCTAAAATAACACAAATTAACCAAATACAATAAACCTTGTTTAAAATTTTAAAAAAATGCAACTATAAAACAATTGTATTTGTAAAAAAAGGTTCTAACATAATAGACCCAAGGAAGTCTCGCGGAAGATTACGAATTATATATTACAAAACACCCGTGGGGTGTTATGCCCTAGTGGTATATAGTGCATCGAACTCAAGTTCCTGTGCTAGTACTAGAATGTGGGTTCGAATCATGGCCGCGACAGGTTGTGGCACCTGTGCCCTTGAGCAAGGCACTTTACCATGCTTGCTTATAATAGAGGCAACTTGGTTGTCTCGATTCGGACTAGTTACCCCTCCCAGCCCCACTCGTATCGTAAGGAGACTGATAATTCTGGTCTTGTTTCGGTGTGAAGGGCTGGTTTCTCCGTAATCGACTTCGGTAGCCCTTACCTCGAGTGGCCTTGTAATGGGCGACTTGCATAAACAAATATTTACATTCATGAGCTAATGCAATTAAGTCAAAGCTATAAATGATTGAATTGAGAATTTCTGTGAAATCTTTTTGCATTTGCATTCAAATTTCAATATGTAAATGATTTTATTCCTTTATGCCATGTAAATAGTTCAATATGTTGAACATAAAACAGTACCAACATTTAAAAATACAAAAATCAAGATATTCTGTTGGAAGATAAAGTGGAATAAAGTGGAAAAATTAATAGTTCTATGAAAATGGGATTTTGAGGAGAGATCCAGCTCCCTTTCTTTATATTGTTAGTTCTTTCTAGTACTCAAACCAAGGATTCCTCAAAAGTGCCCATTGCACTGTCGCTCGCAAGCATGAGGAAAGCCATGAGGAGAATACTTATTAGAAATGGCGAGAGACACCGGGGAATCCCCTTGCTCTTCTCGAAAGAATGCTCTTGGATCTATTAAAGTGCGTTACCTAACTAACACACTGGACCAATGGCTTTACATCCCTTCCGAAGGATGGAGCAAGTGTGTTTAACTGCCTTGCTCAAGGGCACAGGTACCCCAGGCGGGTATCGAACCCCCAACACCAAGTTTTCACCCGAGTATCGCGAGCCAACAGTGACCCAAACCACTCGGCCATGGTACCCCACAAATAAATCATGGTAATTGATTTTAAATTACTATACATCTCTTGCACATCTGAAACAGAGCCACCATATCTTGTGTCTTCACCGACTTCGGGTGCTGTTACACCAACTAGCATCACCATCAGGTGGCGTCCATGGTCATCAATGCAAGACGGTGGTGATGGACCAGTCCTACAATACGAGGTCCATTATCGACTCAAGAGTGACATTGACACCGAGTACACAGTGGTGCCTAGCACAAGCACGTCTCTTGTCGTACTGGGACTGCAGCCAGACACGGATTATGACTTTAGTGTGGTGGTTGTCAGGGAGGGTGTAGGGGGCTCAGGACCCCTAAGTCCCAAGGTGACAATCAGAACAACATGTGGAGGTAAGAAAACTTAGCTTTGAAATTGCCCACACAAATTCGATCACTTTCATTAAAGGGTGGTTCTCAGGCCCGTAACCAGCGAGTTTTGCGGGGGGGGATCGAATAGTGCCGCCAGGCACTAGTTTTGAAACAGTAAAATGCCGGCTATACATAACATTGCATACATAACGAAGAATGCATGGATAGGTAGATGACACCTTTTTAAGATATGGGGGTTGGGGGGGGGGGGGGGGGTCGTCCGATCCACCAGATCCCCCTGGTTACGGGCCTGGTTCTGTTTGGGGTCACAGCAGAGCTACAGACTCCCAGAAAAGATTCCCTGAAAATTGATCGATTCCTTCCTTCATTACGGCTCCTGTATTTTCCATTAACCGTCTCAAACTTTTTTGATATCAGAAGTCGGGAGATCAACTTATTTCCTTCGCTCGTACGTACCCACTGTGTGACCTTCGCGTGACGTATTTCCTTCACATAAATCAGCCTATCCCATGCAGCGCCCTGTAAGGGCGGTGGATACGAGCAAACCTATTTCCCTGTGCCTTCTCCAACTATCTGGGAATTTTGGCAGCTCTACATATAAAATTGTTGCATGCGTCAAGCCAGCAAGTTGCAAGACCAGCTCTATATCTGCCCTAGAAGTCACTCAGCTATACATTCTGTGTAACCACGCCCACACCGCGCTAATCCCATATGGTATATCACCACAATGGATATACATAGCTTGATGAGCCCACAGCCAGACCAGCTCTGCCCTGGTAGTACCAGCTAATTCCCAAGGCATACACAGCCAGGATTTCATACAAACAATTGTTCTTTTCATCGAGCAATATCTTCATATTTTGGTTCAACAACCCCTTTGAAATCATGGTCCAGCACTGTATATCGTGCTATAATTATAACTTTGCCATATCTTCTTCCATTTCACAGCTCCCACAGCACCGCCCACCATCAATATATCAACAGAAAGTACCTCTCCGTCACGCCTTACTTGGGTGGTAAGCACATGCCTTGGTTTTAAAGTAGGGCTTGCCTTCATATTTGAATTACAGGCCCAAGTTTAATTTGTGGTAAGATGCTGCTTCATAGAATAAACCATGACTCGGACTCGAGTCGACTCGAATCTCGATTTTCACTGACTTGACTTGAGACTCAAACCTAAAATGACTTGACTCGACTCGGACTTTTTGACTTGAGTTTGCCAAAAATAAAATATATCTTTTTATGCATTTTTTGTCATTTTGGAGACCGAATTGTATTTCAGCTCTAAAGAAACCTTGGCCAGAGCAACATGAATGAGAGTTTCTGCTTTTATACTTATTTTGAAATTAGCTTGAAAAAAATTTCTGTCGTGACTATTTGACTTGACCCAACTTGACCAGTATGCCCGACTTGACTTGGGACTCGAAGGCAGCTTGACTTGACTTGGGAGACTCGTTACAACCCTGGAATAAACCTCATCGACATTCTCAATGCATCATGAGATTGGCTGACAAACATTGCCAGCAAAGTGTGCGTAAACCTACGAGGCAGATTGAGGCCAACTGACAGCTTTTTTTCACACATTTTTACGAAACCCCACCAGAGTTTAAGAATCAGTCTTTCAACATTTGTTCTTTGAAACACACTGATTAACATGTCCCAAAACAGAAATGTTGCAAACGTCGATAAAGTTGATTGTTTTTCATTTACTGAGGTTTTTCTTTTGAATATTTCTCAGTTGCCAGCAGAGTCCACTTGGCAGTGTAGAAGTCTTCACAATGTCAAAGTTCACATCAAAAGGCAAAGTCAGAGCCAGTTTGATGCTTACACATACGACATTGACGCCACTCCGCTCATACTTGGTTCTCTTGAAGCATGTACACAGTATGATGTCTACATGACATTCACAAACCGAGACGGTCTCGTCAGTCCGTCTAGTGCTACAGTGACAGCGACTATTGCTATGGAAGGTATGATTACCGACAAAGTAAACTCCTCAAAAAAAGTTCGGAAAGTCAAGTTTGACTGACGATTTATCTCTTGTTGCAAAATAATTTTCCTTGAATTTTATATCATTGGAAAGCCCCGTTATTTCTCTTTACGATGATGTGTCATTTGTTATGATCAAGCAATTGGGGGATGTGCAGCACAGCTGAATACGGGGGCGGGTGTAAAGTGAAATGTCACAAAATGCATTGCTATTGTCAAAAAGTGCATTGACACATTCCCATCCTCCAAGCAAAAGGGGAATGCACTGCATGACAATAGCACTGAATTTTGTGACATTTCACTTTCCACCCACCCCTGTATTCTGCTATACTGCACATCCCCCAATTGATTAATCATAACAAATGACATCACTGTAAAGAGGAATAACAGGGGTTTCCAATGATACCAAATTCAAGGGAAATGATTTAGTAACAAGAGATAAATCGTCAGTCAAACTTGACTTTCTGAACTTTTTTTGAGGAGTTTATAATGCAAGTCATTATAATGTAAAGATAAATACTGTTGTTTTTTGTTGTAAACAAGGATAACAAGGATAATTGTTAAGGTATCATGTTTAGAGTATTTGGGTCTTTCCACGGTAAAGGGGGCATTTTGGCAACACAGACCATATTTTCCAGAAAATACCTTTGTCTGGTCTCAAAATAAAAGAAATAAGCTTCAGTTGTTCTGAAGAGATAACTTAGGCCCAAAAAGGGTTACAAATAGTGTGACAAAATGCCTTTCTAACAACACTGTGTACATACATGCTCGTAACCGGGACGGCCTAAAATGTAACAAGTGTCCGTCCCGGTTACCAGCGTATATTGGAAATTTGTACACAGGGTTTTTATAAAGGCATGTTGTCACACTATTCGTAAATAGATCGTAAATTTCGAAAATGTACGGATTGAAAAACGCAAAGTTTTAGAATGATGAGAAAAATATGACAAATGATATGGTATCAAAATTTCAACACCATGGGAAAAATGGGGGTGCTAAAAAATGGGATCTAGACATTCCTTTAAATGCGCATAGTGTTTATTATACCAATCCTTTCACTGATACTTTTTCCCCACGACATATTTTCTCTTTGTAGCTCCAGGCCCGGTACGTAGACTGTTACTGTCAGGGACTTCTTATGATCATCTTTATGTTCGTTGGTCAGCACCTACTGAGAATAATTGTCCAGTGGAGAGCTACATCATCAGCCACACCCTAGTGACGCTGCATGCCTGTGACTCAGTCCCCTCAACTCTCTCAACCACCATGTCACAGACCGTTAGTGGCCGTGTCACCAACGTGTCTCTCAGCAATCTCAAAGCGTTTTCAAGATACAAAGTATCTGTAGTTGCGGTCAACGATGCAGGTAGTTCACCAGAAAAGGTCAAATTCAAGGACAGGAGCGGCAAAGCAGGTGTGTACAGAGTGCATTTGAGCAAAAGTTTTCTGGTCTTCCAAAATCTTTCTGTCCTCGACTCTTAAAATGATTAAGGCCAGCAAGGAAAGTCAATTTTTCTTAAGGTACAACAATTGGAAACCCATGTAACGAATCAAATATGTTAATGATAAAATCCAGAGTTCACAATGGTTTTAATCCTGTGGCTTAAAGTTTTGATGACTTTGAAGTACTTGCGATGTACTAAACTATAGTTCTTTGTATGTCCAGGCGCTGATCTAGAGAGTCCCGGCAGGGGATCAAACTGCAAAAAAAAAAAAAGCATTTTCTGTTTGTCCACAATCAGCTGACAAAATCTGACTGGCAACACCCTCACCCCCCTTGAAAAATATTCGATCGAAAAAAAAACTGATTTTTCGAAAAGTAAATTATTTGAAAATGCACAGGCCTAGCATTAACACATTACTGGACAGTTTAACGTACCTCTCTCATAAATTCAGTCACAGGAAAGTAGATGACAATGTAGGATTATTTAGGCTGTATTTGTTGTACATCATCCAAATTAAATGTATATCATGATTATACCGTAAACTACCCTGGCCCAATCGAATATTACTTTCACACTTAGTAGATGGTACTACATGTATATGTGATTTTGTCCTTTATTTCAGCACCCAGTTTCATTCCTACTCTGACTGTCCCACAATCTGATATCACATCATCTAGCATTCGTTTCACGTGGACGGAGGCTCCTTGTGAAGAACTCAATGGCATCTTTAAATACTACAGTACCCTCCTCACCAACCAAGCTACGTCAGAAGAAAGTCCCTCCAATGTGAGCAGCCTCAAGAAAACTCAACTAACTGCTTGCACTACATACAGCTTCCAAGTTGCTGTTGTAAGTGATGGTGGAGTTGGGAGTTACAGCGATGCGACTGAAGTGACCACCAGTGCTACAGGTTTGCCACACAATTGTTATCCTTTTTTAACAGTAGTCTGTTTAACACTATCTGCTAATACAATGGACATCAGTTTTGGAGTGACGTGTAGTGTTCAACTACATATAGCCACGTTCAACCGTAGATGTGTGACCATGTGTGGAACATGTGTGGTCTAGTGGATATACATGTACAGCCATGCTCATGATCGAGGTGTTATGGGCCGGTTCGAGCACCACTTGTGCCAAAGTGTTTGTGTCCGTGGGCAAGACACTTAATCTCAATTGCCTCGTCAACCCAAGCGATGGGGTTTTGTGCCTTTCATGGCCAGGCAGCCACCTAGTTGAAGTGCAATGGTTCTGGTGATTTCCTGATGGCAGCGATAATAATGGCAACAGCGCCAAGAGTACCCTGTAGGGTATGATGTGCGCTGTACAAGAGTACACCATTATTATACAGCCTGTGGCACTATACATGTAGTCCCGAAGTGTAGCCCAATTTGCAGATCAGTATTTGTTTCTCATGGCAGTATACATATTGGATATTTTTCATTTCAGTTCCAGGCCGTGTGCAGCAGCTAACAGTCAATGCCCTGGATGGCTATCCCACAATCCTCCAAGTCAGCTGGGCCAGGCCGTCTAGCAACTGTTTCATTCAGTATTACACGATAAGCTACAGAATCGTAAATAGACTACACTGTGAGAATGTATTCGCCAACACCATAGTGTCCGGCACAGCAAATGACACTGTGTACAACATCACTGGCCTCGTTCCCTACTCCAGGTACCATGTTTATGTGACAGCGGCTACAGCAGCGGGGGAGGGTCTTGGTGAATGGGCTACAGGCCAGACAGCAGAAGCAGGTCAGCATATATATTTGGGATTGAATAATCACCAAAGTCACATTGATCTCTTGGTAATGGGATAGTATCTAATGCATAGTTCCGACCTGTCAATCAAGCCGAACCCGCCGACCAATCACAACAGCGCTAGCAGACATCGCCCACATAGGTCAAAGTGATGCAATCATCACACAATCTCGCGATTTTCTGCCCATACAGTTTGTATGTTGTATGCGCCAGTGACTGGGTGAATTTTAGTTTCAATGTCGGGCGATTCGCTGTTCAAAGGTAGGAAAGCGCATTTTTATGAATATATGTAATCCCTGCATTACTAGCCCTTCGCTCAGTGTGTGCTACGGTAACTGTCGACCCTAAAACATAAGTACCTTTGAGTTTTCTCCAATGAATCTGTGCTTTCCATGCCGAGTTCTGTTGCTTTGTACGTTACGTCGCCATTTTTTTGCGATGGCTTGTGAGCACATAGCAACAATATCTAAGGGGCGGGGTTAACTGGGCAATCTCGGAACTATGCATTGCCGACATCTGCACCAATTGACCACTCGGATGGCCATCTGGCCTGCGCATTAAACGACATCAGGTACACACACGCACATCATGGGAAAATGTTCCAAACACAAGCGCGTGTTGCTCAATATTTGTTTAAAACACATACCGGTAGGTTTTATTTCTCACATTTGTATATTCAGATAGCCAGAAAGTCCACATGAACTTGAAACGACCATCATTTTAAAGCTCATAAGTTTTCTTATTACTGTTAAAAACAATTAAAGAACATTATGTTTGTGCACAAATCAATGGGCCTGGGCTCGAGGCCAAGATTTCCCAGGACAGACCTGACCGGTAAGTGAACTCGACATTAAAGGTGACTACAGGGGCACAGACTACGGTAATCAGAGGATTTCATGAAGTTTGAACGAAATTGGGCCAAAAGTTTTTAGTTATTAAAAAAAAAAAGTGTGCCTTCCGGAAGCTCTCCTTTGCAGCTCCGTGGGTTAACCAGGCCTTGCTACACATTTTGCATTGTTGTATCACTACACAACCTGAACTATAAACATCCAATTGCATTCCGACAGCCCCATCAGACCCACCACAGTCTGTTACCGTCTCGGAGATACGAAAGAAATGGCTGTCTTTCAGTTGGGAGAGTCCACGATGTTTAGGGAGACATGGTGTCATAATCAGCTACTCCTACATACTTGAAGATCGGGAGAGAAATCAGGAAAACATCACAGGAAACACAAGCAGCTCTGAAACCAATGCCGCTGTGAACAAACTGGTGCCGTACACATGGTACTCATTCAGGGTGCGAGCACGTACAGCCGCTGGTGCTGGGCCATATAGTGATGCGGTCGCGACACGAACTGACCAAGCAAGTAAGTTTAACAGCAATAATCAACTGGTCACACTATCATACTGTAAATGCCATGCATGCATAAGTGGCTGCTATGCATGGTTTGCAACCTTGTTCAAAGAAATATTAAGCAAATAGACCAGACTAAATTTGTGTTGCTATATGTAATGTGATAGGGTGCAAATCAAGCAACAGGTGTGAAGTACAGAATCAATACTATGTTCAGGTTAGGAGAGAATATCATGAAGCAGTGTTGCATGTTAGTCAATATTATGTTACACATCAGACGTCCCCTTCGTAATGTGGTCATTACTAAGCAGTTTGTATAACCACCTTGTTCTGGTTTGACAGAGCCCCCGCCAGTGTCATTTGTCACAACCCCCAGTGCTAATGCATCGTCCATCACCGTTCAGTGGCTGCGGCCAGACCCACCCCATGGTATCATCACGGCATACTACGTAGTTTACTTCATAGTAGGACAAGATGATCCTATAACCGTCAACCTTACTGAGGGATTGGATCAAACTGTCCTTAGACTGGAGTTGACTGGACTGGAAGCAGACAG
This sequence comes from Henricia sp. BOLD:AAB3569, assembly GCA_037783545.1. NCBI lineage: Eukaryota > Metazoa > Echinodermata > Asteroidea > Spinulosida > Echinasteridae > Henricia > Henricia sp. BOLD:AAB3569. Next base: position 175,109 of record JBBELK010000571.1, read on the forward strand.
CAATTATTCCATTCAGGTATTATTAGGTACCGTGGCCTAGTGGTTAGGGTTGTTGACTGGCAATTACTTGGGTGAAAACTTGGTGTTGCAGGTTCGATACCCGGCTGTTGTACCCGTGCCCTTAAGCAAGGCACTCAACCACAATTGTTCCATCCTTCGTAAGGGATATAAAGCCGTTGGCCCTACATGCTGTGTAATGCACTTATAAGATCCCAGAGCACTCTTTCGGGAAGCGTTAAACCCCTTTCACACATTCACTGATGAGATGCAGGACGATGCCGAATGGCTGGTCTGGCAACATCCGTGATGATCCGTGATGATCCCCAAGCACCGTATAGAAGTTGCGGCTTTACCTCCGGCTGCATCCTTGGCCATCCAGCCTTGTCAAGCCGGACGAACGAAAAAAAATGAGCATGCTCAATTTCTCTCCCCGGATCTCTCAGCCGGGAGCTACCGGGAGCCTCCGGGGAGCTGCCGGGGTCCTACGTGAAGGACCGTCTGCACCGTGTAGAAACAGGGAAGGGACTGGGACCATCCTGGAGTTAAAATTTCATCCCAGAGAGGTCAGAGTATGCTGGTCAGAAGCAGAATGAGTAATTGGGCCTCTAGGGCGTCCTTTTATATGCATCGTGAGGCTGCACTGGCTACAGTCCGGCGACAATCACAAAAAGACGGCTTGGAGACCGTCTTGGTCCTTGTAGGCTCTGAGTGAATCCGTCTTCTGTCTTCGGTCCTGCACCATCCGCACATAGGCCAGAAATGTCTCCGGCAAGGACCGGCTAGCGACCGTGGTCTTCCAGGAAGAGACCCTAGTTAATTTATTCGTATCCCGCCGTGCTCAGACCGACTTTGATGTCACAGCGTCTTGACACGCTGGATCACCCCGGATGGCCAAAATTTCTTGTCCGGCATCATCCAGCATCTCATCCGTGAATGTGTGAAAGGGGCTTACCCAGTGTCTCTCGTTGTTGGCTGCCAATGGCACCACCCACCTATGTATCTTGATTTAGATGGGAGACACTTCTAAGGTTCATGCACTTTTGCCTATGAGCTGCAATTTGAAGTTCATTAAACCCATTAAATGAAAAATAAAATAAATATCCGAGGTTTTAAAAAAATGACAGGCAATGGCATATTTTACATCGTCTGACCATTGTAAACAATTTGAAATGTAAACTGTTTCTTTTGTATTAACAGGTGCAAGCGGCAACAGTGACTGTTGGAGAACTAAGCCAGCCAGTTTACTGCTTAGCACAAGAAGGAAGTAAGTGGACAAATATATATTATTCTAGCTCCCTTTCCCCTGGGCCGTTGCCCCACTCCCCAATTTTTCTGTAGAGCATGTTAACTGTACATGAGGCACATAAAATAGGAGTTTGTCAAAATGTTTCCAAAGAATGGATTTTTCTAAAAACCTAAGCAATCATAAAATACATCCCCAAAATTACCATCCATGGAAAGAAAAACAGGAAATTTGCAGTCTCCAATTTGGATACGTGGAAGCAAAAAGGTTTGTGTAATCACTGCACTGCTTTATGTAACAGGATAATTTAGTTTGACGTTCTAGTGGGAAAAGGCCTAGAAATTATGGGGTTAATAAGTTACGTATCCAAACATGTGGGTTTTCCCATGACACTGGATTAAAATTTGTGACCCACAAGATTTCTCATTCCAGTCTCACTACTCTAGCTATCATGACCGAGCAACAATCACATAGCAGCTCCATTATGCATGACTGCATAAAGGTGCTGAAAATTCCCACTCTCGGATTGAATGCTTTTTCAGAAAAAGAAAAAAAAATGGAGAAATGTTTTGCGTTCCTTTTGTTGAATAGTATACTTTAAACAGAATTCATTTCATGAAGAAAAACATTCCTCTATACACTAGAAGGGCGATACCACAGTTTAATAGTAATGTTACATTTAGCAATTTACTGGATTTCTGTCGTCTGTTATATCAACACACAAGCCTGTAAGTTCTCCATAAATGGTACCATAATGCATCTTAATGCATCAGTAAACTTTGCTAAAATCGTTATTATTTTAGCCTCGGGTCAGACCAGGGGCAGACTCGGGGCTTTTATCAAAACTTGTTATATGGACTAAACTACAACCCTGGGTAATAGGCCTACATCCTAATCCAGTAAATTAGTTATAAAAATCCCCTGCCTTCCCACCAGATGATGGAATCCAAGACAACTCTACATTCGACCAGGGAAACGATGTTGATGGGCCTTCCTCAGATGATCCCGATTCCGAATCCGGTAGGTATATTGATGTCTTTGGAAAATTAGCCTTTTTTACAACCTTTGCACTATGTGGCCGACCATGGTTTATTTAATTTCAAATAAATTTTTGAAAGTCCACATACTAAGCTGTTATTGCTACCTGGTATGATAATATGGACTTTCGCACACTTATCAAAAGAAACACCCGTCAAGACGCCTACACAATCATTACCCCTGATCACAGGGCTCCTTTAAAAAGGCACAGGCTCGTCAGCAATGCGCGTGCTCCAAATTAGTTGGCGCATGCACATTGCTGACGAGCCTGTGCCTTTAAATCACTCCATATACCATCTCAGTGGCAGATCCAGCCTCATTACAATACAGGAATCCAAAAGAAAAGTGGGGGCTACAGCGCCCTGAAATCCATTGTATTCCTGTATTTTAATGAGGCTGGATCCGCCACTGCATCCCAGCTCCCTAGGGGTATACAGCCCTGACTGCCTATTAGGCGCTCAATGGATAATCAAACATCAACATTTACTACCCTCTCAGGTACCCATTTTACTCTTGGTTGGCGAGAAGCATTGCGTGCCAAGTACCTTGCTCAAGGGTACACGTACCACGGATAGGCCGAACCGAGATTCGAACCCACTGCTTTTGGAACTATCATTGACCCGAGTGTCCTAATTCTTGCCGTTATGTTCACACAGGCAGGATCAAGAAGTATACTCGTGTTACCACGGGTACACGCTCGAACACAGCCCGAGTATCTACAAAGGTGGAGGGGGAAAGGGGGAGGGGGTGGGTGGGGGCGGGGAGATGTTAATTTTTAATGTTTTTGTGGTAAACTGTCAGTGAGATTTTTGAAGCGTTAAAGCGCTTTGTTACCCTTGGAAAAAGCACTACTTTGTATATGATGGTATTACAGTATTATAAAAACTTCAAGGAAATTTAAACTATACTGTCAAGTTCTGTTTTTATTAAAGGAGCTTGTCCAGATCACATTTTTGACGCCCCCATTTTTCCCCATGGGTGTTAAGATATTGATACCATATCATTTGTCATATTTTTTGTTTGCCATTCTGAAATTTTGCGTTATCAATCCGTATATTTAGTACAAGGATATCGTAAAAAAACCACCCATGTTTTGTAAACTAATTTATCCGGTTGCATAAAACAGTGTGCAGTGATTGCACCAATACTTTTGCTTTCACATCAAAATTGGGGATTGAAAATTTCATGTCCGAACAATCTCCTTTAATTAGGGGACAACATTTAGCAGGTTGGAAAGATGTCCTAAGTTAAAGCTTGTAATGTTTTGGATTTTGATGTTTGGAAATTGTTTTTTATAAGATGAATGCTTATAGAATTAAAGTTGTACGCATACTCGTTATAACGCAGGTGTACTACTTGTACTCAGTGCCGTTCCTGTACTGGTTTCTGTACTTTGTGTGGTGGTTGCCATGGTGATTAGCGCAGTTCTGCTGTTGCACATTTACCACTTTAAAAAGCGAAGGCAAAATGGCATGGTGTCACCGAAGCCACGGTCAACGGTTAAAGACCAACATGAAATGGTAGGATTTCATATTAAAGCAATCGTGTTTTTGTGTGATGTGATTTCTTTTATTTCTTCCTTTTATGATAAAACCCTCTTATTTTCTTAACATTTTAATGGCTAACTCTCTACGGCATGTAAAAAATTACCCCGCCAATCGACCTTTATCACAGTATGGACATCTTTGTTTTGTTCCCCGTACATGGCTGCTTTCGAGCGCTCGTCCCTGGTGCTCCCAGGCGTTCAACGAAGATTAGTTATTCATCATTAGTTTATAATAAAGAGTGCGTTCACATCTCACGTAACGAAGATCAAACAAAGAGCGGTACCGTTCACATTAAACAACTGCTAATGAAGATTAAATGAAGCTGTGCGCCGCCCTCGTCTCAAATCGCCCTCGTCTCAATACACATTACAAGTTTGCTTCGTCGAATAAAGCTACAGTATTTGCTTCATCGAACGAAGCAATTATAATCTTCGTCAAATTGGAATGAAGAAGCGTGCGTTCACATCAGGAAGTCTATTCGTCGAATCTTCATCAAACAAAGCGATTTCCCTATTCGGATCAAAAGTAGGAACTTTTTTTTTACACGTAGTATCTGGTACTTTTTTCCACAACAGGTCGGGTTTAAGAACGACAGTAATATCGTGAGTGAAGCCGTGTCATCAGATTACGAGACGGTCATCAAAGATCAACGTTCAACGAATAACATCGCTGCGGCCGAGGAGATCCCAACATATGAAGATGTTGGTTTGGCATCGTGGGCTCAAGCTTGGAGTCTCGCTTGGAATAAAATCATGATCGGGGAAAAGGCTTTGGGGAAGGGTAACTTTGGAGAAGTCACCGAAGGAGCAGTGATAGCAAAGGGGGACATTACTAAAGCTGCTATCAAGACATTGAAAGGCAAGATTCATGATTTTTATCTAGTGTGAAAGTTACCCTGCTCGCATTTGGGGAATTGTTTTATTTAGTTAATTATCTTTAGGTAATGAAGCATGCATGCATCTCACCCACTAGAGATTAAGCAAAGATCTTTCATTAACTAAGTGAAATTCAAGTTTCTGCAAACACACCTTCAATAATTGACAGGCATGTACTCATAGCTTGACTCATCCTCTTTCAAATCTTGTGTTCAGTAAGGGTGGCTACTATTGGATAACTTTGGTTGTTGACCTTGACAAATAGGAGTTATAAGACTGCTCATAGAAGTTGCTTAAAGGCACAGGCTCGTCAGCAATGCGCGCGCGCCAAATTCGTGCCACGAAATACGCAGCTCCATAGCAAATACATAGAGCTGCGTATTTCATGGCACGAATTTGGCGCGCGCGCATTGCTGACGAGCCTGTGCCTTTAACCCAAAAGCACTCACTGGTAACGTGTCAGATCCCTTTGTCAAATGAATTAGGTTGTACACACATTACAAATTTACTTCACCGAATTAAGCAATCCCTCAGTCAAACGAAACTATTTTGCTTCATCGAACAAAGCGATTTTAGTCTTTGTTGAAGAGCCATGCATTGACTTAAAAAAGCCATTTGTAGTTAAGTTTATTTTATCGATTTATACCGCTACTGTCAATTTTGACAACTTACACAACAAGATCCTTTTGTAAAACACCTGAATAAATCTCCGTTATCCGATTGGTGCGTCGCCGGTTACGCGTCGTTAAATCATTCGGTATAACCTACGGTCTAGGCTGAAAGCACCGCATACCATGGGTTATCCCCGACGCGCCGTGAAATATCAACCGACGTGCAATTATTTATCCACTCAAACTACACGTTACACGCAAACAAATTCACACGGCTGTATACTGACGCATGGTTGGCTGCAATTGATTATTCCCTCGAATTGTTACATTGCATGTTAAAGGGAGCACGGTCATATCGCAAGCTCTAGTTACTCACCAGATGCAATGGCAGACCGTATCGAATAGCCGCCATTTCGTGGGATGTTTCTTTGTTCCTTGAGGACATGCATGGTTGCACATATTGTGCTTCCATTGTTGGACAAAAGGTGCCCCACGAAATGGCGGCTATTCGATACGGTCTATACAACACTAATTTGAAAGTTCAGATGACAGCAATTTATTCTGGTATTTTATAAAACAAATAATGAATGTTTAAAATTCGTGCAATAGATCAAATAATTTCCTTCCGTGACAATTTATTATTCATACTATTGCATTCATATACATGATTAATGCTTACCCCGTCATTCTTCCTGTAGCTGATGCATCACCAACCGACAGGCAAAACTTCATGCAAGAGTTTCAAACACTGACTATAATTGGACGTCACCCGAACGTTGTGGGTCTGCTTGGTGCTTGCCAGCATCAAGGTACGCTGTGGCGGGAGTAAAGAAAAGAATTAGAAATGCTTCGTAAAATAGTTGTAACCCTAGATCTATCTTTGTAAGAGATATATCTAAACTCCTCAAAAACAGTTCGGAAAGTCACGTTTGACTGACGATTTCTCTCTTGTTACTAAATCATTTCCCTTGACTTTGGTATCATTGGAAAGCCCTGTTATTCCTCTTTACAGTGATGTGTCATTTGTTATGATTAATCAATTGAGGGATGTGCAGTATAGCGGAATACAGGGGTGGGTGGAAAGTGAAATGTCACAAAATTCACTGCTATTGTCATGCAGTGCATACCCATTTTGCTTGGAGGATGGGAATGTGTCAATGCACTTTTTGACAATAGCAATGCATTTTGTGACATTTTACTTTACACCCGCCCCCGTATTGAGCCCGGTGTCCCCCGACTTCAGAGCCCGGCCGGGGCCTAGATCGGCTACATCCCCCCGGGACCCCTTGGAAATGTGACTTAGGCATTACACGATCTTTCGGTCATAACAAATGACACATAACAATTCACTACACTGCTATGCCACAGCACTCCACATGTACAATGTCCATCAAGTGGAGCTTTGCTAATGTACCTACATTGTAATTCAACCATTCTGAATACGTTTTCAAATGACAGCTGAATAGAAGCTCATTAGCCGAAGACGTTCCATGCCAGGTGTCTTTTCTATTACATTTTGATGTCTTTGAAAAGATCATTCTAAACAATAGCACAGCATATGATGAATGTTTGAATAAAACATTTGGTTTCCTTTTCAGATATTCTGTACGTGGCATTGGAATACCTGCCAATCGGTGACCTGCGATCCTACCTACGGAAGGCTCGGTGTGCTGAGGATGAATCCCAGGCGGGTCTGTGTTCATCCAAGCTGATTCAGTTTGCTTGTGATGTTGCCAAGGGAATGCAACATCTTGCAGCATTAGGGGTATGTATGAATTGGTGTCATAATATATTCATCCCCACTTATCGTCAGCGACACCACGAAATGACACGTAGTGACACTTAAAGGCAGTATACATCATTGGTAATCTCGAAAATCAGAAATGTTCACAGATTTACGCCTAACTTACACAATATAAACATGATGACCGTAGAAAACTTCCCCTGAAATGGTAGTCTTTGAGAAATGAGTTAAACAATTAGTTTTCGTCTCATGAGACAAATTTAATTCGCCCAAGTGCCATTTCGCCCCCAAACCACTTCGCCCGAGTGCCATTTCGTCCCAAATTACTTCGTCCAAACACTACATCGCCCAAATGCCACTTCGCCCCAAAAACCACTTCATGCACAGGCCGTGGTTCAGGGCGAAATGGTTCAGGGCGAAGTGGTTTTGGGGCGAAATTACTGCAAACCCTTTTTTAACTGTTTTCTCAAAAGTTAGACGAAGTACGGAGCTGGTTTTTGCTCAGGTTGGTTTTAATCATGCATATCTTCAATCACACAGGGGGATAAAACTATATGTAACAGTTTACCAATCATGTATACTATCTTTAAAGGCCCACTGTATCATTTGCAATGACCCCAAATGTTAATTAACGATTTGACAGGGAAAACCTTACTCAAAGTAAAGATTGAACTGGTAGCAACTATTCAATGAAATGTTTCCGTCTGAGATGATATAATTTTACCAGAAAATAGTCCATGAAGATGAAATTATTTAGATCGTTTGCAAACGATTTACTTCTCATCTGGGCGGTCCGAAATGGGCGCTGTGTACTGCGTGTATGCTGTTCCAATGCAATGCATTAGGCCTATGACCATTCTTTCAGGACTAGTTTGTTGGCACGATGGTCTCTGTCACAGAACTTTAATGCAATGCGGCGGTGCTCGGCCCGGTCACAACTGCAGTTGGAAAAACCCATTAACTGTATGTAGAGATTTTGCCCCAAAATTTTCACCTTTCTTTTGCGGATATTTTATTTCGTACTGGACAAAACATGCTCATCTTGGTAATGTTAGATTATTTTTGTCGTGTTCTAGCTGTTCAATGACATTGATTTCATTGAAGTAGAGTAAATTTAAAACAATTTGTCACATACCTACTCCAGGTGATCCATCGTGATTTGGCGGCAAGAAATATCCTCCTTGACAACAACCTGGTCGCTAAGGTTTCTGATTTTGGCCTGTCACGTGGCGAGGATATCTACGTCCAAACGTCAAAGGTACATAAATATTATTTGATGGGATATATAGGGACACGGTTGGCACTATGCAAAATAGCGGAAAGAATTGAGAAGTTGTTCATGACTGTAGACCTCGAGAATGGCTGAAAAAGTGTTTCCTTACAAAATCTTACAATTTTCTCACTCCTAAATCTGAGTTTTTCCATGAAATCTGCACTTACTGATGCTTGATGAGTCATTTTAAAGAAAAAATTTGTATTTTTTTAGTTTATGTCCCAACTCGAATTTAAGGAAAATTATTATTGGAATCGATAGCTTGGACGATTTTGGAATACCTTTTCCATTGGCATTTCCGTCGCAAATGTTGCGTTTCCATGAAAATTCTGTGTTTTTGTCACGCCCGCCTCCATACAAAAGTGTGTGAAACTGCTGCCAGCCGAGCAGTGTGTGAAGCGCGCGAAGAAAGAGGGCGTGCGCGTGATGATCTGTTTGGTTTCTGGCTGGCCGCTTTGCGTGCAATCATATGCAATATTCTTTCCGTGATTTTTCTCTAAAACGAAGCCTTTGCGACGGAAATGCATGTAAGTATTCCTATACTAAAATCGTCCAAGCTATTGATTCCAATAATTATTTTCCTTAAATTCGAGTTAGGACATAAACTAAAAAAATACCAAAAAATGTTCTAATCAACTTCTCAACTCTCACCCTTATTTACTGATTTGTCTCATTTTTGGTTTAGATTCGTGTCCCAACCCGCTGGATGTCCATAGAATCAATAACGAGACAGGAATATACATCAAAAAGTGACGTGTAAGTACTGTAAAAAAACATTTTCTGAAACATCCAAAACAAAAATCGGGTTTATTCTGTCGGTCGCACATCCTGGCACTTATGTGACCTGTGTCATATGCCTTTGTGAAAACAAATTCGTTCATGCTTAGTGTTGCGTAGACAACGGCTCTGTTTCTTCGCTTGTCACTATGGGCACACCGTTGTTTTCACTCCAGACCAACCGGATGCGACGTGGCACCGACCGACAGTAGTATTCCTCATTCTCATTTTGGTATTTTTTTCATATACATTGAACACGGATTTGGGTAAATTTATATATTGGAATCGATAGCTTATTCAATTCTAAGATATACTTCCCACTGACACTTCCGTCGCAAATGTTGCATTTCTGAGATAAATAAATGATAAAATTACTGCATAAAGTAATGCACAAAATGACGCGGCGAGCGGTCTGTGCGTAAGCGCGACAACAAAGGGCGCTGCGCGCGCGCGTGAATGGTTATCTTGTGCACTAACTGAAGGCAATTTTTGAAGAAGAAAACGTGATTTTTCTACAGAAAAACAACATTTGCGACAAAAGTGCAAGTGGGAAGTATATCTTAAAATTACATTATGTGTCGATTCCAGGAGGTAATTTCCTTAAAATCTTTGTTCAATGTATACGAAAAAAATACCCTCAATTTTGTTAAAGAAAAAGGCAAGAATTTAGTAGTTGATCAATATGGCTCGGACCTCGTGTCTGAAAAATTTGACTATACAAAATCTGAAACATTTCTCACAAATTGTTTCCATCAAATCTACACTTACCAATGCTTGACGAGTTATTTTAAAGAAAACAATTCTGATCAACTTCTCAACTCTTACCAAAATCGAAGAACCAATCAAATATTGAAGCATGCACAACAAAATGGCCAAGCATGCAAAATATATTTAAAAAGAAAAAAACAATCAAAGAACTAATGCAAATTATTAAATATATAGAACATGGCTGGCACATAATCATGGGGAGGCATACAGTAAGGACTTACATGTACATGTACTCGATGTCGATGTACAGTTCCATCCGACAAGAAACATCGAGAAATCAACTACACAAAAAGCTACTCAAGAAAACAATCACTCCTACCCGGCCTGTACCCAGCACACAAGTGCCCATTCAGCACACCCAACCCTACATGCCAGCCAGTACCATGCATGGATGAATTTAACAATAAAAGAAAGAAAATTTTTTTAAGTATGGACAGCTTGGAATTCCAATGCTTAAGGCACAACAAAAGAAACCCCAGGCATGAAGTGTGGAATTTAAAGACTGCCCCAAAAGATTGGATGGCCATCCACTTAAAAGAAAGCACTGCCTTTGGCCAGTAAACTTTTAAAAAGGGATTGTTGGAGTACATGATTGGTAAACTGTTAAAAACGGCGTTTAGACAGCTGAAGTGTGACGTGGGTTGCCATGGCAATTGGCTCTAAACTAACATGGCCGTCGGAAAAAGTACCATTGCAAAAGCACAGGGACACGGTTCAGTGATTTTTAGTTTAGAGCCAAATGACCTTATGCATGGCGGCCATGACAGAGGGCAGGTTTTCATATTCAAATGATGTGACAATAGACACACAAAGTGCCTATATATACTCGTGCATGACGCACTGTGACAATGTGACTGCCCTCTATCATGGCCGCCGTGCATAAGGTCTATTGCCTAGGCAACTAACGAAAGATGACGTATTCACTTCGGCAGTATATTTCGACCCATAATTAAAATGTCGAGAAAACTGCCTCGGAGAAATTTCAGCCACATAGATGCAGTAATAATTGAAACCTGAAAAATCCATGCATGCTTTTTGTGTGTGAATGAAGGTAAAAAGGTTGTCTGCAGACAACTTTTTTTAAAACCCACCTTCAGTTAATATTGGGAATTTCTCTAACAAGGGTACCATTTTTATGAAGAAAAAAATTATGTGGTGTTTGTTACCATTGCAATCAACACTTTTAGTTGTTTTTCTTTTTGGTCAATTTGTTAAAGTAAAATTTTGGGTAACTGCAAATGATGTATTGGGGTTTTAAATGAACTTGACTTCCCCTGCAGAATGGCGTAAATATGTATGTGTATGCTTACCTGTTGATAGTTGCTAAATTTCCATTTTTTCCCCTTTCATCAGATGGTCCTTTGGTGTCTTATTGTGGGAGATCGCTTCACTTGGTACGTAATATGTAAAAAAATAAAATAAATAAAATAAAATAAAAATCTGGTTTTTTTTACGCCAAGTCCTGAAAGCAACATTCTATTTTTTTCCCCTGTAATTTTACTGTTTATCCAATTGTTTTGTCCGTAAAAATATGGATTCTCTATCAATGTCTGTAAAATTACGGAGCTCAGTCCTTGAATAATACTGAACTAAGCCTTAGGGCATAGCATATGAGTCTTTCCACAGTAAAGGGGCATTTTGGCAACACAGACCATATTTTCGAGGAAATACCTTTGTCTGGTCTCAAAATAAAAGAAATAAGTTTCAGTTGTTCTGAAGAGATAACTTGGGCCCAAAAAGGGTTACAAATAGTGTGACAACATGCCTTTCTAAAAACCCTGTGTACAAATTTCCACTATATGCTTATAACCGGGACGGACACTAATTGTGTAACATTTTAGGCCATCCAAGTTACGTGCATATATTGGAAGGTGAGAGCGAAATCCATTTTCTGGACAAATCTGAACGAGCTCCTTTAACGCATATGTAGAGTACTTACGCACACTTCTTTATTGTAATGGTTTCTTGCTTTAAAGGTGCAACTCCGTATGAGGGTATCCAAACTCGGAACCTGCTGTCTAGATTGGAGAACGGGTACAGGATGCCCAAACCAAGCAACTGTGAACAAGAAATGTAAGCCGACAAATGTACCACATAGCAATAAACATTTAGTCTGGTCAAGTGGATACTAAGTGTGCATGGGAAAGTACTAGATTGGTTCCCGATCCCTATAGATTGGTTCGCTTATTGCGAGAATATAGGGATCGGTAAAGGGCAGCCATGACGGGCAGAATTATGCCCGTGCGCAGATTTTGCATTGACATTTGTAACTTGGCCGTGCGTGTCGAACATATCCAATTATGTAAATAAATAAAGGGCTTGGCCAATTTTTAAATATAAAAAACACAATGCGCACGCGCAAAGACGACCAATTACAGATCAAGATGAAGCGCCCTTTACCTGTCCTTATATTCTCCTGTGTGGAATATGTGGACGGGAACCAGTCTAGGGAAAGTACATCAGTACACATGATGCTATTCACGCGAAACGTAACATGCAAAAGGATAATTACAGTAATTTTTGTTTGTTTTCCCCCTCTGGCACATTTACGCACATCGTACAGTTGTAAAATTTAGAATTTTCTTGGGGACTAGCTTTCAATTGACCTTTATCACGATGTTCCCCATAGTACGTGTCAAGCTCGATCACTGCGTCTGCGCGACCACGCGTAAGCTACAGTTGTTTTAAGAGAATCACCGTCTGCGCTGCACGTTTTTTTGATCGCGCTACGCGCGTTTCACTGTGATACACACAATGAACAATTTCTACACGGGGCCAAACTTTTTCCTGCAAGCCTTGCTTTGGTTACGTTAATTTTAATAGGAGAAAAGAGAAGATGGCCGCACCGTGATATCAAATTTGCCATTGAGAGCGAAGTTAATTGTGCATAATTTATAAAATATGTCGGGATGTCACCAAGTTTAATAAATTACATGATCCTACATCCGTAGACACCAATACGTGTGTTTCATTAACTGCAGTGAAACAGAAAAATTGTACATTTTGTCAGCCCAGATTACCTGGAGAAGAAGATGGCCGCACCGTGATATCAAATCTGCCATTCAGAGCAGAGTTAATTGTGCATAATTTATAAAATATGTCGGGATGTCACCAAGTTTAATAAATTGCATGATCCTACATCCGTAGACACCAATACGTGTGTTTCATTAACTGCAGTGAAACAGAAAAATTATCTGGGGCCAATTTCATGGCGCTGTTAAGCAGAAAAATTTGCTTAATGCAAAATTTGTTTGCTTTATTTAAATGGTTTAACAGTCAAAATCTTATGTGATGTGTATTGTACCGCTATTTTTGCTAAGAACACAAGTTGACATACAATTTTACCACTGTATTTGCTTGCAGCTATGATCTCATGCTTCAGTGTTGGCAGGATGTACCAAGAGACCGTCCGTTCTTCAAGAAACTGGCGACGACCCTCCGGACCCTAGATAACAACCAGAAGGAATCTGTAAGTTCTCCATTTGTTACAAAAATTAAATCAACATTTGTGAATGTTGTCAGTCATCCAGAAATATATTCAATTCGAACAAAAGATTTATCAAATCTGCACTTTTAATACTGATCGATGTTTGTGTCATTTTAAAGAAAAAAAGTGCTGATCAACTTCTCAATTTTTACCTGACGTTCTTGCGATAATTCGCTTTGTTGCTAGTCTTTCTATAAATTAGGGGTCCAAAAGTGTGACATTTGGTGTCCTCCGTTACACCTGATATGTGTTATTTTTCGTACAAAAATCATTACAATGGCTTTTTGTACTTTATGTGCTCACTCTTTGAGATGGAAAGTATTTAAAGAATGTGTCCTGAATTTACAAAACAAGATGTAAAATGCAACGGGGGACACCAACATTGGACCCCTAATTTATAGAAAGACCCATAGGTTAGTTGAGTTGTTTTCGGGCAGTTGATGAGCCTAGGCAACCTCTAGAGGGCACAGTAACCGGTAACAGCGTAGTGCCCAGTCCGGAAAGATACTCATGGAAATCTTAACATGTGTCTAGTTCATGCTGACGCAAGTCAGGTGGTGTGTTATAATAATATCAATTTGATTGTCTGCTTTTTACGCATGATCCGCATATACAGGCCTACACGTACATGCGCCCTCTGCCAACGACTGAGAATTTCAAGTATTTGATGATTCGCCCAGAGTTGGACGACAACTGAACGGACCCGTCAGAAACATTTTGACATTGGACCAGCCATGCTGAACGATATGTAGTATGGAATAATGTAGTTTTTACTGATGACATCTGGGTCGCGTTCAATAGCGCAATACGTATGCATACCGACAATACCTTCAACGGTGAAGGTATAGGAAAATACCCAATAAGCCAGTTCGGAATCTCGCGCGCGCAATGAACGTCTATGGAATTGTGTCAAGGTCATTTGAGATAAACACAGGTCATTTGAGATAAACACAATGCATACCGCTTTGTTTATCTCAAACCAAAGTCGGGAGACGCATGCGCAGTCGAGACTCCGAACTGGCTTATACCGGCGTTCGTATCGTGAACGCGCTCCAGCTTTTACCATCACATTAATTCATATATTTTAATTATTTAAATACTATATCAAGAACAAAGATAATATAGTGCCGAAGGCACAAGATAGACCACTCATTCAATAAAGTAAAGTACGAAAAGGTGTCATTTGGGTAGGCAAACTAGACGCATTTGTGTTGTGGCAAAATGTTACAGCATCAAAGATATGAAAAAATGGTTTAAAAGTAGAACAGGATGATTTATATGACTATATTAATTTGGCTGTAGTTTAGACTGGTTCCCGTCCACATATTCCACACAGGAAAATATAAGGACAGGTAAAGGGCGCTTCATCTTGATCTGTAATTGGTCGTCTTTGCGCGTGCGCATTGTGTTTTTTATATTTAAAAATTGGCCAAGCCCTTTGCTTTAGGCAATGTACTTTATTTACATAATTGGATATGTTCGAATTCTGCCCGTCATGGCTGCCCTTTACCGATCCCTATATTTTCGCAATAAGCGAACCAATCTATAGGGATCGGGAACCAATCTAGCTGTAGTTGTCCAACAACTTTACAGTATTAGGGAACAAATGGTTGTCAAAGGCGCTACCAGCATAACGGTATGTATCTCAACGTTTAGGCGGTTCCTGATAGTTGTAAAACGCATTGACATGTCATGTTGGCAGACATGGATTGCGCTATATATAAGAACTAGCTATTGCAGTGAAACTGGTCTATAGTGGCGACCCTCGGGCCCGTAAAAAACTGGCCAATTTATAGAGGTTGCTTAAGCATTATACACATGGCATTTGGGACCAAAGACGGGTGGCCACAATAAGCAGGTGGCCTTAATAGCAGGTAATAGTATTACTTTTTGCATAGTACGCAGTATTGACGGCTAGGACGCACGTCTCATTGTTCGGCCGATTGCATAAGGCCTTCGCTAATAAGTTAAACGTTATTTCTTGTTTTTAACATTTCTACCAATTTTATTTAACGACACCCAACTTAACAAAGATGAGTATACTGGGGCAATTTGACAACTTGTCTCGGTACTACAAATTCTGAAAAAAATAATTATAATTAACGACAAATCCATGAACACAGCTGGAACACAAATTAGAAAATTGCTTTTGAAGTTGGTCACTTTTTAAAACTCCAATTGAAAAACTCATTCGCCACTTTGTGAGAATGGAAAATACCAAAGATATTACTGATTCGTCACAGTAACATGCGGATTATTCGCCACTTTGAGACAAATAAGAATTACAGCGTTCTTAAAAAAAGTATTTTAGTTGGTAAGGATTTATTTGTATTAAAACAGACTGGAATATCATAAAAACACAGGAAAGTATATGCAGCTTATTGTTTAGTCTTTATTATACTGCTAGATATATAAAAATCACCGATTAGTTTTTTATCAAAATTATTTAAATTTGTAGAAAGCAATACGTAGAGATATGCATAAAATATTAACAATTAACATTTCAGGGATGTCATTTGTTTCGGTTTTTCCCAGTTTTTCTCTGGGACCACGCCCAAAATTGGAAAAACACTGAAACAGTAAAACAAAAATTACTTTTTTTATTAAAATCTTTTGGACCAAGTATAATTTGCATTTTTATAACAGTATACATATTCGTTGTACTGGCTTTGTGGCACAATAAAATAGTTCTGGGACGAGCTGTTTAGCGCCCTCATTGGCCAACATTTATAAGACACGTGACCACGGGGTCACGTCTTTTTCTTGTAAACGGACGTAAACACAATTTTTCCAACAGACAAGGCAGGTCTCGTACACTCATTTTATTTGTAAATTCAATTTTTGAAATGGATATACATGTATAAGCATTAACATAATATTTATTAATTATTCGTCTGGGGGCTTCCCCGGTTTAAACCGCCTGTTTACACGGTGTAAGGATCTTGAACGCCCCTAATGTCACTTTATTATAGACATACTGTACGTTATAATTGACATAACAGACAAAGGCACAAGTGTCGCTGGTACTTACTATGTACAAAAACCAGGCATGCTCCTTCGCAGAGGTAGGCCCGATTCTGTACTTGTGGTCAAGTACCGCATGTGGGATCATTGGCCGTAGTGGAACGAACCGTGAAAATTTGGTAGATTTTCGCAGATTTTCGCGGAAAGGAGGCACTGTACGATAACTTACCTGATGTGTATCTTCTGTAGTAACTTGTCTAAAACTTATTTCCAAATTTCTTACAGAAATTATCGTGGACCAAAATAAATTCATGCGATATTTATTACCTTACTGTTTTTTTTCTTCTTGTCAACTGATGAATTAAAATTTTGGAAAAACCAAACTTGGGATGAGGGAAAAATTGTAAGGGCCAAATCGGGATTCGAACCCGAGACCTCCGACTCACTACCAGTTGATCTATAAAGGCACAGTTGGTATACCCCGTCAGGTTTATCCCATGAACCCAATTTTTCTCCGGTGTTGCATGGTAGCGCAACTGGGCATAGTAACAAATGCAACATCTTGATGGTGCTTAATCACCATTAAAATGAAACGCCCAAACTTGGGAGTATACCAACTGTGCCTTATAGCTCAGCTGGTGAAGCGTCTGCCCGGTGAGTCGGAGGGTTCGAGTCCCGATGAGGCCCTTACGATATTTCTCTCTTATCTCAAGTTTGGTTGTTGCGTTCGTTAAAATTTTTAATTTTGTTAATCATTGCTCATATCGCCTTGTTCCTTTGGGACGCAGACAACTTCCTCGTTTATAATGGTACATCGAAGGTCAAAGTGTTTGCTTTGTTCTTTGTCCTCAAGATATTGACCGGTCAGCCCTTGCACACGGACAGGCAAAGGAGGATCATTGTCCGATTTCTGGGGGAATAAAACAAAAGTGAACTTGTCAAAAGGGTGTAAAAATTAAAGTATACTCTCCCAAAAATGAAATGCAATTTTCCTAAAATAATAAAGCTGGGTTGAAATCTCCCTTCACTTTCATAGTTTTCAACAGTATTCCTTTCTTTATATAGTCCTTTATGTACAAAGAACATTTTATTCAGAACTTCATCCTGGAAAGTCAGAAAACTTCAGACTTTTCACGCGAAACTGTAAACAAAAGGTCACGTCAATCAACTCGAGCTATGTGTGTGACGTCATAGCGAGGAGACACACAGAGCTGCTTCACTGACTGTGGTCGTGTACCTAGCTCCTCGCAGCAAACACGTACACGTTGTATGCACGCACGGAACCGCGGATTTTCCACAGAGTTGCAAGTGTTACCACCAACAAGTCACGAAGCTGGCAGTGTAACAACCACTGAGAAAATACACCAAAAACCTTTACAGAAAAATAACTGGTGATTTATGCTATGCGGAAAGCATGCAACTTGCTTTGCAAAATAGTGACTGTCTCCTCGCTATGACGTAGCGGGGTCAATGCATATCATTATGACGTCATCACCCCGTTTTTCATTTTAGCCTGTTGCCGGTTGACGAAGACGGTCTAGTTTTTCATTTTTCTCTCTAATATAAAGTCAGCAATAAAGATAAGAAAAACGCAACTTTATCAAGTAACATCCGTTTTATAAAATAACTTTCTTCCTCGTCAAGTAGCTTCAAGCTTTCAGCCCGGCTTTAATTCTTGATCAGAACACTTATCAGTGAAATTGTGGATAACAAGGCACTGATTGACAAATCACTTGGGAAACACCTTCAAAGACTGTTCCACTTCAGTGATTTTGTCCAGGTCCAATACATTTCCTGTTTCTGGAAGAATCCTGTAGTCGAGGCCTCCCAGAAAACCGATTTTGTTGGGTTTTCTGATTAAGCATGTGTGGAGTGGGCAGACCTCTGGAGTTGCACGTCTCAAAAACGTCTCTTGATGAGCAGGACCTCATGGAGGCACTTCGGGCAGAGTTGGAAATCCGACGCAAATATAAAGAAACACATAACCGCGCCGTGTGCACTTGGAACAAGGCTGTGCTTAAAGCCAGCCGTACACCTTGCATTTCGTCCGTGATCCGATCACGATAGCGCATGTGGTGGAGTCGCATCACAAGGTGTACTGGTTCTACAATGCGTTCCAATGGCGATGTGGTCACGATTTTGTGTACATGTCCGTCGCAACGCAATCGCAGAATTTCGAGCATGCTCGAAATTTGGCCTGTCTGTGCAATCGCAACGGAGTCGGAACGCAAGGTGTACGGCCAGCTTTAGACACAGACCAAGAGATTCCGGGAACCAGTCTATTCACTGTTGGGCACTGTGTTCGTCACGTGTGGTGACTGCTTGGCCGGGTTTTCATTGGGCCGGTCTCCGCGGCTTGGCCATCGCCGGCACGGTAAGACAAGCACACAGTTAATGCGCACTCAAACGCGCTTAATTAGTATATTTAATGTTTTCCAGTGAAAAATGGAATCGATTCCAAATCGAATCGCGATTCTTTTTTAAAATCGGAGTCGACTCCGAAAATGCTGGAGTCGCCCAATCTTACTCAATTACATTGAACACATTTTACCTCTTCGCAGCTGGCTCCGTCCTTCAGCAGTGGCCTGCCATCATGACAGAGACAGGTACTGTTGTCGGTGTCAAGGTATGCCGCCTGCGGACATGTACAGGTAAAGTTTGTTGGGGAGGGAAGGCAGAGATGGGAACAGCTATTGTTGATGCTGCAGTGGTTGGAGACGTCCGCTTAAAGACAGATTACATGATTGGAAAACTTTTAAAAACAGGACAACAGCATTTACATAACTAAAGAAGTATGTTGATAAACTGCCTTGTAGACATTTCAGCCACATAGATGCAGTAATACTTCAGAAAACATGAAAAATCCATGCATGTTTTTTGTGTTGAATGAACGGCAAAACATTTTCTCCAGACAACTTTAAAAAAAAAAAAGCACCTTCAGTTGGCAATTTCTCCCACCAAGGTACCATTTTACACGGGGGGAAAAAATCATGTGTTTAAAAAAAATATCTGTTTAGCATTAGCGCGCGCGTAACTTTGAACCGTGCGCGTCAAACCTTTTTTTTCCTCAAAAATACACCAAAAAAAGAAGAAAATATAATTAACGCGCGCGTTACTTTTAACCCTGCGCGTCAAATATTTTTTAGTGTTTCGATTGAAAACATGCCTGTTGGCTTCATGTCAACTTGACTTGCTTGGAATCCATTTACACCCCCT
The DNA here is from genome assembly GCA_037783545.1 of Henricia sp. BOLD:AAB3569. Taxonomy (NCBI): domain Eukaryota; kingdom Metazoa; phylum Echinodermata; class Asteroidea; order Spinulosida; family Echinasteridae; genus Henricia; species Henricia sp. BOLD:AAB3569. The sequence goes on from JBBELK010000571.1 coordinate 194,652, forward strand.
ACCACCCAAAAAAAGCAAGAAAAAAAAGCTGCGTCACCGCGTCATTTTTGGAGACTTCAACTTACGCTATAGTTTTTCTTTTTTTGGCCTTACCATTCCTATTAACACTTTCAGTCGGGTTTCGATACCGAAACTACTATTATCAGTAGTATCGGAGTTCGGAGTATGGTGTACCAAATGGTGTCCAATACTATAGACCATTCCCAGGACTCCCCCCCCCCCCCCCCCCTGTACACATCTGCCATAGCTGGGACGCAACTTTTCCCAGTGCATGGACTGTGTGTTTCGTGTTTGCCTATTCGCGCGTAATGCATAGTTCCGAGATTGCCCAGTTAACCCCGCCCCTTAGATACTGTTGCAATGTGCTCACAAGCCATCGCAAAAAAATTGTGACAACGTGGACTCGGCATGGAAAGCACAGATTCATTGGAGAAAACTCAAAGGTATTTATGTTTTAGGGTCGCCAGTTACCGTAGCACACACTGAGCGAAGGGCTAGTAATGCAGGGATGACATATATTCAACTTAAATTCACCCGGTCACTGGCGCATACAACATGTACAAACTGTATATGGACAGAAAATCGCGTGATTGTTTGTGATGCAATGCACTTTGACCTATGTGGGCGCTGTCTGCTAGGTCTGTTGTGATTGGTCGGCGGGTTCGGCTTAATTGACAGGTCGAACTATGCATTGCGACTGAATTATAAAAAATAATAAAAAAACAATTTCCGTCCAAGCTAATTCTGCATGGAAGGAATTTGGGGTGAAATAACGCACCGAAAACCACAGAATTAGCTTGGACAGAAAGTGTTTTTATAATTCAGTGATTTTCAGTACATCGTTTTACTCAATATTCCCTCCACAATACTTTTTCTCAAAGCGACGTGCGTCGCAATTATGCGCAAAAAGGCTGTGTGAATCCACTCTTAATCCACAATAAACGCGCAAATTGTTCAAAGTGTGGTCTAGTGGGTATGAAGCGGGACTCCCAATCAGAGGTTGGGGGTTCGAGCCCCACTTCGACCAACGTGTCTGTGTCCCTGGGCAAGGCACTTAATTCCAGTTGCCTCGTCAACCCAAGCGATATATGGGAAGCTGTTAAGGGGAATGCCACAATCTAACTGCTGATAGGGTTGTGCGCCTGACCAGCAGCCACCTTGTTAAAGCGAAATGGTTCTGGTGATTCCCTGATGGCAGCGGTAATAATGGTAACAGTGCCTTGAGCACCCTGCAGGGTGGATATGTGCACTATATAAATCTAATCATTATTATTATTATTAAAGTGACGACATAATCTAGCGGCTCAGCATCATCATAACACATGTAGTTCATGCACTGGCCACGTCCCAGCTATGGCAGACAAACGGAGGAGTCCTTGGTTACCGGATTAGTCTATAGACCGTATCAAATAGCTTCCATCTTGTGGGGCACCTTTTGTTACTTAAACCGTTCAACAATGTAAGCACAATATGAGCAACCATGCATGTTCTCAAGTAACAAAGAAACTGCCCTACAAGATGGCGGCTATTCGATACGGTCTATAGCTTTTTAGGAGAATTCAAAGCAACACAAACACATACGTCCAAAGTAAAAGTCATGGTCCTCCCCGACCGATATAAACATCGGAGCCTTGCCCAGGGGAACTGTTTTGATTCGTTCTCCAGTGAACTTGTTGGCGGAAGACAGGCTCTTCGTGTTCCAGTCACCCCAGTAGACCCTGTCCTGAAAATAGAAACCAAACAAAAAAGCTTGTATGGCCTGCAGAATAAAGCTGGTGATAAACAATATTAATAATTATTATATAAAATTAAACTTTCGCGAATGCTGAGAATTTCTGATACTGTGCAGTAGAGAGCCCAAATCTAATGTGGGTCTTTCCACAGTACAGGGGGCATTTTGGCAACACAGACCATATTTTCGAGGAAATACCTTTGTCTGGTCTCAAAATAAAAGAAATAAGTTTCCGTTGTTCTGAAGAGATAACTTAGGCCCAAAAAGGGTTACAAATAGTGTGACAACATGCCTTTCTAAAAACCCTGTGTACAAATTTTCAATATACGCTCGTAACCGGGACGGCCTAAAATGTAACACAAGTGTCCGTCCCGGTTACGAGCGTATATTGGAAATTTGTACACATGGTTTTTTAAAAGGCATGTTGTTGCACTATTTGTAATCATTTTTGGGCCTAAGTTATCCCTTCAGAACAACTGAAACTTATTTCTTTTATTTTAAGACCAGACAAAGGTATTTTCTGGAAAATATGGTCTGTGTTGCCAAAATGTCCCCTTTACCGTGGAAAGACTCACGTGCATCCACACTGGGCGCACCAAATCAGAAACGCAAGCGTGTCACCACTGACAAAAATCTTCCAAAAATCTTACGAAAAACAAAGCCGCTCACAAGACCAGGATTCACTTGCCTCATATATGCCAATGCCAAGAGGGCGTCTCATCGTATTTTCATTCTCAATAACAATGCGCCGCCCGCGACCGTCCAACCCAATGTACTCCATGCGGTCAAACATGCTGTCCACCCAGTACAGCCGGCTGGCCTGGTAGTCTAGGGCCAGTCCATTGGGCCAGATGATGTCTGAATCGACCAGGGCTGAGGGATCCGAACCGTCTAGCCCGGCCTTTCCAATCTTGGGGGAAACACCCCAATCGGTGTAGTACATGTACCTTTAGAGAAAGAGGTAAATTAAGGGGTGTCCACACTGTCGCGGAAAAATGTTCTTGCCTGTGTTATTGGTTTGTACAGCAGCTGGTATTCTGCTTGTGCGCGGCCTATCGCGACGCACAAAACCTTATGAGCTGGGTCAAAGTTCAACGTGCATCCAATGAGGTATCAGAGAAGCTCCAAATTACCAGTATTAGAAAGATCGGTGATTTGGAGATTATGCAAAACGGTAATGGAAACCCTTGGTATGAATTTGCATGTAGTCTACTCAAAAGTGACAAATTTAACACTTGGTTGCCCCAGCTTAGATCACAATCTCACAATTATCAGTTGAGAGATAATCTATTATTATATAAAATGAAGCTTTTGCGGACACCGTGCGTTTCTGTTACTGTGCAGCACAGAGCCCTGCAGATTCGATGTGCGTGCACGTTGGGCGCACCACGAACACGCGCGTACAGTAACAAAAAATACTGTAGTAGTACAACAGAGTACAGTAACGAAAAATACTGTACAACAGTAACAAAAGCGCATGTATTTGTAAACTGACGTTTTCAACACCAAACAGACAAAAATCTCGCGGAAATCTTTCAAAACAAAGCTTTATTTTATATAACAATAATAATATTGGATGTCTTTTCGGGTGATTTGAGAATATTCCGCACTCGTCATGAAAATACCGAACTCACCTTCGGCTCGTTCAGTATTTTCATGACTCGTGCTTTATATTCTCATATCACCCTCAAAGCCATCCAATACTATATAATTCCTTTTTGCAGAACCACTCAGTATAAACATAGCCCCACCCATATCTTGCCAGGCTGTGGAACACACTAAACAATTGATTTTTTTAATTTATGAACTTATATATTACCTTTCGGCTGGGTTGACAACGATGCCCCTAGGTTTGTCTAGGCCCCCTAGCACCACACTGGGCGGCCATCTGCCATCGTCCGGCACGACCTTGATAGACTTGTCACTGGTATCCACCCAATACAGGTTGCCATGAAACCAATCATACGACATGCCTTCTGTGGAGTTGGCCGTCGTAGAAAGGACAGTACGATTGTTGAGTTTTAAGTCTTGGACAAAGACGAGTCCTGTAGCTGTGTACCTGCGACGAACGCAAAAAGAAAGAACACAAGAATGCAATTTAGGGTCTTTAGTCAAGTCTAGAGCCCCTTCTGGCGATCAAGATAATATTTGATTTGATTGATTTGATTTTGATTTTAAACTTTATTACCGGTACATCCCAAAATGGGAAATTCATTACTCGCATATTGATTGCTTTCTGTGACGTAGAACATCCGGGAATGTTCGGTGGTCAACAATCACGCGCGTACACGCGCGCGCCAATAGACGCACATGAATACACGTCAAAAATACTCACCAGCATATTTTCATTCGAAGATGCCACACACGTGCGTTGCGATACGTTCAAAATATTGAGCATGCAGTCGGCTTGTAAACACGAAAGTGCTTCTACTTGATCGCGATTTTTAGCCTGAAGAAATACGTTTTTATCTTTATCGATACAACAGCCATGGCGCAACAACATAAAGCAAGGTTAAGCAACGGAGGTAAGTGCAACCAATTCGCTTTTCTTGCTCTTTTTGCCGGTTATCACTCGAGCCACGTGCGTCATGAAAAATTCCAACCAAAATGGTGGATGGAAGGGGTGACGTCACTGGAAAGCAATCAATTACATCCCAAAATGGAAAATTCATTACTCGCATATTTAACATTAAAACACCAGATAAAACTACAAACTCAAAATTACTTTAATAAAAATTACTTTAAAAACACATCATGGGGTGCTATGGCCTATTGGAAAGTATTCTGCCTACCTTTCTATGGTGCCTTTGCCAATGTCACCAACAAACATGTATCTGGATTTGAAATCGTAGGCGACACTGTATAAGTCCATCCAGCCGCCTTCTACATGTATGTCAGTGATGGCATCTGCCAGTGTTGGTGTTAACATGTCCACAAGGAGCAGGCTATCCTGTCCTGCGACTAGCAGCTAAGGTTAAAGAAAGGACAACCCATCAATGCCCCCAAAATCCCAGGGGTCACTCTGTATGCCGGTATGAACCCATGTGCATTCTCACTCAAAAAAATAGAGCTCCCCCCTATTGCGGAAAGACATAAAATATCCCCATCCCCTATTGCGGGTGCGCATGCATGCGTTTGAAGGCAAAAAATACCTCCAAACCCGCAAAATGTGAACGCACTTGCAAAAACGGTGCGGGGTAACAAATCAAAGAGTATCGTCACAGCATTTCCAATTCCCAAAGTCTCATTCGCCGCAATATTTACAGGATACCGTAAATGGCCCTTTATTTAGAGGGGAGATAGTCTATTGCAGAAATGTGCATTCTGAAGGGGGTAAGCCTATATTTGCTCTTTTGCACGGACCCACTTTTAAAGGAAAAAAAAAAAACACGCCTTAAACCCGCAAAATTTGGAACGCACATAGAGAGTGACCCACGGGCCAAAAATAATCACAAAAGAATCTGTAAGTAAAGGGTCACGGTGTGAATTCCTGGATTTTTGCATGGTCATACTTTGAGCTGTGTCCTGCTAAATGGGTCGTTCCCCGAAGTTAGGACACAGTGTGTGACATTTCTTCATTTCCACAAAATGGGAAATAAGCGATCAGTAAGTCGTCATCTATATAATGCTGGTGCATGATATGGTTGCTTTGCCTGTTCTGTGATAATTTTTGAGTCTCTTGATGGAGTTTAGCAATTTTGAATTATTTGACAAAATGATGGTCACTTAAAGGCACAGCATTGCGCACGCCCCAAATTCGTGCCACGAAATACGCAGCTCCATGATTTTGCTATGGAGCTGCGTATTTCACTGCACAAATTCGGCGCGGGCGCATTGCTGACGAGCCTGTGCCTTTAAGTAAAAGGGGACGGCAGGCCAATTTATCTCAATTTACTTCGACTCTGAAAGTGATCTTGTTGAATCCGACATCCGTGCTCAGTCATCCATGAAGGTATTCTGGATGTCTTGGTGTCATAAGAAAGAGGACACGGTGATGAATCGGGTAGTATTTTATTTTTTTTTAATTCTCAGCAATTACCACGTAATTAGCAATTTAATCTCGGTTTTTTTTTTTTTCAAGGAAACCCTGTATAGCCCCAACAAAATGAATTATGATATAAAATGAAGCTTTTGCAGATACTGTGCGTTGCTTATACCATGCAACACTGAGCCCTAATCCGATGCACGTCCACGCTGGGCGCACCAAAGCGCACGCATGCGTCATGCATCGAGTGAATGGATTACGCGTGTGTGCAACGCACGCGTGAGTACAGTAACAAAAAATTTAAAAACAGTTGTAAAACGTTGCATATGAACTAAAGTTTTCAACACCAAACAGACAAAAATCTTGCAGAAATCTTACTAAACAAAAAAGGTATAAGCTTCATTTTATATTAACAATAATAATATTGGTTGTCTTTCTGGGTGATATGAGAATATACCGCACTCGTCATGAAAATACCGAACTCGCCTTCGCAGCGTTTGCCCTTAACTTTGTTCCCAACTGGCCAACAGGGCCAGTTGGCTTAAGTCTTCACTGGCCCGTCGGCATTTCAAGTGGCCCGGTTAAAATTTTCGGTTGTTTTTTTTACACACAGTCGATCTTTAATGTTTGCAATAACCACATTTGAGTGAAAAAATTAGGAAAATTTGGTAGTCATGAGGTTCTCCCCAGTACAAGTTACTGTGTATTTGAACTGGACAGCCGGACCATTTGGCAAGGCTTTTCAACTGGCCCGAGATGATTTCGGACCAGTGCTAATTCGAACGCTGCTTCGGCTCGTTTCATATTTTCATGACTCGTGCGGTATATTCTCATATCACCCTCAAATCCATCCAATATTATATAATTACCACGGGTTTTGTTGGATAAGCCCTCAGACAGGTTCGTCCATCGACGTCAAGACCAAAGTACTCTGGGCAAACACACCGTGGTCTACTCGGCATATTTAAACAGTCCACCCCGGGGCATGGGATAGGTTCTGTCATACTGCACCAATCTTGAGTAGATCCTTGGTTGGGACGAGAAAACTTAAGAGGTTCAGAAAATGGCAGGAATGACTTCTTTCTAGCAAAAAACACTACCAGACTTGTGATGGACTCGTGTCGTCTGGTTCCCGGACAAAAAGATTCCCGACTTAGGTCCGGCAGCCGCCAGTATACATGTTTGTCCGCCATATTGAAACAGGAGGAATTCCTCCTTTTTCCGAAGGTTGCCCGAATGTACGTTGTACGTTATCGTTAATCGTCGGGTAGGATTCGTCATTGTTTCTAGAATTTGAGTTGACACCGCGTGCTGCAGCGTGTTTATTTATGATGATACAGACAAGGTTTGAATTTGATTTTTGATGCTATAATGGGCATGTGTAATATTTTAAGGTTAATATATTAAATTTGTATTGGCCAAATATGGAATAACCCCATTCAAATTGTTATGCACCTATTAATTGTTCCCCCCGGGCTACCCCACCTAAGAGTTGGGGATTGTCACTTTTTGCGTGACAAAATCCCCACCCCTGGGGCAAAATTTATGTGACAAAAATCCCCACCTTCGGGTGCAAAACATGCGCGATTTGCTATTTATGCACAGAAATTTGTATATAAATGGGTCAAAGTCCCCACCCCGGGGCACGAAAAACGCGACCAAACCCCCACCTAATAGGTGGGGCGGGGGGAGGAAGGGGGGAGGGGAAATTTGATAGGTGCATTATACACTTGTGCCGTAGCATGCAGCGCGCTTTGAAAATTAACGGTTATGCACAAATTTCAAAGACGATTTGACATGCGACCTCATTCCTAAACCAAATTTATGAAAAACATGATGCGTGCACATAACGGCGGGCATGTTTTGGTTTGTTGTGACGTCAGGGGGCCACATCGTCTATAGTTGGACGATTTCCAACCGAATGCAGTCTAGTCAACGATAGTTAGTCGTGTCTGGTCGACCATTTGGAACTAGCCAACATGGCACGGTCGCGCTGGTCACTGGTACCCTTCAGGTATTGAGTTGTAGCATATTGTGCGAAACCAATTGAGTAACGCGCTTACAGGTTAGTGCGCATGTGTGTTTCCAGGATGACGTTCGACCAGTGATTAACACTAGACAAGAATCAAACTTGCTCTTAGCCAACGGACCACTGCTAATTTTAAATACCTTCGCATTCTTCATCTGAGCCGTCTGCACAGTCCACATTTCCATTGCAGGTTTGTTGCAACGGAATACATCTGCCGTCACTGCGGCACTGGAATTCCCCAGGTGGACAACTAGTGGTTTGCGTCTGTTAAAAGCAAAAAGATGACGCAAAATCTGACATTTACTGGGGTGTTTCAAAGTTCATGCACTTTAATAGGCTGTTTGGGCAAAAACTGTTAGTTATTTCACCTGTTTTTATGAAATATCTTGTGTGCTGAGGGAGTATACCACTGTGCCTCATGGCTCAGCTGGTAAAGCATCTGCCCGGTGTGTCAGAGGTCTTGGGGGAACCTGAGGGAGTATACCACTGTGACTCATAGCTCAGCTGGTACAGCATCTGCCCGGTGTGTCAGAGGTCTTGGGGGGAAAACCCGAGAGAGTATACCACTGTGCCTCATGGCTCAGCTGGTAGAGCATCTGCCCGGTGTGTCAGAGGTCTTGGGGGAAAACCTGTGAGAGTATACCACTGTGCCTCATAGCTCAGCTGGTAGAGCATCTGCCCGGTGTGTCAGAGGTCTTGGTGAAAACCTGAGGGAGTATACCACTGTGCCTCATAGCTCAGCTGGTAGAGCATCTGCCCGGTGTGTCAGAGGTCTTGGGGGAACCTGAGGGAGTATACCACTGTGCCTCATGGCTCAGCTGGTAGAGCATCTGCCTGGTGTGTCAGAGGTCTTGGTGAAAACCTGAGGGGGTATACCACTGTGCCTCATAGCTCAGCTGGTAGAGCATCTGCCTGGTGTGTCAGAGGTCTTGGGGGGAAAACCTGAGGGAGTATAACACTGTGCCTCATAGCTCAGCTGGTAGAGCATCTGCCCGGTGTGTCAGAGGTCTTGGGGGAACCTGAGGGAGTATACCACTGTGCCTCATAGCTCAGCTGGTAGAGTATTTGCCCAGTGAGTCAGAAGTCTCGGGTTCAAATCCTGATAAGGTCCTTACAATGTTTCTCTCATCCCAAGTTTGGTTGTTTCATTTCAATGGTGATTAGGCACCATACCATATGTTGCGTTCACTTTTTTGGAAGGAAGGGGTTGGGGGAAGGGGTCGGGTATCAACATTTCTAATTACCTCGCAAGTGACACCATCTGGCAGTAATCGAGTTCCATTCAAACAGACACATTGATTCAAGTCCGAGCCCACGACGCGAGAGTAGTCCTCTGGACATGCGCAGGTGAAGCCGCGAGGGCTAGTCGTTGTCGGCGTACCGAGGCAGAAATGTGAGCAGATGTTACCAGCTTCTTCACAGGCATTGGTGTCTGGCGGCATAGATGGACAAAAGTAATATGGAGGTTTACCAGACTAATCTTTGGTTGCTATGTGGTGCATGCGGGAGGTGTGAAGTATCGATTTAATAGGGGCCATCCATAAAGTATGTACGCATGGAGGGGGAGGGGAGTCAGAGGCAATGTGTACACCAATGTTAAAGTCAATGGATGACGTGAGATTGGTTTTTTTTTTAAATATTATCCGACAATTTTTTTGTACCATTTATTCAACACAAAAACCATGCATGGATTTTTATGGTTTTTTGAAGTATTACTGCATCTATGTGGCTGAAATTTCTACAAGGCAGTTTATCAACATTATTTTTTAGTTATGTAATGCTGTTGTTCCTGTTTTTAAAAGTTTTCCAATCATGTAATCTGTCTTTAAGCCGGATTTTGACTTGACTTACTGGTTGTGCTACCCGCCTCAGTTGAGACAATCCCCATTGGTCTCCGGAGGCCTTCCACAACGACCTGTAGGTCCATGCCAGAAAACTTGTTGGCAGATAAAAGCGATCCCTTACTGCCGTCAGTCCAGTAAACTCTGTCCTACAAACACCATCATTTTGGAAAAATAAACTTGAATAGACGAAACCCAAATTAATCAATTTGAAACCTATCTGCACACTTCCGGGTTTAATAATGAGGGTCTTCGTGTCAAGCAACAGGGTCCAGTCCATCACAAGCCTTGGTATGGAAGGCATACCACATTTGAGTTGGGATTGCTTGGGATACAATACATATAGGGAATACCGTGCGTTCAACGTTTTCGGTATGCTGGTATGGCCAATACCGGCGTACGTATTGTGCTGTTAAATGCGTCCCCGGAATGAGCACTGTGGCCAAATAAAACCGTGAAACAACTTTACCCAACTCTAATTAACCACGCATCTGTTTCATAAATTTAAAAAAAACAAACAAACATATCGAACCTGATGGACAGCAAGTCCGAATGGCCGACGGGACATCTCGCTTATCAGCAGGTGTCTGCGGCTTCCGTCCGTCTTGGATGAATAGATCGTCCTGGAGCCGAGGTCCAGCCAGTAGAGCTTGTCCTGTGAAGGATCGTAGACTAGACTGATGGGCCACTGCAGGTCTTCGGTTACGATCTGCTCAGGGTTGCTTCCGTCCAGACCTGCCCGCCCTATGAAGGTGTTGCGTTGACTGTAGTCGGTCCAGTACAGGTACCTGTGGGTTCAATCCAAGTAAGGCCTTTTTAAACTATGCGCTATGTAAACAAGTTGAGCATGGAACAAAGGTTGGCAACAAAACGAGATAGAAGTTGATGTTATTAGGTGAATGACGTGACTCAAGTAAGACTAGCCATGAGTTTCAGGCATGAAAATTTTGTCCTAAAAACTGGAGGATTCTAACCAGCTACTCAACACTGGCCAGCTTAGACAAAGTTTGGTGGTGATTGGTCTACAGGTTAATGCACTAGCCATGTTGTAATGTACACCAGGGGCCAATTTCATAAAGCAGTTAAGCAAAAAAATTTGCTTAATCAAAAATTTGTTTGCTTTATAAAAATGGGTTGATAATAAAAATTTTACGTCAACTTGTGTTTTTAGCAAGAATAGCAGATATTCTTGTGAAAAATGCAAGTTGACATGCAATTTCGACTATTGGCTCATTTTTATAAAGCAAACAAATTTTTGATTAAGCAAATATTTTTGCTTAATTGCTTTATGAAATTGGCCCCTGTTAAAGTTGCTGCACGACCATATTGCTAAATCACGTTCTAGAAGGAATATGCATATCAATTCTAGTTCTAGGGATAAGTATAGGTACTCACCCATGACGTGGGTCTACTGCCAGTGCGCGAGGCACGCTGGTCCCTTCGTCTCGACTCAAGATCAGTTTGGAGTAGCCTCCGTCCCAAGGGGTGACGCTAATGGTGCCCTTACGGCTGTCTGACCAGTAGAGGTAGCGATGGACGTCGTCAAACGCCAGCCCGAGAACCGACGCAGTACCGGATACGATTACAGTGCGGTTACCCACGACCTTGCCTGCATAGTCAATCCTACAGGCGGAGTACAAATTTTGGGTAATTACAAATGATGTACTGGGGTTTTAAATCATGTTAAACTAAGTAAATCAATATAATTCATTTACGATATGAGATGTTGGAGGAGTCATTCAAATGCGTGCGCATCGAGTGTCTGTTTGTTTGATATGCCCATTGCGAACATGTGCGTTCAACTTGAAAGCCTGTGCAAGCGCTAAGTTGTGCAGATTTTTTAGGATTGCTCACGTTTGTTCCACACTTATTATTCTTATTACTACTTCTTTCTGGTTCTGAAACCAAGGATTCCTCAAAAGCGCCCATTGCACTGTCGCTCGCAAGCGTGAGGAAACCCATGATGAATTAGAAACGGCCAGAGACACCAGGGAATCCCCTTGCTCTTCACGAAAGAATGCTCTGGGATCTTTAAAGTGCGTTACCGATACCTAACACACTGGACCAATGGCTTTACATCCCTTCCGAAGGATGGAGCAAGTGTGATAAAGTGCCATGCAAAATATTTGTTTTTCCCCCTCTTTTATTTTGTTAGTCTTGCCATTTTTGCTCATTTCTCGGCGGCGGATCCGTAATCCAACGAATTCAAAAAAGGCCTAATTTGAAGTGAAATATGTAAATATTAACAATCTTTTGCCTGTGGACCACAATGTTTTAGATTAAAAAAACAAAAAAACCACAATAACAGTAATTATATTTCCTACCGTGTGATAGTGCCCTTCGATGTGTCACTGACATACATGGCTTCTTTGTGATACAGCCAATCATACGCTACAACCGTTGCGGTGGTAAACCCACTTATGGTCGTTTTCAACGTACGGAAAAGCGCATCGATGACCCTGACGAATCGCCCATTGGCTAGGAGGATGTCAGGTGGTGTGGGATAAGAGAAGACACACGTTGTTCCCTTCTTGTTCTCCACCAAAATGTATTCGGTCCCGGGGCAGACACAGGTGGCTTCAGTTTGGGTACTGACGCAGTCGATGCCAGGACAGGGGTCAGGGGTCACTTTGCAAAAGTTCTCTTCTGCGATCAGAAAAAGAAAAAAAAACTAATGACAGCAACAATGGTAAAAAAAAGTCCAAAAAACAAAAACAAAACAAAACACAAAAAACCCCAAGAAAAAACAAACGAACACAATTTCCCCATTTATTCATCCCAATTACTGGATTCTAAAAACAATTCAAGATAGAGTACGTGATTGGTATTAAACTCTTAAAAATGGCGTCATTTCCACTCGTAATTAAAAGCCTATGTCAAGAAAACTGCCTTGAAGAAATTTCAGCCACACAGAGGCAGTAATACTTTAGAAAACCTGAAAAATCCATGTATGGTTTTTGTGCATAAATAATTGGTAAAAAAGTTGTCTGCAGACAACTTTTTTAAAAAGCACCTTTAATTAGCAATTGGGTCTTTCTATAAATTAGGGGTCCAGCTTTGGTGTCCCCCGTTACATTTTACATCTTGTTTTTGTAAGATCAGGACACATTCTTTAAATACTTTCCATCTCAAAGAGTGAGTACATAAAGTACAATTCATACAAAATGGTTTAAAAGCCATTTTAATGATTTTTGTACGTAAAATAACACATCAGGTGTAACGGGGGACACCAAATGTCACACTTTTGGACCCCTAATTTATAGAAAGACCCACTTCTTGCATAAGGGGACCATTTTACACGGAAACAAAAGATCAGGTAGTGTTTGTTACCATTGCAATCAACACTTTTATTTGGTTTTTTCTTGTCAACTCGTGAAGTAAAATTTTGGGTCAGTGCAAATTATGTATTGGGGCTTTATAACAGTGGCTCGCATTAACGTTTTTTAAAAATAAAATGAGTCCAATGCGGACACATACCAACACAAGTGACGCCATCGTCCGCGAGTCGGTTACCGTTACTGCACAAGCAGGTTATCTTGTCTACAGCCAAGATGGCATTATCAGGGCAAGCACATGGACCGTTCAGAGATGGGGAATCAAGGCAGAGATGTGTGCAAAGATAGCCATTTCGAGAAAAGCAGTTAATACCTGTTAAAAACAAACAAACAAATCCAAGAAACAAATCCAAAAAGTGAAATGGTTGATTTCAATGAAGTGGCATATATGGTTAGATATTAGAAAGGTTTAGATGCACGTAAAACGCGAACGTAAAGTCAAAGTACTTTGAGCACTTGGTCGTCAGGCCAAACAAAATATATGGTGCGTTTACGGTAACGGCCTAAAAAAAATCCAGGTAGGTAGGTAGGAAAATAATTTTATTTTGTCATTTTTTTAAACATTTCAGTTCATGCATTTGCATGTTGTTTTGCAATGTTTGAAACTCACTATTAACACTATTAACCATGTTCATGTACAAGTGTAGAAAATGTTATGTTCCTTAGAAATTATTGCAAATAGTGCTCATTTAAAATTATCAACTTGAAAATTGGCAATAAAAAGTTTGAGGTCGGCAATTTGGCATCAAAAATTCCAGGTTACCGTAAACACACCATTTATTTTGTTTGGCCTTACTGCTTTGAGGAAATCTTAGAACAGACGAAAACAAAAATCCAGAAATGTGACTTTCGTGGCACAACAACAACAACAACAATTTAAGGTACAAGAATTCCTTGCATGTCTGGACATAATGTACCTTTCGAAGTATTATCCACCAAATGCGATTATATCGTCAAATAACAGTGCCCTAGACGTATAATTCCAGACCTGCAAAAAAATCAAGCTAGGTATAATCCATCCTCTTGCAACAGTGCCCCTTTAACGCACTCCCTAACTCCTGCGTACAGTGGCCCTGTTGAAACAGGCCCCATTTCGTGGTGGAACAAGCGACAGAAATCTTGCGCCTCTGCTGGACCAATCAGGACGCGTGTGCAGTGCATTGCAGCACGATTGCAGGCATTCAAATGTAACGCGCGCAGATTGTAAACACCGTGCATGCATGTGATACATGTACTCGGTAATGCTGGCCATTGTCCGCGTCGGCGATTGGCTGCTATTTAAAGCATACTGGGGAATCCGTTCCATTACATTCGTCAGCATGCATCCCTGTTATTAATTTGAAAAACTGCGGAGTAAATTAAGATCGTCGTTTGAAAGTTTGGTAGGAATGGGACAGTCATAAGGAACGGAACCCAATACAATTTCTGGAAAGTATAGAAATCGTTTCTTTTCGGCATAACATGACCGAATTGATTAAATTACATCAAAATGACTGGGGCGTGAGTTTGCTCCACATATTTGCGTGTATTTCCTCAGGGTATTGTTACGTCGCTTTGCAGAGTGGAAATTCCCTGAGTTTTTAGGATGGGTATAATCTTACCATCGTAGTAATATTCATCAGTCTTCAGTGTGAGAGAAACTGGGGTATCAGAGACATCGAACAATCTTTCTAGTCTTTCTCCATTAAACTTGTTGGCTGCATATACAGAGGAGCCAACACCACTAGTCCAGTAGAGTGTGTCCTACCAAATAAAAATCATAAATACCTAAAGCCGTGTTCGCACTGGACTTCTTTTTTGAAAGGTTTCACCGAGACGATGGTAAAATGGAAAATGGTCAAATTTCACCAAATTTTACCATAAATTTCACTATTCCAACATTTCAGGGACATCAGATATTAGAAAATGATTCTGCACCAATTAAGATTTGAATTAAGATTTTTGGCGTCCTTTTTGCGTAAAGTCAGTTACCGACACGTTTTTACTCACTGCTACAAAAGAAATACAGCTTCAATATACGTGGCTCCTAAAACCATACTGAGGAGATATCTCAATCATTCTTAATTACTTAGATATAACAGAATTAAGAATGCAAAAAGTGTGCAATTGTAACGTCAGTTACCGTGTTAATGCCCCTATGTATTTAAAAGAAAAATAAGCAAATTGAAAAAGTGCATATTTTTAAAAGTCATTTTTCTCAAGATGCAGAAATTTCAAATTTGGTAAACTGGAGTTAGTGTTTTGAAAAAAAAGATTGTTGGCAAAATCACTTATCCAAATCGGCTAATCTCAGGCAGAGAGAATTTTTTTATATACATGTATCTCATTCTTACCTGGAACACTGCCACTCCATGTAAATGATTTGCTGTATCTTCATCGTTGCAGGAAAACTCGAGAATGACTCTGCGATCATTTCCGCTCAAGTCAGAAGACTCCAACCTACAAAACATGGCATCTATCCAATACAATCGTTGGCCCTCGTAGTCCAGGGCTAATCCATTCACGCACCCTAAGTTGTCGGATATCAGACGCTCGACGGACAGCCCATTTAGATATGCTCGGCCAATGTATGGTGTATCTCCACAGTTACTCCAATACATGTACCTGTAAAAATTAAAACAAAAAAACAAAAAAACAAAAAAATATATATTTTAGGAATGAGCACCAGTCCCTTACACCCGTTTCATACTAGCGCACCAGAGTCACGCCAAACTAAATTATCCCAGAAATTTGAATTAAGTTCGACGTATGAAACAATTTGGAGCGACTTGATTCGCCAGAAGTAAAACAATCGACTGTTCCAGTCGGTCAGAACGACTGAAGAGCGACTTGGTTTCAGACGTCGATCTTTAGTGTGTGCACGGCTCGCATTAAGAATGCCGGTCTGAAACCAAATTTTAATCGGCTTAATACGATTAGTTCACCGCGACTCTGGTGCACCTGTATGGAACGGGTATTAATTTCTGTATCATTTGCAATGGCCCAGAAACTTTAAGAGCGAAGAGTAAGGGTGTCTCTGGCGGTCGGCTGTCAATGGCGCCATCACCCACCTATGTATCTCAATGTTTAGGTTGAAGATACTCGGACTCAAATCCGGACTCGAGTCCCGATTTTCGAGGACTCGGACTCGGCGAGTCAGGACTCGGACTCGGGCGGTAAGGACTCAGATTTTTTGGCCGAGTCCATCCGAGTTCAGTGAAACAAATATTTATACAATATTTTACAAAAAGTACATTATACAGTCGCCAAGTTTTTTTTGAAGTGTCTATTGTAATTTATTTTGGGGCCGAAAGTATTTCAAACGTGTGAAATAAAATTCTGAGAATGTAAAATAAATCATTTCTAGTGAATTCTACTGCTTAAAATAATGTTGAGCACTCGAAATGTATCTCACCTCCCAAAGAAACATTTTTCTCGACGTTAAGCAAACTTACGAGCTGCCAAAGATCACGGGCACTATCATTGACACTTGTACTTGAAATTGAAATAAGGACTCGGGACTCGGCCTGCTGAGGACTCGGGCGTTTGCTGGACTCGGACTCAAGGACTCGGACACCAAGGACTCGGACACAAAGGACTCGGACTCGGACACCAAGGACTCGGACACCAAGGACTCGGACTCGGACACCAAGGACTCAGACTCGGACACCAAGGACTCGGACTCGGACACCAAGGACTCGGACTCGGACACCAAGGACTCGGACACCAAGGACTCAGACTCGGACACCCAGGAGTCGGACTCGGACACCAAGGACTCTGACTCGGACACCAAGGACTCGGACTCGGACACCAAGGACTCGGACTCGGACACCAAGGACTCGGACTACAGCCCATGCTTGTAAGCTTCATGCAATTCAGCCTATGGGCTGTGATTTGAAGTTCATTAAATCCATTAAATAAATAAAATAAATAAATCAACCCACTGTGACTTTGGATCAACGGCAATAGCTCGGGGTTTGTCCAATCCCTGCGAGATGAGCGTCTTCTTATAACGTCCGTCCCACGACGCTACATTAATGGCGTCTTTGTCATCATCTGCCCAGTAGAGATTACTATTGATCCAGTCAAAGGCCATGCCGCTTGCAGTCGTGTCATGGGTGATCACTTGCTCGATAATCCCCCCATCAGATTGGCTTATCCTGCAAATTACAGATTCAAATTTTAAAGGTGCTTTCTGGCCATAATTGGGTGATTTGGGGATTGATCATAAAGGTACATTACCAATAATTATATGCATAATCCCTCCTGTACTAGGTGACCGTCTGGACCGGAAAAATAGACCATAGAGCCGTCAAAATCACAATTGCTAGATCAGAATGTTATGTTGGTAAGAGTTGAGAAGTTGATCAGAATTTTTTCTTCAAATTGACTCATCAAGCATTATCGGTAATTGCAGATTTGATGGAAAAACCCAAATTTACGAGCGAGAAAATTTCAAAATTTTGTGAGGAAATACTTTTCTCTCGGTGTTGCATGGGGGCGCAACTTTTGAATGGTGATTGGGCACAATTGCCAGAAATTGCGTTCTAAACTTTATACATGTATTCCCTACCTCTTAATGTCGTCCAGCACGTTATTGCTCGCATACACGCTTTCAGTTTTCGGATCGTACGCAACGGATACAACATTCTCAAGGCCGTCGGCATAGGCTTCCACCCCTCCCAGTAAGACATCCAGCTCTAGGATTTTGCCGCGACTGCCCGTCAAAAGTACGGCACGCGTTGGAAATGTGAACAGGCACGTGCGGCCATCAGGAGCCAGGTTGTACCGTGGGTCCGGACAGGAGCAAGTAAATCCGGGTTGGAGGTCGATGCAATCTATCCCGGGGCATGGGCTCGGTGTTTGCTCACACTCGTTGATGTCTGTTGACAAGAGCGCAAGCGTTAAACGAGCGTGTTCAGATTTTTCCAGAAAATGCATTTCGTTTTAACCTAAGAATCATATAAAATACCTCCCCAAAATACTATCCATGGGAAGAAAACAGGAAATTTGCAATCTCCAATTTGGATGTGGAAACGAAAAAGGTTGGTGTAATTACAAATTAGTTTACAAAACATCAGTGTTTTTTTTTACGATATCCTTGAAAATATACAGATTGAGAATGCGAAATTTCAGAATGGCAATGGGTAAAATATGACAAGCGATATGGTATCAAAATCTCAACACTCCAGTGGAAAAAGGGTGGTGGGGGTTAAAAAAAACGTGATCTGGACATGCTCCTTTAATGACAAAGTATTGGGCATAAATCTACCAAAATTGTTATGCCAACAGCCGATGTAACAAACTGCGTGAGACTGTGTAAGTTGCACCATTTCTTTTTCAAATTTTGGAAATCTGGATGCAGTAAAAAACAACTTGGATCCACTGGGATTCAAACCGCGACCTTCTGCTTAACAAGCAGATGCCCTACCAGTTGAGCTATGAAGCCAACTGGGGCCAATTTCATAAAGTAATTAAGCAAAAAAATTTGCTTAATCAAAAATTTGTTTGCTTTATAAAAATGGGTTAATAATCAATTTTACGTCAACTTGTGTTTTTAGCAAGAATATAGCAGATATTCTTGTGAAAAACGCAAGTCGACATGCACTTTCGACTATTGACTCATTTTTATAAAGCAAACAAATTTTGGATTAAGCAAATTTTTTTGCTTATAATTGCTTTATGAAATTGGCCCCTGGTGGTCTTCTTTCGAATGCTCCAAACGAAGGCAGCTATTGAGCAGCCAGTCACGTGTAGGAACATCAACTTCAGACAGACCCAGAGCTCCACATGGGGGACGATGGAGATGACATACATTGATGATATGATCTGCCGTTTGCTCATCCTCTCCATGAAACTTGTCTTTGCTGCGTACGTGCAAGTGAGGCTGCATTCCACTCACGCAAGCATTGTTTTTGTGCAATCGTCTATGAAAATCTGGGTACCAGTTTTTGGCAAACATTGCAAACGTTTGCAATTAATGTTCGCGTATTTGGAACGCGCGCAGCCCAGATAGAAATCCAAATCAATCAATGTTAATTTATGCGAGGCCAAAGGCCGAGTGGTATGTGGGACGCAAACTTGACGCACACACGCGCAGGTTGGGAAGTGTGTGCAAAGAACCACGGATACACTTGAAATACTTAGACGCATTACGCAGGGTATGACCCCCAGAAAATCGGAAGGGATACATAGTACAATGCCACGGATTCAAGTTTGCTTGAGGATAATATCTTATGCATACATTCTAGTGTAGTCTGGTGCAACTTTATATATACACAGCCTACCTTCGCATCCATATACAGTGAACTGGTACCCCATCCCACATTCACAGAAATATCCATTGGGGACGACCACACACTGTCTATCACCGCATCCGCCATTATCTTCACTGCACGGCTCTGTTGACATCAAACGTGCAGATTTCAAAACACTGCTGGTACCACGGGATATTATAATGAAATACATGTACAAATGCCCTAAACGATCACTGAACTCAAATTCAATCAAGTTAGTGAGGTGATTTTAATAATGATAATGGCGACATCTTATATAGCGCACATATCTATCTTGCGGGATACTCATGACGCTTTACAATATCATTACCCTGGTCATTGGGCACAACTCCCTGGGGAGTATGCAGCCCCAGCAGCCTGACACAAGCGCTCAAAGGCTGCAACCATTTTACTCCTGCAACACTTTTACTCCTGCAGCCGATTTCACGAAACTTTACGCAATTGCGCAAGACACTTATGCGCAATAATTTATGGCGTAAGTGGACTTGCGCAATTGCGTAAAGTTTCGTGAAATCGGCTACTGGGCGGAGAGAGGCAACTTATGGCAAAGTGCCTTGCCCAAGAGCACACGCACCATGGTCGTGGCCTGGAATCGAACCCACGACGGTAGAATTGGGCACACTGTCGAGTTCAATGCACTAAAACGCTCAGCCATATTTCACAAACAATTTGTGATGGTACATGTATTGGTCATCGCAGAATACTCCTGGTCAATTCTAATAGTTTTTGCGAAATACAAGTTTCATCGTCATTGAAATGAGATGATTTTTGTTAGCGATTTTTTGTTACGATATTTGCAAAATTTCATTTTAGTGATACCGGCCCCAAGTCAATGATCAAAGTCCCCAATTCTGCCATGGAATTTATACAACTTACGAGGTGTGCATTCAATTTCATCCTCTCCATTTGTACAATCGTCTATCCCATCGCAGACACCAGAAATCTGTACGCAGGCCGGGTCATTTGGACACTGGAAAGCATTTGGCCAGATGCATGCCGTTTGGTCCTCTTGGCAACCTGATCCTTCGCCCGTGCCGCTGGGGCACGGCAGAGATGTCGTCATTAGGTTTGGACACGTCTCTGGAGATTCGTCACTGTCATCTCCTGAAGAGATCCAAGAAGGAAAAAAAAGGCAAAAATTTCATATCATGTAAACAAGGCCTGACAAATGTTATTGAGCGCTTTGTATCAGCGAAGTTTTGTCCAAGAGGGTGAGATTTAAAAGCCACACCACAAAAAAAACCTCAATTTCAGAATCAACCACTTTCGACTGGCGTCCTCCAAATGTCTCCAGCGCTGTATAGACATTGGCTGTCAGGCCAGACTAGAATGTGTTTAAAACCAGGTTGGCCTGAATCGTCCATTCATAAATACCTTAGACAGTTTACGCATCCTTATTGTCCGAGAACACATCACGGTTTTAAACGGATGATAATAACCAGTGATTAAAACTGACTGGCTCGTGTTTCTGCCTGGAACACGCACACGCACACAGTCGCGCATTACGTACGCACTGTGGACGTTTCTTTGTATTCGTGCACTTAAGAGAATTGGTCGGAAAATCGTTGTTTTCTCCAAATTCTTCCCTCATCCACCCCAATTTTTTCCTAATCCATGTTTCTAAACTTTACTCCTGAACCCTAACCTTTTTTTTTTTAACCCTCCACCCCCCACCCTAACCCCTTTTCCCAAGTTTGGACAACATGACTGTGGACTTGAGCGAACGAGTGCAAGTCCACAATCCGTCACTTTTCCCCGCAAATTGTGGACTTGAATGGGTTTCGAGTCCACACCACGTACGCAAGGTGCGTACACACAGAAACTGCACGCTCCCGACAGCAAAATGTGCACTGTGACATCTACATGGTCGTGTGCGTGCTCGTACACAACACACCTGCATTACGCGTAACGTGCGCGATCGAACAGACAACTCGACGTACAGCTAGCGGTTTGAACATACAAACAAGAAGATGAAGGGGAAAAGTGAATGCAACGACAGGCTTATTTTGGTGAGTTTTACCGATTTACACATAAGAGGTATTTATGAATGGGATTTATTAAACGGATTTAAGACCACCCACGTGACGTGCTTCCCACTAATGCGTAAACTGGTATTTGTAAAGCAATTTAGTGCTGCCCTAGAAATGTTCAAACTTACGACAATCAGAATCTCCATCGCACAGCCATCTCTTCAAAATGCACTCTTTACTTAACGTGCACTGGAAGCGAGCTTCATCGCAGGTTGGCGTTGGGCAGCCGACCTCATCAGCTCCGTCATCGCAATCAGGCTCGTGATCGCAGACCCAGGCATTTGGGATGCATATTGGTTCCACGCCCGGGCAAGTGAATTGGTTCTCTGAACAAGGTACCTGCACGGATTCTACAATGTGAAATAGTCGTTAAAAAGTAATGCGTGATTATTCAATTTTCCCCTTTTAAATTAAAGGAGCGCGACCAGATTTTTCTAAAAATGGATTTCATTCTAACCCAACAATTATATAAAATACCTCCCCAAAATACTATCCATTGGAAGAAAACAGGAAATTTGCATTCCCAGTTTGGATGTGGAAGCAAAAAGGTTGGTGTAATCACTGCACTGCTTTATGTATAACCGGATAAATTAGGCCAATGAAATTAGATTACTAGTTTCTCGTCAGCGCCCGCATGTGATTTTGACCCCGCACCAAAACATTTCATTTTGCCAAAATTTCATTATTTTGCAAAAAAAGGAAAAAATCAGATGCAAACTACTCCCATGCGAAACGTTTCCATTTCAGTTGTGCTCATATTTAAAGATATTGCTCTTTCATATAAACCAGACATCTCCTTTGTCATTTCCCATGATTTTGTCATCTCAACTTGTTCCTTCAAACACAAGCTACCCGGTAACTATAACTCAATGGAATTGATACTGGCACCAAACCATTTCTGGGTGAGTTTAGAGCCTTAATAATCAGTTTCTAAATGGCAGTTTGTGTATGTGTAAAGGTTGTATTTTTCCTTGATTAAATAATGAATAATGAATAATGAAAAAAATCCCTCACCAAAATTTGATAAATGGTTGACGAGAAACTAGTAATCTAATTTCATTGGCCTTAGTTTACAAAATATTGGTGGATTTTTGACAATATCCCTGGAAATATAGTATTGAGAGCGTGAACATTTAGAATAGTAATGAGGAAAAAAAAGTGATCTGTCACCCTCATTTAAACAAAATGCAAGTGTTTAAGTGGAAAAAAACTGTTCAAAACATGAAAAATGTTGATAAACTGCCTTGTAGAAATTTCAGCCACATAGATACAGTAATACTTCAGAAAACCACAAAAATCCATGCATGGTTTTTTGTGTTAAATGAATGGTAAAAAAAATAATTTGCAGACAATTTATAAAAAAAAAGCACCTTCAGTTTCTCCCACAAAGGTACCATTTTACACGGGGGAAAAATCATGTGGTGTTTGTTACCACTGCTATCAACACTTTTAGTCAGGTTTTTCTTGTCAATTCATGAAGTAAAATTTTGGTGAACTGCAAATGATGTATTGGGGCTTTAAATATTGATAAGGTTTTCATCATACTACCTGCACACGTGTCATTACTCTCGTCCGATCCATCAATACAATCCAACTGACCATCACACTCCCATTGCAGGGGAATGCAATAACCCAGCTGACATTTAAACATATCCGACGGACAGAAAATGTCTGCAAAAGAAACAAAACACAGGAGCATTACTGTGTAAAAAAGGGAATGTCGGTCGTTTCGTACCCAAGTTGTTTCGTACCCAGTCGTTTCGTACCCAGGTCGTTTCGTACCCAGGTCGTTTCGCACCCAGGATTCATTGCACACGTGACAAAGGGTTCCAAATCCTTTTCTATTGAACAACAATGCTACTGTCAATCACTCTTGGTGGTTCACGGGACGGTGTTGACGGCGCTGCGGTTTGTTTTGTCTGATTTTTTAACCTGCCACTGCATGGTTTTTTTTCTTCTTGGAGCTTACTGTTTGGAGCTTACCCTGCGGTTTGTGGGTCTTTTGAGCTTGAGTTATGATCGACGTTGTTTGTCTTTAATATTGTAGCGTGATTTTCTTTGGTTGCTGGTTTTTTTTTAAAATTGTACTTTTTATAATTATCAAGTTTTGACTTTAATTAAAAACTGTCATAAAGTGCAATCCAAGAGTTTTTAAAATGTTCAATGCCTGAATCTACCCTGGTGTTAATGTTTTCACTCTTTTATAAGTATGAGTAATAAAATGCAAATCACTAGTTTTGAAATTTTTTAATGCTTTTCAATGTGTTCAGTTTGGCATTGTTTTGGCAGTAATAAAAAAAAACAATTTCGCATTGCTTAAAAAAGTAGGCTCAATTCTAACCTGTGGAGAAAACAAAATAAATGTAATTTTTTATTAATCATTAATTTCCGTTTTTATTCTGCCTTTGATGCAAATCTTGACCAATCTCTCTTGTAGATGTGTTGGTCCTGAAAAGGACCGGTTGTTTTGTTGTTGGTCCTGAAAAGGATCATGATTGACAGTGAAACAGACAGCCAGTACTGTAGGACGCAATCTTAATCCCTGGGAACTTGATACGTACATCTCTATGATGATGCCGCGCGTCGGTGACTAACAGGAGCGGGTTTGCATGACTGGCTTAATCTCCTTTGTGCATCATAATTGACTGGGTACGAAACGACTTGGGTACGAAACGACCAGGGTACGAAACGACTTGGGTACGAAACGACCAGGGTACGAAACGACCTGCTAAAAAGGGACTGTCTAAAGTTGTGAAAATGTTTACCGTTCTACAGAGCATAGTATTTTTCAAGACCCTGCCCCAAATAGTATGTACACAAATTATGGACTGATCGAGGTCACTCGTGCACGTCTATATGTCCCGAGGGGCACATAGGCCCAAAACCCATGGTGACCGAATTATGCGAGTCCATATGTGTTTTATAACACCCCTCTGGCCAAAATATAAATGCAACGAAATTATTTTGCCAAGGCAATCCAACAAAAGTATTTATCTAGGTTTTTGAACAAAAAGGCAGGATTTTGAACATTGAACCCTTCAAGGGTGTTGGCAACATCCGGAACGCCACACCCGGAACGCCCGGAACGATAAAATCCTGAATGGTAAAATCCGGAACGGTAAAATCCGGAACGGTAAAACCCAGAACAGTAAAACCCGGAACGCCCGGAACGAAGTGTTTCCAAAGGTCGCAGACACCCCGAACGGCCAGAATCGGTCTCTACACGACCTAGGATTCCACTGAACCCAAAAAATCCGAGATCCAACTGATTTTAAAGAAATTTTTCTCACAGCCCGTAATAGGGAATAGGGAATAGGGAGTGGGGGAATAGGGGAATAGGGAATAGGGAATCCTTTAAAATCCATTCGATCCCGGATTTTTTGGATTCACTGGGATCATTAGGTCGTGGACAGACCAATTCCGGCCGTTCCGGGTGTCTGCGACCTTTGGAAACACTTCGTTCCGGGCGTTCCGGGCTGTGAGGGAAATTCCTTTTAAATCCATTGGATCCCGGATTTTTTGGATTCAGTGGGATCCTTAGGTCATGTAGAGACTGATTCCGGCCGTTCTTGGTGTCTCTAACCTTTGGAAACGCTTCGTTCCGGGCATTCCTGATTTTACCGTTCGGAACTTTTACTTCTGTCAATAGACAACAATGCCCACACTCAAAAATGTTGACAACTTTGAACGGCCCTAAAGTTTAATCATAATATTATCAATCATAAATACTTTCAGTTTCCATAAATCACCTAGTATTACTTAGGCTGTTGAAATCTGATCTAACACGCAGGATCATAGGAAGAATAAACACACACATATCATCGCATCGCGACAAAACACATGCCGATTGTCGATCGACCGTTCGTCCGGTAGTGCGCCCCCTCTTGTTATAAAAGCGCACAGTGGCAACCGCCCTCTGTTGACGAATTATTCTCTCCTCTCTAAACCTCGTCCCCAGGGTGGTCGAGCATCCTTGTTCCTATTAAACTGCTACGCAGTAGACCATGGTCGCTCCTCTCTTATCGTCATGACATTGACAACGGTTTACACAGTCAGACATAGACTGGTTCCCGTCCACATATTCCACACAGGAGAATATAAGGACAGGTAAAGGGCGCTTCATCTTGATCTGTAATTGGTCGTCTTTGCGCGTGCGCATTGTGTTTTTTATATTTAAAAATTGGCCAAGCCCTTTGCTTTAGGCAATGTACTTTATTTACATAATTGGATATGTTCGACACGCACGGCCAAGTTACAAATGTCAATGCAAAATCTGCGCACTTACTAAAACAGAAATAATAATACTAACCACGTAACGGGCAGAATTCTGCCCGTCATGGCTGCCCTTTACCGATCCCTATATTTTCGCAATAAGCGAACCGATCTATAGGGATCGGGAACCAATCTAGGTCAGACACAGATTGCGACTGCTTCACCTGAGGCCAATTTCATAAAGCTGTTTAGCAAAATGTTTTGCTTAATCAAAAATTGGTTTGCTTTATAAACATGGGTCAGTAGTCAAAATTGCATGCCAATTTGTGTTTTTCACAAGAATATCTGCTATTCTTGCTAAGAACACAAGTTGACATAAAACTTTGACTATATATTAACCCATTTTTATAAAGCAAACAAATTTTTGATTAAGCAAATATTTTTGCTAAACACCTTTATGAAATTGGCCCCAGTTCACTTCATCAGTCATGTCAGTTCATGTACTGATTATTAATAAAGCAAAATGTATTTACAGCCCTATTCCGTCCTATTTTGTATCATAAATCTGTGTTTTTCTTCGTACTTACGTCACGATTCCAAACTGTCATACATATGTTTTACTGCTCACGGTTACTGGGACTAGGTGATGTCATTACACCGAGCTTTACACCACAGACCCGCTCGCGAGCTCGGGCAGTGGTGGGTGCCACTGGGGCAGACTCGTGTATCACGTGATGGCTCAAAGAACGTTCCGGTGTACGTGTAAGTTACACGGTTTAAGCATCTCGAACGCCCCCTACTGAATATTTTCACGCGCTAATGCGCATAAATGCGATGTGGAGAGTACAGATGTCATGATAAATATAAATCTGTGGGAGAGACTTAGGTGGGAACAGACGAAGTGAAAATCACACAATTACAAAAACCCTTACTTTCTAAGTTAATTTTGTGGTTTTCACTGCGTCGTTTCACTCCAATTTCTCTTTGTACCAAGTTTTCCTGATGAAAATTAACTTGCCCCATATGCAAATAAGTTTTGTAACATGGTGTCGCAACCTCGCAGGCAGTGGCCAGATGTGCAATATTATTTCCTTTAAACTCACCTGTGCATTCATTTTCATCTGAGAAATCAAGGCAGTCTCTGTTTCCATCACAATGCCACGCGCTTGGGATACAAAATCCATTCGATTGGCATGTGAACTCCGATCCAATATCACAGGCTGCAAATAGAGGGAAAATGCAAAAGGCTTTAAAGTTGCACTCTCCGATTTCAGGCCGATTTGAGCGTCAATTCTTTTTAAAAGCTAAATTGCTATTTTTCTAGAATAGAAAAAGTTATCAGCTTTCATTTGGTACAAAGAACGTAAAAATCCGTCAAGATTAATGCCCGGAAATAATAGGCCCTGTCTTTATTCGATAGGCCCTGTCTTTTATTCGACAGGGTTATGACGTAAATGTAGGCCTACATGTGCACGTACATGGGTACATTGTACACATACTATGTACATTATGAGCGTACGCGCCCATGTACAACATGTTAAGCCCGTTCCAAGAAAAAAGGCTTGTACATGCATGTGTCTCCAATTCCCGACGTCGGAAATTTAAGTGTTTTAAAAAATATTTTTTCGTTACAGAGACACGTAAGCTTTCTAAATTCGTTCGCTTGTGTGAATTAATTTTTAAAGATCCTTTCACCTAAACACGGACAGTGCAACTTTAAAGGAACACACCGGCTTACTGTTTACATAATGTAGCGATCTAGCATCCTTGACAATAGTTTTTCGATGGTCGTTGTGAAAAAAAGTTATCAAAATGTCACGTAATTAACTAGAAATGTTTAAAATTAACAAAAGAGACCAAATGTTGGGATATAAGTATACACATGTGGCCTTTTTCCAAATCTCGACTTAGGCTCAGGCTCAGCCTCCGGCTCCATTTGCTTTCGAGCGCGTGCAGTTTCTTTGTGCATGTGCGTGTTCCGTATACGCGCTGGCTAGGCCACAAACGCGGACCAGCCGGCCGGGCATTATCACTGGTCATTATCGCTAGTTTAAGACTGCCCACGTGACGTGCTCTCAGCCAATAGGGATGCGGTAACTGCCTAAGGTATTTATGAATGTTCAGCATGAACAACAAATTACTGTTATGGCTTACCTGCGGCGGTCCATGCGAACGCAACAGAGAACAGCATCAGATGCAGAAGTGCCATGGTTTCAATAGTACATATCGGACCGATAAAAACCCAAACCCTGGTCACCAACAGACTAAATGCGGATATTCACTAAACAGATGTGATTTATATATTGAATTATTTTAAAAATTGGTCAAGGCCGGCTAGACTATTCTAAAACGGAAATTCATGTCTCTGAATCTTGTATTCCCATATATGATAGCTTTGCTGGTGTTTATTTTAAGGTGCATTGCACCCGGAAGCGGATATATAACATCCTTTTAAAGTTAGAAGTTGGTGAAATTTAGTTTTATTCCTGTCTCATGTCCAACAAGTATCCGTCGCCGCGACCTTACGAACTGGCATTAAAGGCCAATATATGTAATTTGCAAGATAAAACCATTTAAGGGGAAAACAAAAGCAGTAATTGTTTTCTTGTCAACTCATGAAATAAAATGTTGGCTAATTGCAAATAATTGCTGTGTTCAGACGGTCACAACCCCTCGAGGGGTGGAGTGTCAGATATAAACCTGTATAACCACCCCCCCCCCCCCCCACCTTCGAGATCCGCTCGAGGGTTTGACCTCCACGTTTTGCTCTAGGAAACTGCCTCCGTGTGGACATGCCTAATATATAATGGGCCTCGAGCGCGCGCCTCCCGAGGTTAATAATGCCAGCACGTATAATTTACGTTTTCATCGCCTTTTTTTCCGATTAGGGGAACGTCTATGGAGATCGTGGAGATTTATCGCGACAATATTCTTTAATTTGTCACTTGTATCTCTTTTACAAGCTTCCGAACGTCACTAAATTATTTTACGGAACACCTTAAAGGGGCACATCCTTGGTTTCAGTACCAGAAATAAATAAATGCAAGGTAAACGTACGATGAGCAATAATCCTTAATTTTCAACAGGGGTAGAATTTTCGTATTTTTTTTTTCAGAATTTGTTTCTCTAGTAACCGAGGATCAATACAATACCTTTTTATTCTCGTGAAAATCGGAGAAATAAACTCTGATTCCCCCTTTAAACGTCTTTCCGCAATTATAATGTGTCGGTGCTTCCGGAAATAGTCGCAGGGGAATTGATCAAATTCTGAATTAATTTCTCAAGGGGAATATAATCACACGATTGGTTGCACGCTCGACCGAAATGAAATATGTGGGACAGAACTAATTATAGCACACTGAACAAAATTAATTTGACAAATCTGTTGTCAAAGAGTCCCTTTGTTATCACGACGAATAATCTATTGCGTTTTAACACCGTGCCTTAGTTTTAATATCAGATGCTTCGACAATTAGGCCTATACATGCCTTTGTTTGAATGTGGAATGATCGAGGTTCTACGATGACAATGTGATGCTGGAACGAAAATCATCAGCAAGGAACGACTTGAACAAAAATCAAGAAGTCAAAGCACAACACTTGGATTTTGTCCAGCTTGGCGAATTCAACTTCGACACGAATTAGTTATCTTCATGATGACAAGTCAGCAACAGGGATACCAGTGTGGCGAAAATGTCACCGGAGGCGACTCGAATCAAAATGCTCGCAACCCTGCGATTGTGGCAGTGGACACCATCATCGCCTGTCTGAGCGTGTTCGGTAACGGCCTGGTCATCATGGTTATGCTGCCCAGGCGTCGGGTCTTCAACTCCACGACAAATCGTCTCATCCTACATCAGTCCGTCATCGACTCCATTGCCGGCGTGGTCTACTTTTTCTTTCAAGTTGTCATGCCTCCCCACATTTCCGTATCCAACGACAGCAACACCCTAGACCAGTTCCTCTGTAAATTTATCCATACGAGGTCTCTAGTTTGGTACATGTACGCTACGTCCACATACAACATCGTCGCCATATCTTTGGAGAGATTTGTGGCGACTTGCTATCCAGCCAAGTACCACAACTGGAGCAAGTCCGCAAGGCTGAAATACACCGCAGTCATTCCGTGGCTTATTGGGTTCATTATCCCCTCAACCATCTGTGTTCTTTTACTCGAATCGCGACAGGGAAAATGCAGCCAAATTAGGAGGGCACCTGCGTGGAACATAATCTTTAGCCCTCTCTCGATTCTGATAGACTACTTACTGCCCATGGCTATCTTAATTTTTGCGTACACCAGAATCCTGCTGACGCTGGCCCATAAACTTGAAAACCGCCATGACAACGCTATTGCCAAAGCTAAAAAAAACATCCTCGTTACAACAATGTACATCGGAATTTTGTTTATAATTTGCTTTACGCCGAATAAAGTGTACGCAATCATAATTATTTTGCGCGGTTGCGGTTACAGATACAACACAACTTTAGTGCAAGTGTTTGCTGAAGTTGCATCCTGCAACTCGTTTCTGAATCCAGTCCTATACTGCTTCAAGTACAAAGAATTCCGATTGCAGTTGAAAGCCACCACACATGACATGGAGACTCAAAGGTGAGACTCCGGTAGGCAGGTACCAAGTAACGACTAAAGACCGCCAGCTCACTGTCAGGCCACTGGTTGCGAACTGATGTTGGTTACAGTATGTCGCTGAACCATAAGCAGAATAACTGATGCAGGGAGGGCCATACTAAAGGCGACATGTACAAATGTAGGTTTATGCACAAATGAATGGGGCTTGGCTAGCGGCCCAGATTTCCCAGGGTCGGCCCGACTGGTGAGTGAACTCAACATTAAAGGCGATTATGCTCCAATGGAGGCGGGGGCGGTACGGGTCGAATGACGATTATATGGAGTTTGAGCGGAAGTGACTTAAAGGCGTTTTATTGCACTTTCTTGTAAACGTATAACTACGAAAAAGATGAACACTGACGCAACGCAAAAGGTCAAAAAAACAATTTGTATAAATGCACCATGACATTATGACGTCAGATTTACGTATACGCATTTCTGCGGGAGTCCCGGGAAACCAGGCCTTGTTGCCAAAGAAAAGCACATCACATGTAAACATTGAAAACGAGACGTCAATAGGTTTTATCTAGCAATATGTCACTCCATTCCAAGTTTGATCAACTGATCTGGTTTTGTGTATTGATTTGAGCGAAAAATAAAATTACACTTTTAAATAAAGTATGTAAATTAATTCCATACACACCAAAAATTACACATTGTCAACGTTATATAGAAGCTAGCGAGTCCATATATTATTATACACTTTACGAGATAATCTTACATAAAAATGTGCATAAAATTTTCGTGTACACGTATACTGCAGAGAATTACTTGACAAGAAAATGATAACCAAATCGTCGGTCATCACTAACTGACACGCAGTGCCACTTCAGCGCTCGCCCCGGGTACAAAATGACGTCAGCACGTAAATTGTGTTTTCACGAACTGACACCCATCGTGTTTCGGTCAAATTTTTACTATATTAGTAAAAATTAGTAGACTGTTAGTAGTCCTTCACTCAGCGTGTGCTATAACTGTCGACTCTGAAACAAATACATTTGAGTTTTCTCCAATTAATATGTGCTTTTCATGCTAGTCCACTTGCTTTAGTATAGTGCGTTGTGTATAGCCATTTTTGCGATGGCTTGCAAGCAAGGCATAGTAACGGTAACTAAGTGGGCGGGGTTTGGGCAATCTCGCAACGATGAATTTAGCCTTGGTTAGGCGTTCATGGTAGCCCGTGCGTGAGCTCTGTGCCCGTATCTCTTCGAGCCATTCGCTCGTACCCAGCGCGCCTTCCAGCCAGCGTAAACAGCGACCTCATGTGACACGAGTTCATGCAAATTAGCTTGATACCGCTGAAGCTAATTTGCATGAACTCGTGTCACATGAGGTCGCTGTTTACGCTGGCTGGAAAACCCACAGACATACGTAGAGCTAGAGGGAAAACCGCGCCACTATTAAATAGCTAGCTCACGCGCGGGCTACCTATGAACGCCTGACCAAGGCTACGATGAATTCAGCTCTCGAGAACGGAGCATTATATTCCCGCTGACCGCTGTGGGGCATTCTTCGTGGCGTTTGAAGACTT
The DNA here is from genome assembly GCA_037783545.1 of Henricia sp. BOLD:AAB3569. Lineage (NCBI taxonomy): Eukaryota > Metazoa > Echinodermata > Asteroidea > Spinulosida > Echinasteridae > Henricia > Henricia sp. BOLD:AAB3569. The sequence goes on from JBBELK010000571.1 coordinate 226,248, forward strand.
TATAGAAAGATTTAACTCACCATTAAAGGGGCGTGTCCAGATCACATTTTGGAGCTCCCACCCCCCTATTTTTTCCATGGGTGTTGAGAATTTGATAACATATCATTTATCATATTTCTCTCATTACAATCCTGAAATTTCGGGTTCACAGTTCGTATATTTTCAAGGATATCGCAAACTAAGTAAACTAATTTATCTGGTTCCTTAAAGCAGTGCAGTAATTACACCAACCCTTTTGCTTCCACATCCAAATTGGATATTGCAAATTTTCTGTTAACTTCCCATGGATAGTATTTTGGGGAGGTATTTTATGTAATTGTTAGGTTGAAACGAAAACCATTTTCTGGACAAATCTGAACATGCTCCTTCAATCAATGTCACATTTTTTGTATACACCGTCTGATTCACACAATAGCACATGATTTGTAAAAATGTCCATTCGTTGTTGTTTTTTTAAAACCTAACCACGGCTATCAAGGAATTGCGCAAACTTTGAAAATTACGTCAATTGATCATGTATTTTTTTCTGGATACAAATTTAGTAGATAGATTACGCAATTGTATTAAAGATTGTTTCAAGATTACGCCAATAATTAATTCTCTGCATTGTTAATTAATTAAATGACTTTCATCTGGAGTTTTAAGTGTTGCCGTTACTCATATCAAAAACACCAAATCTACCAAGGTAGCCGTTTGTTGAGAATACGTCCAAGGTACAAACAGGCATCCCAAAAATGAAGAAATCTTTTTATTAGGTGTGCTTTACTCAAATGGTTCTTTTCTGTCTTGTACAGCACGTACGGTTGCGCTAATTTTCACGTATTCTAAGAAGATTTCCTATCAGGAATCGGGATCTAGGGAAACCTTGATCTATGAGGTTGCCTGGTTTGATCTGGACATTTTTTGACACCCTGTATAGGTCAGTGGCCCGTACCACTGATTGGTAAACCCCACCGATCTCTACATTAAACAGCGGAACCTATCTGCCCTTTTGATACAGGCATAGTAGCATAAGGGTCTTTCTATAAATTAGGGGTCCAAAAGTGTGACATTTGGTGTCCCCGTTACACCTGATATGTGTTATTTTTCGTACAAAAATCATTAAAATGGCTTTTAAACCATTTTGTATGAATTGTACTTTATGTACTCACTCTTTGAGATGGAAAGTATTTAAAGAATGTGTCCTGAATTTACAAAAACAATTTGTAAACTGTAACGGGGGACACCAACATTGGACCCCTAATGTATAGAAAGACCCATATAAGTCGCGCAGGCTAGATTGAGTTTTTGCGACCATAAGAGGAAATCTGCGTCAGATCCACGCTCATAAAATGCCAAAACACAGTGGAAATTTCAGGCGGAGCACTGACATTCCAGGCGGTATCTGGGCACTGCCAGGGATTCCTATTGTGTTTTTGTATTTTAATGACCATGGATCTGCCGCAGATTTCTCCTTAGGCCTATGGTCGCAAAAAAAATCGACCTAGCCCTGCTTAGCATGCGCGACTTTCTGCAGAGCGACTCACATATAAATGCTTTCAACTGTTAGTATTTTGATAATCTAGCTCGTAAAAGTGGTCCTATTTTGGACGCTGGTCTGTTTGGGAAATTTCATTCTTCCAGGGGCAGTTTTATTTCAAACGGGAATTAGTGAATACAAGTGACGGACTTCCCCTATAAAATAGACTTGGTTCCAAGTCCGAGATCGTGGTTTGTTTTTCGTAGCGCCCTCTTGTGGTTTGTGAAATGTAGGGACAGGGAACTAGTCTATTCGGTTCACAATCTCCAGATTGGGAGACGGAATATCAGGCCAGGTAGAGCGACAGACAACAAAAGCTCGAGTCACGTAATGAATACAGTGCATGCTCAACAACCATGACAAGCTTATGTTTATGTATAACGTCTGTCGCTCTACCTGGCCTGATATTCCGTCTCCCCTCGAGATTGTGGACCAAAATAGACTAGTTCCCTGTCCCTACATTTTACAAATCAAAAGAGGGCGCTAGGAAAAACAAACCACGATCTCGGACTTGGAACCAAGTCTACCTATAAAATTGAACAGAATTACAAAGATGAGATGTTAAGAAGTGTGCTGCTTTTTGTCCCGAAACGATGCGAGAGTTCTTAGTATTTTAAAATGATTTTTGAATATTGAACATTTAATGTTTTTTCCTATGGGGCTCTATTTAGTGTGGAGCACCCTATACACTGTACAAACACGGTAGTCAAATTTGATTAGAAAACAGTCAAACATTGCACCCAGCTGACCCAAAAGGCATGGTTACTATATAAATGACTTGAAATATAAACTCCTCAAAAAAGTTCGGAAAGTCAAGTTTGGCTGACGATTTCTCTCTTGTTACTAAATCATGTCCCTTGAATTTGGTATCATTGGAAAGCTCCGTTATTCCTCTTTACAGTGATGTGTCATTTGTTATGATTAATCAATTGGGGGATGTGCAGTATAGCGGAATACAGGGGTGGGTGGAAAGTGAAATGTCACAAAATTCACATGCTATTGTCATGCAGTGCATTCCCCTTCTGCTTGGAGGATGGGAATGTGTCAATACACTTTTTGACAATATAGCAATGCATTTTGTGACATTTCACTTTACACCCGCCCCCATATTCAGCTGTGCTGCACATCCCCCAATTGCTTAATCATAACAAATGACACATCATCGTAAAGAGGAATAACAGGGCTTTCCAATGATATAAAATTCAAGGAAAATTATTTTGCAACAAGAGAGAAATCGTCAGTCAAACTTGTCTTTTCCGAACTTTGTTTTTTTGATGAGTTTAGTTACTAACAATGAATCTGACTCCGCCTGATAGGCCTATCTACATGTATTTGACATTACGAGGATTCTATACAGTCACCCTGATTGTAAAATCTAGTCAGGACTGATTTTCAGTTGCACCCAGCTGACCCTTTTTTCAAGTGTTTCTAAGAGTGTGCAGCCGTCTCCAAGTTTACTACAGAGATTCGCATGGCTCAGAAAATTTCCACGTAGCCTTTCCTTGTGTAGGTTGAGTATGCAGTGATACACGCTTGACGACGTTGGTCTCAGCCTCGGAATCCTCGTACACCATCAGTTGCTCGCGGTAGCCTGAGCTACTGTTGGTGATGCCTACCTTGAACTGACCAGCGTCGTACATGATCCGGAAAGGAGATGACGGCCCAAACACCACGCTGTGACTTACCGTGGCCACAAAACCATCGACACCAACCTTGTAGATGTAAGACTCCAGAGGACTGGGCTTCAGCACTAAAACAAAAAAGGAGACAATACTAAGTGTGTACATCACTTTTTTGCCCGCCTGCCCAACTTGGAAAGAACTGTGAAGTTCATCATGGCTTCAGACCTTGTGTACAAAACATATGACATAGCCTACAGGCTGAAAATGTCCTCACAAAATTTTAAAATTTTCTCTCCTAAATTTGGGGTCTTCCATCAAATCTGCTATTACTGATGCTTGACGAGTCATCTTAAAGAAAACAAATCTGATCAACTTATGAACTCCTACCCAATACACGCTCTCAATCCGTATATTTTCAAGGATATCGTAAAAAACCAACCGATGTTTTCTAAACTAATAAAGCAGCGCAGTGATTACACCAACCTTTTTGCTTCCACATCGATATTGGAGATTGCAAATTTCCTGTTTTCTCCCCATGGATATTATTTTGGGGAGGTTTGCTCATGTTTTATGTCTGGACCAACTTGAAACTGGTCTGGACCAACTTGAAACTGGTCTGGACCGACTTGAAACTGGTCTGGACCAGTTTCAAGTCATGTGATTCGAGCCATGTGACCGTTTGAGATGACAGCCTCCAGTGACGCTAAAGACTGGACGAACCCTGTCGCAATGTTTTTTGGCGTCTTCACCGCGACTTATAACTTATCTTATTATAAAGTGCAGAGGCACTAACAGACAGAGCCTTCCCTGTATAGTCCATGCTTTTTAAGCGGGGATTTTTGTTTTTATTATTTCCCTCAAATTTTAACACAAAACATTGCCAAACTGCACCAAACAAAAGTTTTGCGAAGTTTGCTTCTATTTGCCAATATATGGACACACAGAAAAACATCAGCAACCACACCTGTTTGGTTATGTTTGCAAACAAAGTTTGCAAGTTAATTAAATTATAAATTCGTTTTTTTTTTTGCAGTACTTCTTTCCGATTTGTTAAGTGCACGCGTATAGGGCGCGGTTTCACGCTGTCACGGGTCACTAATTAAACCCTCCCGTGTTTGTCCTCCAGATCGGGGAGAGAACAATAATACGTGCAGATACGCACGTGCATAGCTGCTAGCAGAAAAGTATGAGGCTCTATTGTTTACTTCCCGATCTGGAGGACAAAGATTAGAGATGTTTAGTAACCCGTGACGTGACAGTGTTAAAGATAGTATACATGATTGGTAAACTGTTACAAATAGTTTTATCCCCCTGTGTGATTGAAGATATTCATGATTAAAACCAGCTCCGTACTTTGTCTAACTTTTGAGAAAACGGTCAAAAAAGGGTTTGCAGTCATTTCGCCCCAAAACCACTTCGCCCTGGACCATTTCGCCCTGAACCAAGGCCTGTGCACAAAGTGGTTTTGGGGCGAAGTAGCATTTGGGCGATGTAGTGTTTGGACTAAGTAATTTTGGGCGAAATGGCACTTGGTTTGGGGGCGAAATGGCACTTGGGCGTAATAGTTTTGGGGCGAATTAAATTTTCGTCTCATGAGACGAAAACTAATTGTTTTACTCATTTCTCAAAGACTATAGCACTTTAGACAAAACAATTTCAGGGGAAGTTTTCTACGGTCATCATGTTTATATTGTGTAAGATAGGCGTAGGCCCTAAATCTGTGAACATTTCTGATTTTCGAGATTACCAATGATGTATACTGCCTTTAAACCGCTCTATCGAGTAATTTTGACGAACTTACCAACGCCATACCGAGTTTTCTTGGGATCTTTGAATCGTATGCGCACGAAACCAGACGCCTGTACAACGGTGAACTCCAGTCGAACTGGATACGATGTGAAGTTGCCATCTTCCGGGATGTAAACCCTCACCCCTTTGGTTGTCGTGTATTCGCAAGGGGTCGTGGGCACACTGACCTTTTCTGTAGGGTGACAATTTTAATACCGGTTCTCTGAATTACTTCACTTCAATATGAGCGAATTTGTACATTCATATAATTATGCGCTTGCGAATAATTCCTAATTTACGAACTCGCTTATAGAGGAGTCCCTTTGTCACAATCATGCTGGGTATAAACGATGTGCCCTAGCGTCACAGAAAACCAAAACATGCCCGGTGTTATGCGCACACATCATGTTTTACATAAACTTGGTTTAGGAATGAGGTCGCATACCAAATCGTCTTTGAATGTTATGACCTTTGGCATAATTACCAAACCAAATTTATGCAAAACAGGATGCGCGCGCATAGCGACGACCAATTTTCAACAGAGGGCGGTTTAGATATAAACAAAGAGCACATAATTGCATGAAAGCAAATTTCCAATCAAAATCCAGTATAATCACCAACCTTGGGTACATTTGGCCGCGAGCGGTTTCTTGCTCAGGACACGACCGTCGCCACCAATGACAACCTCACGTGGCTTGGCCAGGCGCGCGGTGTTCAGTCCGCCGAGCCGAACGCTACGGCAGCTACACGGGTCTGAGATCCCGGGTACTGACCATATAGGCTGGCCCGTGTCTGAATGCGGCTCTTGGCCCGTGAAACATTCTCCGGAGCCAGCTAATGCTGAAAAGAAATATAAAGTAAACTCGGTTTGAATTGATCCAATCTTGTTAAATTACGCGATTTAAACTAGGTAAACCTTTAAATGTTTCGGGAGTGACAACGATGTTTTTGAAAAATATTTGCGACATCGCAAATATTTGCAAAGATATTTGCGAAAAGATGTGGGACATCGCGAATATACATGTATTTGCAAAGTAGGGTTGAAGTCGAGTCCAGATATAAGATGACCGAGCCCCTAAAATCACAACTCCGTCACAAGTAGCAAAAAATGAACACACACAAAAGAATGCCTTTGTTGGAGTTCACTTGAAAAGCTTGAGACTTGAATTAAGACCCAGGGACTTGTGATGGCTTGTGAGGACTTGTGATGGACTCGACTACACCCCTGTTGAGCCCGTTGCAAAGATATCTGTGATATGCGATGCTCCTTGCACGCTGCACCATACTTCAAGTTTTTGCGACTGAAAAAATACTTTACTTACCGTACGAAGGCGCCAACGCCACGAAGACCACAAGCACAGCAAAACCCACAAGAATCATCGCAAAAGCCTCCTCGCCTCCGAAGTTGACGTGGAAACTGACCTATTTATCTTTGACGCTGCGATACCAAAGCCAAACTATAGAGTACCATCGGTGTGTTGCCAAGGTTACTGGGTCTAAACTAAAACCAGTGAACTGTTTCACTGCGCTTTAGCAATGGAAGTTTCAGATTACCAGCGATTGTTTAGACCTAATTACCAACGAACGTCATACTTTAGTAGTCTACTTTATTAACTAACGAAAAGCGTTCGGGCGACTTTGGTGTATTGTTAAACCTCACCCAAGGCTAAGTTGCGATCCGTTTTGGTATCATAAAAGTATTAATATCAGCACGGATGGTTTTTCATTAGGTGTTAAATGAAGAATGGTCTTCGACAGTTCCACTGGCCGTTGCCATGTCAACGTATCCACCGTCACACAGATTTCTAAAGGTTTTTATTAATGCAAGCGGTTTAAGACAAACTCATTTTAAACTGCACGGCTATTTTGCTTTATAGTAAAACTCGGCTTTTTATTGGGCCTGTGCAACAGCTTATCTAAATGTCGACGGAGCGTCCCCATCCAAAATAAATAGAGTCTGCTTTCAATATACCAATGATTAATATCACTAAATTTTACTAGAGCCATGTCAGTTAATTGCGCTCTGTTATGCTTATTTTTGAGTTGTAGATTACTATCTGTAATAACGATACATTATATGCATCCTTTTGTTCGTTTTATTGCAACAGAATACATAATTGGAAAACTTTTAAAAACAGGCACAACAGCATTACATAACTAAAGAATAATGTTGATAAACTGCCTTGTAGAAATTTCAGCCACATAGATGCAGTATACTTCAGAAAACCTCAGAACTCCATGCATGGTTTGTGTATAATGAATGGAACCTAATGTTGTCCCGGGCAGGGTGTCCGCGGGTTTCAGCAAGTCTTATTTAAGACCTTTTTTAATGCCTTCTTAAGACCAATTAAACCCCCAAAACAGGAAAGAATTCCATACTCGGCCACCACAGGCCAAACACCTAGCTAACAATTTATTACTTATTAATGCTTTCCAAGGCCTTAAATTTAGAAAATTAATTTAAGACTTTTTAACACCCGCGGACACCCTGCTGGGTTACTTTTTGTTTTCTCCAAAGCATGAAACAATAGGAGGGCGCACTTAATTTGATTTTATTATATAGTATAAATTCAAATTAACCCTAACTTCCAAGGGTGTATGTAAAAATCATATTGATTTTAGAGGAGCGCTAGGGTTAATAGTTCTGTCTCTTTATTATAATTATACAACATGCATGTAAATCAAATTTAGAAAGAAATACAATTGTTAAAAAAAAAAAAAAAAAAAATCATACCCAAATTAAATTGCGCCCACTTCTATATTTCATCTGTGTGAGGGGTTCCCCCACCCCCCGGCCGGTTAACGGTCGATTAAAGGAACATACGACAAACATGTCTCATTGCTATTAGTTATCGGATCATAATTATCCATCGTTCACCTCATTAACATATTCCTCCCATTGCACTCGTAAACATTAATTATTTGTATAATATTGGATGGCTCCGAGGGCGATATGAGAATATACCGCACGAGTCATGAAAATACTGAACTCGCCAAAGGCGAATTCGGTATTTTCATGACGAGTGCGGTATATTCTCATATCACCCGAAAAGACATCCAATATTATTGTTATATATAATTAAGCTTATACCTTCTTCGTTTTGAAAGATTTCCGCAAGATGTCTGGTCTTAAAAACTTCAGTTCTTTTGTTACTATTTTTTGTTGCTGTACTCGGGCGCGCGTTGCGCGCACACGCACACGCACAGTGCATTCACTTGATGCACGACGCGCGCGTACGCGTGAGCTTTACAGGAACTGCCAAATATCTATTAACGTAAACTTTCGGTTCTCTTGTAGTTCTCACACAGGAATTATATCCGACGCCCATTATATAGGGCCCGTCCAATGTTGCAACGTGTACTTACTAACCCGAGGTTTACAGCAGTACTGCTTGTGCTGCGATTTGAGCCAACTAGCGGCTCCCAGCAGGGTAGAGCAGCCGGAGATAGAGTTGCAGCATCCTGTACCGCCGATATTGGCTACGCCGCCCCAGGACAGCCCCTTCCAGTTATTGTAGCTATTGCCATCGATGTCGTACTTGACGTAATAATTGCAAGCCGTGGTGCGCCCTCCGCGGGTGATGGTGCATTTGCGGTGGTTCTCGCCGATGATGCCAGGGTAGGTGGCAATGGCCACGAACTGGGAAGGGGTGTAGCTGTCCCAGTTGGTGCAGGAAAAACCTGGCAGAATTATAAACAGTTTAATGCAAAGTGGTTATCAAAGCTTGAAGGGAAATAATTGAGTAGTTGATCATGCCCCCGATATCAGAAGTGCTCCTTCCGACATAGATACTAAACTCAACTGATATAAGCTAATGACCCCAAAGCTAAATTTTGCTCCGCCATCAATTATATTTATCCTCAAAGAAAAAGATCCCTCTTTGCCCTCTAATACACGGTATATAGAGATGTAATTTCTATCAAAATAGTAATTTGGAACTCTTTCATGACCCCCTAACATTTTGACCATTCTTAACATTTTGAGCAACCCAGAAAAAACATCTATGTCGGAAACAGCACTTCTGATACGAAGGGGGTGTGGTCATTTAAAGGGCGTGGTCATTTTTGGGTACTTCTCCCCGGATAGCGAATTTGGCACACATCCCAAGTTGTTCCTTGGGGTCAAATTAGCTTATATCAGTTGAGTTCGGTAGTACAGCTATGACGGAAGATATAATAATAATAAAGCATTTATAAAGCGCACTTGATCTGTAAAAACATTCAAAGGCGCATTCAAAGTAGCAAGTTCTGATAAGAAGGGGCGTGGTCATTTTCAGGTACGTCTTCCCAAGTAGCAATTTTGGCACACATCCTAAGTTGTTCCTTGGGGTCATATTAGCTCATCAGTTGAGTTCAATAGATACAAGTTATGTCGAAAGCAAGACTTCTGATGAAAAAGGGGGCGTGGCCACCTTTAAAAAGGCGTGGTCATTTTCGGGTATTTCGTCCCGGATAGCGAATTTGGCACATCCCATATTGTTCCTTGGGGTCAAATTAGCCAAGATCAGTTGAGAAATCCTCTTAAATGAAGTGCATACTAAAGTGACCCAGGTCCTAGACTACATTGCATGCACTGCAAAAAGTTGACATTCCATGGTCATGTAGAACTGTGAAAATGTCCACAACTTTGGACGGCCGGCCCCTTATCTTCTCACTGGATATTATATGACAACGACCGTATACATGTACTTACTAGCCCGAGGTTCACAGCAGTACTGCTCGTGCTGCGATTTGAGCCAACTAGCGGCTCCAAGCAGGGTATAGCAGCCGGAGACGGAGTTGCAGCATCCTGTACCGCCGATGTTGGCTACGCCGCCCCAGGATAGACCCTTCCAGTTATTGTAGCTATTCCCATCGATGTCGTACTTGACGTAATAATTGCAAGCCGTGGTGGGCCCTCCGCGGGTGATGGTGCATTTGCGGTGGTTCTCGCCGATGATGCCAGGGTAGGTGGCAAAGGCCACGAGCTGGGCAGGGGTGTAGCTGTCCCAGTTGGTGCAGGAAAAACCTGGCAGAATTATAAACAGTTTAATGCAAAGTGGTAAAGCTTGAAGGGAAAGAATTGAGTAGTTAATCATGGCTTCAGACCTTGTCTACAAAACATATCACGCCCTTTTAAATGACCACGCCCCCTTATCAGAAGTGTTCCTTCTGACATAGCTCATGATAGCTGTACTATACTGAACTCAACTAATATAAGCTAATTTGACCCCGAGGAGCAACTTGGGATTTGTGCCAAATTCGCTATTCAGGAAAAGTACCCGAAAATGACCACACCCCTTCTTATCAGAAGTTCTACTTTCGACATAGCTTTATCTACTCAAAATTTCCAGAATGGCCATGATGCTTAGGGGGTCATAGAAGAGTTTCGATTTTCTATTTTGATATATTAGAGAAAATGGCCAACAATGTTATCCATTACCATGGATACAACCTACATAGGAACTGCCAAATATTTATTAACGTAAACTTTCTAGGTTTAAATTATGTGCGTACATATCTATTTCAGGTTTTCTAGTAGTTCACTCACACAGAAATTATATCCGACGTCCATTATATATAGGGGCCGTCCAAAGTTGCAACGTTTACACGGTTTTACAAAGAGTAGAAGGGGGAGGCGGTCGAAAGCAGCGTAAGACTTTAACATGCACTGCAAAATGTTGACATTCTATGGTACTGTAGAACTGTGAAAATGTCCACAACTTTGGACGGCAGGCCCCTTATCTTCCCACTAGATATTTTACGAGTATGGCCCCCGGGAATGACTGTACATGTACTTTGGTAGTTCCCAAAATTAGGGGTCCAAAATGTTTGGTGTCCTAGTTACGTACGACACTCTCTGCTTCAAAAATCACCACTTATGACCACACATTATCAGTAATGGACTGTGGCTTGTGATTATAGGGGGCAGCATCATTTTCTTCAATATTTTATTTTCCGATTCCTGAAAAATATTCAAAACAAAAGACCGTAAAGGCTTATAATTTGTTCCATGGTATTAAATAGGAGTTTGGTGTCCCAGGTTACCTACGCCAATGAAAATTGGCTGTAGAATGAGTTTGCATTAACCTTGGTGCCACATCTACACACAAACATTAAATTTGAGTGGCATTTGTTCAAATAAAAATAATTAATTTCTACTAGGAAACCACTTTCAATCATTAAAAACACTTGGAAATCTTAAAAAGCATGTCACACTTTTGGACCCCTAATTTTGGGAATTACCCACTTACTAGCCCGAGGTTCACAGCAGTACTGCTTGTGCTGCGATTTGAGCCAACTAGCGGCTCCCAGCAGGGTAGAGCAGCCGGAGACAGAGTTGCAGCATCCTGTACCGCCGATATTGGCCACGCCGCCCCAGGACAGACCCTTCCAGTTATTGTAGCTATTGCCATCGATGTCGTACTTGACGTAATAATTGCAAAACGTGGTGGGCCCTCCGCGGGTGATGGTGCATTTGCGGCCGTTGTTGCCAATGATGTTAGGGTAGGTGGCAAAGGCCGCGAACTGGGCAGGGGTGTAACTGTCCCAGTTGGTGCAGGAAAAACCTGGCAGAATTATAAACAGTTCAATGCAAAGTGGTTGTCAAAGTTTGAAGGGAAAGAATTTAGTAGTTGATCATGGCTTCAGACCTTGTCTACAAAACATATCATGCCCCCTTATCAGAAGTGCGACTTCCGACAGTTTTATCTTCTAAACTGTAAGAGCTACATATTTTCTGGGTTGCTCAGAATGGCCATATGTTTAGGGGGGGGGGGGGGGGGGGGGGGGAGGGGGGGGGGGGGGGGGTGGGGGGTCGGTCATAGAAGAGTTTCTATTTTTCTATTTTGATATATTAAAGAAAACGGCCAAAAATGTTATCCATTACCATAGATACTACCTACATACAGGAACTGCCAAATATTTATTAACGTAAACTTTCTAGGTTTAAATTATGCGAGTACATGTGTATTTCAGGTTCTCTCATAGTTCACTCGCACAGGAGTGAACCGTGAGAGCGTTTGGAATTGGCGTTGTTATGACTTCCGTTAGTGTAAACGACATTAAGTAGCATTTTTTTAGGGGTGGGAGTGGGGGAGGGGTGCGTAGGCAATGCAGCATATCAGCAGTATGGATTAACACAAATAACTAGATTTTTGAATAATGTGCACCAGGCTAGATAGTCGGTGGATTTTTTCTTTTGAATAATTTTAACCTTTTAACTACTATGAACAAGGTGAAGTACAAGGAGCAGTGAGAGCGACCTCACCTTAAAAATAAACAATTATTATACCATCATCATATTGCTAGACAAAGCTAAGAGAAAATTTTGCTCCGTCATCAAATATAATTATCCTCCAATAAAAGATTCCTCTTTGCGCTCCAATACACGATAGAGAGACATATTTTCTATCAAATAGAAATTGTAAACTCTTCTACGACCCCCTAAACGTCATGACCATCCTGAACATACAGAAAATACAACTATGTCGGAAATAGCACCTTTGATAAGATAAAAATGCAAGACGCGCATGTTTTGCACCCGTGGGTGGGGATTTTGTCACCTATATTTTGCCCCAGGGGTGGACGGTGCATAAATTGAGGAGTGGGAAATGTTTGAGTCAGTCTCGTATGTTTTGTACACATGGTCTGAATTGTCATGTAATCAATTATTTCCAATACTTCCTTTTTATTCCTCTTAAGCTTAACAATTATATCAGACGTCCATTATAGGGGCCGTCCAAAGTTGTCAACGTTTTCACGGTTCTACATAGAGTAGGAATGGGGCGGGGGGAGGGGAGGGGGGGGGGGGTCGAAGGGGGCGGGGGGAGGGGGGAAGGGGTCGAAGTCCGCGTAGGACTTTACACACACTGCAAAATGTTGAGATTCCATGGTTCTGTAAAAATGTCGACAACTTTGGACGGCCGGCCCCTCATCTTCCCACTGGATATTTTATGAGAATGACCCCCGGGAATGACCATACACTGTACTTACTAGCCCGAGGTTCACAGCAGTACTGCTCGTGCTGCGATTTGAGCCAACTAGCGGCTCCAAGCAGGGTATAGCAGCCGGAGACAGAGTTGCAGCATCCTGTACCGCCGATATTGGCCACGCCGCCCCAGGACAGGCCCTTCCAGTTATTGTAGCTATTGCCATCGATGTCGTACTTGACGTAATAATTGCAAAACGTGGTGGGCCCTCCGCGGGTGATGGTGCATTTGCGGCCGTTGTTGCCAATGATGCTAGGGTAGGTGGCAAAGGCCGCGAACTGGGCAGAGGTGTAGCTGTCCCAGTTAGTGCAGGAAAAACCCCGGGAAAACCCTGAAAGAATTATAAACAGAGTGGTTGTCAAAGTTTGAAGGAAAAGAATTGAGTAGTCGATCATGGCTTCAGACTTTATGTACAAAACATATCAGACAGGCTGAAAATGTTTAAGCGTTTCCTTACAAAATCTTACATTTTCTCGCTTCTAAATTGGGGTTTTCCCATCAAACCTGCACTTGCCAATGCTTTGAGTCATTTAAAGAAAAACATGTTTCAACTTCTCAACTTATGCAAGTTACAACATAATCTATAGTTTGAACCGAGATTATGGTTTTTGCAAAAAACTGAATGGGCAAGATCATATCAACAACAGATAGTTGCTCAAAGTGTGATACACCTAACAATGAAAATTGGGCACACACCAATGGTGTGTGCCCAATTTCCAGCACACGCTAATATGCATGGCGGCCATGACAGAGGGCAGGTTTTAATATTCAAATGATGTGACAATAGACCCACAAAGTGCCTACTCGTGTATGACGCAATGTGACTGCCCTCTATCATGGCCGCCGTGCATAAGGTCTATAGACGAACAAACACCAACAAACCTTGGGCATGGACTGCACAGATAACTGCACACAACACGGCTACCGTGACGAACCAGCTTACACCATGGCTCCACATCATGGCTCTGCATGCAATGATGCGATGTCGATAGCTGAACTAAAAAATGGTGTTTTATAGTTACTTTCGTATCACCAAGCTAGAAAGCATCTAGCGGAACCTGCTAAATGCAGCTCTTATATAACCTGCCGACGACCATGGCAGGAATTCGGCGATTGGCCAATCATACATAATGCAGCACAATATGTGGAAGAGGGTATCCCTCCTACCATTGTCCCCCATTGTGACTTAAACATCCAAGGAATTTCCAAGGAATTTCTTTCAGTTTTTAGGGGGAGGCAGTGGGGCGGGGGTGTGGGCGGGGGGTGGGGGGCGCGGTGAAGGAGTGGGGAATGGGGGTTGTTGGGTGGTGTTGGTGCGTTAACAAAAGGGAACAGTGTGTTGAGGTCTGCTGACATCGCAAAATAGCGGCATTTCGGTGGGAAGAGGCGAGCCATGCGTCTTGGTATATCACAAACTTTAGATAATATTCGAGAAAATTATTGTTTGACGCTCTTTAAAAGATCACATTTTTGAACGCCCCCATTTTTCCCATGGGTGTTGAGATTTTGATATCATATAATGTGTCTTATTTTTCGCCATTACCATTCTGAAATTTCGCGCCCTCAATCCGTTTTCAGGGATATCAGATAAACTAAATTTATCCGGTAATACATAAAGCAGTGCAGTGATTACACCAACTTTTGCTTCCACAACCAAACTGTGAATGCACATTTCCTGTTTTCTTCCAAAAAAAGTGCGCACACTTCCATATTCCATTTGTGCGAGGGGTTTTCCCGCGGTTAACAGTCGATTACAATTTTGGGACATTACAAAAGGAACATACAACAAACAAAATGTCATGTCAAATTCGTTTTTATTTTAGCAAAAAATAATTGGCAAAAACTTTGACGTTTTCGTTCACTATTTCCACAATATACAGAAACCGGTCTCAGTGCTATTAGTTATCGGAGCATAATTATATAATATTAGATGGCTTTGAGGGGCTATATAATGATAATGGTGGATACTTATATAGCGCACAATGCTGCCCCTGCGGTAGTCTTGCCCAAGGGCTATGAAATTGTGTGAATCCGTGAAGAATGTGAATGCTATGCAGCGAAAGTGCGCCACCACGCGGTGAATTGTAGCCAACTGCAAAATAGTCTGGTTACCGAAATATCTTGGTCTGAATCCTGACTTCAGCCTACTACTTTCGCTGCATGAAAATACCGAACTCGCCTTCGGCTCGTTCAGTATTTTCATGACTCGTGCGGTATATTCTCATATCACTCTCAAAGCCATCCAATATTATATAATTACTGCTATACAGTATTTTTGTTACTGTACTCCCGCGCGCGTTGCGCGTACGCACAGTGCATTCACTCAGTGCATGACGCCAAGGGTGGACCCACATCGGATTGGACCTCTGCTGCACAGTATCAGAAACGCACGGTATCCGCAAAAGATTTTAGATAATAAAGTTTGTTGATATGAATGTAACAAAAACATTGGACTATGTGAGTGAGTACTTTTAAGGATAATCCTTTTTTTTTTTAAATTTAATAGCGTGGGGAAACAAAAATCAGAGAATGATCTGTGCCATTTTATTCACTGGTTCAATATAGAGTTCATATGAAATTAGCCTTTTGCGTGTAATACTTGCATAACGGCTGGTGCCCTGTATCCTCACTTTCAAATGGAGGTGCAGTTTAGAAAGTCACAGACTATGCTGTTGCTATGTGCATGTCATTGCCTAGCAACCGACAGTCTGGTTGCTTTATGCCATTGTGAACACGGTATACCAATGTGAACACGGTATTGATTCTGGACTTCACACCTAAATGCCGCGTGCACCACATAGCATCAAACATTTAGTATGGTCAAGTGGACTCCGAGTGTGCATTGTGCATGTGGAAGGATGTACGTTAGGACACCAGACGTTATTCAAGCGATATCGAAACACGCAAAAGCTATTGAGAGATTTGAGACGCTTGGTGGCAGCAAACAAACCGGTCCTTTTCCATTGTCTACGTCATATTGAGCATGCGCACTTTAGCTCAAACGTGACGTAACAATGGAAAAGGACCGGTTAGTTTGCTGCCACCAAGCGTCTGGTCTTGTATTATGAAGCTCATGAATGTTCCGAATTGTTTACCGGCCACAGCAATAGTTCCTGTGCCGGGATTTGAGCCAATTAGCGGCTTTAAAAACGTTAGAGCAGCCGAAGACGGAGTCGCAGCATCCCGTACCGCCGATGTTGGCCACGCCGCCCCACGACAGCCCCTTCCAGTTATTGTAGCTGTTGCGATCAATGTCGTACTTGACGTAATAATTGCAAGCCGCGGTGCGCCCTCCCTGGGTGATGGTGCATTTGCGACGGTTCTCGCCGATGATGTTGGGGTACGTTGCCAAGGCCGCGAATTGGGAAGGGGAGTAGCTGTACCAGTTTTGACATACTGTATCGATAAACAAGAAAACATTTGTAAGCATCTTTCAAGAAAGACCGTTGTCTCTCTTTAAACAGATTCATGGAATAAGGCCATGGCGCATTTTAAAAAAAATTGGAAAACCAGCCAACAGAATAGACCTTATGCATGGCGGCCATGACAGAGTGCAGGTTTTCATATTCAAATGATGTGACAATAGACCCACAAAGTGCCTACTTGTGCATGACGCACTGTGACAATGTGACTGCCCTCTATCATGGCCGCCGTGCAAAATGTCTATTACATAACTAAAGAATAATACTGATAAACTGCCTGGTATCTTCCACAAAGGTACCTAGGCCTATACAGTTTTAAAATAAATCACAGGGTGTTTGTATATAGGGCCTAGCTATCAACACTTTTATTCAGATTTTTCTTGTCAACTCGTGAAGTAAAATTGTGGGTAACTGCAAATGCTGTTTTGGAGCTTTAATATATTGAACTGAACGACTGATAGGTCATTTGGGGGAGGGAGGGGTAGGGGGAGGGGTAGGGGGAGGGGTAGGGAGGGAGAGGGGGAGAGGTAGGGGGGAAGGGGTAGGGGGAAGGGGTGAGTTAGGGGAGGGGTAGGGGAAGGGGTGGGGGAGGGAAGGGGGTAGGGGGAGGGGTAGGGGGGAGGGAGGGGTGGGGGTAGGGGTGGGGTGGGGTATGGTAGTGGAGGGGAGTTGTGCTGTCCATTATAAGAATATCTTCCTTACTGGATATTTTCTTAGAATGAGCGTAACATGTACTTACTCGGTTCACAGCAGTATTGCTTGTGCTGCGATTTGAGCCAACTAGCGGCTCCAAGCAGGGTAGAGCAGCCGTAGACAGAGTTGCAGCATCCTGAACCGCCTATATTGGCAACGCCGCCCCAGGACAGCCCCTTCCAGTTATTGTAGCTATTGCCATCGATGTCGTACTTGACGTAATGATTGCAAAACGCGGTGGACCCTCCGCGGGTGATGGTGCATTTGCGGCCGTTGTTGCCGATGATGTTGGGGTAGGTAGCAAAGGCAGCGAACTGGAGAGGGCTGTAGGTGTCCCAGTTGGTGCAGGAAAACTCTGACAGAATTACAAACATTTAGGTACAAAGTTATATGCTGCATGAGATCGAGTGAACTGACCCCCTACCGCCCCGATACCTCAACACATTCTTCCATTCTGTTAACGCACGACTCCCCATAAAACCTGAAAGGAAATTCCTTGGATATTGACAGGTTCATAAGTTTGAAAGAAAACCATATCTGCAAAAACACTACACTGCAAAAACTGTGGTGTTAAATTAACACCAGTGGTGCATGTTGTCTTAGATAGATACCAAGCCTGGTGTTAAAATGTAACACCATAGGTGTTAGTTTTAATTACACACACTTGGGTGTTAAAACTAATACTTGGTGTTAAAACTGAACACCGGGCTTAAAGGCCCAGGGATCATTTGCAATGACCCCAAAAAGTAATCGACGAGTTTACAGAGGAAAAATTCTGAAAGTAAAGATTGAATTAATAGCAACTACCCAATGAAAGGTTTCCGCTCAAAATGATATAATTTTACCAGAAAATAATCCGCAAAGATGAAATTATTTAGATCGTTTGCAAACGATTTACTTATTTTTGGTTCGCATCTACGCGGTCCAAAATGCATGGGCGCTGTGTACTCCGTGTGCGTGTTCCAACGCGATGCATTTTTATGGATCGCGCGCACACGCAGTATGTGCGCCACAGAGTGCATGACGCAAGCCACATAGTACCCGATCAACTGAGAACGAATATTTGAAACACCCCGCCAAGACCAGGAAAACGCATATGGATTTTCATGTTTTTTTTAAAGGTGGTACATTTGACAAAGCTGAAATTTCTTCGGATGAGTTTGTTGATGTCCTTCTTTTAATTTATAATGGTTTTATTCGCAGAATCGCTCAAAATCAGATCATCTACAGGGGCTTTAACACCACTGGTGTTAATTTAACACCACAGTTTTTGCAGTGTACCGGTATTTCCTATAAAATGATCACATCTGCAGGGTGAATTTGAAATTAGAAACAAAAATAGCAGAGGCGGATCCAGCCTTATTAAAATACAGGAATACAATAGAATTCAGGGGGTCGGACCCCTGAATTCCACGGTAGCCTATTCCTGTATTTTAATGAGGCTGGATACGCCACTGAATAAGGTGGATTATAGGGGGTCTATCATGGAGCAAAGTATAAAGGGTTAGAATTTAGAAAAGGAGCGTGTCCATATTACATTTTTGAGGCTCCCATTTTTCCCATGGGTGTTGAGATTTAGATTTTTCAAATTACCATTACCATTCTTTTAAACATTTCGGGCTCTCGATACGTATATTTTCATGGATATTGTGGGGGTGCGACTGGGGGAGCGACGACTTTTCTTGGGAATGGGTATTTTTCATAATCTTACAACATTTTAGAGGGTTGGTGCCCCCTGCAAAAACGTGTGGTTTTACACAGACACACTTGTGGGGTACAAAACACAATGGAACAATGGTACCCCATAAAGAAATTCAAAAGGAACAATGGTACCCCACAGAGAAATTCTAAAGAAAAGGGAAAATAGGACAACAATGCAAGAACCTCATAAACTCCTGTACACACAGATGTGTGCACCCCCAGGTTCCCCCTCAGATGTTTCACCCTACGCCGCTGATTGTGATGTCAGAATGAAATCCACTTTCTGGGAAAAAAATCTGGACACGCTCCTTTAACCGATTATTTCTACAAAAGACGAACAAACAACAACAAACCTTGGGCATGGACTGCACAGATAACTGCACACAACACGGCTACCGTGACGAACCAGCTTACACGCACGTCCATCATGGCACTGCAGGCAATTAATGATGCGGTGTCGAGATTAACAATTAGCTGAACTAAAAAGTGGTGTTTTATAGTTACTTTCGTCTCACCAAGCTAGAAAGCATCTATCGAAACCTGCTAACAGCAGCTCTTATATAACCTGCCGACGACCAGGAATCCGGCGATTAGCCAATCGAATGCGGGCTGGAGTATGACGCCAGAACCGGCCCTTTGTCTGCACGATATGCTGACATCGCTAAATAGCGGTATTTTCCACATAAACCGGATACGCACCCTAGGCCTGATCGCCAGGTTCTTTTCCACTCAAGGCCGATTTCTTCTAAAAGTTAATCTTAACCCTAACTGCCTAGAAGATGTATGTAAAATTGTATTGATTTTGGAGGATTGAGGAGCACCAGCACGCTATGTGAAAGGAACTCCCCTACTTCCCCACCACACTCTACCTCTCCCCTTTTGTTAATGCACCCTCATCTCCATTCCCCCTTCCTCAAGAAACCCTGAAAGGAATCCATTATCATTCCTTGGATGTTTGAAACGCAATGGGAGGACAACGGGAGGACAACGTAAGAACAATGGATATCTGGGAGTATAGCCATAGGGGCGCATTGTGTCCCGTTTTCATGTAATGACCTCATAAATTAGGCCTACTTGACAATTTATTATGCTCAGCGAAAATTGGCAAATTGCCACTCACGCGCAATCGATCATCATGACCATGAGATTTTATATTGCAAACAACGATATTTTTTGCTGATAAAATGAACTTGGTCCCTGTACTGGCAGGGTACGTGTACGTGGACCTTTCAAAATTCTGGGTATGCAGATTGTTCCTTCCTCTAATGCACCTATCAATTGTTTCCCCCCCCCCCCGGGCTACCCCACCTAAGAGGTGGGGATTGTCACTTTTTGCGTGACAAAATCCCTACCCCTGGGGAAACATTTAGGTGACAAAAATCCCCACCCTC
Organism: Henricia sp. BOLD:AAB3569; assembly: GCA_037783545.1. Classification (NCBI taxonomy): domain Eukaryota; kingdom Metazoa; phylum Echinodermata; class Asteroidea; order Spinulosida; family Echinasteridae; genus Henricia; species Henricia sp. BOLD:AAB3569. The sequence goes on from JBBELK010000571.1 coordinate 246,354, forward strand.
GGGTGCAAAACATATGCAAAAATGCACAAAAATGCACAGAAAATGGGCCAAATGCCCCACCTTGGGGCATGAAAAATGTGACCAAACCCCCCACCTAGGGGGTGGGGTAGCGCGGGGGGGGGGGGGGGGGGGGGAGGGGTGGGGGAACAATTGATAGGTGCATAACCATTTCTTCCTCCTTGCTCCAAGGCACTGAGATGTACTACTGAAAAGGCCGTTGACACTGAACATGCAGTCTTGTTCAATGCTATACCCGAGGTCAAGGCTAGCCTATATCCCCGCGGAGAGAGTCGCACTGCAGCGGTACCTGTGCACCGTACATGTACGTGATCATCGTAAGCACAGCGATGTTCTTATTCTTCGAAAGCAGGATCTTTCAGGGCTTTCGAGTTCCCCTCAGTTCAGCCCGAAGGCGGCCTTGAATTTTTCTTACAAACGTGTTTTAACTTTCTGATAAACTATCCCTTAATAGGCCTATATAGTTGCGTGAACGTTATTTGCAAAATTTCCCTAAATGTTGAAGTTAAAGGCCCTGCAAGATAAACCTTTTTACAGATTCGTGGAATAAGAGTGTAACATATCTAAGGAAGAATGTTGGTAAACTAGCCTGAAGAAATGTTAGCTACTTAGATGCATCAATGCTTCAGAAAACCTTTGAAAATCTATATATGGATTTTGTGAGTAAGGTTTTTCTTGTCAAGTCATGAAATTGGGTCATTGCAAATTATACAATGTCAATGGCCTTTAAAGCCCCAATACCTAAAATTGTACTTCACGAGTTGAGAAAAACCTGACTATAAAAGTGCTTATAGTAATGGTAACAAACACCACATATGATTTTATTACCTTGTAAAATAGTACTTTTGTGGGAGAAATTGCAAACTGAAGGTGCTTTAAAAAATGTGTTTACCATTCATTCAACGTAAAAACCATGCATAGATTTTTGAAGTTATTCCATCTATGTGGCTGAAATTTCTTCAAGGAAGTTTATCTTATTCCTTGGTGATTTAATGCTGTTGTTCCTGTTTTTAAAGGTTTTCCAATCCAGTAATCTGTTTTTAAAATTTGATGTCAGGAAAACATGGGAAAGAAAATGTGCAATCTCCAATTTGGATGTGGAAGCAAAAAGGTTAAGTTGGTGTAATCACTGCACTACTTTATGGAACCAGATAAGTTTACAAAATCAGTGGTTTTTTGACGATATCCTTGAAAATATACGGATTGAGAGCCCGAAATTTCAGAATGCTAATAAGAAAAATATGATACATTATATGGTATTAAAATCTCATCACCAATGATGTAAATGCATGGGGGAGTCATGTGATCTGGTCACGCTCTTTAATCAGGCTAATCACTGCGTGCGAGACGACACTGATGATCAATTAAGTCATGCGTGGTTAATCGAAGTAAACAAGTACTCATCTGGTGTATCGTGCTGTGGTCAGCATTAAGGACATTTGCCCGCAAAGCTGCAGGTCTCATCAGGCGATTCGGTTGGAAGAACGACTGATATATCGTTCATCAGGTAAATGTCGTCACTGCTTATTGATATTAGCCATTATGTTCAATATTTTTTGCGGCACAGCTGAGCTTTCACTGTACCCACTGATAAAAACGTTTACAAAATAGTTGTTTAAAGGCCCATTGTATCATCATTTGCAATGACCCAATTTTGTTTTTCATGAGTTGACAAGAAAAACCTTACTCAAAGTGTTGATAGCAATGGTATAACAAACACCACATGAATTTATTTCCGTCCAAAATGATATTTCATGCTGGAAATTGACAACCAAAGGTGGTTTTCTTATACCATTCACTTGTACACAACATCCATATATAGATTTTCAAGGTTTTCTGATGCATCTAAGTATAGCTAACATTTCTTCAGGCTAGTTTACAAACATTTTTCCTTTAATATGTTACACTCTTATTCCACGAAACTTTAAAACAAGTTTTATCTCGCAAATGATACATAGGGCCTTCAAAGCCGTATGACAAAGCCGTTGTTCCGTGCAGGAGGTTGCGAGCATGAGGCAGAATGGCCGTAACTGAAGTAGGTTCTATTAACCCTGCAGTGCTGTGCCGTATGGTTATTTTTGAGTATAATTTACACCGTATGGTAGGGCTTGTGTATGTCACTTAAAAAAAAAATTACAGGATTGGAAAACTGTCACAAAAATAAACTACAATTGAAGATGTGCATATACGATAAAAACAATTTCGAGAAAACAATGAAAAACTGTGCAGTGTATATGCTTGCTTTCAAGAAATTGTGTGAACCCCGTATATTACCGTCGTATACTTGATTTCCAGTGAGCGGCGTTGCCAGGGTGTTGCAAGTTTGGAACAGACATTAGGGCTGCGTTCGGGCGTGTACTCGTGTTAACACGAGTATACTCATGAGCGCGAAAGGCAAGATTAAAGGCAGTATACATCATTGGTAATCTCGAAAATCAGAAATGTTCACAGATTTACGCCTAACTTACACAATATAAACATGATGACCGTAGGAAACTTCCCCTGAAATGGTTTTGTCTGAAGTGTAGTCTTTGAGAAATGAGTAAAACAATTAGTTTTCGTCTCATGAGACGAAAATTCAATTCGCCCCAAAACCATTTCGCCCAAGTGCCATTTCACCCCAAACCACTTTGCCCGAGTGCCATTTCGCCCCAAATTACTTCGTCCAAACACTACATCGCCCAAATGTCACTTCGCCCCGTGGTTCAGGGCGAGGGCGAAGTGGTTTTGGGGCGAAATGACTGCAAACCCTTTTTATTTTTTTACTGTTTTTTCAAAAGTTAGACGAAGTACGGAGCTCGTTTTGTGAAGCATTGATGCATCTATGTAGCTGAAATTTCTGCAGGCTAGTTTAGGCCTACCAACATTCTTTATTTGATATATTATGTATAATCATAAAAACAAAACTTTAAACAACCCTGAATGCCGCAATGGGGCGACACTTCGGGAAGACTCTCACCGGAGACCACCGAAATTTCGGCAGGAGTCACTCAAAATGACACCTTATTTTTTTACCCAAAGCTTCCAGTGATGGTCACAGACCTAAGAGACACAGTTCCGGCCTAATAAAAATGGTTCTCGATTTTTTAAAAATGGTTTTTGACCTAAACAAATGATTTTTAAACTCAAAAATATTAGGGCGACACCAAAATGTCGCCCTATTGAGCACGTCGCCCTAATATACCCTTTTTACACACGATTTGTCGCCCTATCCTACAATTCATAGTTTTTTTGCAAACGATGTATTGGTCTTTGGACTCGTGTTTATCATTAACTCAACGTGGCAAGGCGCGCATATTTTGAGCAACCTTTTAGTTGCCCGCCGTTCCAGGGGCGCGCCGCGCCGGGGCCTAAGGCCAAGTTGTGTAGGCCTAGTATGCAATGATTCAATTCTTAGTTTCACTTCCGTTAGCGTGGGTCGTGTGTGGAAAACAAGGCAGCTGTCTGCAGTAGTCTACACGGTGCAACAAGTTGTTATGTTGCCACGATTGTTACAGGCATACAAAGGATCCGTCATCAATGGCAGCAACCTACGAACGAGCTCAGTGTTCCCAAGCGGAGGGGGCGCCCCGGTACCGCATGCCGGACTTGATCGCCAAGAAACGAGACGGCGGTGAGCTGTCCCGGGCAGAAATAGAATGGTTTGTCAAAAACATTCTGGGAGGCGGAGAGGTGGACGACAGCCAAATTGGTAGGTTGACGATGTTTATACAGTTCGTGTTTTACGTACTACCGGGCGTTTGCCTTGCAGACTGAAGTTCTGAAAGAATACTAAAGTGTGACGTCAGTTGCCGCGGTAATTGGGTCTAAACATTCGCTGGTAATCTGAAACGCCTATTTGTAAAGCGCAGGGAAACAGTTCACTGGTATATAGTGTACACCCAGTAACCTTGGCAACACACACTGGGTGACGTTTTCATTTAGTGCCAGCTAACAACACATGAATTTATTTCCGTCCAAAATGGTATTTCATGCTGGAAATTGACAACCTGAGATGGTTTTCTAAAATTACCATTCACTTGTACACAAAAATCCATATATATACTTAGGCCTAAGTAGCTAAAATTTCTTTAGGCTAGTTTACCAACATTCTTCCTTAGATATGTCACACTCTTATTCCACGAATCTGTAAAAAGATTTATCTTGCAAATGAAACATATAGGCCTAGGGCCTTTAAAGGCAGTGTACATGATACGTATCTCGAAAATCATAAATGTTACGCCTAACTTACACAATATAAACATGATGACCGCAGAAGTAGCATTTTGGCGATGTAGTGTTTGGACGAAGTGATTTGGGGCGAAATGGCACTCGGGCGAAGTGGTTTGGGGCAAAATTAATGAGACGAAAACTAATTGTTTTACTCATTTCTCAAAGACTATAGCACTTCAGACAAAACCATTTCAGGGGAAGTTTTCTACGGTCATCATGTTTATATTGTGTTAGTTAGGCGTAAATCTGTGAACATTTCTGATTTTCGAAATACTAATCATGTATACTGCCTTTAGGGACCAGCATGTGTTTTGTTCATAAAGAACATTGGCAGGGAACCGAATGTAGTTTCATTCACCTCAATAGAATTCCCCGGCAAATTTCGTCATAGCCTATTTCTTTAACCGATACATAATTTCCAGGACCTTTGTACCTACACGTTTGAGGAAGTAGGCCTTTTAATAGCATGTTTATTGCAAAGGGCCAACGTTTCGGCGTTGCTTTATCTTAAAAGGTAGAGTAGCCTACATGTTTTGCTCAGTGCATTGACCCCAATTTTATTTTCACGAGTTAACAAGAAAAACCTTACCAGTGTTTATAACAATGGTACCAAACACCACATTATTTCCGTCCAAAATGATATTTTGTGTGAGAAATTAAAGGCACAGGCTCGTCAGCAATACGCGCGCCAAATTCGTGCGCAACGAAATACGCAGATCCATGTATATGTAGCAAAGGCATGGAGCTGCGTATTTAGTGGCACGAATTTGGGGCGCGTGCATTGCTGACGAGCCTTTGCCTTTAACAACTGAAGGTGGTTTTCTAAAAAAGTCTTTTGCAGAAGACGTTTTTACCATTCAGCTCAACACAAAAACAATGCATGTATTTTTCAGGTTATCAGAGGTATTACTGTACCTACGTGGCTGAATTTTTTACTTCTAATCACGATGTGGAAATAACGCCCCTTTTAACAGTTTTACCAATCATTGTGTTCTGTATACCTTTAACTGTGACCTTGATTACATAAGCTATTACCGTAGCGTATTGTACTATTCGTAATACATGTTTTAAGCAAATTATCATTTGGACTTTGCTTGTCTGTTTACTGTATTAAGTGAGTTCGTAATTACGAAGCAAACATATGTTTTATTATTTATCTACGTGACCTTCCTCTAGTTTTATGTTTGTCCGGGGGGTGGGGGGGGGGGGGGGGGGGGGAAAATTAAATTTCCCGTTTGACAGGACCAGCGCCTAAAACATCTTCTCTATGACCGATTTATAGATGACGTATTCCTGATCTGGACACATGGGGAGGAATAAGACTTGAACGGACACCACCATTGGTATCAATAACGGCCATCTGCATGAAAACCGACAAATTGCACTATTACAGCATTTATGAACCCTCCCCACACCACCCGGTCTATAGATCGTATCAAATAGCTGCCATCTTGTAGGGCAACTTTTGACATTTAGATTGGTCGACAATGTGCAACCATGCATGTCCTCAAGGAACAAAGAAAGTGCCCAACAAAATGGCAGCTTGGCTATTCGATACGGTCTATAGAGTGTATAGGCCTATATACAGCCAAGCTCTTCAGCGATACAACCGTACCTACTCGGACCCCATCGTGCACGATAATAACCGAAACATTTGCCAAGCACTATGTTTCTGCTATCTCAGAAGTGGACCTTGCTTAGTAGAAGAAATGAAAGACGGTCTTCCGATTTATACAACCATGACACTATGTTCAATTTTCAGGAGCGATGCTCATGGCCATATTTCTGAAGGATCTGTCCCATATTGAGACTTTAGCCCTGACTAAGGCCATGCGGGACAGCGGTGACGTGCTGAGCTGGCCGGGCGAATGGCGGGGAATCATGGCTGACAAGCACTCTACTGGTGGTGTTGGAGACAAGATTAGCCTTGCTCTGGCCCCGGCACTGGCAGCGTGTGGCCTCAAGGTATATATATAGATTTATGGATTGCATGAAGCTTACAAGTATCTTCCACCTAAACATGGAGATACATAGGTGGGTGGCGCTATTAGCAGCCGACGGCCAGATACACCGGGTAATCCCCTTACTCTTCACGAAAGAATGCTCTGGGATCTTTTAAGTGCATTGCACAAACACGAGACCAACGGCTTTACATCCCTTCCGAAGGATGCAGCAATTGTGGTCGAGTGCCTTGCTCAAGAGCGCAGGTACCACGGCGGGTATCGAACCCGCAGGTTTTCACCCCTGTTGCGAGTCAATGACTTAAACCACTCGGCCACGGTACCCATTTGATATATTGGTGGCTGCAGTGGGATTCTCGAAAATGCACATCACGGGGATTCCATTGTAAAATGTACAAATACCTATACCTGACCCCTTATCATCCACAGTAAATTTAACAACAGGTGTGTTCAGACGATCGTTGTTAACTTATAAGTTAGTCGGATGCTTTTTCGCGAGAAGCTCGCACGTTGTGACTAATTGGACGCACTCGTTGGTAAGCTATACTTACAAGTTTCCCGGGGGTGGGGGAGATTTACCCATAAGTTTTCTTATGAGTAGCACGCTCCCAGTATAAGCGATCCTCGTTGGTAAGCGCCGTGTGAACGCTAGTCATAAGCGGGTCGGTCACAGCCACTTACGGCGGCCCTTATGCCCTTTTGAAAGGTGCCTATACCGATTTCTTTATTTTTTAGGGGAGGGGGGCGTCGCCAATTGTATATTTTTTTTGTTTGATTTCTACGATTCTGTTTCAAAATGGCAGCTCAGAAACGGGTAATAGTTTTTGAGAAGCATTTGTTTATATGCGGGGGTGCATTGGGTCATGCATATTAATATGGCAGCGGTGAGGGGAGGGAGAGGGGATGGTGGGTTGGCGCCGCCGATATACATACAACGTCTCGCTATCGGGGTCCTATTGTGGTCCTATTGTGGTGCGCCGTAGGCGAAGGCCGATAGTTCTGCGTCAATCACGATCTCCGTATGGATTTGTACAGATTCATAGCCACGATATTACGTATGTTGTCAACTTTCTGAAAGGTACCGATGATCTCTGGTAGAGGGCTCGGACACACCGGAGGCACTCTGGACAAACTAGAATCTATCCCTGGCTACACCGTGATGATTTCCGTGGAGGATATGACGGCCATTTTGAACGAAGTCGGCTGCTGCATTGCGGGACAGACGGGAAACTTGATTCCCGCTGATAAAAAGCTTTACGCCGTCAGAGACGTGACGTCAACCGTGGCAAGTGTGCCGCTTATAGTAGGTAAGTTGCGTGCGTTTTGAAGCCTTGGTACATTATTGGTAGTTACCCGAAATGTTTACATCACAAGTTGACCAGAAAACCCTGACTAAAAGTGTTGATAGCAATGGTAACAAATTGGTACCTTTGTGGGAGAAATTATCAACTGAAGGTGAGTTTTTAAATTTAAAAAGTTATCTGCAGACAACTTTTTGCCATCCATTCACACAAAAACTACGCATGGATTTTTCAAGTTTTCTGAAGTATTACTGCATCTATGTGGCTGTAGTTAAAAGCCTATGTCGAGGCAGTTTTTCTCGTCATAGGCTTTAAATTACGAGTGGAAATTACGCCGTTTTTAACAGTTTACCAATCATGCACTCTATCTTTGATCACAAAAGGCTACTCTTGAGATTAAGGCTGCGTCCGAAATGTTTTCCTTCAATAGCGTCAATTGTTTCCAAGAAGGCGGCGGAGAGCATTGACGCCCTGGTACTTGATGTGAAGTTTGGGAGAGGCGCCTTTATGAAAACGCCGGAGGAGGCCAAAATGTTGGCACAGGAATTGGTGCGTGCCTGTTTTTTAATTTCTTTTGGGGGGGGGGGGGGGGGGGGGGGAGCTTGGTCACATCTTTCAAGTCCCAGGGTGGGAATTTTGTGGGTGGGGATTTTTGTCACCTGAATTTTGCCCCAGGGATAGGGATTTTGTCATGCGAAAAGTGATAACACCAACCAAAAAAATTGTTTTTACCTATTTATTTTAAAATTCTAAATTTGTTTTAAATTTGCCAAAAGTCTAACGTGAGCAACGATCTCGGCACCAAGACCACGGTTTTTCTGACTGACATGAATCACCCAATCGGTCTGACCGTGGGCAACGCATTGGAGGTAGCTGAAGCCGTGCAGTGTCTGCAGGGAGGCGGGCCAGACGACTTGAAAGAACTCGTCCACTCCCTCGGTGAGGCAAAATTTATCCACATTTTCAAAAAAAGCGGCTGTCCGATGCGAACGGTACCGCTCTTCGTTCGTTCGATGTGAACGCAAGCTTCATTAACTAACGATGATTAACTAATCTTCGTCTAACGAAGCGATTTCTCTAGTGAGAACGGGGTCATAGGTGCATTTTCTTAGTGTTCAAAGAAATGTTGAATAGCCGTATTTGTCAAATTTTGCAGGTGGACATTTGCTGCACAGCTGCGGAAAGGCAGCAACACCAGATGATGGGATCTCAGCCATAAAACAAAGCCTCAAAGACGGGTCAGCTTGCAAGAAGTTCCAGCAAATGTTATCGGCTCAGGGGGTCCAACACACGGTGGCCGAACGGCTGTGCACTACGCATATGCATTGCGTGGATGACATCTGGGCGATTCTGCAACGATCGCGGCCGAACGTCACGGAGTTACAGGCTGAAAAAAGCGGTGTGTTATCGCGTCAAGATAAAGCTATTCCGTCTACATAAACTAACATAAGTACCGACATTTGTCTGATGATGTCGGCCAACCGAAAGTTGGATGGTGTGGACACGTTGGGCCATGTAGCTATCGTCCAACTTTGTCGGAGCTTGTTGGATGAAACGGACCAATAGCAGAGCAGAATGCCTGTCACATGAAGGCAGCAGACAACCGCAGTCCAGATATTTTGGATCATGTTGTGTCGTGTGGACGAGCGCATTACTTCTTCTACTTGGGCCAACATCTGTTGGCCAACAAGAGGTGCTTTCGAGCGTAGCACCAGGGATCCCTGGTGCTCGCCCGAAAACATGTGTGACGTAACGTTCCCAACACAAGAGCACCAGGGACGAGCACTCGAAAGCAGCCTAGGTCAAACATGAAGTTGGAACTTGTTGGGCGTTGTTGGATGCGCTCGTCCACACGACCTAATATATCTCGACACCAGCTGCTGCTGCCTTCACGTGACAGGCGTTCTTCTCTGCTATTGGCCAGTTTCCTCCAACAAGCTCCAACAAAGTCGGGCGATAGCTGCATGCTACAACATGTTCCAGCATGCTGGATTGATGCTGGACGTTGTCTGGAATGGCGTCGCGGTCCACACCATACAACGTTTGGTCGGCCGATACATCGTCAGACAGATGTTGGAGCTTGTTGGCCAACAAAAAAATGATGGCTTGTGTAGACGGATCTCCCGACAAATATTTGTACCGGAATGCAGAATGTTCCGATCCTCACGTTCATACAATGCATTTTGAGCTGCAGCGACTAGCACTTTCCGCATGTCTAAAGAATTAGTCCTGATGATAAAAAAGCCGTTTTAAAAATCTGGGCATCGACTGTCGACAACGCGACCCTGGCCCTATTCATCATGCACGCAGGAGGATGATTCAATCTTGTCCCCTATACAGACTGCGTGTTTCAATCTTCGTCTTGACGAGATTTGAAACGCATACGTGTACAGATGCCATTCCATTATGTTTGAATTAATAAGTATTAAATTTAAAACATTCGGATGCACATTTTAAAATCGTTCCAGGTCACGTGCATGACATCGATGCTTTAAAGCTAGGCAAAGTCACGTTAGAACTTGGAGCCGGGCGAGCGGTTGCAGGCGATACCATCGACCATGCGGTAGGCCTGAGGCTTCTCGTACAGGTTGGCTCCAAACTTGAGAAAGGTATGTCAGACGAAATAACAGTAAAGAGCCACTGTGTTGCATTGTAACTACAGATTTTTTAAAATTAAATGTTGTCTGCAGACGATGTTTTTACCATTCATTCAACAGAAAAACCATGCATGGATTTTTCAGGTTTTCTGAAGTATTACTGCATCTATGTGGCTGAAATTTCTACAAGGCAGTTTATCAACACTATTTTTGAGTTAGGTAATGCTGTACATAGTTCCTGTTTTTAAAAGTTTTCCAATCATGTAATCTGTCTTTAAACCCACCAGGTCAACCTTGGTTGTGTGTGTACCACAACACGTCGCCCTTGTCTGAGGTCCACATGGCGAGGCTCCAGTCAGGACTCGTGATTGGAACAGAAAGTGTCAGTCCACAAAAAAGGATATGCGAAATCATTTTTCCGGGTCAATGATACAAAATCATTCCTCTGGGTCAGTGACCTCTAAACGAAAAGCAGATGACTGTACAAGAATGCATAGTTCATTCCCAGATTGCCGCCCCCCCCCCCCCCCTCCCCCTCCCCCCGCCCACTTAGTTACTGTTGCTATGCCTCACGAGCCATCGCAAAAATGGCGACGCACAAAGCAATGAGGACTGGCATGGAAAGCACAGATTCGTTAGAGAAAACTCAAAGGTATAATGTTTCAGGGTCAAGTTATCTTAGAACAGACTGAGTAAAGGACGAGTAATACAGGGATGTCATATATTCATAAAATACGCGATTTCTTACCTTTGAACAGCGAATCGCCCGTGCATGCTCAGCAGGTGTGCTATTCATTTTGTGAATAGACTACTAAAGTGAAAACGTCACCCTTTGTGTATTGTCATGGTTATTGGGTATACACTAAAACCAGTGAGCTGTTTCCCTGCGCTATACCAATGAACGTTTCAGATTACCAGCGAATGATTAGACCCAATTACCATGGCAACTGACGTCTATGTTTTAATATAAGAAAAAATTTATTTATACATATACATTTTGGAATCGTGATATAAAATAATTATATTTGCATAAAAACATATTTAACAATATTATATAATTGTTTATCAGTCATTAAAATAGATTAGAATGCATCTCAACAGGTTTGTTTACTTTGCGCGCGCCGGCCGATTACATGGACAGATACAAGTGTTATGATTGTGGTTACACTGCTTTACGTTCCATGCCAACTGTGGATATTCCTTTATTCTCGTGTAGTTAAAGGTAGTCTACCCTCTTAAAAATGTCTGAATTATTATCTAAAAACTTACTTGTTATCAAGATGGTAATGGTAGTAATCATCATGTGAAATTATTTCGTCTGAGGTGCCCCCATTCATGAGAAAAATGACAAAACTATCCGATTTTTTTTTAGCCCCTCATTCATGCACAAAAACCATGCATGGATTTTCCAGGTTTTTTTTTAGAGTATTACTGCATCTATGTGGCCAAAATTTCTACAAGGTAGTTTTCTCGACATGCTTTCAATTAACGGTGGAAATCCACCATTTTTAACAGTTTACTAATCATGTATACTACCTTTAAGAAAACTGTTCCAAAATGTATTTTTTTTTTTTTAAATAATAATTTTCACTAAAATAAAAAAAGTTCCCTTCTAAACTGTTACCTAAACCCCATCCACCACCCTAACCCTATTTTTCAAGCTTGGAGAACCTGACTGTGGACGTGAGCTCGTCCACATAACATCTGTTTCTACTGCCAAGTGCGACATCCTTTGTTCCCCAGTCCACATAAGGTATGTATTATACGTAACGCACGCACGCGTAAATTGCCAGGGGTCACGCACCAAGTATGGCGTGTTTACCTTTGTGGGGCGTTATGGTCTAGTGCGTCGAACTCAAGTTCCTGTGGCAGTACTAGAATGTGGGTTCGATTCCGGGCCGTGACGGGTTGTGGCACTTGTGCTCTTGAGCAAGGCACTTAATCACACTTGTTCTGCCCTTCGGAAGGGATGTAAAGCCGTTAATCCAGTGTGTTACATGTAATGCACTTTAAAGATCCCAGAGCATTCTTTCGTGAAGAGCAAGGGGAGGGATTCCCCAGTGTCTCTGGTCGTTTCTAATTCAACTTAGAAGTTGATAGTTATTCAAATATCTATGTTAATTGATCCCATTCCTGTAATTGTGGTGAATAAATAAATAAATAAATAAATATCTGTAATTCTGGAAGTACCAAATTACAATTCAGAATAAACACAACAAAAATAACTGAACAGAAATATGATTCTTTTATTTCCGTGTTTTATTCGTTTTCAATAAATAGGCGATATATACAAATGAATGGTCTAAAAATCAATAATGGCGATGACACCTTAATCAGAATGATACCATATAAAGCATGTGGCAATCTGCATCACATAAAGGGTACAACTTTGGTATAGTAAACAATTCAAAACGACCCCGACACAAAATTGAAATATCTCTAAACATTGTACCAAACCCAACAGTGCTTAAAGACACAGGCTCGTCAGCAATGCGCGCGCGCCGAATCCGTGCCAAGAAATACACAGCTCCATAGCAAAGGCATGGAGCTGCGTATTTCATGGCATGATTCGGCGGGCGCATTGCTGACGAGCCTGTGCCTTTAATCCTCCTATTTCAATATAATGCTGGAACGTGTCCAAAATCACTTTGTACTAGCTGAATACACAGTATTGGCACCAGTCAGTTCTTGACCACTATCAGATAGTTATCTAATCTATATTTGCCTTTCCTGCATACACAACTGTTGTAAAATGTCAAAAGGACCCCAGTCGAGTAAAGAAAAGGGCAAGCTGTGATTACTCTACGAGATAAGGGTCAATCTTACAGATTGAGTACAAGTGTACTCAAACTTTTGGCCGGTACTGTAGTTCTATTGAAGTACAACTGCATAAAAGGACGGCCAGTAATTACTAATCATAAATACCTCAGACAGTTTACGCATTCCCACGTGGGTACATGTAGTATAAGTGTGTTTAAAATTTTACGTGTATTTTCTAGCGTGTATTATTAGCACAATCAAGTTCGTAAATAAGTCCAGCACAGTACACATCATGCTCAGCCCCGCTCACTCAGTTAGTTGCTACGGTTCACAAGCCATTGTAAAAATGGCACCACAAGGCCGGCAACAATGAAGACACAGCGCTCGGACCTGAAAACCTGACGGACTCGACAGTCTGATACACTAGACCACCGTGCTTATTGGTGTTTCCACTATAAAACACGATACATGTACAATCTGAATCTCGACACACGCTGCAGCACAGTGTTGTACGACGCGAGTCCAGGAGTCGGACCTGAGTAACCGTTTTCGTGACTAGAGTCTACACATTTTTATCAAAGCGCATACCTGCCAACATTGCCGAGTAAAAAAAAATCGGACTGTAGTGAAACTTGCAACGGTCGAGTTGATTTTACCGTCAAATTGACCTAGTACTGCACCCATTTTCACATACACAACACATGCAGTGCACGCTGGCAGTCGGGTCAAGTCGACCGTTTACTAACTGTTCCAATTTTCAACACTTTTAACACCTAAAAATCGGAACAAAAAAAAAAATCGGACTAGTTGGCAGGTATGAAAGCGATATGCGTCAAAATTACACCAACAAAATTCAGTTTGAATCCACCGTAATATGAACGGGGTTTTAGAGAGCAAATAATTGACAAATTTGATCGGTGGCTTACATGAGAACAATGCTGCACGTGACCTTTGGACCCGTTCATGCAATCACTGTTTCAGTGCATTTGACTGTCCATTCTTCGGATTCCTTGACCGGCATTAGATGGTGACCAACCTAAGAAAGAGAAGTAAAACAACACTGTGTCCTCAGCAGGTTTATGCCATTATATTAAACTGTCCTCACTTTTCTCGACAAATTCAGTTGAAACATTTTTCTTGAAAATCAAAAGCCCTACACTTTGTTGTGAGATATTGGTTATTTAATTGCTGTGCTTAAAGGGACACATTGCCTTTAATTTCCCCAAGATTTTCCCGTTTGGAAATGTCCCTTATACCTTTAAAGAGTTGTCCATGCATTAAATTATGTGACAATCTTTCCAATCATGTCTATTTCATTGTTGTAGCCCCAAAACACCCAATCCAAGGCAATGTGTCCCTTTAAGAATGTTTGAGTGTGTGTTTCTGGCGCAAAATATGAAACTTGTAACACTAACAAATGTGGTGCAATATATGTACAGTACATTTTGGCCCATATATCAGGTGAAAAAAATATCGGCCGATAATTATATAATATATGATGGCTTTGAGGGTGATATGAGAATATACTGCACGAGTCATGAAAATACCGAACGATCTGAAGGTATTTTTATGACGAGTGCGGTATATTCTAAAATCAAAGGCTTTGCTAAAATCCATCACTATTAAGTCAGCTTGGCTTCTGCGGTCAAGAGTTTTCATCAGGTCATTTACAATAGCCGAAAGTTGGGTTTCGCACGATCTTCCTTTGCGAAAGCCGTGTTGTTGGTCGGCAAGAACCCCAAACTGTTCAAAATGTTTCATGATGTGTCCATGAATAATATGTTCCAACACCTTACAAATAATCGAGGTCAATGAAACCGGTCTGTAGTTTGCGGGTTCAGATCTGTCACCCTTTTTGTAGATAGGGAGATATTAGCATTTAACCAGTCCTTTGGCAAGCACCCGGATGATGCTGATTTTTGATCGATCAGGCCTTAGTGAAAGTCCAACCTCTTGCCGTCTTAGACTCCTCCCCAGCCTACTTACCACTGCCGCTTTAGGTGGGACCACAAGTGTGTGATCAAGGTCCGTCCTGCTGCTGATGCAGTTACTACTCTTGCCACAGTCAAGCCGTAATGAGAACTTACTGGATGACTGTGCATTAAAATAGAGGAGAAAAACAGACATTAAGCCCAACACTCCCCAATCCTCCAAAATCAATACAATTTTACATACACCCTAGGGAGTTAGGGTTAAAGGAGCTTGTCCATATTTGAATTGTTAAAGGGACACAGTGACTTACTGTTTACACAATGTAGCGATCTAGCATCATTGACAATGATTTTTCGATGGTCGTCGTGAAAACAAAATCATCAAAATGTCACGTAGTTAACTAGAAATGTTTAAAATTAACAAAAGAGGCCAAATGTTGAACTTATACGCTTTACCACCCACTCGTGTTTAACCTGGTTTCCTTGTTTTTCCTGACTCATCACACCTTGCATGATCCTCTCCATGTCAGTGCTGACTCGCGGAAGCAACTTGTTTTTTCTTCGGATATTATTTTGTTATCGCTGCAAAGACGCGAAAATCTGAGAGATTCTGTCGTCCATATCAACACACAGAAACCCTTCTTATGAAACCTGTTGGCAGGTTTGTCTACAAATTTGAAAATATAGTTATGTACATGTACATAATTTTCGTACGACATTATTTTCGAACAAGAAGTGAAACCAACCGCGATTGACAAAGGCAACTTGACTTGACTTGACTTGACTTGACTTGACTTGACTTGGGACTCGAAGGCAGTTTGACTCGAAATGAGACTCGAAGGCAGTTTGACTCGAAATGAGACTCGAAGGCAGTTTGACTCGAAATGAGACTCTAATGCAGTTTGACTTGACTTGATTTGGGGCTGGAAGGCAGTTTGAATCGACTTGACTTGACTTGGGACCCGAAGGCAGTTTGACCTGACTTGGAGACTCGAGCAATGAGAGACTTGTTACAACCCTGGCTGTTGCTATTGAATCAAACTTCACCATCATACCTTATTCTCCACCACGATGGTGAATATGGCATCTCCAGCCCTGGTGTACAACGCAGCATTTTCTACTTCCTTCAGTGTTATTCTGTCCTCTCCGCTACTCATAATGACGGTGTCACACACGGCTCTATCCAGGGCGGAGCCTCCACTCTGAAGTGGGAGGGGCTTCAGGTGGCCCTTGCATTTGTCCGTGTAGGCATCCACAACGAATGGGAGCGCCTATCGTGTAAACATTTAAAGTCCCAATACATCATTTGCAGTTACCCAAAATTTTACTTCACGAATTGACAAGAAAAAAACGACTAAAGTTTTAATGGCAATGGTAAACACTACATGATTTTTCTTTTCTGTGTAAAATGGTACCTTTGTGGGAGAAATTGCCAACTGAAGGTAGGTTTTTAAAAAGTTGTCTGTTACCATTCATTTACACACAAAAACCATGTATGAATTTATTAGGTTTTCTGAAGTATTACTGCATCTATGTACTATTTCAATGGTTTTAATCTCTGTATTGCACAAAAATTAACGAAAGTTCCAACCAGAGCTTTCGAGACACATCCATGTCTCTTCAGGTTGTTTCAATTTTGGGGCATTTGGTGGCGCCCTCCATCCCAGTTCAGTGTGGGTTTTAACTTCCTGATATAAATGGCCTCCTTCACTCCCCAGCGGAACCAGTCCTCCTCCCTAGATAGGATTCTGACTTGGTCCAGCTCAAATAAGTGTCCTGGGCGCTGATGGTAAATGTGCTTGGTAATGCAACTATTTTGGGATGATTGTCACTACCACAGAAGACCCTTGCCTGACACTGACTGGGATATTTCAGCAACACCTGAAATTATGTATCTGTTGGAATATGTGTCTCGAATTTTGCCGAGTATGGCGACGAAAAATATTGCGTCGCGTTAGCAAAAATCAGTAGGTAAGCATGCGGTTTGGTTTGCTAGGTGCTTGACGAGAGAATGAGTCTTATGAAATGGGGAGAGCGCTGCTTAATCAGAAAATAGGAGCTAACAGGCTTTTATGAAATTGGCCCCTGCAGCCGATTTTACGAAACCTTACGCACTGCGTAAGCCCGCTTGCGCAACTTTTTATTGCGTAAGTTGCACAACATTTCTGCGATAATTACACGCAAGCTATGAGGCCTATGCCATTTTCAAAAGTTGCGCAAGCTACGCACCTTTTCGTGAAATCGGCTGCAGGTCACTCCCAGCAAACTCCCCCCTCTATTACGGCTTGCATTTAATACCTCATCTACTGTCAGATAATCCGAGAACCCCATGGAATGCAGCGCGACCCACAAATCATGTGTCACTCTGTATGCTAATTTAATCCACCCACTCCCCTGATCCCCCTCTGCACTCGGTCTTTACTGGCCTGCATTTCATACCTCATCTAGCGTCAGATCATCCGAGAACCCCATGGAATGCAGTGTGACCCACAGGTCATCCGTGTCGCCCTGGAGGTCGTTAGCTTCCATCTGATTCAAGTCCATGAAGCCCTTGCGGGTTAACTCCCCTTTCTTGAGCTCAAAGTGTTCTGCAAGAATTGGACAAAAGATTTTCCAAAGGGTAGGCCAAAAAGGTTTTTGGGCTCGTTCAGGTTTCTTTTTGTTTGTTGCTCATCAGGGGTTAATAACGACTTGTGACGCCTCGTAAGTGCTCAAATCTATCGCAATTCGCTAAACCCTTGAGAAGTTTACGACGGGTTTTATATTTGCATTTCACAAAACACTTGCAACAGGTAAGTTGTGGGCAGAACTCGACGTCAACGTCAAATATTTCTTTTTGAAATCGACCGCTGGTATTTTAACGACTTGGTTTATTCTTGTATTCTCAACGCCATACAATATTAAACGTACATGTATATACTTCTCAGTATTCATTTTAATAGTGAGGTTTTAATGTGCACGTTTAGTGATTACAACTACAATTAGCTAAACCTTTCGCTGTCCGTTGTTCACCAAGGTGTAAAGGCATTGCTATTAGTGTAAAACAACGAAACTACACTTGTCACAAGCCACAAGTACGCACATACCGACGACGCAAAATTCACTAAGAGTCGTCACTTTACCTAACCATGCACGATCGAAACCTCATTAATAGGGAGGTTTCGCAAGTTAACGAATACGGTTACGAATACGGATATGATAACCGTTCACGTTGATGTGCACACTGAACTGGGTTTCGCACTGTGTGAATACGATCTGCTAAATCTGCTCTGCGCTTGGCATTGTTTTGAGCTGATTTTGCTCACTTTCACGTGGGCATGACTCATTAAATTCGATCGGTACTCATTGAAGATACATCACAAAGAAACAAAATGACTACAACTTATTATTATTCCATCACGAAAAAAGCGAAAAATCTGCATAACCGGTATCTGTTTTTATGCTACGCGTATGGAGGCCGATACCCGTTATTCACGCGTATGAAAATGTGTACTACGGTTACGCGTTACAAGAAGCGCATAAAGTCATGACGTATCGGTATCCGTGACGGTGCGAAACCTCCCTATTATCATTATTATTACCTTCAACAACTTCCCAGGCGTCATCATCGACTGCCTCTCCACTGGTTCGCAGCTGAAATATGTTAAACTCTTCTCTACTCAACGTGCCGTTGCCATCAAGATCCACCAACTCAAAAATGTCGGCCAGGGCATTCCTGAAAAATATGCGCACCAAAAAGGGGAAGGAAGGTCATTAAAAAATGGACAAGTCTCATGCTGAACACATGGGAATTTTGTATGTACGCCCGTGACCGGTGACGTACACCCAGACATTCCCAGATGTCACACGTGGCAGAAAGCAGTCTATTGTTTCGTTTGTAGTACCTGATTTTTGCACCAAAAGTCCTACCTTTGAATGTAAAAAAAACACACCTGAATGGCTTTTGGATGATGTAATCGTCTCCTTCCTTCTTGACAAGTTGTGTCTTGTTCTTCGGGCCCTTCTCCCTGGGCTTAAAGCGGCAGCCTGTGGTCATGGGCAGCAGACGGTAGGAGCCTGCCTTCAACTCCTGGTGTACACAGTATTTCTGCCATGATGATTACATATTCATAAATACCTTAGAGAGTTTAAGCATCCCTATTGGCTGAGAGCACGTCACGTGGCCAGTCCTAATTGGATGACAAAGGCCCAGCCAGCAAGTATTAAAAATTGTTTGCCTGACCCACGGCCGCACCCTAGTTTCAGCGCCTATGGAACACACGCACTCACACAAAAACCGCACATGCCCGAAAGAAAATTTGATGCAACATGCGCGATCGAAAATAAACAACTCGACACACACTTTGAACAACGCGCACGACGCATAAAGGAAAGTACTTTGCAAAATGGCCGAACTGCAACATTTATTGTCGAAGAATTTTACAGTATCAGGCCATTAGCATCAAAGTCCCCAGCCGGTATTAAACATACAGTTTAAAACACTCTTTTATTCCCTAATTATACAGGGTCAATAAGAATTTTTAAAGAAACTTTATCAAGGTTATAACTACGCATCTATAGACGAATTGGGTAACTAAGGACTCCTGCCCTGTACGTCTGCCATAGCGAGGAGCCATCCACTGCCATGAATAGTGCGTTATGTGGTGTTGTAAAATCAAACAGCGCGCATCCATGACGTGCAAAACGTGCCCCTTTCGCGCACACAGGCTTCACAAGTTTACAATAAACGCGAAATTTTTGAAGTGACACCATAATTTAAATTGTATAATCAACACAAAACGCATATGGTACTAAATGGTCCCCCAGTTCTGGCGAACGTACAGGTCAGGAGTCCTTAGTTACCGGATTTGTCTATTATCTCTTGAACATTACCTGTTGATTCTTCATTTGTGTAAAATTAATCAGTTCTCCCGCTGTCCCATCGTCTTTATTCCTCAAAAGGTAAAGCTGAATATCTGGGTGGATTTGGTCTGTAGCTAAAATATGTGCAAAATATAAAACGCTTTCAAAAATAAATGACGACTTTGCTTATAGACCGTTTAAATATCGTGGTGAGTCAGACTTCCGGGCACTACTCAAGAAACGTCTATGGGGGATTAAGCATTGTGACGATATTCTTTGATTTGTCACTTTACCATTGCGCTTTTGTAAGTGCCTAAGCGACGATAAATTGAAAGTGCGCCCTAAATTCCACCGATTTAAATAAAAAAGAATAAAGGTTTAGTCAAATTAGTGCATCTCAGAATTATTAACGCGGATAAAAAATAACTTGAACATTCACTTCTGTTCAGAGTAGTTTAATAAGACCACCAATACCCAAGCAAATGAAGTACGACCAGGACAGAAAATCGCAAAGACCATCTGAAACTAAATCAAGTGATTTTGAAAACAGCCATAATACACTGCATTCGCGCCAAAAATATCACGCCAAAATATTCGCGCCAATTGCGGTTGTTTATTGTGTTCGGACTACCAGCGCTGCGCTACATGGTTTTTACATTACGTCCAGGGTTACCGGTTTATCTAGGACACGAAAATATAAGGTCAGATTTATAGTTCCTAGCATATTTTGAATTTGTTTGATCTCCTCACCGATTTCAGGATGCAAATTCAGTGGCTTCGCACACAGCCAAAGTGCGGTGGACGTAGACACATCAAGTACGTACTGGTGCGCGAGAATCTTCCCCTGTTCTAAGACGAAGCAGCCCTTCTGAAGGGCATGGTGCCAAGTCTTGAGGTTCCTCGGCTCTGTCGCCTTGGGTGCGACCTTTGACACGGGAGGTAGGGTCTTGTTTATACATGCCCGCTTTCTAGGGTGAGGGGTGGGGCTTGTTTCACGCCCTGAAATTCAACAACAAAACCCTAAAATAAACCTGTGTTTTGGCTTTGGGTCATAATGCATAGTTCTGAGATTGCCCAATTAACCCCGCCCACTTGGTTACTGTTGTTATGCCTCACAAGCCATCACAAACATGGCGACACACAAGTGGGGGGAAAAAAACACAAAAAAAACAACAACAACAAAAAATGCATTTTTCCATCCAAATAATACGGTCCGTCTATGTTTCTGATGTTCGCCCGCGACTAAATAATGTCAGATTTGTTTCTGAGAGCAGGCGAGCGTCAGAAGCATTCGGACTAATACATACCTATTCTGGAAGCTGGTTGGGTTTTCTCCTTAGTTTTCCTATCGCTTTGCATCTTTTTATCAATTCTCTCCTTGGTTATCTGTCGGCATTTGCTGGTTGTCGACATCAGCATCTTACAAAACTGAAACAAAGAAATGCAACATCACGTAATTTATATGCTTAAAGGCCTATTGTATTATTTGCAATGACCCAATTTTGTTTTTCATTAGTTGACAAGAAAAACCTTACTCAAAGTGTTGATAGCAATGGTAACAAACACCACATGAATTTATTTTCGTCCAAAATGGTATTTCATGCTGGAAATTGACAACCGAAGGTGGTTTTCTAAAAAAGTCCCGTGCACGGGACTTTTTTACCGTTCACTTGTACACAAAATCCATATATAGATTTTCAAGGTTTTCTGAAGCATTGATGCATCTAAGTAGCTAAAATTTCTTCAGGCTAGTTTACCAACATTCTTCCTTAGATATGTTACTCTCTTATTCCACGAATCTGTAAAAAGTTTTATCTTGCAAATGATACATATAGGGTCTTCAAGGCCACATTCCCGTTAGTCCAGAGGTGTTGGCCTAATTAGCCTTTTGGGTGTTTCACATAAATAGCGTCTGATGTTCTGACTCTTCTTTTCACATGCACACAACAGTATCCAGATGAGCAGACTAACTTTTTGTTGCTTTGTAATGTGACTGTGTGCATGCGGCAGGTGTGACTTACAAAATCAATTGCACAGGAAAAGTTATTTTTACAAAATGTTACACTTCGTCTCCTGTTTTTATGGAAAGACGTATCTAGCATGTACCTCGTTGTAGTTGAGTCTCTTGTCTCCATCGTCATCAACTTCATCAATCATGGCGTCCACTTCTTGGGACGTCATCTTCTCACCTCGCTAAATTCAACACATGAATAAGAAAATAAAGTAGGCTTGGGCGACCCCAGCATTTTCGGAGTAGACTCCGATTCCAAAAAAGAATCCCGATTCCATTCGGAATCGATTCCATTTGTCAAGGGATAACATTAACCACATCTGATGATACTACACTGTGTAGACGATGACCCAGTTATTGGCACCGAGCGGCACTAAATGTCCATAAAATGATACCGGCCTGTGCCACACACACATTCCTAATATGTGAAAATTATCAGTGGCTGAATACTCATGCAGAAGTCGAGCATTTTGGCTTCGAAATTGCTAGGTACTTTCTGGAATTGGCAAGCTATCACTGGGAATTAAATCATTTTAAAAGGGAATCGATTCCTACCGAGAATCGATTTCTCAAAAATCTGGAATCGCGATTCTGATTTCCAAAGTGGAAGCGATTCTACTCAATTCCTGTGTGGAATTGCCCAAGCCTAGAATAAATGTGTGTTTGCCCGATCTTAAATTACGTTTCTGTTTTTTTTCTTTTTGCTTTAAAGCAATAAATCCTAGTCACCTGTGTGAGCACCCTGGTCAGTTCATCATGCGTGATAAAACCATCCCCGTTAATGTCAATTTTTTTGAATGCTTTCAAGAGGTCGCTTGTCGTCGTGGATTTCTCTTTACGCATGATGTCACAATAATCGTCGAATGTCAGCTTCTCTGCCAATAGAAAACAAACCAAGGACGTGAAGTCATACATTTACAGACCTTGCATTTTAAAATTTTATTTAGAATGCCCTCTCCTGAAATCAGCTTGCTCCACCCCCCAACCCCACCCCCCACCTTCCCCACTGAGCAACTTCGCAAAGGCCTGGCTGCCGTCAGCAAAATTTGGTCACACCCCCCCAATTAAAATGGTCTAGCTACGCCCCTGCTGGCAAAACAAACTTTCATTCCCTAATTAATGTACTCCGTACACCACAACAGTCTTCTGCATATGTTTTACACTATACTATACTGAAATGCAACGTGCCTCACTGTGGATCAGAACAGACCTTATGCACGGCGGCCATGATCGAGGGCAGTCACATTGTCACAGTGCGTCATCATGCACGAGTAGGCACTTTGTGGGTCTATTGTCACATCATTTGAATATGAAAACCTGCCCTCTGTCATAGCCGCCATGCATAAGGTCTATTACATACATGTTAATTTACATACTTGTTTTGGCATTCCAGTATTTATCTAGCATCTTCTGAGAGGGGTTTCGGCCTGACTGCTGAAGAACTACAAAAAAGAAAGTGATAAATCCAATTTTAATTTTAGCCAAGAAATTTATTAAAGTTTAGAAAAAAGGAAAATCAGCTTTAAAATTTGTTTTTGTTTATTTAAAAGCTAATATACATGCCTTATAGTTTATATGTTGTACATTAATATACCCAGGGCAAGTTGTGACTTGGAAGTGATAGGCTCATGTGTGGAATCAATCACTGCTATGAAGGCTCCTCGGCACTCCTCAAAGAACGCAGCCTCTCTACTCCTCTGGCTGTCGCCATCGCTTCCCGTGTTTGACCGTCGACTTCGACGGCTGGCAACGGACGACGCGCCACTGTTCCGTCGACTCATGATTTAATCAAGGTGCGGTGAAACGGCATTCATGGAGAAATAGCTGCTTCATCTGACAATGACAGGCAAGAGTCAGCTAGCTTTAAGAAAGGAAAAATCATGATTTTAGCGTGGAAAAATGTTCAGTAAGTAAGCACAAATTTGATAGAAAAACCTAAATTTAGGAGGGATGTTGGTAAAACGCGTAACGGTGGAATGAAACGGTGGAACGGAACGGTGGAACGCGCACACGTAGGATCGAGGCCTATGTGCAGTCGTACAAGCGTGTGCGCATTCCGGAAACGGGACAACTCGAACCCGGGGTTTACTCGTTTCCCGTGTAATGGGTGCGAGCAAAGAACCCGGGACAACTCAAACCCCAAAAAGACACCCTGGTCAACTCGCACCCAGGGCGACTCGTACCTGGGACAACTCGAACCCGGAACAACCCAAACCACTACCATCATGTAGGTGCGCGTCACTTTTATATTAAACCGTTTCACTTACTTTGTTTCTGCAGAGACTTTTTCAGGCACTTTTCCCTGAACTTTTTCGGAACTAAGTTATACAGGCCTATATTTGAAAAGCTGCAAAAAGTAGATTGTGATTGCAAAACTGAAATGGAAACGTTTCGCTTGTGAGTAGTTTGCATCTGATTTTTCCCCTTTTTTTGCAAAATAATGAAATTTTGGCATAATGAAATATTTTGGTGCGGGGTCAAAATCATATGCGGGCGCTGACGAGAAACTAGTAGGATAGGCCTAGTACAGCCTTATTTCGCAATCGTTAATTTGCATAAATCTCCGGGAATTCCTGGATATTTTTGCCAAACATGGCGGCGTGAGTACATGTCCTCATATACGACGAAAGGGAAGAAAATATGAGTACAGGGAACCAGTCCAGAAGTAACCAACATCCATTTTCAGATTTTAGGATGGAGAAGTCGTTTTGAGATTTAAAAAAAAATGTGACTAGGCCTACTTAGTACTTAATTATTACCAAAAATTACTCGGGGCTATAACACAACCTAGACTGCCAAAAGCTGAAGTGAAATTTATTGTTAAAAATCTGTCACAGATAAACCGCATGCCATGACTTTTCCGAGGACATCATGCCATATGGATATGCATGCAGCGCGCGCATGACCATCTACTGAGAAGCTAGCCGTTGATTGGGTGCAAACATTGGACTTGTCGGTAGCAAGACAAAATCTAGAATACATCCACCAAAAGAAAATTAAATTAAAAAAACAATCCCATATCATTTCACTTATTCAAGTTTGTACACTTTACTTAATTTCAGTACAGGCGTCAGCCACACAATAATTAGCCCATGTATAATCAACTATAGAAACGCTATTTCAGGAAATCCAGAAGTCCACCTTTTTAACTTTGCTGTTGATGACCTGTTTTCTAAAGAAAGTGTAGTGTACCTTTTATGTTCAATAAATTGTGACTTTTATGATTTAATTTACTTATTTACACTATTCTACATACTTAATTTCAGTATGGGTATTAGCCGTGCATTAATTAGCCCCTAATACTTAATTAAAGAGAGCCATTTCAGGAAATTGTGATTTAAGGTAGAGTACATGATTGGTAAACTAAAACCAGTGAACCATTTCCAATGGACGTTTCAGATTACCAGCGAATGTTTAGACCCAATTACCATGGCAACTGACGTCCACTTTAGTAGTCTAATGACTGCCGAAGTGAATACGTCTTCTTTTTTTGGTTGCCTAGGCAATTGGCCGTACACTACAAATCACTGGACCATGTCCCTTTGCTTTTGCAATGGTACGTTTTCCGATGGCCATGATGTTTAGAGCCAATTGTCATGGCAGCACGTCATCTTCTTTTGGTGGATGTACTCTTGATTTTGTCGGCTGAAACGACAGCACGTTGTTTGGGCCCAATCGACGGCTAGCGGCTAGCTTCTCCTGGGACTTTAACATTGTATCCACGGACGCTGAACTGTCAATGTTCTAGTGTTAGGCATCTGACGTCTACTTACAAAATAAACAAATCAAGAAAAATACGTTTGTAAGGCCTATCGTCATGTTTGATGTTGCGCTCCGAGAAGCCGGCGCAAAGGTCAACTTGACAACTTCTAGTGATGAAAATTATCCTCCAGAAAATATGTTAGATGGGTGAGTTTGTGTGTTGATATGCATCATGATGGTTGGTTAAAACTAGACCCGTGAAGGATACCTTTAGAAGGCTAAAAGTGATTTTCTGATGTTTACATTTGGAATCTATAAATCACTTTTAGCCCCTTACCAATTAAACCCCATTCGCCATGTTGAACCAAGACCAAGATGCACGACCAAGACGATGGGGGCCCTTTTCCAAAGTGAAATTTGACCTTACACTTACAGTCAAAATTAAACATTGAAAAACTTACCATGGAAGTCCCTGGAATCTCCAGAATGTTGTACCGTGGTCTATTTTCCCCGATGATTCTTCTAAACAGGAAAAAAACTAGTCCAACGTAATTTTTGTTTACATTTTCCCAGCATACTGAAGAGAAGAGTGGGATGTAGATGAACGAGCAC
The DNA here is from genome assembly GCA_037783545.1 of Henricia sp. BOLD:AAB3569. Taxonomy (NCBI): domain Eukaryota; kingdom Metazoa; phylum Echinodermata; class Asteroidea; order Spinulosida; family Echinasteridae; genus Henricia; species Henricia sp. BOLD:AAB3569. Next base: position 272,301 of record JBBELK010000571.1, read on the forward strand.
GGCAAATCACAATCGAGATAGCCTGCCCTCTTGTGGTCACCTCATTGTATGACGTCACTGCAGTATTTATTGATTTACCAATCATGTATACTATCTTTAATATTATGATCAAGAATTGTTATTTCAGGGAAAATGCTAATTTATTTGAATGAGTTGTTTTCTTCCCGACAGCAAAGCTGAGACTTTTTGGATGAGCACTGGGATGTTTCCACAAGAGTTTATCATCAGCTTTGCAGGAATGATGGATATTTCAAAGATCAAGCTCTCTAGTTTCCATGGTAACCGACTAATTTGTTGTATGCAAGTTGTTTATTAGCCTTAGGCAAGTTCGATTGACGACTATAGTTAATTGACTATTTTCACCCGAACGCAGTCTAGTCAACGATGGTTAGTCGTGTCTGGTCGACCATTTGAAACTACACGTAGCCCACAGGGGACGGTCGCACTGGTACGCAATACCCATCAGGCATCGAATTGATGCAGCATTTTGTGCGGAACCAATTGACTAACCAAAGGTGTTTGCATTTTAACACTAGTGTACATGTTTGACTAGTGTTTAAATTTACGAGCGTGACAAGATCACATTTTCGACTCCCATATTTTTTCCCATGGGTGTTGAGATTCATGTGTCATATTTTTCTCATTACCATTCTGAAATTTCGCGCCCTCAATCCGTATATTTCTAGGGATGATATTAAAAATCCACCAAAGTTTAGTGAACTAATATCCGGTTACATAAAGTAACGCAGTGATCACACCAACCTTTTTGCTTCCACATCCAAATTGAAAATTGCAAATTTCCCCTTTTTTCTCCATAGATATTTTTTGGGGAGGTTATTTCATGTGATTGTTAGGTTAGAACAAAATCTATTTTTGGAGAAAAAAATCTGGTCACCCTCCTTTAATGTGTTGCGTCTTTTTTAAACAAAATCTTTGTTGCCTAGTCCGTGGCTTGAGCATACAGCGCAGCGTTCAGCAGGAACCTGCGGACTTCGAAGTCTTAGATGAAAGAGAACTCACCCCATCTGATGCATCGTTACAGTTGGAAGAATTTCAGGTGAATCTTTTATACAAGAAACTGGAATGGTAATATGAATCAATTCAAAGGCTAGAAAAACTTAAATTAGTCCTCACTATCTTCATACAATGAATGCTGGGCAACTCTAGCATTTTCAGAGTCCACTCCAATTCCAAAAAAGAAATCGCGATTCCATTCGGAATCTATTCCATTTTCACGGGAAAACATTAAATATACTGAGCGTGTGTAATTGCGTGTACATTGACGGCGCTACATAATTGTGCAAACGTCGACCTAATTATTGGCACCGATCGGCACTAAACATCCATGAAATGATGCCGGCTTGTGTCACACACACACGTTCCTAATAAATGTGGAAATATTCAGAGGCTGAAAACTTGAAGAAAGTGATTAGTGTTTCGGCTTCGGAATGGCCAAGTAATCTCTAGAAATCGGCAAGTTATTAATGGGAATTTCTGAAACGGTAAACTTGCTCAGTAGTAACACACTTATCTACATGTAATGTAAACTACGTTTGTAGTTGTACAAGGCTTTTGCAGACCTGGGGCCAATTTCATGGCGCTGTTTAGCACAAAAAAATTTTTAGCACAGAATTTGTTTTGCTCTGTAAAATGGGTTACCAGCCCAAATTGTGTGTCAAATTGTATTTTTAGGAACAGGAGCAAAATATCAGTAAATACACATCACATATGATTTTGGCTGGCAACCGGACCCAGTTTTGCAAAATAGAGCAAAGGAATTCTGTGCTAAGCAAAATTTTGTGCTAAACAGCGCCATGAAATTGGCCCCAGCACACAGTACACATGTGTAGAGTGCCATTTTTGGTCAAAACTAAGGCATCTCATTGGTGTTTTGCCGTGCTTCCACGTTTTAAAAGGCGCAACACGCTCTTAATGCATTGTGACGTGGTTATATTTGACTCCCCAAAAAATACATGTGTAAATAGTCAGTTTGTAACATATTTCGTTGTTTGTTCACTCTACAGTTTGACTCGACTACAGCCCGCCACATGAAGTTCGTGATCAAGTCCGGCTTTGACCATTTCGTCTCGGTTCACAAATTAAGCATAGACGGCACAGCTGTCAGAGAGCGCGATTAAATACCGACAGATATCTACAATGTACCTGGTCTTTCACTGATGGCAGCAAACATTGCATCTTGGCCAATGTCGGAATCTTTAATGTGGCGTCTAATCACCTCAATAGTCCAATAAGAGAAATTCACAGAGTCTTAAATGAGATCTCTGAGACATTGATCAGATGCTCTACTGTATGTAGTCTAGTGAGTATGTAGCCAAGCTCATTATCAAGAGGTTGTGTGTATGAAAAATACTGTACTCTCTGTAGAACTGTGAATATTTTGACAACTGTGGACAGCCCCTTATTGAACATTGGGAAGTCTTGACAATATTTAGTTGGGAACGTTGGAGTTGAGCGTATACATTTATGTACGTAGCATAGAGCTAGAGGTAGTTTTTGTCAATTAAATCCAACAATGGATGCACAAATCGTGATTCCATGTTTATCCTCGCGTAACAAAGACTTGCTCTTTGAGATGAAATCAGATGCAAGGTTCTAATTTCACGTAAAAATCTGCAAGACAACTGGGTTTGCGATTCGAAAGATTTACTAGACCAAAGATCACAACCAGAAACATTTACTTTTGCTGTTTAAATTTTAAGGACAAATTACAAAGTACTGGATAATTACTAGTACAGCAGAGGAAGCACAATTTATTTAAAAAAATGACTAGACTTAAATTGGTCTATTTGGGTATTTCAAACCCTGCATCAAGTGCATAGGGTCTAGGGATGCGACGTTTAAAGGCAGAGGCTCTTCAGCAATGCGCGCGCGCCAAATTCGTGCCACGAAATACGCAGCTCCATAGCAAAGGCATGGAGCTGCGTATTTCGTGGCACAAATTTGGCGCGCGCGCATTGCTGAAGAGCCTGTGCCTTTAACCGGATAACAAAAAAAATAACGAAAAACTGGTTTTGCCGAACTTTAAACGAAACCCAATTTTAAAGAATTTACAATAGTTTTCAGAGGGTTATTTGTAATGACTTCATGAAACTGAAATAAATTTATATGGGGTCGTAGTAAAGGTTCAATGATTATTTCGGGGGCCTAGGGGTATTGTGTCACTCCCAACTATGGCGGACATACAGGGAAGGTTTTTATGGTTATGGGAATGGTCTAGACGTTGTAACAGGAAACTTGTATTATCAGGAATGAGGAACTGGGACCCAAAATTGCCCTCGTTATAAGCAGAATGTTGTATTAACATTTGACCATATACGGTTGTTAGCTTTTGGGCTTCTGAAATTCCACATCATTAACATCATGGTCTACCATGGCCCTGCTCAAATAGTACCACCGGTTCATAAACCCAACATCCAGAATACGCGTGTTGAAGTCTCGCCAGCCGGGCCTCAGGTACTCGCATTGCGAATCGTAGAGTCCAAGGCCCGCGCCATAATCGTCCCTCCAGATTACGGAGCACACTACCAAGTTCATTCTGCGAATCCGATTCTCGTTTCGCAGGCGCAGGACACGCTGCACATGTTCGTCCGATACGGGATTCCGGATCGGATCACTTAAAAGCAGAAGGTCGTTGGAAGCTTCTCGCAGCGATTTGTCGTAAGATTTCTTATCTGGGTTAGACCACGCTGCGACTGCAGCGAAGCAGAAGCCTGCTGTGTAGACGACCGCTTTAATGGGACTGTCTCTGGCGTCTGTGAATATGTCCACTGTGGCCGCCTTGTAGTCACGTAGAATATTTGTTATGTAGTCTCCTGGAAAGAAGAAAACACAAAATGTGTGCTCATGTATAGTATTTTTATCCATTCAATTTCATGCCAACCTTATTGATTTAAAGAAACATTTTTGACAAATATTTTATGGGCAAATGTTGCCTTTCTGAGGAAATCCAAGGTTTTATTAATAGTTCCCAAACCATGTTGGACATAGGTACAGGTGTGTGATGACAGTTGTGCCACAAAATAGTGGGTACAGCATGTACTATTGCCACCCAGTGTTGGGGCTAAATTTAATCCAGAATTCCCCACCTGGACTTACACATGTGCAATCTCGTGATTTGACCGATACATACTGTCAACGTCATGTAAGATTTGAGAAGTTTTTCATTAATATTTGCGCATGCGCATATTTGATTTTGGGGCAAACAGTCTGTATTTTATCTCACAGAGGGTCTAAATTTTCCCCCACGATTTCACCGAAACTAGACATCGGATCGATGCATACTCTTCGGAATATTTGAACGTTGGGGCGAGTGCACCTATTGAGCAAATATCAGAGCCAAGGCCCAAGGGACAAATTTCATTTGCCACAGATTTGGGGTTGGAAACGGCGCCAGGGCAGAGGATACGACGCCCTGTTCACGGGTCTTAACCGAGACGACGAGGCCGAGGTACGAGTTGGCAATGGAAACAGGACAACTCGTACCCGGCATGCCCGGGATAACTCGCACCCAAAATAAGACACCCTGGTCACGAGTTGTCCCTGGTCACGAGTTGTCCCGGGTACGAGTTGTCCCGGGTACAAGTAGACTGGTTCCCGTCCACATATTCCACACAGGAGAATATACAGATATAAGGACAGGTAAAGGGCGCTTCATCTTGATCTGTAATTGGTCATCTTTGCGCGTGCGTTGCATTGTGTTTTTTTATATTTAAAAATTGGCCAAGCCCTTTGATTGCCAATGTAGGCCTAGTACTTTATTTACATAATTGGATATGTTCGACACGCACGGCCAAGTTAGTTACAAATGTCAATGCAAAATCTGCGCACTTACTAAAACAAAAATAATAATAATAACCACGTGACGGGCAGAATTCTGCCCGTCATGGCTGCCCTTTACCGATCCCTATATTTTCGCAATAAGCGAACCAATCTATAGGGATCGGGAACCAATCTAGGGTACGAGTTGTCCTGATTCCCGATCACAAACTTGAACAATAAAAATGCCTTAAACAATGCAATGCCAATGTACCTGCTTTACCGACCCAACTAGTCTTCAGCCGTTCAGGTAGTGATGCCTTAGAACGAGATTTTGCAGACACAAACTGATATTCAAATCGGTTTCTGATGACCAATTTCTGCACTTGCCGCATGGAGGCAGCCATGTTGCGGAATAACAGCGCAGCGCAGCGCCCTCTATTTTATATGAATGGAACGAGTAGACTTGAATCAAGTCGGTATTTCTGTGGAGTTGGTCCAAACCTCGTCGAACGGCACTTATTATTATTTATTCTTGGACAAAAAGGAAATAAAGTTCTCAATACCTTCATAAATTCCAAAACTAAAATACGGAGAAGAATCATTCATTTACTAGAAATTCACCGGAATGTGAAGGCATCGCTGTTCGCTTCAGGTTGACATGACACCATACACGGTATAGCCTGTAACAGGCATTTGACGTGAATAAAACCAGGCATACTGGCGTTGTGTACTGTTTCACGGTATGTGCGTGCAAGTGGTCTTTATGGGCCACCGTAGCATGGTTCCCAACATTTCAGCCAATCAGCGTCGAGTGCGTCACGTTAGGGAGCAGTCCGGGCGATTTCGGGGGGAAAGTGTTCATCGTTTTGTCCTGATTGTTTGTGTTAGTTTGTACTTGTTGATGAGTCAAAATATTAAAAGTATTACCTTTTCTTGGAGCCCATGAATTCTACTGCACGGTGTGTAAGTTTCAACTAAATCTGCTTGGGGTTTTGCTATAAGGTGAGCGGATTTCCAGTGAGTTGTCGAAGTGCGACAACTTAGGGGATATCATTATAAGTACACAGGATTACAGATAAATTATTTCAAAAGCACACATCTTGTGATTTTTATCTTTAAAGCTTTAATATTAAGTTATACTGATGGCGATAAGCGCGAGTGCAATAGATAGCCTAACTGTAAAATTTGTGTCTTCATCAAAAGCAGAATGACTAGAATATACAGAAAACAGCCCATTAAATGAAACACGATGCTCAGGCAAACACAAACATAACATTCTAGCTTCTATACATGTAATATTTAATTGCCTTTAATATTTCGTGATTAATTTCGTCCGTAGTTTTGGGTGTGGCAACTCGAAAAATAAAAAATAATTAATTGATAATTTTCTAGAAACATAAAAGTAATTCGCTTTCCGAAGAGACATCAACAAAAAAAATTGACCAACGTTTAGTTATCGAGCAAATTAGTGTCAATATTTTGAATTATTGGCGGCTCGCCAATAATTCAACTCGCGGTAGGGCATAGACTTTCCCAAGTCTGACTCCCGTGTTTGGTCCGCGACGTGCAGTGCACAGCACGCCCGCCGGGCCGGTGGCATGTCCATCCAATCTCCTTTTATTTGTCGACAACACATTATTCATTATTTCCAAATGTTTTAAAGGAACATGACCAGATCATTGGAGTAAGCTTAAGCTATAACATAATCTAAGAATATTGGTAAACAATGCAGAACATAATTATCTAAAGAAGAATATTGGTGAACAATATTGGTAAACCAGTGGCGGATCCAGCCTCATTAAAATACAGGAATACAATGGAATTCAGGGGGTCCGACCCCTGAAATCCATTGTTACTCGAGGCTGCAGGATCCGCCACTGGTAAACTAGCCTGCAGAAATTTCAGCTATACATACATGCAACCGTGCTTCAGAAAACCTTCAAAATCTATGCATGTTTTTTGTGTGTAAAGTAGAATTGTACGCTACACACACACACAAAACTATTTGATGAAGTAGTTGTTGCTACGAAAGCTCATGCATATTATTTTGCTAATCCTACAGTAGGGGCGTTCGAGATGCTTACACCGTGTAACACGGGGTTTACACCGGGGAAGCCTCCACAAGATGCAAAACGAACGACACAGGTCAAAGGTTGTTGCCGTGCGGGACTTTTATTTTTCATTCGGGCGCTGTAAAAGCTGCTGCCACGGAGAAACATGTAAAAGCTGCTGCCACGGAGAAACATGTAAAAGCTGCTGCCACGGAGAAACATGTAAAAGCTGCTGCCACGGAGAAACATGTAAAAGCTGCTGCCACGGAGAAACATGTAAAAGCTGCTGCCACGGAGAAACATGTAAAAGCTGCTGCCACGGAGAAACATGTAAAAGCTGCTGCCACGGAGAAACATGTTTCTCCCACTTTATGTCCGGTTTTTAGCCGGAATTTGTGCTGTTTCTTCGTTTGTCTTGTTGAGTCGTCTTGCTAGTTTTGTCGTCCTTAACAATGGACCGGAATTGAGAGTTTTATCGCGCCGGATTGCCCCCGATTGGACTTGGAACTTCGATGTACCGATAGAAGGGCCTATTGGCAGCCATTTTGGCCGATACCATGATGCCGGTACAGTGCCCCGCAGCAATGCCCCTATTGTTCGTCATTGGTCGAACAATGGGTCATTCTTTTGTCGCAGTCAACGCACCATAAAACGCTACACTAGATGGCAGCTTCTACGCCTACGTCGAAACAAGGCGGCCATTTCTGACGAGTCTTATGAGACTTTGAGACTTCTCGGCATTGCCCGTTATCCACGAGGACGTAGAGGAGGAGCCCACATGTTCAGGAAAATATCGACAGTGCAGTCCATTAGACGTGGAAATCCAGAAATAAAATTGTCATCAAGGAACGTATGTAATCTCCAGCCTGTTCCCCGTGCAAAGCCATTTTCAAATCTCGTCGTTCACCTGTGGAACGCGAACTCGATTCGGAATAAGACCGTGGCCTTTCACGAACACGTATTGTCACACGACGTGGACATAATGGTGTTAACAGAAACTTGGCTAGTAGACGATGATAATGTGATTATTGGAGAGTGCACCCCTCCAGGTTACGCCTTTCTCAATTTTCCCAGGAAAAATTCAAACCGTGGCGGAGGGATCGGAATCTTGTACAAGAAATTCTTAGCTCTGACCTCAGCCGCACCTCGTTTGAACTTTGTCAATTTTGAGCATTGTGTTGTTACCATTAATAAGTCACTTCAACTCGTAGGAATATACCGCCCACCACCGTCAAGAGCAAATGGTCTGAAAACGTCAGGATTTCTGGAAGAGTTTGAGGCATTTCTCGACGAAATATCCGTTGTACCCCATAAAGTTGCAATTCTAGGCGATTTTAATCTACACATTGATCAACATGAAAACTGGGATACAGCTCAATTTACAGATATGACATTGAATGCGGGTTTTACGCAGTGCGTCAGAGGGGCAACTCATAAGCATGGTCACACTTTGGACTTGGTGCTCGTCCGTGAAGACGACGATCTCATTGCAGACGTTTCGGTTTATCCCTTGCTCCACTCCGACCATCACGCTGTAACATGTCTTGTAAAATGCGTGAAACCATCTCCGCCCAGGGTTACTACAACGTCCCGTGAGTTCGCGGGAATGGACCACGAGCGTCTTAGCGATCGGCTCAGAGAGCGCCTGACTGAGGTCCCAGTGTCTGATGATCCAAACACCCTCGTCAATGCGTATGAGCGGATCACATCATCAGTCCTAGACAAGATTTGTCCTTTGGTCACTAGACATCGTACTATCAAACCGAGACTACCGTGGTACAATGACACCATCCACCTTGCGAGACGTCTGCGTCGACGGCTCGAGCGGAAGTGGAAGAAGAGTCATTCTCCGGAAGATGAAAGGGCCCTTCGAGACCAGAAAGACAATGTGCATAAACTGATTACTGAATCTAAGACCCAATACTTTTCCAATAAATTTGCCAATTCAAATGTTAAGGATATGTACGCTACGATCAACGTTCTCCTTAACAAGACGAGCAAAACACTACCGGACGGAAAACCTTGCAAAGAGCTAGCCAATAATTTCTTATCGTTCTTTGTTGAGAAGGTTGAGAAAATACGTTCGAATGTTGGTTCAAGCTGTCCACATCTCACAGAGCCGCAACCAGCTACCACTGCAATCAGTGGTCATGGTCAGTCGGCTTCTTTTGACACGGTCACGGCCATGCTTGAATTTGACCCCCTGACCAGTGACGATGTCGAGAAAATTATAATGCGTTTTCCACGCAAAAGTTGCTCCCTCGACTCGATACCAACCTGGCTAGCAAAAGATAATGTCCAAATATTGTTACCGCTCATTACAAAGATTGTCAATGTATCACTCTCGACTGGCAACTTTCCATCAAGTCTCAAACATTCTATCATAACACCGGTATTAAAGAAAACCACTCTTGATCATAATAGTTTGCAATCCTATCGACCCGTTGCCAACATTCCATTTTTATCCAAGGTCATTGAGAGGGCGGCCCTATGCCAAGTCATGGACCATGTGGACAGCAACAGTCTTGGGGACCAGTACCAGTCTTCGTATAAGCGACACCATAGTACGGAGACTGCTCTTTTGAGAGTCAAAAATGACATTCTTGGGTCCCTTGATAACAACAAACCTGTCCTCATGGTCCTCCTTGACATGTCGGCCGCTTTCGACACTGTCGACCATCATATTCTTTTGCATAGATTTGACACTGAATTTGGGCTACGTGGTTCAGTCAAGTCTTGGTTTAGTTCATACCTCACTAACCGTAATACTAGGGTTTCAATTAAAGGAGAGTTATCCAAGGAACAAACTCTCTCATACTCACTGCCCCAGGGTTCCATTATCGGTCCACAGGCATTTATATTGTACACCACACCACTAGTTGGGGCCATTATTCGTGATTTCCATGTTTTGTTCCATGCGTACGTTGACGATATTCAGATTTATGCTGAATTCGACCCGAAGGTCGAGGGTGATTGTCAGCGTGTGCTTGACCGGTTGTCCTCATGTGTCCTCGCAGTGAACAAATAGATGGCTCAAAACATGTTGCAACTAAACCAAGACAAGACCGAATTCATCGCGTTCGCCAACAGTAGGGTTTTATCCTCTCTTTCTACAATCGAGTTGAAACTGGGTGATTTGGTTATTCCTGTTTCCAAATCTGTTCGGAACTTAGGCGTGATGTTTGATGGTACACATAACATGTCGTGTCATATTGCTTTTCTTTGCAAGTCTATTAATTTTCATCTGCGTAATCTCTGGCGCATACGGCGATTTCTAACAAAAGAAGCCTGTCATCACGCCGTCAGAGCACTTGTCTTGTCGCGCCTCGACTACGCTAATTCACTTCTGTTCGGCGCTCGTGAATCTGACTTGCAGCGCTTGCAGCGTCTTCAGAACAAAGCCGCGCGGCTCGTCTTTGCCTGCGGACGGGACCATCCGTCAGCTAACCTGCTGAAGGAATTACATTGGCTGCCTGTTAGACAACGCATTATTTTTAAAATTCTCACTTTCATCTATAAATGCCTGCATGATCAGTCTCCATCATATTTAGTTAACCTGATACAGTTGCTTAACTTCAACACTTCAAACACCCAGAGACAGCGACTCCGCTCAGCTTCAGATCGCACCCGGCTTTCCATTTCAAGATCTAAGAGGAAAGCCGGGGATAATTCCTTCAGCATTGCTGGTCCTCGGTTGTGGAACATGTTGTCAGTCGATCTGAGAGAAACTGAGTCGCTGCCCCTCTTCAAGCGTTCTCTCAAGACTTTCTTATTTCGGTTTCCTTTGTGAATAATGTACCCAGTGATTCTCGTTGACTATTGTTTTGTTATTTGTTTGTCTTCACCCATTCATTGTTACGCGCTCTGATCTTTGTATAGCGCGATACAAATGCTCATTATTATTATTATTATTATTATTATTATTATTATAAACACTGTCTGTCATCGTTTGAATCACGAGGAAAAAATTACCCGGCGCCACGCGAAATTTGTTGTCAGTGCAGTGGCGGATCCAGTCTCATTAAAATACAGGAATACATACGAAAAGCGGGGGCTACAGCCCCCTGAAATCTATTGTATTCCTGTATTTTAATGATGCTGGATCCGCCACTGCAAATGGTACCGTAACAAACTTGGTCAATACCCATACTGATTATAAAGCCTATTTGTGTCATAAATCTGCTGTGTTTTTCTTCGTACTCATATCGCGATTCCAAACTGTCCGCCATGTTTGACTACTCGCAACTTCCACACGGTTACTAGGTGACGTCATTACACCAAGCCTTACACCAGAGACCCTGCCGCGAGCTCGGGCAGTGGTGGCAGACTCGTGTATCACCTGATGGCTAAAAGAACGCTCCGGTGTAAGATGGTGTTACACGGTGTAAGCATCTCGAACGCCCCTAGTAAGTATTTAATTTTAATTTTACAAATTACCTTCAGTTGTGAATCGAATTTCTTGCAATGGAATTACATGTCGTGTTTGTTTATACCTGTCCGTTAATCTATCAAGACTTTACTTTGAGTAAGTTTTTTTTCTCATGTCAACTTACGAAGTAGTTCGTTTTTTGTCCGTTAGTTTATTATATTTATATTTTAATTCAGTTTTGAAACTGCTAGGATGTATTTTAATAAACCAAAATGACTGAACGAATGAATGAATGAATGAATGAATGAATGCAAGAAGGGATGAACACCTCTGAAACTCAGTTGCTGCATTGTTTCTGGTGGCCTAGAAACGCAGATCGGTTGATTACGCCAAAATGGGTTTTTCGTCATTCTGATCAAATGCCCCATTATTATAGGCCTGAGGATCACCGGATGCTGCTTCTGAAGCGTAGGGCGGCTTCATGCTGGCACCTGGACAAGTTTACAACATCATAAATCAGTCATTCCGACCCACAAAGTAAAAAGTCCTAATAATTATTCAGTATCATATGTGACAGTGGGTAGGCCTACTGCCTTTCATTGTCCCCCATTGTGTCTCTTTATTGTGTCTCATTGTTGCGTCATATATCGTGATGGACATCCTCAATCACGGCTTCACAAATTCGGCTGGTTTACCAAATATTACGTAAAATCATCGTTACCATCTTCTAGCCAAAAATTCACCTTTAAAAAAGCACTGCCTTAAAACAGCACTCTTTAGAAATTTAGAAATGTCACCAAGACTACCATGAAATTAGCCTTTTGCGTGTGACATTTGAACCATGGCCGGCGCCACTTTCAAATGGAGATGCAATTAAGAAATCCACATAACATGTTGTTGCTACATGGTACACGCCGATGCCTAGCAAACATGTCTGGTTGCTATAATGTCAGCTCTCCCATTGCAACGAACGCGGTATTGACAAATTGGCACTACATGGCAGCCTCGTTCCAGATATTGAGCTATTGTGTTACATCACGCGTCTTTTAAAATTATTATCACAAAAGAAACAGTCCTCGATAGACCAGTTGCGTGATAGATTTGCATAAGTCCTGGAGTCACGTCTTATATTTACATAAATGCTAGAGTCCCGCCTTCGCGCTATATGTTTCAACATGTAATTTCGGATGGCCCAGCTTAAAATTGCATGGAGTAATGTGCGAGGTATTCTAAGTACCGCACTGACTTTCGCGCCGGTTACTATGTACCGGCTTGCACCCCCTGGAAACGACCTGATTTGCCAGGTATAAGTCTGGTGCTTGACTCACTCGCATATGCGAGCGCCATAGTCTGAAGGCGGGAGTGTATGATTTATGCAAATCTATCACGCAACTGGTCTGTTGATTCTGTGTAACCGTCGTGTGCACCTGGTGCACATTTCAGTTTGGTAATTTGGATCAAGTATAGTGCAGACTTTTTCCACGTGAAACACGCAAACGGCTAATTGGGTCCTGCACAAAAGGGAATTAAACTAACTAACGTACCGGGGTTTCCAGCGGGGAACCCGCCACCGTAGTAGTACGCTGCCTGAGGAGGTTGCATCATAGTCGCTGGTCCACCATACGGTGACTGTGTTATTATCATGCCGGCTGGTGCCCCGTATGCTTGTTGTCCAACCATTGGCTGCTGCATGGTGGTGACCTATCATCAAACGTCCAATTAAAACGATTGAAGCTATATTTTGGCGTCTTAATTTTGCTTACTGCGCATCGATTTGCACATCTTTCGACTCGGTAATACACCTTTGTTTTGTATCGTGGCGTACAAGCAACATCGCAAACCGCAAATATCTTTGCAAATATTTGCGATGTCCAACATTTTTTGTAAATATCTTTGCAAATATTTGTGATGTCACATTTTTGTTGCATGCTTTATCGTGGCATACCTAAGCGTAGTTTTTTGTTGGAAGCAAGAGGGCCGGCTGCAAAGCCATTTTCCCATCTTTTTTTGGCGACAGTGTATCGTTCTAGTCCGTACTCGATGTTGCGTTATACATCGGATTTGAATACCGCCGTATCTCGGTGGTTGCAATCTATGCGCATCGTATTACTGACAATCCAGCTCGTAAAAGTGGCCCTATTTTGCCCAGTAGCCTATGTGACTTTTTTCCAAAAATGGACGCTGGTCCGTTTGTCATTTTTTCACTCTTACAAAGGTAGTTTTGTTTCAAGTGGAAATTGGGGAATAGAAGTGACGGACTACCCCCATAAAATTAAACAACATTGAAAGGATGAGACGCTAAAAGAGTTGTGAGTATGTTTAAATGATTTTTGAAAATGTTGCATTTAGTTGAGTGCACCCACACGGGCCACAAGGGAGTTTTACATTCCGCGGCCATCTTGAGAAGAACAACAAAGCACTACCATTTGACTTGTTCCCTCAACTGGCTTTTGTAAGTCGAAGTATGGTGGCGCCGCGGAATGTGAAACTCCTTTTTGTGCTCATTTTGTTTCCGAAATGAGCTTAAAAGCACAGGCTCGTCAGCCAAATTCGCGGCTACGAAATACGCAGCTCCATAGCAAAGGCACGGAGATGCGTATTTCGCGGCACGAATTTGGCGCGCGCGGATTGCTGACGAGCCTGTCTTTCATATGGTGCCTTACCATATGAGGTTGTGGTGGGTCGGACCTGAAGCAACACACACACGCTGTACAACAGGACACCATGGCGATAATCCACTCCACAAAGACTGTGACCACAACGATGCCATCAATGACCATGTTACGGATCTGCATCGAATGCAAATTTGAGCAACATGATTAATGCCGTCATGAAACTAGAAATCTACTAGAAATCTTTAAACACGAATAAGTAAGTAATTTCTTTCAGGGTTAATGAGTGTCCCAGGGACCGCCGGGGTTAATTAATTCGATACAAATGTCCACGAGTTTGGGTAATCTGGATGCAGTGAAAAACAACCTGGCTGCACCGGGATTCGAACCGCGGACCTTCTGTTTAACCTGCAGACGCCCTAGCAATTGAGGTATGAAGCCAACTGGTGGTCTCTCGAATCACGGTAGTGCAGTTGTTCCTCCCTGATTGGGAATGGTTATCACGTGAGCTTAGCAAGCAACTGGTCTATTGTCGGGTCGATGGAATAATTTAGAGAATATGAATATTCAATTCCAATCCACTAATCAGAAGCACTGAAATGTACGTTTTAGTGCACGACAAACTTGTAAAAGTATACGTATGATTCGATTACCAGGAAGTGTGGGCAGTTATTGTAGAAGTCGTAATCAATGTAATACTCGCAGCTTATTGCTTCTAAGTGCACAGCATAAACGTACACCCCCATTTGGGCCATGGAAGCAAACACAGACAGGAGAGCCAGAATGTAGTACGCGGTGATCTGTAAAATCAAAACCAAAAATAGATCCTTAGCACCAATGGCCATGACAAGGGGCAGATTTTATATTTAAATAATGTGTCAATATATCCACAAAGCGCCTATATACTCGTGCATGACGCACGGTGACTGTTCCCTGTCATGGCCGCCATGCAAATGGCTATATGATTGAATACATGTATAGAGCTGTAAGTTTGGAAACTCTGAATAGACATCTTAAATTGTAAATTTCGTGGTGCCATTGTTTGCGACGTCGTAAATTTAGTTGTGAATATTTAGTTGCGAAAATATATTATAGGTTTTCCCGCACATTTTAAAACTTTTTTCATTCAAATTCATATCCAATTTAAACTTCAATTTCGTCCTAAGACGAGTGAAACGCTTAAATGCTACAATTGATTTGGTCTTTGGTCTTTTCAATTCATCAATGGCCAACCAATTTTAACATTTTTCCATCCAATGTCGTAAGATTTCGATCATGTTCGTCTCGACTGATTCGTCTCTACATTATGTCAAGATTAAATTCGTCTTTGTTCAACCCATTTCAGGAATGTATCGATCAAATTCGTCGCTTGGTCAAACTGTATATAGCTTTGTGTGCAAGCTTTTTAAGAACAACATTAAGGAGAATTTCTTGCATTTGCTCTCTTGATTTCGAATCTTCAACAAACATTACATGTCAATGTTAGGCCTATACAGGCGGACGACAGGCAGCCACAATGTATGTCAAGATTTCATGTAAAATATGAAGACGTAAAAATATCAAAGTTGTCATATACAATCAAAAACGGTGACGAATTCAAATTAAATATATGTGAAAATGATTTCCCAATGACGAAATTGTTCCATTCGTCGTATGCTCGGCAACTGTTGACGACGAAATCAAATAACCTTTTTCGAAAAAGTTTGAAAACGCACGAAATGGTTTGAACAAATACAAACATGAGCAACTAAATACTAGTCGATTGAACATGGAAAATGCAAAGTCGGAAATTTCGGAGACGAAATCGAAGTTAACCGGTTATGAATTTGAATGAATAATGTTTTAAAATATGCGGGAAAACCTATATATAAAAGCCTAAAATGGCAGATATATAGGTACTTGCACTGGGGACAATAATATTTTGGGTTGTTGGCGAAATATTCTATCAAGGGGACATTTGGCCCCCAGAACAAATTCAACTTAAAGTAAGCCCAATATTTTTCATGAATTGACAAGAAAAACCTTACTAAAAAAGTTGATAACAATGGTATAGTATTTGTGTGAGAATTTTATAACTGAAGGTGATTTTCTGAAGAAAAACAAAATATTTTGCAAAAGACTTTTTTACTATTCAACTTAACACAAAAGCCATGAATGGATTTTTCAAGTTTTCTGAAGTATTACTGCCTTTATGTGGCTGAAATGTCTACACGGGATTTTAATCACACGAGTGGAAATAACGCCCCTACAGTTTACCAATCATTGACGGAAACTGGTGATTCATCCATTGTGTGTATGGTGACACATAAATGTCACCCAAGAAAATGAAACTAAAATGCAAAATTTTTAGGTATAACAACACCATATTTGGTGCACATTAACTTGAGTATTTGCACGACTTGTCCACCAAGTTTTAGGTTTGGGTCTGGTGAGTGCGCGGCACATTCCATGATGAAACCATCTCAAAATCGTATAGTCTCCAGCAGCCGATTTCACGAAACTTTACGCAATTGCGCAAGTCCACTTACGCCATTACTTGCGCAATAAAGTTTCGTGAAATCGGCTTGCAACGCTGTGGGCACATCTGGAGCAAAATTTTGAAAGTTAACAAAACAAAGATTGCTCGACCCCAGTCTTGAAACTTGGTGACAATTGTGCATGGACTCGAGTGTCTCGTTTATTCACACTGTTGTATCCACCAGATTAAACTGGACTATTATTTATACATGTAAATATTATTATCTGTATACATGTATTTTGAGAGATTTGATACTGTGGAAAAAATAAATGAACCTTGAACCTTGAACCTTACTAAATTTGGTAGACTTTCACCTTAAAGGATTGTATATTTATTGGTCACCTTTATTGGGAAAATTTTAAACTACAAAACAAAATCCCCTTACCACGCTGTTCTTTTTGTTTGCGGCAACGCAACCCAACACTCCAGTCATTATGTAAAACTGAAAGTTGAACAAACACATCATGGAAATGGTGTAATATACAAATTTACCAGTTGTCTGTACCGCGGCGCAACGAATTATTGAGTTCTCCGGCCTAGTCTGGAGAGTGTTCAGATTTGTCCAGAGAATGGATTATGTTGGAACCTAACATTTTTGTTCTTTTTATATTCATTTTTTTTGGTTTCATATTTTATATATTTAAAGTGTATTTTAGTTTAATGATTTATTTCCATACATGCATAACGTCTTATTTATCTATTTTTTGGGGCAGCAGGTCCTTGGATCACAGTAATTTTTACTTTTGTTGCTCCTTGCCTATTTTGTGTATTGCAGGAATGGCTAAATAAATAATAATAATAATAATAATCATTAAAAATACCTACCCAAAATACTATTTATGAGAAGAAAACAGGAAATTTGCAATCTCCAATTTGGATGTGGAAGCAAAAAGGTTGGTGTAATCACTGCACTGCTTTATGGAACCAGATAAATTAGTTAACAAAAAAATCGGTGGTTTGTTTATTACATGTAATATCCTAGAAAATATATTGATTGAGAGCGCAAAATTTCACAATGGTATCATGAGAAAAATATGAAAAATTACGTGGTATCGAAATCTCGACTCCCATGGGAAAAAAATTGGGGTTAAAAAATGTGATCTAACACAATAATTTATTAAGCCGGCCTCCCACACTGTGCGATTTTTGGCGCGAAATTCCACGATTTATGTAAGATTTGTCGATATTTAGTACATGTATACCTGAAACTGCATATCACACATCTTACTGCATCGTTGGAAATTCACAGTAAAAAGTTGCAAAGTGGGATGCGGCATTAGATACGACCAACTTACGAGTATGCCGGCCCATATTCCCATCCCGATTGGGGAAAGTTTGGCGTCGTAGGCACAGAGAGCAATGCCACACACACAGCTCATGACGCCCGCGATGATGTGAAATACACCCAGGCAGATACCGAACGCGGGAATGTAGCTGTGGTTTATTGCCATTGTGACTTTCACTTCTGAAATCCAAATGCATGTACATGAGACTACGTAACAATGTATCTAATAAAGCCTAAAAGACAGGTGCCAATTTCATGGCGCTGCTAAGCAGAAAAACTTATACGCCAACTTGTGTTCTTCGCAAGAGTAGGAGAATACCTTTCAATACACATCACCTAATTGGCTGGCAAAGGCCATTTTTGCAAAATAAAGCAAACAAATCCTGTGCTAAACACCTATACTACGGACGCCGCCATTTTGTCCAAGAACTGGCCAAATTGAGAACGACGTTTCTGCATACAAGTCCTCCGTGCATTCCTATGGCAATACACGAGAAAACGTCATGCCAAAACGTCATTCTTTCTCCAGTTTTCCGACAAAACGGCGACGCCCGTAAGCCAGTATTGTTGACGTTCGTATCCGATCTGGTTAGTTATATTTCTCCTTTTTTGTATTACAATAATCTACGTATTGCATTTTTAAAGCAAAATAACTTTGGTCACAAGTCATATGCATACACAAAACAACATGAAAAACGCAGGAAATTTGTTTTACCTGTTTTCGTCAACGTCTGAAAGAAAGGTGTTATTCTGATGCTCGACAAAGGATAATATGCATTTGACGTCAAAGGCTTTGCATTGCGTTACACTCTTAATTTAGCTCCGGTTTAATTATTAATGTTTTCTGTCTGTGCAGCACTATCTCGGGACTGTCGTCATAGCAATTAGTGTACTTTGCCCCTAGCCCTGCACGTATATAACTTGTTGATTCGTTGCGTTAAAGGTATACATTCTTTAATTTTCCCGCATATTTTAATCCATTTTTAATTTAAATTCATAATCGGTTAACTTCAATTTCGTCTCAAAAAAAATAAATGATTTTGCATTTCCCATGTTCAATTTTATATTTGGTCGCTCATGTATTGTTCTTTCCAAACCGTATTATTTCGTACGTTTGCGTACTTTTTCGAAAAAAAAGTCTCGTCAGCAGTTGCTGATTGGAACCATCGATATATATATACACTGGATGAAGCAACGCGCCGGCCGCCATTGTACCCCACGAACAATGATTGGCCTAGACTGCTCCCCGGTCCATGCGATCGTTTGCATTCCACTTAACACGTGTAGACCATGATGTAGACTAGTGAAGACAGTATGACCAGTCTATGCAAGGCATTGTATTTGGTGGGGTACAATGGCGGACGGTGGCTTTGATTTTAGACGTCGTTGCTTCATCCAGTGTATATATATCGATATAACCATATCATCCATCATATTTCCTGTTATAAAAATCCTGACATACGTCCTCTTCAAAATGCGCTTTACGTGTTTGTCGCCCTCAATTTCAAATCCCAACAGCAGTGAAACATGAGGTGCGTTCGCTTAGTTTCACCGGGTCGCCCTTGGTCTGCAGTGCCCCGAGTCGTTCGCTTAGCCAATAATCATTCCCGCGGTTCGGCCAAGACGGGCTCGCGGGATTGGCTAGGATTTTCGGCCTGCTGTCTAAATTTGCGGGTGTTTTTGTTGTGTACGTGTACGTATTTCCCATACGCGCTGTAACTAACTGGAGCTGGACCAGAAAGTAGTGAGGTTTCGGTGTGCACGGTTAGTAATTACGACTACGATTAGCCAAACCTCAAAATCGTTACCTTTCGCTGTCCGTTTTTTACTCAGGTGTAGAGGCGTTGCTATCAGTGTAAACAACAAAACAACACTTGGGATATTTGTGTAAACGCCACAAGTACGCACAAATCGATGACGTAAAATTCACTAATAGTCGTCGTTTTGCCTAACCGTATGCGACCGAAACCTCTCTTTCGTGTTGACTCAACGAGCAGGGTCATTATAGACTGCCGAAGTGAATACGTCATATTTTGTTTGTTGCCTAGGCAATGGCTCTACACTAAAAATCACTGAATCGTGTCCCTATGCTTTTGCAACAGTACTTTTTTCCGACGGCCATGATGTTTAGAGCCATCATGGCACACATCACACTTCGGCTGTCTATTGCACGTTTAAGACCACCCACGTAACGTGCACTCGGCCAATAACTGTCTAGAACTTTAAAAGCGTCGATGTTTGTTTGTTTTTGTGTTTGTTTTTTTCATAATGTGATTAATTTATCCTAAGTGGTATTTATTTGCTAGTTTATGGCATTGCAAATAACGGACGGATTATGTGAATCTTTGCGCGGTGAACAGCGCCCTCTGTAGGTTAGCGCCTGGTGTGGCTCCGGCCTGGTGTATCCCAGCAATATTAATGGATTAAGAATCTTAGGCCAGTGCTAATTTGAACGTTCACCCCTCTTGAGCATATTTATTAACACCAAGAGAATCCACGAAGGTAAACTACAAACAAAGAAAGACATTGATTTCAAAATACCGAGCCTGACCGTAAAACTCCGAGCGTTTCGAAAACGGCTTACGTGGCCCGGAAGCGATATTTTTTTCCGTACTACATATTCGCTATAAGGCTTCATCGATTGGTGCATTGTAAATGAATATTCATATTTTCTATATAGCGCCTCCAAGAGTTATTAAATAAAAGGATATAAGAAAGAAAATTGAAGAGTTTTAGTGGTTAAGACGTAGTACTATCAATCGAGAGATTGCAGGTTCGAATCTCCTATCGAATCTCGTATTAACTTTTTTTTACTATTAATTGAGGAAAGAGTGTGGTATGGTGTGGGGTTATGTTGAGGTAGTTATCGACAAAACACATCAGTATGCAACATATGCATAGGGGTTAAACCAATCAGAAGCAATGTTCGCTAAACAGCGGTACGGAAAAAAATATCGCCGGCCCGGAACAGATTTTGCGCGTGTATCCACACGTCCAGACGTATCACGTGCATAGCTACGCCCTGGTTACTGCTATTTGCATACAAAATGCCCGCCGACCATTACTTTTCATTGGGAAAATACTCCAAAACCATAAAGTGGATGGATCTAAAAAGTAGGAGTATTGTATTCTTTTTCATAGACTATCAACTGCATGGTTCAAATAAATCGTGACTTTTGGCGAGGCCCAGTCTTCGGACAGTACTTTGATTCCACCTATACCAAAATCTAGATCCGTTCCTGTGATTTTTTTCTGCAGGAATTGCTAAAAAATATTCCGGCGAGGAATAAAATCCCTGGTTATGAGCGTGCACCAACCCTACGTAAAGTCCCTTTTAGACTGGCTAAAGTCCCTTTTAGACTGGCACTAATATTTTAAAATCAATACACATTTTTACGGGCCAAAATTAGTTCATGCGCGTGACATGCTCACATCTTCGCTAATAAGGACCTGCATGAGCAAACAGAAGTCGGTATGTCTAAAACAGGAAGCTAATACGTGGCGGCGTTTCCTAAAAGCGATGAGTACTGAGTAGTGCTGCGCCTGTGCTGTGCAGACTACTGTCCTCTTTTGGCCCTTCGAACGATCGCATTGGGAGTACTTTAATGCGATTATAGGGCCCGGTCCCGTCTGCTAGAGAATCGGATTCAATGTTTTAATGTCGTTAAAAGGTCAAGGGGAACTTAAATAAGTACATTTTGCGGTGCTCCAGTTCGTTGTGGAATATCTAATTAATTAGGTGAATGTGAATGTATTTGGACAAGGCAAATTTGGAGGTAAAGTATTCACCTAATTTATGATAATCTTTCGGCTTATAAGATAATTTCAAAATACGAGTTGAGATACAAAACATGGTCCCATCATTGAAATTTAAATCTGAGACATAAACATAGCAAAATTGACATGTACACAGTTGACAAGCAAGCAAACTGAAGCAGTGTATAATTATCCCGCCAAATTGTCATGTGATACCTAACTTTAGGTCTGATTATGATCAGTCCTAAAGTTAGGAACAATTTCAACCAAGATAGGAACGATTTTTTACCTAAATTGCTTTATGAAATAGAACTTTAGGAATGTTCCTAAAGTTAGGAACAATTTGGATTTAGGAATGATAAATGTTCCTAAATCCTACTTAGGAATATTCCTAAAGTTTTATGCAATAGGGCCCTAGTCTCCTTTAAGAGGAACATCAATTCCTATTTTCTACTTTCCTGATTACTTTTGTTTGTTTGACTGTTTGTCGGGTTGTTGGTTTGTTTGTTTACTCGTTTTATTTTCTCTGTAGTTCTTTGCCTAGAGTGGCAGTTTTGCCTTACTTGGGGCGATTTCACATTACAAAAAAACCACACATTTGATTTTAGGTCTCCGACCGCTTTCTCTTGAGATTGCTTCATGATATGCACAAACGTCAATGAGCTCGGGAAATAAGGATCTGCCAGGTATTTAGTTTAGTGCATCCTTAAACTATACTCCAACCATGATATTTATTGCTATCGGCCGAGGGCTCCAAACTTGCACGCAAAGATTGGGATCAAGAATCTTAACCCGATTTCAAGCCCCCATCAAAACATGTTCAGGTTTTGCGAGGACACGAAGAGTAAACACGGAAACGGGGCACTGCCGTATTCCGGGGATTTAAACGGCGCCATAATACCGCATCCGGACGATCATTACCGCGGTATAGATATGGTATGCATATTGGGCACCGTTCATTATTTAAAGCCCAATACATCACTTGCAGTGACCCAAAATTTTATTTTACGAGCTGGCAAAAAAAACGACTAAAGGTGTTGATAGCAATAGTAACAAACACACGATTTATTTCCCGTGTAAAATGTACGTGTCAATAAAAACATGTCCTACTTTAAATCTTAAATAACTCTGTCAATTTTCAACGGATTTAAACCAAAAATTTCACATCATGTAAATGAGGCCTGATTTATTTTATTTAGTGACTTTCATCAGTTTTGTCCAAAAAGTAGAGATTTAAATGTCATACGAAAACAAAGTCAATTTCAGAATTCGCTAATTTCGACTTGGCCTCGTTCAATGTCAGTACGTCGCTGGAGACGGTGGTGGAATGTGTGTGCTGAGCCGAAAGCTTCTGAGGAAAGGCGGGATCACTCCAAATGTTATGCAAACCATCTTGATCGTTTCGTACAATTCATCAAGAGGTGTAAAGGGACCTCAGACATAGACAATTTCCTTGACAACGGCGGATGCCAAGTCGAAAGTGGACAATTCTTAAACTTAGGTTTTTTTTACGTACACTCTCAGAAATAATGGTTCAAATCTGCACCTTCGCTCACGGGTGCTTATCTTTGATACAATAGCAGCACCCCTATAGGAGCAAATGTGCACCATGTGAACATGATTTGAAAGGAGCGAGTTTGCACTTTAGGGGTGCACATATGTTCAAATGGTGCAAATTTGCTCTCATAGAGGTGCACATTTCCTCCTATATATATAGGGGTGCTGCTATTGTATCAAGATAAGCACCCCAATTGCACCCTAATTTCTTAGTGTGTATGGCGTTTAAATCTCAACCTCTTAAACAAAACTGATGAAACTCACTCCAGGAAATTTGTCAGGCCTTGTTTACATGATGTGAAATTTTGGTTTTAATCCGTTGAAAAATGATAAAGTTATTCAAGATCAAAAGTACGATATGTTTTCTTGACACGTAGTACCTCTGTGGGGGAAATTGCCAACTGGTGCTTTAAAAAAAAAAAGATTGTCTGCAGACAATTGTTTACCATTCATTCATGCACAAAAACCATGCAAAATGAACGACATCGCAAAGATTTTTGCGAAAAAAATGTGCGACATCGAAAATATTTGCAAAGATATTTTCGAAAAAAACATCGCATTGAGAGCATTGCAATACAGGCCTCTCAAGGCCAGGATGAACAGGTTGTTCTGAATTTGCCGATATAGCGGCAAACTACTTTTCATAGTAGATCGTATGTCACGTATTGGTGCGTGTCCAATTGAAAGCCTATCCTCCACCAACGGGGGAAATTAACAGTCATGGACACCGTTTTGGTGTCGTAGGTTGATTAATTTCCGACTTTCCGCCGGTAGCGCATGAAAGGGAGTCTTTAGTGTCTCGATTTATCACGTTTTTTGGTCCGAATACGTTTTGGGTTCACGCCGAACAACTCCCCCAATTACTTCTCGCTAGGACATTTTACTCATTGCGAGACGATGTCCCGGCGCATTTGATCCCCAGACTCCGGTAACCTTTCGCGGAACGCCGAGTCATCGGCTAATGCGGACGAAATTGATAAATTCTTTGGATGAAAACTTGTAATTAGGTACGCCGGGAAATGTAGAGGGTTTTATACTCTTGGTGTATCTGAATCTAGCGGGAAATAGTTACGCGAATGCGAAACGACGAAGTCGATCTTCAGCGGCTTCGACATGTGCTTAATTCGTTCTTGCAGTGAGTTTGTGCGCGTTTGCTAAACGCTAACTTCAGTTGGGACTTGAGGTACCCAGCTAATTGTACCTCATGCTATCCTAATGTTCTGTCCTAATATTAAGATTTAAAAACAGATTTAGTCGGACTTTCCTTGTCAACTCGTCAAGTAATTTTGGGCAAATGATGTACTGGGGCTTGCCTTTAACTGTCAATTTCGGTATCTTTGAATGCACTCTAGTTTCGTTGGCCGTGTTTGCACGTTTTTTGTGTTGTGGGTGAATTCGCGCAGGACTATTTACCATACGAATTAAGACGATGCAAACAAGTTGTCTAAATTCGAAAAATTCTTCAAAATTGATCACAAAACAATCGCAGTTTTATAATACATGTACGTTGAAGCTTTTTTAAAATTATTAATAAGTGGGTAGATTAATTGTCAGCAGGTCAGTTTTGGGGTTAATGTAATTAGGCACGCCACATGCATGGCACGCACGTACACATTTAATACGCACAGGGCCAATGTATATTATTGGAAATTTTTTAATTAGTACCGAAAGCCTCGTTTCAGATGCTGAGCCATTGTGTTACGTCACATCTCTTTTCATGTGGAAATCTTATCACAAATGAAATACCCTCGTTTTACATAATGGACGGCGACCCAAAATCTTCAATTTCAAATGGAGGTGTAGTTTAGAAAGTCACATACTATGATATTGTTGCTACGTGGAGCACGCCATTGCCTAGCAACGAACAATCTGGATGTTTTTTGCCATTCTGTCCTATAGTAAACACGGTATTGATTCTGTACGTAACAGTCACACCTGCCGCGTGTATACCACACATCAACAAAATGTTAGTCTGGTTAAGTGGATACTAAGTGTGCATCTGAAAGGAAGTACGTCAGTGCAGCAGACACATATTTATGTGTAACGTGCAAAAGGCTAATTAGCCCTGCCCAAGCTTAGCTACTGTTCGCATCTGCCGCGTGCACCACATAGCAACAAAACTTTAGTCTGGTCAAGTGGATAAGTGTACATGTGAAAGGAAATATACGTCAGTATCGCCAAAACAAAATTGCCGTCACAAGACTGACAGCCCTTGAGCATATAAAGCATGCACACATTCACCAGGGAAAACGTCTAACAAGATTTCAAGATGGCGTCCCTCAGTACTGCATCACGGAAAGGAAGGTCATCCTATCACGCCCCCTTGCGACAATACGAAATGCCACCGTGCGGTATAAAACAACCGGCTCTATCTCTAGCTCTCCCTAACGTCGCAATCACGGACGGGGCCAGCCGAAGATGGGGACTCGGGTCTCGTAAATTAAATTGACTGTAGTTCCACTGGGGGTATTTGAATAGACTTTAGTGTGTTTATATTAGATATTCTCGGGGTTGTATTACGCGTTTGGTTGCAACCATAGAGCTCCTAAGTTAATAAACGTCCTTATGCACGTCGTGTGTCCCCTACGATACTGTATTTCCGAGTATCGGCTATATAGGCTGTTTGCTTCAATATCTGCCCATAGCCGGTGGATAAAGTCATAATTATGCGTCTATCCCTCCGAGGATTTCCTTTAAACTTGCTGGAATTGCATTGCCTGTATAAACGTGCAGGACGGTCGTCGATTTGATTTCGCCTATACGCGTTGTGCATGGCGAGAACGCTGCTATCAGCAGTGGTATATCATATACAAGGTTTCGGATAGTGAATACATGTAGGCTGTCAACTCTTATCATTTTCGCTTCTTCATTTTCGCTTCTTCGTGTAGCGACCCTCGCTTATATTTATCGAATGTTGCAAATTCCTGCCCAATCAACCAGTTATTATCTGAGTCGTAAAATATCCTGAGCGACCGTGTATGCCGAAATTTACCATACGATAATCACGGTATATGCACGTGAATGAAATGCTGCCGGGACATTCTTCAAGACGTTTGATTTTTGTGTTCGATGCCGAAATAAAACACTTAAGGATCAACCTCACGAAATTACTGTGTGTTGACAAATAAGGACCAAGGTATTTTGTTCTCCTCCCATGTTCATGTAGGTAGGCCTACTATGCGTACTTATCGAGTTGACAAGAACAAACCAGACTAAAAGTGTTGCTAGCAATGGTAACAAACACCGCACGATTTTTCCCCGTGTATTGAAAATGCTACCTTTGTATGCGAAATCTTCAACTGATGTGCTTTGTAAAAAAACATTCTGCAGACAATTTTGTTTTACTATTTATTCAACACAAAAACCATGCATGGATTTTTTAGATTTTCTGAAGTATTACTGCATCTATGAGGCTAAAATTTCTACAAGGCAGTTTATCAACATTATTCTTTAGTTATGTGATGCTGTTGTTCCTGTTTAAACGTTTTCCAATCACGTAGACCTGATCACTCTTTAATACAAGTGATATTTCAGAGTCCAGTTTTCTAAAGGATTGCTTGAACTGTTCGACAAGCGTTGTTGAAGAGGCGCCGTAATTGCCTTATATTCCTTTCCCCCAAATGTCGGCCGGAAGCTGCCAGGCTCGGAATTAATAATTGATATCAGAGTTCAGCAGGAATCGATACAAGTTGG
The DNA here is from genome assembly GCA_037783545.1 of Henricia sp. BOLD:AAB3569. NCBI lineage: Eukaryota > Metazoa > Echinodermata > Asteroidea > Spinulosida > Echinasteridae > Henricia > Henricia sp. BOLD:AAB3569. The sequence goes on from JBBELK010000571.1 coordinate 298,921, forward strand.
TTTAACTATAGGCTTCAGAATTAACGGCATCTGCAGTTATTACAGCTGGCCTCTGGCTTTATTACAAAGGACATAACGGCAATCTCTATACATGCACCCTCCCCGTTCGATGATTGATAATATTTAGTTTAGTGGCACTCGTTTAGATGTACTCTTCACTGCACGGTATTAAAGGAGCGTTACCAGATTTTTTTCCAAAAATTGGATTTTGTTCTTACCTGACAATCGTGTAAAATACCTCCCTAAAATACCATCCATGGAAAGAAAACGGGAAATTTGCAGTTTAGATGTGAACGAAAAACAGTTGGTGCACTGCAACAACTCTGGTGTTAAATTTCTGACACCAACCTGGTGTAAGACTTGACGTGATTCTTTTGGTGTTAAAGTAACACCGAAATATTCAAATCTTATTAAATAACTTGGTGTAAATTTTTCTGGTGTTAAAAAATAATGCTAATAGAGCATGCGCGGAAATTCAGCTATTTGATTGGCTACATGCGTTTCTGATCATTTTTCCGCGTTTGTGCATACAAACCGTAATCACCACGTTGTACTTATGGGGGGGGGGGGGGTCGGGGGTGGGGGTTGTGGGGGAACGTGGGCCCCCTCCCCCTCCCCCTCCCCCTCCGCCTCCCCCTCCCCCTCCCCCTCCCCCATGTGATCTGGTCACGCTCCTTTAAACTGTGCGCTCTGCGATGTGTATGTAGCTCGCACGATTCACACAAATGTTCAATATTTTATACTTTATCAGCAAAGTAGTTTGGAGAGAACCTGGAATTGTGGAGGTCCGTGGAGTTTTGAGTGTGAAGCTTGTATTAGCTAATACAATTATTTGATTGGATTGCACACACACAGGCCCTTCGTCGCCCCGGTGATACGCTTCCCTTGAGTATCATTCAAGAGATCGTGGACCGTCAATACAACCTGACGTGGATGTGTGTCCGGAGCACGCAGTTGTGATATCGCTTGCACCGATTTGTGTCCACATGCGTGTCGTGGACAAGGATTGAAAATTCCACGGTCGTGAAAGAGGATCATTTGGCCGTTTTGTATCGTCATTTGCTTCCAAGTTTTTGCTCCATGCGCTGAAGGGATCGTCGTGTTATATTGACAGAAGGAACAACGACGTTTTTGGAATATATATTTATTTGGCGCCAATTTATGCGTGGATATTTCAGCCATGGACGGCCGGCTGGTGGTTCCGCGTGATTCGACACCGACCACGCATCTGTGGGACAACAAACGGGGCTTGAGGAGCCGCAGTCACAGTGCCTCATCCGATGTAAGTGTGAACCCTTTTCTTTCTTTTTTTAGTACCGTTCAGATTTGTCATCGGTTGTACCAGGTTGTAAAGTACAACATACAATACTGTCACAAGACCACCACAAGGTGCAGGTCAACTCGGTCCCAAACCAACTTGGTCTCAAACCAACTCGGTCCCAAGTCAACTCGGTCCCAAGTCAACTCGGTCCCAAGTCAACTCGGTCCCAAGAAACTCATCTCCAGGACAACTCGACCATCACGGGGAAGTGTACGACGTCAAGTGGTTTGAGGATATAGTAGTCGCCATCTTGTTTTATATTTACTTCATAAAGCTGTTTAGCAGAAAAATTTGCTTAATCAAAAATTTGTTTGCTTTATAAAAATAGGTTGATAGTCGCAATTGTATGTCAACTTGTGTTTTTAGTAAGATTAGCAGAACACCAGTCAATTGTAATACACATCATAAAATAATTTAGCTGGGGAAAAAAATTAATTTTTATAAAGCAAACCAATTTTGGATTAAGCATTTTTTTTCTGGTAAACAGCTTTATGAAATTGGCCCCTGTGCACCTTCCTTGGTGGAATTGCGCGCGATATAAGAATTAATTCATTTTTTGATGAAAAAGTCGCGATGTTCGAACAGAAAAGAAGGCGAAAATTCTATAGGCCAAAACAGATTTGTAACATGTTGCTGTTCTATAGGAATCTATATATCAACACAAAAAGCATAAGCACTACTGCTACCAATGGGACTTTGAAAACACTTCCTTGCACTAGATATTATGCGGACAATGCGTCAAAAGTGGATGGATCCTTCGTTTTATCCCCAGTGCGATCCGGTGTTCCGTGTATTTTGATCCCATCTCGCAGTTCAACGGCCGGGCAGCTCGCAGCGAGCTGAAGATAAGCCTACGCAATATTTCACGGTGATGACAACACGAAGAGTCGATACAGTTGGTCTTATAGCGCCGTATCGAGATTATATGTGGCTGAAAGATGTCAAGTATGACCTCAGGGTACATTAGGGACCAAATAAAATAATGTTGGTGGACTATAGCATGCACTTTTGCATGTTCCTATCAATTTCGGCGACTTTTATGGCTGTTCCGAACTGTATTTGCACTTTTGCTTAATGGCTTTCTGCTCTTATGATAATGCGAATATATAATGTCATTCATCTATAAGGTTGAGGGTTATTTTTAAAGCCATGCACATTACATAATTTACAGTGACCTAAAGTTTTACTTCATAGCAATGGTAACAAACACCACGTAGTTTTTCCATGTAAAATGGTGCCTTTGTGGAAAAAATTGCCAACTGAAAATGCTTTTAAAAATATATCGTTTGCAAACTTCTTTTTTTTTTACAATTAATTCAACACAAAAACTATGCGTGGATATTTAAAGGTATATAGAATACATAATTGGTATCTCAAAGAAATCAGAAAATGTTCACAGATTTACACATAACTTACACAATATAAACACGATGACGGTAGAAAACTTCCCCTGAAATGGTTTTGTCTGAAGTGCTATAGTCTTTGAAAAATGAGCAAAACAATTATTTTTCGTCTCGCGAGACGTATATTTATTTTGCCCCAAAACCACCTCGCCCTGGACCACTTCGCCCTGTACCTCTTCGCCCTGTACCTCTTCGCCCTGGACCACTTTGCCCTGAAGCTCTTCACCCAAAGGTCATTTAGCCCCAAAATCACTTCGTCCAAACACTACCTCGCCCAATGCCACTTCGTCCCAAAACAACTTCGTGCATAGGGCGTAGTGGTTCAGGGCGATTTTTTGACTGTTTTCTCAAAAGTTAGACGAAGTACGAAGCTGCCTTTTACTCAGGTTGGTTTTAATCATGCATATCTTCAATCACACAGGGGGATCAAACTATTTGTAACGGTTCACCAATCGTGTATACTACCTTTAAGGTTTTCTGAAGTATTACTATATGTGGCTGACATTTCTACAAGGGAGTTTATCAACGTCATTCTTTAGATATGTAATGTTGTTTTCCAATATTAAATTTCTCAATAATAGAAGCACACAATGTGCAGCCATGCATGTATATCCTTGGGAAGCAAACACTTAATGAAATGACACCTTACATATACATGTATAAGGTGAGCCCGGTTCCTTCGAACGGTCAACTACGTCACTCGAACCACTTTCAGTTCTGTAAGAAGGGAGATATCGATCGTGAAATGTATGGATTAATTCGGTTCGTCGAACCTTTAGGCTGTTGATGCGTGTCCTTCGTTTGCGTGGTACAAAACTAAAGGGGCCCGGTCAAATCCTGTCACGTTAGTTTGAACCATAGCCCATCATTTGGAGTTGGGGAATTAGGTTGGTATAGTGCTACTTTCCTCGCCTTCCACCAATGTGTCCCTGGTTCGAATCCCGTCCGGGTCAGTACGTGGATTGGCTTATCAGTCCCTGCCTGATTCCGTGGGTTTCCCCACACGTTGGTGTGTGGGTTTTCCTCCCACCTCTAAAACTGAGAATTTCTTCCTGTCCTCTCGCACTTTGTGGCCATGCTGAAGAACCTCCTCTGTGGCTACAGGGCAACGACTTAAGTCGGCTAATCTCAGCAACCAGATCCCTTTAGGGGATCATACGAAAGAATAGGAAATTCACGAGTTGACGAGAAAAACCCGACTAAACGTGTTGACTTGCAAACGATTTGTTTGCTATTTATTCAACACAAAAACCATGCATGGATTTTTAAGGTTTTCTGAAGTATTACTGCATCTATGTGTCTGAAATTTCTACAAGGCAGTTTATCAACATCATTATTTAGTTATTGGATGCTTTTGTTCCTGTTCTTAACAGTTTTTCTAATCATGTATTCTGTATTTAAACATTCTACGGAATTAACTAGCTAGTAACACAATCGATTGAATGCGACTTAACCCTTTACACCCTAAATGTCCATATTGGGCCCCAACGTCACCTTTTGCACCCGATGAATATAATTCAGGGTGCAAAGGTTTAAAGGGATTGTTTATTTTTACGTAATGTTGACACTTTTGTGCTCAATCATTTGACTGGAGAAAATAGCGTTCTCAACACAAGACATTGCTGCAATTGCCTTCTATAGGGGCGTTCCAGATGTTTACACCATGTGACACCAATTTAAGGCTGTCTCACACACGCAAAAATCTTGGGCGCGAAAGTGGAAGAAGCTTTGCAACAACTCGTAGAAGCTCGTATCAACTCGTAACAGCGCGCAACTCGTGGCGAAAATTTTGAACATGTTCAAAATTTCGGCCACGAGATTCTAACTCGTGAACAACTCGCACCAAACTCGTGCAACTCTTAGCAAACTCATGTCTCAAATAATATATGTTGTAATTAACAGCATTTTATTTATCAGAAACTGCAAATATACATAACAAATGTGTTTATGATAATGATGCAGTTTTTAGTGTCCATGCTTATGGGTGGATTGCGATTATAACCAACTTAATATGTCTAAGACATATCATAACTGAATTTAGATGTCTTAAGATATGTCTCTCAATATTTTTATTGCACTATAAAATTAATCTATGATGTCTTAGTTAAAACGTCTTGACTTTCTTTTGCAGTGCAGCCCAGGTACTTGAAGCTGTAATGGACAGCGTTAATTGCTAGACTGGATTACATTTGGTGCACTATTCATATACATCTGGCGTGAACGTACGAGCTATAAAGATTAAACCACGCACACGTACATATACTTGCTGTTGCGTTTACCATATACGATGATAAATTTAAGCGAGGGCCGCTACAATAAATTATGTTATAAATTGTCAATTTCGGCAATCAATCAGGACTGATATGCATAGAAACACGTTTCGTTTTCCGGCCGTTTATTATATTTTATTAACGAATGAATAGCGTGCCTTATAAACATTCACACAGGCCTTTTGGCAATGGAAAGCCGATTTATTTGGCAGCTAATGACGATTCCCGCATAAAATTGTTGGTGTAGTACATACATGATGCACTTCAACGTTTGCAGTAATGCGGATAGGCCCATATTTAATTTTCTGTGAGAAAGGGTGGCTACAAAATCCGTCAATTTTTTTAATATTATTTTGAAGGATTTATTTTGGACTCAACATTTCACATTTGACTCCATGGACAATGTAATAATTTGTTTGTAATTTTAAAGGCAAAATTCGTGCCACGAAATACGCAGCTCCCGAGCAAAGGCATGGAGCTGCTATATATAGCTGCTATATATACACTGCGCGTTGCAGACCGAGCACGGGAGGTCAGACTTGGGCAAGTCTACGCCTTGAATTATTGGCAGACCGACGATATTTCGAAAATATTGACAGTAATTGTTCGATAACTAAACGTTGGTCGATATTTTTTCGCTGATGTCTCATTTGAAAGCGAATAACTTTTATGTTTCTAGAAAATGTTCAATTAAAACAAACTTTATATTAATTTTTCGAGGTGCCACACCCAAAACGCACGGACCGTATATCTTTTTAAAAGTTGCTGTATAGGTTCAATCTAAACACATCACGTACAGTGTATTCCCGCAAAATCTCGCAGAATTTGTAGGTCAACTTACACGCCGTTCTACTTATTGATTATCTGCTATGATTTATTATCAAGCTGTGTAATTTTTGCGCCGTCACACACGCTATTACCTATGCGTTCATGTATCCCCACGTGCTAATGCCCTGTTACCAACACAAGCACGCTGAACCCGATAAGTTCGATATTCGTCTGGGCGCCGGAAGCGCAGCTGCCCGCTGCCGTATACGTATATTAGAGGTTAATGCTTCCGTCGTTCAATATATACACAAAACGAAAATGGCGAGCTATGCATTTCCAATCCTGCATGTACTTGAGATTATAAGATGAATATCTTCCAAAATCGTCTTGATTCTGCAGAGATTTTTATGTAAATATTAATTTTCATGGCATAACGCTGGGCGTATAACACATGCAAAATCATGGTTTTAAAAATCGTGCGCTTGCAATTACCGTAATGCCAAGTAATGGCCTCGCATGTACGATTCGATTTACAACCAAATAGACGTTCACTTATCTGAAATAACCCGGCCAAGTACACTTCACCGACAGTACGTACTCAGATGTTTTCCCTTCAGTTAGATGGTTTTCGCAAGCTTAAAGGTAATATATATGTTTGGTAAACTGTTAAGAACGGCGTGATTTCCACTGGTAATTGAAAGCATAGGTCGAGAAAACTACCTTGTAGAAATTTCAGCCACATAGATGCAGTAATACTTCAGAAAACCTGAAAGTATGGTTTCTGTGCATGAATGAATGGCTCCAAACACAGGCAATCTTTGGAGATTCAAATAGTTTTGTCATTTTTCTCATGAATTGGGGCAATTCAGACGAAATAATTTCACAGGATGATTACTACCATTACCATCTTGATAACAAGGAAGCTTGGAGATAATAATTCAGGATTTTTGGAGGGTAATTACCAAACAAGCAGACTACCTTTAAAGCCCTTTTTATCCCAAATTATTCTCGCTGCAGTGTCACAACATATGTCGAAGTACGATTGTCGCAAGTTCATCAATAAGTGCTCTTTTGTGCGCAAATTATCTTTGGTTATCCTTGGCGTGCCATACGCGTGACGTCAACAACTATCATATCCGCCATTACTGTTTCCATACTATAGCACGCCAAAGCGAAAATAATTCAACACTGATAATTTTGCCATCAACCCTGAAAAACAAGTCTCAACATTTAAAAAACTTGCCAACAAAAGCACGGTATGCCAGTTTCAAACAGTCTATCAACATTTAAAAGTCATGCCAACTTTTTTTTTCTTGCGCAACATTTTCGAAAATATGGGTCAACATTAACTTATCAGTGTTGAATTATTTTTCGCTTTGGCGTGCCATAGTATGGACACAGTAATGGCGGTTATCAACCGTTGTCAAGCCAAGTGAAACCCAAGAATAGAGTATTGTGGGAAGGAAACGGGGTGAACGTACTAGCTCTTTCATTCCACAATTATTAAATCACCGCACGTGTCAATTCAATGGTAGTCATGCCATTTTTGCAACTTGCCGTGATGAAATTCTCGAATCGGGAGACGTTTCTGGACAAGTGTGAAAATGTGATGAAATGCTCTGACGCGCGGGGTATTTCTTTAATTACATCGTCATTAGCCATTCATTGGCATTTTCGCTGCTACCTAATTCACATACGTGATATAATCTCTTTGGTGTGGGTACTGCCGTTTCGATCAATGACACCCGAAGGGTAGGCTTGGGTGAATGTATTTTACATGTATTGCCGGATTAAAATGCCTGGGTCGTGCACTGTAAAAAAAATAATAAAAATTACCGTATTTTTTACGGTAGAAAGTACGTACATAATTTTGTACGATAAGTGCCCGTAAATTGATTTATTCGGCCGAACCAGTAAAAATCCTTTCACAATGCATTGTGGGATTGCGCGTAACTGAAGAGATTTCCCTTGTGGAGATGTTGATTTTCTTCGGTTTTCAGTTGTTCTGCTTTTGGTAAATGAGTTTTTGCTTGAAAAAAATGCCAAATTGACAGTTGTTGGGAACTAGTTTTCTTAAGCGGGAGGCAGCAGATGAGCAACTAATAGAACATTTAATTTTAGTAGATATGTGCTACCCTATAGGCTTTCCGATGTAGGCCTAGACGGAGCATAAGTAGAAGTCGCTAAAGTCCAATGTATAGCTGAGGGCGGTCGGGTTAGCGTAGTGATTCTTTCCTCGGCTTTCACCTCTGGCGTCCCCGGACCTCTACAGCAATACACGAGAAGGTTGTCCGCAAAAACGTCATTCATTGTTCCAGTTTCCAGGCAAAATGGCGGCGCCCAAAAGTTCATATATATTTTCAGTGGGTTTACATTCCTTGTTCTTTGTATAAAAATGGTGTATAGTTCTCCTTTAACAGCCAAGAAGACGGCTTCATTTCTGGTGTAATCACGTATAATCACACGACTGGGCCAGTACATTATTTAGAGTGCGTGTTGGGTATTAACGGAGAGTGGGTGCTTAAGTCCATGGACATTTATTTCCTGTTACGTTAAATGCCGCGTAATCTCCGTGTCATTTTGGCGGGAAACCCTTTTATGCTCGGCAAACATTTATTTCCGTCGAGACCGTACTATGCCCCGGAATTTTCCAAAATGTAGACTACATTCGTTTAAAGACGGGGAATAGAGTACTCTTTGTGTGTTGCCAAGATTACTGGGTTTAAAACTAATGAACGGAATATACTATATCATTCGCATTTGAGTAAGATTAATCCCCCAATCAAACGGTTGATTACATTTTGGGACATTTCGCATCTTGTGTACGGGCTTTGAATGTAATTACCCGACAGAGGATAGACAACTATTTATGGATCATTTTTGTGAGAGAAAGAACACTGTTTGCAAAGAAACGGTTGTGGGGAATTTTGTCAGACGCATGGCCAGCAATTCTTACAGGACGCCCTCTCTCAGTTTGTTTGACGTACGATGTTGTAGAAGCTTAAAGGAGCGTGTCCAGATCACATTTTTGAGCCTCCATTTTCCCCATGGGTGTTGAGATTTCGATACCAGATAATTTCTCATATTTTGTTCATACCATTCTGAAATTTCGCGCTCTCGTTCCGTATATTTTTAACGATATCGTGTAAACTAACTTATCCGTTCCATAAAGTAGTGCAGTGATGCACACCAACCTTTTTGCTTCCACATCCAAATTGGAGATAGCAAATTTCCTGTTTTCTTTCCATGGATAGTATTTTGGGGACGAGGTATTTCATAATGATTATTAGGTTAGAACGAAATCCATTTTCTGGAAAAATCTGAACAAGCTCCTTTGAAGCAAGCGTTTATAGCTTACTAACCATTTAGACCTATAGCATACTAACTCCCACGAATGGTTATTTCGTATAGCAACCATGTCTGTTTTTGTCCGCGTGTATCCCAAGAGGTTGGCAAGTTACGGACCTCAAAATTGTCTCTCGACCAAAGTGTCTCTTTTTAGCGACGTAAAACCGCTTACGGCAGTATAGAAAGCCAGTCATTGCTTTTAAAAAGTGTATATTATCGAATTTACTAGATTTCACAAACAAGTTTGATCCCCGATTGACAAAATGAAATTATATGCCATGCCTTTGAGACGGAGAGCGTCATTGGTGAATTTGCCGACATGCGGCGCGCCAACCGTTCTATACTTCTCATGTCCAAGGGAATAGTAAGACATCTAGGCCACTGGCCAAACGGCGTTTTACCACTTTGAGCCCAAGGAAATGTTTCACTTCACGCTCCCCAATAAACGTAAACAAGCCACCAGGGTATCTGCTCTGAGCTGAAGACGTAATTTACAACCAGACGTGGACATATATTTCCCCTTTATTGACTGGCGAAACAGCGATCGCCGTAAAATTTTGAAAGAGCAAAAGTCCAATTAAGAAGCACCGGTATAGTGAGCCCGAGTCGGGAAGTTATGGACAATTCGTAATGAAGAGAAATTCGGCAGCGTACTGCACCTTAGGGTTTTACTCTTCCTGTAAATATACCGTAATAAATAATACTGGCTCACTTTATTGTTAAGGCAGCACCAAAAAGTGAGTGCTAGTATACGCGAATCCGGTAACTATAAGGACTCCTTCCCTGTGCGTCCGCCATAACTGCATGGGAGCCATCCGGTGCCATGAAGTGTGCGTTCTGTTTTGTTGTTAACATTGAATAGTGCACAACGCGCTCCCCTTGTGTGCACAGGTTTCAACAAAGAATGCGCAAATTGTTCGAAGTGACAACATAATGTAACGTACAGTCCATGTCACTGGATGGACCCCCAGTTATGGCGGACGTATACAGATAACAGGTCCTCGACTCTCGGATTGGTGTATACATACAAAACGTTGTTTGAATTATTGACGTTTTCTTTTTGACGTGGAGCAAAAGAGACCACTCGGATTGTAGCACAAAAGCAACTGTTAGAGACAGATTAAATACACTCTAAAAACAGATTGGTTGAATTCAACCAATGGTTTGTAGATAATGTGTCCAACCAATCTTTTGGTTAAAATAACCAATCTTATTGGTTAAAATAACTAATCCATATTGGTTAAAATAACTAATCCATATTGGTTAGGAACCCTTTTTTTCAAACAATCCATATTGGTTTAACCAATATGGATTGGTTATTTTAACCAATATGATTGGTTATTTTAACCAATATGATTGGTTATTTTAACCAATATGATTGGTTATTTTAACCAATGTATTGGTTGGACACATCTACCAACCACATTGGTTGAATCCAACCAATCTGTTTTTAGAGTGTAAGGTTTGAGATCTTGCATGGTGAATAAAACATTAAGTAATGGGTGGGACCATGTAGGCCTATCTCTGGCAGTCTCCTGATGACGAACAGACTATACGAAACGTCAAGAAACTAACTGGCTCTTTTCAGAGCCACACTTTTTCAAAAGAGATAGATGCAACACACGGTGCCACTGTAAACCCATTACTTAAAGACAGATTACATGATTGGAAAACTGTTAACTGAAAACAGTGCGATTAAAGACAGATTCAATTATTGGAAAAAGAAAAAAAAAGGAACAACAACATTATGGGTCTTTCCACGCTAATGGGCCTATTTGAAAAATAAGTCAATAATTCCTTTCAGATGTCTTCAGTTTATCTCAAACTTAAAGAAATTCCCTTGTACTGTTCTCAGGAGATAACTTTTGCCCTAAAAGGTAAGAAAATGCTGCCACAACATACATTTCTGAAAATTAAATCAGTCAATAGATACCATATATCAATAGACCGTGTGAGTCTCGCGGCGCGGCGGGTCACACTTCTAGAGACCGGTCAGGGAATGGCAATAGGGTTTTAACGTTGTGACGATATTCTTTGAATTGTCACTTTACCGTACCGCGTTTGTAAGCGCCCAAACGCCAATAAATGGAAAAGGCACCTTAAATTCTACCATTCAATTAATAAAGTGAAGAAAATGTTGCCTGTTCGAGCTTCTGACAAACAAATACAAAAAAAATTACCCTTAGTTTCCAGTTTGCACATGCCTTTACAAATTACAGGCGCAGGCTTGGTGCATCTCAGAAATATTAACGTTGCTAAACAAATACCTGGTTTGAACGTCAACTTCTGCTGTGAGTTGATAAAAACCACCAACAAAAACCCAAACGAATAAAAGTACACACGGCCGAGTCAAAAAATCGCAAAGACCGTCTGAAGCCGGATCGACTACTTTTAAAAACGGCCATAATACATCGTATTCGCGCCAAAATATCTGTGGGACTTGCAGACTACCGGCGATGCGCTGCGTGGTTTGTATATTACGGGCAGGTTATCATATCTGATAGGGGCAGGTTATCATATCTGAATGATGTGACAATAGATCCACAAAGTGCCTACTCGTGCATAACACGGTGACAATGTAACTGCCTCCTGTCATGGATACCCGTGCACATAAAGGGTCTAAAGTTTAAAAATCTGACAGATGTCCGAGCAGAATAAACATTTAAATAATTGAACGCAGCCAAGGTTTTGCATAAATGATTCGTCGTATCGAATTTTAGCTGCAGATTAATTTCCTGTCATTACATGTCAACATAATACTCGACGTTTCTGAGAGCCGGAACAGGCGTGTAACATGAGATTGTTATATCCTGACTAACGGCCATTAGTAGCAAAGCCGGCTGACACTTTGCATCGCTTTAAAGAAGAAAAGGTGACTTACATGTATTTTAATGATTCTGCTTTCGTTACTAATCCTTGAAACTCATTAGGAAATGAAGCCATCGAATATTGGGCATCTCGCAACACAGATTTCGGACCCCCGTATAGGATGTAAGGTGTTGTATTTCAGTTACAAGTCTGGCGAGTATTTTTCCAGGGAGGAATTTCGCTGCTAATGGGATTTTAATGTCCATACTCTCTATATAGCGCCCTCTTGAAATTGTGTAAATATTTCGTAGGTTTGGCGAGTTGATCGTTCGTCTACTAGTCCATGAACCACAGAACGAGGGACTAATTACACGAAAAAGTATTACTCGTATAAGAACGCATTGAATTTGTAAGGCTTCAGGCTATGCATGGTGGAAATTAATGTGCATATTATTTGCGGCAGCACCATGTGAAATCTCTTTTGAAACAAAAACCGGTAAATGTGAACTCGACGTTTCTCACTGTGTGTTCTGTTCGGTGTTTAGACACCGATATAATTTATCTCCCCAAGTTCGCGTGGATTATACCGACTTGTCGTGATAATTTAAGTCGACTCACTAAGGGGGTCGGTACGAGCGAAATTGCGCACGGTGGAATCTTGACAACACTTGGTGACAGCAGCATCGCTGCGCACAATGGAATCTTTACGCCCCTTGGTGGCAGCAGACTCGTTAGGCACAATGGAATCTTCACAACGCCCGGTGGCAGGAAACTCATTCCGCACAATGCAACCTGTACAACGCTTGGTTGCAGCCATCGAATATAATCACTGGATGAAGCAACGACGTCTAAAATTGAAGCCACCGTCCGCTATTGTACCCCACAAAATACAATGACTTGCCTAGACTGGTCATACTGTCTTCACTAGTCTACATCATGGTCTACATGTGTTAAGTGGAACGCAAGCGATCGCATGGACAGGGGAGCAGTCTAGGCCAAGCATTGTTCGTGGGGTACAATGGCGGCCGGCGCCTGGCTTCAATTCTCGTATAGCCAACTGCTATTGCATATTCCATCCAATATATATCGATGGTTGCAGCAGACTCGTTCTCCACAATGGGATCTTCACAACGCTTGGTGGCAGCAGACTCATTCCGCAGACTCATTACAACGTTTGGTGGCAGCAGACTCGTTCTCCACAATGGGATCTTTACAACGCTTGGTGGCAGCAGACTAGTTACTCTCAATTTAATCTTTACAATGCTTGGTCCCCTGTCCATGTGCACTACGCTGCTCTCGCTATACAAGGACAGGCACACGCCGAGCAATAACCACGGGTGATTGGCCGTTGTATTACCACGCGTGATTGGTCGTTGTATTAAATATATGCATGATCTATTTTTAGAGTTTGCTCAACAACGAGTGAATTTCGCAATCGTTAATTTTGTCGCTGGGTTTTGCATATCCTATTCAATCTTTGCCATCCCTTATATTTATTTAGTAATTTTGGCAGTGGTGTACTCGTCAACGCACAGGTTTGTACTGATACATTACTTTTTACTTGAAATCGCGCTGTTTGCCGTATTTTTAAGCCGCCAAACATCAATATCACAGTGCGGCCGTACGTTGTTCAAAAAAAGTTTTTCATCGCATAAAAAAAACTCGACAAAACATGACAGAAACCCCATCGAATGATATGAATGACATGGTTGGATATAGAGCTATTTGTTCAACCTTGATTCCCACCGAACCCAGGATGTTTATTTGGTTCTGACAGCAATTTTACAGGCATATCTTCTGCTGTCGATGCAAAAATACCGCTGCTGCCGCCGCTGTAATTTTCCCAGACATTGATTGCGTAGCGCGCGCGATGCCAAATCGAACGAAGGCGCGCAACACGCTGTATTCTGGGCGCCTGCTTGGCGCTTGCGCAAACCGTGACACAGTCCTTTGGATTTGCATAAACATCCAGGAATTCCTGGATATTTATGCCAAACATGGCGGCGTGTACCTGTCCTCATATACGACGGAGGGGAAGTAAATATGTGGACAAGGGAACCAGTCTAAATGCTTGGTTGCAGCAGACTCGTTACTCGCAATGGAATCTTTACAACGCTTGGTGGCAGCAGACTCGTTACTCGCAATGGAATCTTTACAACGCTTGGTGGCAGCAGACTCGTTACTCGCAATGGAATCTTTACAACGCTTGGTGGCAGCAGACTCGTTACTCGCAATGGAATCTTTACAACGCTTGGTGGCAGCAGACTCGTTACTCGCAATGGAATCTTTACAACGCTTGGTGGCAGCAGACCCGTTACTCACAATGGAATCTTTACAACACTTGGTGGCAGCAAACTCATTCCGCGCAATGGAATCTTTACAACGCTTGGTGGCAGCAGGCTTATTGCTCACATCCGCTCGTACCCAGTGCTCATGAAGGGCTAAATGCGTTTCACAAATTGTTGTGAAGGAATTACATCACACGAGGTCACAGCTACATACGCGCAGAGCATTGTGGGTTGCTTTCTGTCCGGTACAGGTGCATGCACACTATGGTATAAACGATGGTATATCTAGCGCAAAATGGTAATGTGTGTGATATGTGCAAAACCTGCCTAGCCTGCTGAACAAAACTCGTGCTATATGTCTGTTTACAAGAGGAAATGAAGACCTCTCGGTCACGTGTCGTATACAATTTGGCCAATGAGAGCTCAAAGCGATTTGCTCTTCCCAGCAGCGGGTAAGGGCAGTGGGTACGAGGGAAGATGATGCAGTCATAAACTCGTGGGGAAACCTATGAAATCAAGCAGGGATTGAGAACCATGAGTTGCTTAATTTAAGGAATAACGGAACGAACATTAGATGGTTTGGCGCCGGGTTAAAAGTGTTAAAATGGGCCTGTTGCATTGAGCGTATTTACAAGATGGAAATGTGGACTATACAAATTATAGTTAAATTTTCGCAATCTATCAGCATACAGACGAATAGAACATGTCACAAAAATCAGCGTGTTTTGAAATAATTGTTCTGAAGGCGGAACAATCTGCTTTAAAATGAAACCGTTTTCGTCCGAAATAAATGCCAATGTTTTCGTATACTTATTTTCGAGGCAAATATTTATTCTAGATAGAAGGTCGACGAATTTAGAAGTAGTTTCGTTATTTTCAAAAACTGTGTCAACAATTCCCTATATTTGCTTGTTTTAGCACGTGCACGGAATACCGTGTGTAAACTGAATGATCGTTTTATATATAAACTGAATAATTACTACGAATCTAATAAATTATTTCGTATCATTTGTAAAGAAGGCGTGGAGGCGACTTTTTACTCCAAAACTGTGGCTACATCCCCTCATTGAATCAAGCACGTGATCTGTAAGTATAACATTTAATAACTAACCGGCCCGTTATGTAATTTGTAAATGAAACTTTTTTGCGAATTTCGGGTTTTATATCTAACGATGAAAGGCAGAGGCTCGTCAATGCGCGCGTGAGGCCAAATTCGTGCCACAAAATACGCAGCTCCGTGCCTTTGCAATGGAGCTGCGTATTTCGTGGCACGAATTTGGTCTCATGCGCGCATTGACGAGTCTCTGCCTTTAATGCTGGTAAATTAGTGTGCAGACAGTGACTTAAAAACAGATTACATGATTCGATCTGGAAAACGTTTAAAAACAAGAGCAACAGTATTACATCACCAACGTGTGTGGAAACCCACGGAATCAAGCAGGGACTGAGATAACCCAATCCACATACTGACCAGGACGGGATTCGAACCAGGGCCGCATTGGTGGAAGGCGAGGAGAGAACAGCTACGCCAACCGTCGATTTCCCGTCCGCCATTGTACTCCCCAAATACAATGTCTTGCCTATAGACTGGTCATACTGTCTTCACCAGTCTACATGTGTTAAGTAGAATGCAAGCGATCGCATAGACCGGGGAGCAGTCTAGGCAAAGCATTGTTTGGGGAGTACAATGACGGCCGGCGCATGGCGTCAATTCTCGGAAATGTATAAAACCCGGAGGTCGAAGGTGGTTGGAGGTACCCAAATGAGGTACCCGGAGGTATATTGTTTTTGCTAACGAGTAGTTGGTGTGTTGACGGTGGCTCCGGAGCTACGTGGTATTAGAATAACAAGCCGGAGGTAGGTTGTAGCATATACATGTACTACACGATCACAATAAATTCTACCTCCGAGTTACCTCCGACCTCCGGCTACCTCCGGGTTTCAACCACACCCTCAATTCTCGTATAGCCAACTGATATTGCATACTTTATCCAGTGATTATATATCGATGGTCCCAGCACCATGTAAGGCGGTGGGTACGAGCGAAACAACGTCCATAAACTTTGTAAACAGCGCCCTCATATTGTGTGGGCATTTACATTTTTCTCAGACGCGCGTTGACACTGGGTGCGTTCGATTAGTCTCAAGCAATAAAACTACTCAATAGTTTGTACGTCAATAAGCTGATCAAGTAATGCTCAGATAAAGTATTATTTTAACAAAATTTCAACAAGCCACCGTAAGACGAACCCAAATTCGGCTCATAGGCTATGCCGTGCCAGTAAAAATGTACACATAATAATTATGTATGTACAAAGGAAATTGTTTAGACATGGGACTACTGAGACCGAAAAGGTCTAACATTCCGCGGTCGCTGCGGGGGACTTTTTCTGGCCTAAAAACTGAGCGTTCAGACATGACCGAGTTAGACCGAAAACGGTCTATCTAAGGTCACGCAGCTGCATCCTGACTTCCGCTATAAACGCCAAAAATACATGCCGCACGCTTTGCGCGTTCGCACGCTTGAATAAGGTGGGTCACGGCAGCGACTTAGATAGACCGGATGTTCAACCGAAAACGGTCTACGTAGACCGCCTCTCCTCGGCGGTCTACGTAGACCGCCTCTCCTCGGCGGTCTACGTAGACCGCGGAGTTCGTTTTTGGTACTAAAAGCGGTCTATATGTAACGTAGACCGTTCAGACACAACTGAGATAGCCCGTTTCCGGTTGAACCGAAGTAGTCCGCGTTTAGTACTATGTCTGAACATGGCCTATTAGTCAGGTCACAAAATTTTCATACTTCACGGCCTGTTGGAGTTGAGAAAACAAGCGTTCAATCCTGACGTCATCAATGCAACTGGTTGACGTCATCCTACCTTTTAAAATGTTAAATATGGCGCAAAATATAACCGAATTGGTTTGAAAGTTTATCTCTAAAATTAATTGTATTGCCGACGTTGAAAACATAACAGGTGCCCCAAATTCCCATGAGAGTTTAATGCATGGTGGGATTTTTACTAAAATATGATCAATTCTAAACAAATGTTTCCTCTTCATTCAGATTACATAATTACAAAACGCTTAAGAACAGGAACAACAGCATTACTTAACTAAAGAATAATGTATATATGCTGTCACGTTTTATAAATAATATATTATTAATTTTTCAACAAAACTACAGGGTGGCACACGAAGAATGGATATTGTTTTTGTGCGATTTGCTTAACCCTAATTCCTCGGCTAACTTCACCGCCACTCACCCAACGTGTGCTATGCACGTCCTTGCCGGGATATTGCGCTGTTTCAATTTCATTGTGTTCCCGCCAAAAAACAACGCGGAGGAAATTGTTCTAATTTGGATGTATGATAGCTTGATGTTTGAAGATTATTCAAACAAAATTACAGGGTGGCACACAAAGAATGGATATTGTTTTTGTGCGATTTACTTAACCCTAATTCTTCGGCTAACTTCACCGCCACTCACTCCACGTGTGCTATGCACCTCCTTGCCGGGATATTGCGCTGTTTCAATTTCATTGTGTTCCCGCCAAAAAACAACGCGGAGGAAATTGTTCTAATTTGGATGTATGATAGCTTGATGTTTGAAGATTATTCAAACAAAATTACAGGGTGGCACACAAAGAATGGATATTGTTTTTGTGCGATTTACTTAACCCTAATTCTTCGGCTAACTTCACCGCCACTCACTCCACGTGTGCTATGCACGTCCTTGCCGGAATATTGCGCTGTTTCAATTTCATTGTGTTCCCGCCAAAAAACAACGCGGAGGAAATTTTTCTAATTTGGATGTATGATAGCTTAAAGTTTGAAAATTACAGGGTTGAATTGTGATTTACGTGCCATTTATTTCACTTTTACGACATTATTTTAAAGAATGTTGCAATTTTAAGCATCAAAATTCCAAAAAGTCCAAATGTGAAAAATTGCAAATAAATGTGAAGGTGTTTAAACTGCCTTGTAGAAATTCCACCACATAGATGCAGTAATACTTCAGAAGACTTTAGAAAAACCATAAAAATCCATCCATAGTTTTTGTGTTGAATGAATGGTAAAAAATTGTCTGTTTTAAAATAAAAAAACCTTTAATTGGCAATTTCTTCGACAAAGGTACCATTCTACACGGATGAAGTCATGTGGTGTTTGTTACCATCAACATTTTTAGTCATTTTTTCTTCTTAAAAAGTAGAATTTCGAGTAACTGCAAATCACTTTAATGACAGTTGCTTGGATTAGTCTACACTTGTCAGTTTTCGAACGAAAGAAGTGGTTAATTGTGGAAATTACTCTTGGCGACTTTTTATGTGAATTGGGAAGTAGTAAGGAAATGCCTGGCTCTGTGGGGGTGGGGGAGTGGGGGGGGGGGGGGGGGGGGGGGGGGGGGGGATCCAGGATTTTAAAAAGGGAGGGGGGCGTGAAATTTTTAAGCGTGAAATGCTGATGACAATGAAATAGTGAGCGCGTAGCGCGAAGCCCTAACGGCTTCTAGATGGATTCTAGATGTTCTGTGGTGCGATCTGGGGCAATATTTAACCACTTTAAGCAGGAAAAGTGTGCAAAGAAAATGGTTTGTTTTGTTTTTTTGTTTTTTTGAAAAAGGGGGGGGGGGGGGGCGTGCAATTTGGACGCACACAGGCGACGGATATTACTCACAGCGGGCGAACTTGACCTAGTTTTGCTCAATTGGGTTATGGGTTTATTGATATGATAGCATTTACAGTGGGAAATCCGATATGTTTGGAGTTTTGGGAACACAATTTCCGTCCTTGAAAGTGAAACACATGGCTATAGTCTCTGTTCAGTCGCGATATCTATTTACTTGACACTAGTGACAGACAAGGTATACTCTCTCGTACGAAGCCAACTGTGTCCCATGCCAATAGTTTATACTAACTTGTGACGTCAGTTGCCATGGTAATTGGGTCTAAACATTCGCTGGTAATCTGAAACGTCCATTGCTAAAGCCCCATTTGTTTTATGGGTGTTCAGATTTTGATACCATATAATGTCTCATAATGTTTCTCATTACCATTCTGAAATTTCTCGCCCTCAATCCGTATATTTCCAGGGACATCGTCCAAAATCCACCGAAGTTTTGTATACACTAATTTATCCGGTACACTAATTTTTCGGTTACATAACCTTTTTTCTTCCACGTCCAAATTGGAAATTGCAAATTTCCTGTTTTCTTGCCATGGATAATATTTTGGGTAGCAGTGGCGGATCCATCCTCATTAAAATACAGGAATAACCTGGTTAAATCCATGGTATTCCTATAATGTAATGCGGCTGAATCCAACCACCTGATATCCATTGTAGTCCTGTATTTTAATGAGGCTGGATCCGCCACTGGGTAGGTATTTTATAATCCTCAGGTTAGAACGAAATCCATCTTTTGGCAAATTATGGTCACGCTCCTTTAACTTGACCGGCCAAGCAGTTGCGAACTCGAGCTCAGAAACAGTGGTTCTTATCAAGGGCAGAGCAGGCAATGCGCAAAAGAATACGTCTTCGCAGTAGGCCTATCAAAGAATTCAGAAAAAAAGGTCTTTGCCATTCCTTACTTGTAAATCTATCCCCAGCAATATGAATGGATCATAGATAGCTATTGTAAATGACCTGCGGGGGCAACACCTCCCGTCTGCGGTATTTCGAATATGATTTGTTGAGTGAACACTGGATTGTGAAATGTACAACGCTGCGATTCATGTGCACTGTCCTGTGGCAAGTTCGCAATGAACGCGCAGTAGTCGTGCACGCAGCTAGCTAGACATACAGACACGTATACGGTCATTGCTGTACACTACATGTGTATTGCATGTCGATACACACGTGCATGTAAAACTGTGTCATTACCTGTGATACGCAAATTGATTGCAACACACGTGATAGTGAAGGCACTTGACAGGTGATATTGACCATCAGAAATAAACACCGAATAGTTCGTATATCGTTTATTGATTTAGTTTAGCATTCCGGATTGCGTGTGGCACGCGTTCGAGGGGGATTGTATAAGTTTTTGCAGTCCGTGGATACAGCAGCATGAGTAGTACGGTGTTATGTGTGTAGCTTGGAGTACCAGAAAATGACAACACATTCTGTGGCTTGGTTCGCTTAATCGTCGATTCTCTCCGGAGTCCTGTGCAGATTTTTGGATTTCGAGTTTGGAATTATCACGCAACTAAGCTGAATGTCCGTCCCGGACACCTTTGATCAGATCGAGCCCGTGACATGGCACCGATGTAGCAGCAGGCGTGGGAGCATGTACGCCGTGGGGCGTCACGGCGCGGGCGTCCCGGCCGTCACGGGCGGGCTGTGCATCATCTCTGGTCCGTTGCCCGAGAGACGCCGTAGCGAGCCGGCCCCGAAACCGCCGAAGCACCTCTTCCGGCTTGGTTCGGTCCAGCGTCGAGTGAGCGTCGGACCTGTCCATGATCAGGTGCAGGAGGTCGCACAACCAACACAAGATGAGGTGGGTTTTTTAATCAAAGTTTCAAGCTATGTTCTTCCTCCATACTCGGCTAAGTGGTTCTGTGGGCACTTGCCACCTATAAACAAAGCAAAGCAAAGTGAGCCCCACCCCAGCCCTGAAAAACCCCACCCCACCCCTCCCCCTCCCCTCCCCACCAGCACCCCCGCCCCACCAGCACCGCTTCCCGCCCCACCAGCACCGCTCCCTACCTCACCCCACCCCACCCCTCCAAACTCCACCCCACCCCTCCAAACTCCACCCCACCCCTCCAAACTCCACCCCACCCCTCCAAACTCCACCCCACCCCTCCCCACCCCTCCCACCCAAACCCCACTCCATCCCTCCCACCCAAACCCCACTCCTCCCACCAAAATCCCACCCCTCCCACCAAAACCCCACCCCTCCAACCCTTTTGCAACCCTACCCCCTACGCCACCTCTCCCATCCTTTTCCCACCCCTACCTCACCCCGAACGCACGACCTGTAGAATTAGCAGGGACGGATCCAGGAATTTTTCTAAATCTATGGAACGGTTTTGCCAGTGGCGTACCGGGAAAATTGGCTTGGGGAGAAGGTGGGGGGAGGGGGGTGGGGTGTTTCCAGTCAGATATTTAAATAAGCTTGTTGCCAAAAGGCGGACATGCAATTATTTTTGAGTCGGAGCAGGGGGAAGGGGTGGTTTTGACACCCCACCTCCCTCCGGATCCGCGCCTGCAAGGTCTTAAGTTCGAGTCATTAGGCCCCTCGGCCATGATACCCCATGATAAAACAGTGAATTCACTGTGTGCTAAGTGAGGCACGTATGCTCAGAATTCTCCTTCAGTATATAATCTCCAATCACTGTCAAAATTATTATGAAATTACGGGAGTGCCCGAATTTGACCACCGCTAATTGAACGCAGTCGAAACATCACAGCCGCCCAGGCACCAAGCTTGCTACACGCTGAAAATACGTCAGCTTTGTTTACAGCATATACAGCTGTTTAGCACGTACAGTGTAAAAACTTCATGGCGCGATTATGGTGAGCTAAACCGTTCTATTAAAGACATTAAAACGACCTCTTTGACAAAGATACGACCCCCGATGAGGATGTCGATAGCAGAATTGCAAGATGTCACCATGTCCGAACGTTCGGGCAGCTAGGATTTTTCGATGGCCTCGAACGACGGGTGATCTAGCCGAACTACATTGTATTGTATGGTTAAAGGAGCGTGTCCAAATCACATTTTTGAGCGCACCTCCCTCACACCCCATTTTTCCCATGGGTGTTGAGATTTTGATACCAGACATTTGTCATGTTTTTCTCATTACCATTCTAAAATGTCGCGCTCTCAATCCATCTATTTTCAAGAATATCCTAAAAAACCACAGATGTTTTGTACTCTTGTAAACTAATGTATCTGGTTCCATAAAGCAGGAGTCAAACTACTCTGTCTTGGGAGTAGCCTGCAATTGACCCTGGAACGATAGTCATTTGATATGGTTATGTGTTAACAAGGCATGCGTATTATCACTTTCATCAGCTCGAAATAAAATATTTGTGAATTTTTGATCCAGAAGATAAGGACGAGCTCTTTGGGAAAGAATCGAATGATCTGTGCATTGTCAGAAGGACATTGTTTACATTTTGTTAGTGCCGTGTCAAGACATCTTGCATGTTTGTGTGCACAGTATTAAGAAAACATTTCGAGCTTGAACAGAATTAATGTCGCCGTGTTTCCTTAAAATAGCAGCGTGATGGTAGATGTTCGCCGCTTATCCTAAGCCTATACACGAATGCGGTAACTAAGGACTCACTCCCTGCGCGTCCGCCATAACTGGGGGCCATGAAGTGTGCGTTCTGTGTTGTTGTTAAAATTGAACAGTGCACAACGCGCCCCCTTTGTGCGCACAAGCTTCACGAGGTTTCAACAAAGAACGCGCAAATTGTTCGAAATGACAACATAATGTAACGTACAGTTCATGGTAATGGATGGCACCCCAGTTATGGCAGATGTACAGAGAACAGTGAGAGAAATTAAATATTCGCTGGTAATAAGAAACCTCGATTGCCAAAGCACATGTAAACCGTTCACTGGTTTAGTGTACACCCAGTAATCTTGGCAACACACCCAGTCTTGTACACACCTTCCACCGCGGACGTCCAATATCGTTCCTCTTTTGTTTGGACTTATTATTTTTTTGGCGACTGCTCTCATTTGTTTTGTACACGATTCCAAATCGCGGACGTCCTTGACAATTCGGATCCTATTGTTAATGTCCCCCGTTTGAACACATAAACTGCACATATTAAGGACACGGGTATTCTATGAAGGGTTTTCACACTGAATGTCTCTCAACCCAGGTTGAATTTTTGATATTTTGTTGTTTTCAATTTTTTTGCGGTCTTCTGTTGAATTTATATTTGCATTTGAATGGACTTTCTTGGGATTAAGTTCGTATTCATTTGCCCATCCTCGACCTCCCGTTCAATCAAGTCCTGCTTCTCAATCAAGGCAAGCAAGCAAGCCTATATGGTCACGTGGGAAAAGGCTCTCGAGGTCTTGTAGTATATAGCGTTTAAACCACCAAGTCCTTAAAGGCACAGGCTCGTCAGCAATGCGCGCCCGCCAAATTCGTGCCACGAAATACGCAGCTCCATGCATTTGCTATGGAGATGCGTATTTCATCGCACGAATATGGCGAGCGCGCATTGCTGACGAGCCTGTGCCTTTAAAGGTATTGTCTGTGCACGGGGCCAATTTCAGCTTTAAAAAAAAAAAAAAAACAGAAGAAAAAGCTGGATAATCCACCAAGTTGACTAATTTAAAGGAGAAGTATATGTACTCAGGAGAGAAGACATTATAAACAAGTGCAACCCAATGCATCAATAGATGCACCAATACTTTAGAAAAACCTTTACAATTCCTGCATGGTAAAAAAAAACACATGTGATACACTAATGCACTAATTTTGCAGTTGTTAATTTGTTACAAATACTACCATCCATCTTGGACAGAAATAAATTCATGTGGTGTTTGTAACCATTGATATCAACACTTTGAATAAGCTATTTTGGTTAATTTCAAACGATACAGTGGACACTCAACATTTCTTTGTGCTCGTGGCCATGCTGAAGAACATCCTAAAAGGTGGCTACAGGACAATGACGTATATATATATAACTCGGATAATGTTGAGCAACTCTGTTCTGTTATATACGGAACTTGCAAACGAAGAGGAACTTAGTAAAAACCGATAAATAATCTGTTTTAATTAGTATTTGTCCAGATTTATCAAGAAAATTGATTTCGTTCTAACCTAGAAATCATAGACATGTAAAATACCTCCCAAAAATACTGTCAATGGGAAGAAAACGGGAAATTTGCAATCCCCAATTTGGATGTGGAAGCGAAAATGTTGGTGTGATCATTGCACTGCTTTACGGAACCGGATAAATTAGTTTACAAAACATCAGTGAGTTTTTGACGATATCCTTGAAAATATACGGAGTTGAGAGCGCGAAATTTCAGAATGGTCATGAGAAAAATATGACGAATGATATGGTATCAAAAATCTCAACATCCATGGGAAAAATGGGTAGTCAAAAATGTGATCTGGTTACGCTCCTTTAACTTGGGTGAATGATCTGTCTCGCCTGCTGTACGAATGACAGGATACGGTCGTCATTTCATCTGAACGGCGTCTTGGGACGTGCTCCTGCGGGTCGCCAGTTTCTCGTGAATTCATGGATTGGGAAATTATTCTGTAAAAACAAGGGTTCGTGCCGGTTGCCCCTCGAAATTTATAAACCGCGACGACCACCTGTATTGTTTCCATGGAGATCAAGGATTATTGTGACAGGACCCAAAACGTTGGAGAGATGGATTATTGGATCTGACTTAATGTTATCCGATAAAACGTGTTTTTACCCAATTTCAATTTTCCAAGCGCAGACTTTGGACTGGATTTATTGCCAGTCCTGCATATATGCCTTGTCAAAAAGATGTTTTTGAAACTCATAATGTCGGCATTTTGTCACATTTTAATTCAGTTAATTCTAAACTGGGTTTGGATCCGACTGCATGTTATTCGATATATATAACATGTTTTTACCCAATTTCATTTTTTTTCTTCTCCAAGCGCAGACTTTGGACTGAATTAATTGTCAGTCCTGCGGTATGCCTTGTCAAATACATGTTTTTGAAACTCATAATGTCAGCATTTTATCTCATTTTGATTCAGTTAGTTTTTAAAATGGGTTGCACCGTTGTGTTGTGGTGCATCGTTTTCAGTGTAATTTCGCCTGTTGATGTGCACCGTGTAGCGATTCCGAAAATTCCGTATTGTGTTTTTTTCCCAACAACAAAAAAACGCTGGAAAACATTTAAAATAGAAAATATATTTCAATGCTGGTCCATGCATGAAGACCCAAACATTAATTTTTGATTGATTGCCACTTTTTGATTGAATATACAGCCTTGGAAAAAAACAATTATTGGACTACCTCTGTCTTGAAGATTTATAAAGATCACTCCTCTTCGGCAGCAACCGGGCTTATGTTTATGATGTTTCGTCTTAGACGATAGTCATTAGCTCAGGGGGCTATACATTAAATATTGCTATATAAGACATTCCTTAACAAATTGTTATGTACTTATTTTTGTTGTCGGGTTGTAGGTGGTCGAATATTTTTTTCCAAGGCTGCAGGCCAAACAAACTTTATCAGTTTATACGTTCGTTATAAAAAGGTCATTGCTATTTTACAAATGATCTTAAAATAACAGGACATTTTTGTATATCAGGAATAAAAACGATAATGGGACATAAAATGTTATGAAAGTCAATAAATGATCCACAAACGAAAGACGATCAAAATAATACTTTCGCCAAGGATTGAATTGCACGCTTATCACCCTCAACCATGCCACGTGCAACACGAGATAGTGTAAGATACAGTATTGTTGATATACATGTATCTTACATGTATGGCTAGAGTTAGAAAAAAACGAAATGAATTTTGAATTTTTGATCATGCGAGTTTCAGCCATTTGTGTAATATAAGCAATGGATTTACCACGGGGAACGCATGCAATGAATTTTTATACGGGAACAAATTCTCCACACGTGTATGCTCCATGCACACACAAGGGACGTGCAACGTGATCCGATATGCATAGAAGACACCATAATGCCATTCAATGTCTTTGGGAGACTGCAGTGTGGAAAAAATTTCTCCCACAGTTTCTGTAGAATATACTGTTACGATATATATGCCGTTTCTTTTCATATGCATGAATAGACTGCGTTAAATTCATTAAAAGAAGGGAAACAATTGTGCAAAAGGTTGCCTAATTCTCCAGAATATCGCCATCACAGCAAAGTTTGTTAGAAAAGTAGCACAAGGAAGCTTATATTTCAAACCGTATCCCTTCTGATCAATGAAAAAAATCAATTCCAATTTGTTTCTATTTGCGCTTCATGTAAGTCGCCATGTTTTGCAAATTGGTGCTCGAACTTGAGAGGGCGTGAGTCAGGTCACAACTAATTTATCATATACTTCAGGGTGTGTTGGAGTCGGGAAACAAGCGTTCAATCCTGATGTCATCCATGCAGTGTTGCATGGTTGTGACGCCATCTTTACCTTTCAGCATTTTAAAATATGGCGCAGCACATGGCGGCATTAGTTTAAACGTTTATCACCAAAAGGTGTTGTTGACAACGTTGAAAACATGTATCCTGGAATGGATTCACTTTAGTGTTTATACATCGGGCAATACTTATAGGTAGCATTTGTCATAGACCGTATCGAATAGCCGCCATCTTTTGCATGTGGGGCAGTTTCTTTGTTCCTTGAGGACATGCATGGTTGCACTATTTTGCTTACATTGTTGAACAGTTTAAGTAACAAAAGGTGCCCCACAAGATCGCAGCTATTCGATACGGTCTATTAAATATGACGATAATTTCATACCTGCCAACTAGTCCGATGTTATAGTATTTGTTCCGATTTGTTGAAATCCGGAACAGTTGGTAAACGGTCGACTTGACCTGACTTCCCGCGCGCCACATGTGTACATGAAAACGGGTGCAGTACACAACTTTCTATTTAATGAATATCTGTGGTGCAGTACAAGGTCAACTTGACCGTTATACCAACTCGACCGTTGCAAGTTTCACTACAGTCTGATTTCTTTACTCGGCAATGTTGGCAGGTATGTAATTCCAAACAAGTATATTCCTCTTCCTTAATTCGAATGAACTGTATAGAAATATACTGCAACGCCACATACGTACGCCTACTTTTTAAGTCACAGGACGATAGTTGATATTTGTTAAGCCCAACTCTGTAATTTTCCAGAATAAACCAAACATGCAAACGCGAGAATAACTTCATTGTTTTAAATTTATGCACTGGAATTGCACTCTTGTTAACAAGCATGAATTAGGTTTTCACTACAAATATAAGATATCAATTGGACTAAAAATAGACTTTACAATTGGTTTTTAGCACTCCGTGTATTTGCGGGTAGGGCATCAGCCACTGTTGTAAATTCGCCATGCGTATCAGGCACAGAGAAACACACATCAAGCGTTTGAGGTATCTGCAGGGACAGTATACCTTGTCACAGTCGTCTACAGAAGTGTATGTGGACTGTAGAGTATTTCAAAATAAAATGGATTTTCAAATTCATGCCCTGTAACAGGCTGTTCAGCAATAAGGGCAATTCTGCAAATAGGTGGACATGAGGAAAAAAATAAAACCCCAACAATTTATTAGAAACTACTTAGGATGGTTAGAGTATGCCTTTAAGGTTGTAAATTTGTATAGGACACTTTGTATTGTCCGTTTTGTAGGTATTGTGGTATCCACTTTTTTGTTATAAGTTGTAATGACAGAAAATGTAACGTCAGTCACCTGTAACGTCAGTCACGCATATTTTCATGTGTACACATATACTGATGCAATATTTCTGACTCCAAATGGTGTGTTTGTTAGGTCCAACTCTTCTATTTTGAGGGGTAAAATAACCATTTTGAATGTATCATTAGTTTGAGAAGAAATTGAAAATAAAGATGATTGATTTTTTTGCATGTCATTTTTTTGTAACGTCAGTCACGCACATTTAATAAGCTCCCCTGCATACAATATTGCATTAGTAAACAAAGTGACAGTTATTTTAACAGCTATGGGGGCTTAGCTATTCAGTTAGATAGAAGTAGGGGATCACCCTTGATTAACCTGGGGAATACAGAACAATATGCCTTAAAACCTGTAACGCCAGTCACTACGGAATTGCCCATAACTGCATCAGTTATTTCGCATGTTTCATGAAATGTCTTGTGTGTTGGGCATTACCAAGCTTATGTGCCCGTACAAATTTCATTCTGGAATTATATGGTTGTTTTAAAAATATAAGTAAACGATTAAAAAAAAACCTTCAGTTGGCAATTTATCCCACAAAGGTATCGTCAGTACTCCTAAATCCACGCGGTCCTATTTCTACGCACTCGCATTATGTTTGCCGGCCAATGCGCGCGCGTACATCAGCGTTAGGTGCGCAGATTATGGAGGATCGAGGATATACCATTTAAAAAACAATCATGTGGTGTTTGTTACCATTGCTATCAACACTTTTAGTCGTTTGTTTCTTGTCAATTCGCGAAGTACATTTGTAAACGTTTGGGCCACTGCAAACGATGTAGTGGGCTTAAATAAAAATGGGCGGGAAGAGTAGGCATTTTTTGTCTGACGAATATTTTGGCACAGAAGTGTCTAAAAAACATACGATGCTCTTCAGTCACATTCAGTGTGTATTAGCTAATTCATTTGATAGAACATGTTTTGGGGGTGCACGCAAAATGTGGAGTGTATACTAAAAAACGTGACATGATTATTTTCACTGGCCTTTTTGACCGTGCTTTGCGTCGTGTTTGCCCGACAACGCGGATACTACTATTCCTTCTTTCATTCGTTCATTTTATCTGCCACGACTTATCAATTAGCCATACCCCACCCCTGCCCCCACGTCCGGGTGAGTGAAAACAATTCCTGAATTATATAGAGTGAATCTGGTTTGGCGTGACGTTCTTTCCTCGTTTTTCACCTCTGTGTCTCTGGTTCGAAACCCGTCCGGATCAGTACTATATATAGATCGTGGTTCCAGTCCCCGATGCTTGATCTCGTATATATAGGTGTTTTTTTATTCCAACAGAAGTGTGTAGAGTTTTCCTCCCACCTCTAAAACTGACAATTTCTTGTGTTTCTCTCGCACATTGTGGCAATTATATAAAGAACCTCCTGGCTACAGGCCAACCACTATTTTGGCCAATTTCAAGAACTCTGTTCTGTTGGGAATCACACGAAATCAACATCAGAGTGTGTGTGTTGCCAAGGTTACTGCATGGCTCCACGATGAACTGTTTCCTTGTGATTCATTTAGCAATGGACGTGTCAGATTACCAGCGAAAGTTTGGAACCATACCCTAATACTGACGCCACACCTTAGTTGTATCTTTGGCAAAATTATAAGAGTTGCACATCATGGATGCGTCTGGTGTACTGACGTACTTCCTTTGACATGCACACTTAGTATCCACCTCACCAGACTAATTTTGTGTTGCTATGTGGTGCACGCGGCAGGTGTAAAGTACAACATCAAATACAGCGTTCACCGTATAGGAAGAAATGCATCAAGCAACCAGACTGTTCGTTGGTAGGCATTGGCGTGCACCAACGTAGCAATAACAGCGTAGTATGTCGACCTTTTTAAACTACACCTCCATTTGAATGTAAAGTATTCGGGGCGCCAGGTAAACTCCTCAAACAAAGTTCGGAAAGTCAAGTTTGACTGACGATTTCTCTCTTGTTGCAAAATAATTTTCCTTGAATTTTATATCATTGGAAAGCCCTGTTATTCCTCTTTACGATGATGTGTCATTTGTTACGATTAAGCAATTGGGGGATGTCCAGCACAGCTGAATACGGGGGCGGGTGTAAAGTGAAATGTCACAAAATGCATTGATATTGTCAAAAAGTGCATTGACACATTCCCATCCTCCAAGCAAAAGGGGAATGCACTGCATGACAATAGCAGTGCATTTTGTGACATTTCACTTTCCACCTACCCCTGTATTCCGCTATACTGCATATCCACAATTGCTTAATCATAACAAATGACACATCACTGTAAAGAGGAATAACGGGGCTTTCCAATGATACCAAATTCAAGGGAAATGATTAAGTAACAAGAGAGAAATCGTCAGTCAAACTTGACTTTCCGAACATTTTTTGAGGAGTTTATATTGCAAAAGCTTACACGCAACAGGCTAATATTATTGAACTCTTTTATACTATCGTTTCTCTGTATTGTTGAAATGTGTTCCATTCATTTCCTTTGACATCGGGCTACTCCGAGTTTGCCTTATTTGTCTACTCTTGTTACGGACGGCTGAGGTATCATAATCGGATGTGACGCACATTGAATCCTGCTATAGAATCGTCTTTGGGCGGGAAATACACCGATCCCTTTATGCACCGATGCATGTTAACATAACCTCGCTGGTTATCATAACATTGATTGGTGTAAACATAACACAGTATCCCCAGATATGGCATTACTATCGGTATAAACCTTAAAGGGCCCCTGAAATGCTCAATAACTTTATGCACAATTTTTGCTGCATATGAAGGATTACTTGCGTATAGAAAGACAATACTACTGTTCATTTTGAAAATTTCTTCACACAAATTAAACTTACAGAAAGAGGGCGCTGTTTGGGGCCTGTCACTTTTAGGAACACACAGCAGAAAAGCAAAGTAAAAACATAAGACTTCAAACTGGAATTGTGGAAAAATGCTGCAGTTTCCAGCCTTAGTTTTTTCATGGTTTGCAACAGGCAACATGTAAAACAAACCTAAACCGTCATGGGTTACAAAAGTTTCAGCGAGTTGGAGAAAATTGTGGAAACTTTTGTGCACAGTTGAATGAGATTTTCTTGTGTTTTCCTAATGTGACATCACACTTTGCTCATGCATATGTAAATTTTCATAAGCATACAAATCAAAAACCTTGATTTTAACCCCCAAACAACTTCCAAGTAGGGTTTTTATGATTGTAAATTAATGGACTAGTTCCATATAGCATATAGATTTCATTGATAAAAACACCATTTCAAGGCACTTTAAAGGGCCAATATATCTTTTCAAAGTGAACTTTTTTTGTGGATTCATCGAACGAGGACATTACATATCTAAAGAAGAATGTTGGTAAACTAGTCTGCAGAAATTTCATCTACATAGATGCGTCAATGCTTCAGGACCTTCAAAATCCATGAATAGTTTTGGTTTTATTTTGTAAATGGTGAACAGTTGTTCATTTCTGACAAAAGGTACCCTCTTATGAGAGAACTAAATTCATTAGAAGAGGAACAATGGGACGTCCGCGGTGGGAGGTGGGTACGCATATTTTGTTCTATTCACTCAACACAAAAAACATCAAATTTTATGAGGGTGTGCAAAAAACTAATAAGATCTGCGCTATAGGATCTGCAAGATTTGTTTTGGTAAGGTGCGCCCTAAGCAGCATTTTGGAACGTTTATACAGCGTGGCACCTCCGTATAATCACCACATTAGACTTAACGGAACTGATTCCGCGTGAATAAGATATATAGGTTGGTTACAAGCGGCGGCACCGACAGCCTGTGCGAGATACCCACGGCGACAAGTATTCAACCCACTCGCGCGGAAAATGCAAAGGTCGCGCGAAATACCACTTAATTAGAACTCGTGTCCGGTTTAAATGTTGACAACGTACCGAGAAGGAGTAAAGAACTTCTCCGGAGGGGAAGACGTTTATTAGGGGGCACGCAAGCGGCAGCTTTGCGTGCCCGTTTCTTAATATGTAGGCCTACTTCTGATTTATTTAGCGCCTTTTCGTAGAACCGCTGCAGTTCACAGATACAGTGCCGGTGTTCTGGGCTGATTTAAAGACAGATAATTATATACATGATTGGAAAACTTTTAAGAAAGGAAACCACAGCATTACATAAGAATAATGTTGATAAACTGCCTTGTAGAAATTTCAGCCACATAGATAATACTTCAGAAAACCTGAAAAATTCATGCATGGTTTTTGTGTCGAATGGTAAAAAAAGCACTTTTAGTTGGCAATTTCGCCCACAAAGGTATCATTGTACACGGGAAAAAACATGTGGTGTTTGTTACCATTGCTATCGATACTTTTAGTTGGATTTTTGGATACTTTTAGTTGGGCTTTATTCAGATGCAAAATAATACTCCACCATATGCAATGAATAACTGTATAGTTGTTGCTACAAAAAGTATATATCTTAGTGCTTATTTTCCCTTCATTCGCCCCAGGAACGAAATGTCTGTAAATTGCCAGATGCGGTGGGTTAATTTAATGTTCGCAACGCCGTTCTTTCAGGCAGCCTATAGGCCTACCTAGCTCTGAAATAACCGCGTACCCTAAAGCAATGACGCACCTTCCCCCCATAAATAGCAGTTATATCAAATGAGACGCAGATAGATATGCCAAACGAGCGAAGCACGGCTGTGCGTTGTGCATTCGAAAACTAAATAACGGGCAAATATTTTCGGTGCGAAAAGAAACGTTTAATATTACATGCCGTTGACAAAGTGCCGCAATTTATTTGATCAAATCGATTTTCTGCTGTCGCCTAGTGTCGTATTCGAAGTGATTCACGACCCGCAGGATTTTTTTCATCACGGGTACATATAACTCCACCTGCCGATGGTGTATCTGTAAGGTATAGAGGAGAACGAGGGTCTGTGCGTGACGTATAATGGCTCAGCATCTTAAACGAGACTGTCGGTAATATTTCTTCATACTTGGATATCTTGTGTCCGTTTGCTTTTGGATACTACATGTACATATAAGAAAAACCAGACTAAAAGTGTTGATAGCAAACAATTATGGTAACTAACACCACATCATTTGTTTCCCCGTGTAGGATGGTTCCCTAAATCGTGAGGTTCGAAAAGAACTAGTTTATGCTTGCTGTCAACTTTAATATAAACGTCGATGAAGAATTGGCATATCGCTCCAAAATGAAAATATATACCAGTGGGAATTTGTGGAACAAAATGTTTAAATTTCTTCTCGTACTTTTTATTTCTTAGATTTCCCACCAGAATCAATTTAAGAACCAATTCATGGAAAACCAATCCATAGAAAACGCACTGGAACGCACGTGTGGGTGATGATTACAATAGACGGTGGCCTACTTTCGAAAGTAAATTTGTTTACGACTGACGATTAAGTGACAGGTGTCCACACGGGACTTCAATACAATTACTAAGTCGCAGGTAAACGTGTCTCCATGGCCGTATAGGCTGGGGCAAGGGGGTGGGTGAAGGGGAGGGAGGGGGTGGGGGAAGGGGAGGGAGGGGGTGGGGGAAGGGGAGGGGGTGGGGGAAGGGGAGGGAGGGAGAGGGGGGGGCGGTGGGGGGCTCGGAGGGGGGGGGGGGGGGGGTGGGGGGGGGGGGGGGGGGGGGGGGGTTGGGGGGTTGGGTCGTGAGGTTCGAACGAACACCCACCCCTCTTTCCCCGCCTTTCACCTCCGGCGTACCGGGTTCGATTTCCGTTCGTGTATGGATTGGGTTTGCAGTCCCTGCATGCTAGACCGCGTGGGTTTTCCTCCAGGAGATTTCCCTGGGGGTTTTCCTCCAAATTCTGAAACTGCATCTCCTTCTTCGTCGTCCCAAGTTGATAATAAAGTAAAGTTAAAGATAAAACCAGATAGTTTAGGGCATAAAGGACATTAGTTGCCGAAGATGCCATACAATTAACTAAAACAATTAACAACATGCACCTTAGTATACCCGTTCAATCCTGAGCTCGAGTTCTGCTCTTGTACATTTACAGCCAAACACACACACATACACATGTTCGTTTTACAGACTGTGCAGTGAAGTTCCTTTAAATTACCCATCATTCCAATTGACAGTTTGTTGGGCATTTTTTCAATAACATCAAGTACCTTGGCATCCTGAAAATGATCTTTTGAAATCAATATGTGGTAATTAGTCAGTAAATATACGGCGCCGGCGTTCGTTGACGTCTATATGCACAAGGGCACAGGTACCACGGCCCGGGTATCGAACCCGCAACACCAAGTTTTCACCGACCAAATCGTTGCCAGTCAACGACCTAAACCAGTCGGCCACGGCACCGGTGCCTAAGTTATTTAATTAGTAATCAAACAACTTGGGAGAATTCTAGAGAGGAACATGTTACTGGGCAAATCTTTCTGTCGGGGTTTCCATGGATACGTGTAACAACGCGTTCTTTTATTTGCCTATACATCGATTGCGTCAATGTGGCGCTTTCGCGCCAATTATTTTCTCCTCGTCCAATGTTAGACTTATTGAATTACAACACTGAACACTTTGCCCGTGACTTTGCCCGTGACTTTGCCCGTGACTTTGTCTGTAAAGTAGGACCATTCTCGGGAACAATTTGCGTCGGTTTCATCGCAAAAGCGAGCCTCCAGATATAACTGTGCATACTTTATGACTGTATCGTGTAACGTAAGAAGATAATTTGAGTCGGAAGGTGCACGGGTTTTATAAACGACCACTTGATATGCACGCAGTTTTGCAGTATACTGATATTATAACAATATCCTTGGGACTTTGCAAATTGCATTTTGCATCAGTTATCTGTGGCCAGATTATCCAGGTTGATTGCCCTGGCAACTGGCCGCTTTAGACAGTGGCCACAATACCAAGGTTCCACCTCCATATGCTTGTGTACAAACTGACTTGGGACCAAACAAAATATGGCCTCTTTAGGCAGGTGGTGGTTACTGTACAATATTGCCTTAATAGGAAGTCTGACTTTCTATTTATTCCCATATTTAAAAACGCACCCCACCCCTTATTCTTGTGGGATGAACGCTATTTGGGTAGGCCTCTATGTGATCGCATTTTAGGGAGCATGTACAGATTTTTTTCTCCAGAAAATGGATTTCGTTCTAACCTATAACAAGCATATAAAATACCTCCCCAAAAATACTATCCATGGGAAGAAAACATGAAATTTGCAATCTCCAATTTGGATGTGGAAGCAAAAAGTTTGGTGTAATTACTGCACTGCTTTATGGAATGGATAAATTAGTTTACAAAACATCGGTGGTTTTTGCGACGATATCCTTGAAAATATACGGATTGAGAACGCACAATTTCAGAATGGTAATGAGAAACATATGACTAATGATTTGGCATCCAAATCTCGACACCCGTTGGGGAAAAGGGGGTTCATAAATGTGATCTGGTCACGCTCCTTTAAAGGAAAATGTTAAAAAGCTCAATTAATTCCGTTTATTTGAGACTAAATAAGATTGCTGTAATATCATTTCACTTCGATCAGGCGAGCTTGCGCGATTGTTTTTGAGCGTCTTCAAATTATGTCCCCCGAGTATTGAATGAAATGGCAAACATGGAATTTGGACGAGAAAATGGAGATTTAATTTCCTTAGTCTTAGCGGCTTTTTGTCGTGAACAATCACCATCAGCTTCAACTACTCGATTTCTATAGCCTATTCGCCTTTTGGAAAGGACAGGTCTTTCCGTTTAAGAAAGAAGCACTTAATCAGCGAGAGCTGTAGTCAATTGCCTTTTAACAGGAACAGAAGTGTGTGTGTGCAAGTTTTGCAATCGTGCAAGAGCCGAACCACTCCAAATACAACAGCCCTCTTCTCGTTAAAGCTACACTGTATCCGAGGTTGTATTCGAGATTTCGGGCAATAGACCGTATCGAATAGCCGCCATTTCGTGGGGCACCATTTGTTAAACCGTTCAAAAATGGAAGCACAATATGTACAACCATGCATGTCCTCAAGGAACAAAGAAACTGCACTACGAAATGGCGGCTATTCGAGACGGTCTATATTATAATACAGATTGCCCTTAAAGCCATCGCACAACATTTGGTTTTTGTCTATTAGACATAATCTCTATATTTACTGTGAATAAACAGTATGTAGTAACGTTCCCCTGAGGTAAATATGTCAGCCTCATTGGTTATTTCATATTCAAGAAAAAGGCGAAAATCTTGAACGATATTTCAATGGCAATCGGGGAGGCGGTGGATTACAAAATCCAATTCTCGTCTCATGAGACGAACAATTATCGTTTACTAATTTCTCAAAGACTATAGCACTTTAGACCAAACCATTTAAGGGGAAGGTTTATACCATCATCATGTTTATATTGTGTAAGTTAACTGTAAATCTGTGAACATTTCTGATTTTTGATATTCCCAATGAGCAGGGGCTCACTGATGACCTTGGTATGACTTAGTTGTCCGAGCAATATAGCCACTGAATCAGTCTAACTATAGACGGCGGCTTTGGACAATTTCTTGAAAGCATGGTCACAGTCCAACGGTTGTTTTTTATCATACACCTCGTTAACCACGGGTGGAGACAACGATTGTAACAATAATC
Source organism: Henricia sp. BOLD:AAB3569 (assembly GCA_037783545.1). Lineage (NCBI taxonomy): Eukaryota > Metazoa > Echinodermata > Asteroidea > Spinulosida > Echinasteridae > Henricia > Henricia sp. BOLD:AAB3569. Next base: position 335,093 of record JBBELK010000571.1, read on the forward strand.
TGTTTTTAACAGTTAGCCTTGTGTGTGTAACATTTTGTATAATAGCTGGCGCCCCGAACTCCTCACTTGCAGTTTAGATAGTCCACATACTATGCTGTTGTTGCTACGTGGTGCACACCAATGCCTAGCAACCGACATTCTTTCCAATGGCGAACACGGTATTGATTCTGTACTATACACCTGCCGCGTGCACCACATAGCAACACAAAATTAGTCTGGTCAAGTCGATACTAAGTGTGCTTATGAAAGTACGTCAATACACCAGACGCTATTCATACGAAACACGTAAAAGGTTAATTGCACCATTCCAACTATAATAGCTTCACGTTCCTTCAATAAGGATGTTTGTCTCATAAAATCTAGCAATTCTCAGGATCACAGCTAATAACAGTACGTCTCTTGTGGCGCGACAAACGACATGTGCCCTTCTAATCTGCAGACGTTATCCACGTTAGCAGTTGAATAATTGCTACATGTCTTTGGTTAACTTTGTATCGAGCGAATTATTGGCATGCAGAACCATTGAGCGTTAACACTGGACTTGCAAATTCATGAGCTGGATTGAGGATATGCATATTTATTACGGTACCTGCATTGTCTGTTCTTTGCATGCAAACCCAATCGATGGTAGACATTAAAAGGCTTATGGTGCGGTGGATTCATCGACCGGCGATGATCGGATCGAGTTAATGTATAATCTGTTGAAGAGCAGTTTTAATCATGAATGAGACGCGCGGCTGTTTCGTATCCGGGAGGCTGTTTAAAGCTCGTATGTAGACACTTTTCAAACATCAAAAACAGAAATGTTCAGTTTGTTGTGTAGTAGTTTATTTGATTTAAACTGTGGTGCTTAACATCCTGTAAAAGGACAGTTGGGATAGGCTTTCACGACGGGAATGCGAAACTAAGGCCTTGGGCTCAGGCTCAGGCTCCATGTAAACCACATGGAGCCAATGCCGGAGCCTGAGCCTGAGCCCAAGTCAAGATTTGGAAAAGGGCCTATAAGGTATAAAGTGAAGCCCCTGTCACATACGTCGCAGGATACTGCTAGAAGCATCTTAAGCGGGCCTCCCACTGTGCGATTTTTGCCACGAATTTTCAACGATTAGGTACGATTTAGTGAGATTACCAGAGACTGTCTATAGACTCTATACACAATCGTACCAAATCGTACCTAATCGTTGGAAATTCGTGGCAAAAATCGCACAGTGGGAGGCCCGCTTTAATCTTAGCCGCAGTCACAAAGGAAAATCATGTCGTGCGTCCGTCGTGGGAAAAATTTGGCACTTTATCGTAGGTAAATCGTGCAAATATCCTGCGACCGTCCTACGTTTGTTTTTTCGCCGTACGATTGTCGTAAGACAAAACAACCATGCACGAGCATCGCAGGACCATCGTCGACAATCGTACGTCAATTGTAAAGCGGACCTCCCACTGTGCGATTTTTGCCACGAAATTCCTACGATTGGGTACGATTTGATACGATTGTGTGTAGAGTCTATAGACAGTCTCTGCTAATCGTACCAGTTCGTAGGAAATTCGTGGAAAAAATCGCACAGTGGGAGGCCCGCTTAAGACTGTCCTACGACATGCGTACGATTATCGTACAATTTTGAGGGCATTGGAAGACCCTAAAATCGTACGATAATCGTACGCATGTCGTAGGACAGTCATACGATTATGCTACGACATGGCCACGAGCGAAAAAAATCCCACGACAACATTTTGATTTTGGTCCAGACCAAAACCCCACGACAGTCCTCTACGACGTTATTTTTCATCGCAGGACACCCAAATATCGTAGGACAGTCTCACGACTATCGCAGGATTTTGCCCTATTTTCTGTCGTGGACGCGAGCTCGGGAAGTGGTGGCCTCAACCGGGCCAGACTCGTGTACCACGTGAAGGCTAAAAATCGCTCTGGTGTAAGTTGGAGTTACACGGTGTATATGAGCATCTGGAACGCCCCTAAACAAATATGACGGTAATGTGATGCTCGGCTCATGAACATCTCCTTTAACTGTAGTCGTTGCACAAAATTTGACCACGGAGGTCGACCACGAAGCCTTTATTTTTGTGAGACACAAGAACGATGATTACATGTACTTGTCGCGGTCTGTTTAATACACAACAAGTCCCATGTCGTTTCGTCGAGATAGACTGAAGAGCTCGTCGACCCCTTATTTCCTGTCCGCTAGGAAATCATCGTCTCAGCCTTACACGCGAATCAGTAGTCACTTCTAAGTAGTATTCGATCCCCATTTGAGTGAAACGAGTTGGTAAAATATGAAAGAACACGTTGTTTGGTGTGAGCTTTGAGGCACTGTTGTATGCTCCTCGGGTTTTCAATAAGATTCTACTTTTGTCGTAGTGCGTGGATGCGCAACTGATGAGCAATGTAACGGACGTATTGTTTGGTATAGACCCTTGCACGGGAGGCCATGACAGGGGACAGTCACATTGTCACCGTGGGTCATGTACGAGTATAGGCACTTTGTGGATCTAATTGTCGCACGTTTAAATATGAAAATCTGCCCCTGTCATGGCCGCCGGAACAAAGGGGCTATATAGCGCCACTACCACAGTAATGGATTAACCATGCACATATGTGATGAGATAATTCACTAATATGACAATTTGCGATCATCGCGACAGCGATCGCTAACGAAAAATTCATCGTTGTTACGATGGCAATGAACATTGTGTTTCACTAAACCCTTCGCAATAGCGATGAGCAGTGTGCATTGAAAATAATCACCTTGGGCGAAGATGATCGCTAAAAATTACGTAACTTAAATATGAGTCGCGAATCGGTATATAAATACCTTTAACTGAATCCTTGAAGACTGGAGGGGGGAATTATGAAATGCCAATAAATTGGCGCCAAACAAATTGGTGCCAAACAAATTGGCGCCAAATGTGACGCTAAAAAAACTTTAAAGACAGATTACAAGAGGAACAACATAATTACATATTAACTAAAGAGTAATGTTGATAAACTGCCTTGTAGAAATTTCAGACACATAGACCTACATGTATAGTAATACTTCAGAAAACCTTAAAAAGCCATGCATGTTTTGTTTGTGTTGAATGAATGGTAAACAATGTTTGCAGACAATCAGTTGTCAAAAAACCACATTCAGTTGGCAATTGGCCATTTTACACGGGGAAAATCACATGGTGTTTGTTATCATTGCTATCAATTGATAGCTTTCTCATGACGTCATGTTGTGTGTCAAACAACGCCGCGCCACTGCGGAAGCAATGCGCGCGCGCGCCGCGTGTGTCCATAGCACGCGTAACGCTCTGTACGAAGGCTCCCATTGGTGAACTAAACCGCGCTACGCCCACTAGAGACACACGCAACGCGCACGCACATCACTTCCACAATTATTTGACTTACAAAATGGCGTATTCGCACGTGTTCGAATACTATCTATACTTTTAGTCTGGTTTTTCTTGTCAACTCGTAAAGTAAAATTTCGGATCACTGCAAATGATGTATTGGGGCTCTAATCAAAGTACATTGACAAAAAGTCAGCGTGTTTCGATTTTACGATCATATTATTTCTCTACTTAGCGTTGCATTTTAGTCGTCGCAAATAATCCATCGCAAAACGATGAGAAACTTTATCGCAAATTTTTGTGATGCAAAACATATTTTGTTGACCAATTTCCAGCCAGGAAGTTGATTTTTGTTTTTATATTTTTTCGCGTACGGTGTCTTTTGGTCATCGATTAATAATTTCAAATTAAAATTTAATTTATGGAACCTTTTGCAATTTGTCAGAAAAGATGTAGGTCTCATTCTATAGGTTAGTTTCTTGTACTTTGTGAGAACAGAGCGACTCTTTCTGCGTTTAAAGCCTGTATCCCACTGGGCTGCGATAGTTCGAGACTGTTTGCAGACTTGAAATTGGCGACTGTTTCAAGACAAAGTACGCGAACAGAGTTGCAGTCCCACTGAATCAAATACAACATATTTTTCTTGGCATGTACTCTCGTGTCTGATGTTGTCAAGATGGCAGTACTGACTACGCATGCACAGAATGTCTGATGACATTCTGAAGACATTTTAAAAAAACATTCTAAAGACATTCTGCTGACTATTTCGCGATTGTTTCATGAATTTTCCCCCCCTTATTCTCAAGACAATCTGAAGACATTCTGAAGACATTCTGCAGACAATTTGGTGCACATTTCAAAACCTTGGCGACCACAGCTGTCGCAAACAAATTTTTGAACACGTTCAAAATTTCCGCGACATCATGACGACCTCCACAAACAGACACAAATTCTGCAGACATTCTGCAGAATGACAGTCGCAAATGTCGCCAAACAGTCGCAACCTTAGTGGGATACAGGCTTAACTACCAGACATTTTTCAGTATAGTAGTATTGTAAAAACCCGCATGCAAACTCTTCGCATTTGATTGATGCTGATTAAAAGCAATGCACGGAAAATCCAATTTGTGCACTTATTAACGGTACGTAATAAAACCACTTATCTCCGCGAAGAATTATGGAAAAGCTTCTAGCGCATTCCGATCTTTTGAAGAAAAAATAAATCGTCGAATGCTGCTTAACGCTTACGTGAACGAACCCATCTAACCTTTTCAGCGGCCGCCATATTACATTAAGGTAGACATTTCCTGTCAAAAGGAATTTGGTCTGGATCGTTGACTCCGGTGGTCGGTGAGGACAGCTCTCTTTATTACTGATAAAGCAAAGAGTCCATTCCAACCAATTTAGTCATTTCTTTCACTGCGATACGGAACTAAATTACATGATTTGTGCATTATGACTTTTCTAAAATTGCGCATTGATTCATATTAGCGGTTTCGTGTGCTAACACGAGTCTACTGTATTTTGCTGAAGAATGAAATGTCGTTTTGGCAATTTAAAGGATCACATTTTGACCGCATCGCCCTCCCCCACCCCCTATTTTCCGATGGTTGTTTTCTTTATACCATTCTGCAATTTCGCGCTCTCAATCCCTATGATTTTCATGGATATCGTAAAAAAACACCCATCTGATTTTTTAAAACTATTTTTTCTCGTTACATAAAGCAGGACAGTAATTACACCAACCTTTTTGCTTCCAAATCCAAATTGGAGATTTCAAATTTCATGTTTTCTTCCCATACTATAGTATTTTGGGGAGGTATTCTATATGATCGATATGTTAGAACGAAATCCATTTTCTGGAAAAACATGAACACAATATCTGGTATGGTGCCTGATCACCATTGACATGAAACGACCAAACTTGGAATGAGCAAACAATCGTAAGTGCCTTATCGGGATTCGAACCCGAGACCTCTGACTCACTAGGCAGATGCGCTAAGGCACAGTTGGTATACTCCCTCAGGTTGTCCCAATGGACCCAATTCTTCTCTCGGTGTTGCATGGTAGCGCAACTGGGCAAAGTAACGAACACAAGTTTGGTTGTTTCATTTCAATGGTGATCAGGCACCATACCAGATGTTGTGTTCGTTGCTGACGAGCCTGTGCCTCTGTGTCATTTCAAAGCGAATAACTTTATGTTTCTATAGAAAAATATCAATTTAAAAAACTTTTCGAGGTGCCACACCCAAAACGCACAGACTGTACATCTTTAACATTTACCGTTTGAAGCACTTTCTTTATAAAAAAAAAAGCAAATTTGACGCAGCAATTTACAAGACGTCTGCAGCTATTGTTTGACATTACATGAAAGGAGATTTTTATCAATAACTTTGCCATTCCATTTCCGAATGTTTCTAAACACATTTAACCATTCACCACTAACGCGATACTTCTCCAGTATGTTATACAGACTGCAGACTGCATTAAAGCCCAATACATCATTTGCAGTGACCCAAAATGTTACTTCAAGAGTTGACAAGAAAAATGATAGCAATGGTAACAAACACCACATGATTCCCCCCGTGTAAAGGCTGGCTCACACTATGACGAATAGGGGGATACGGCAAGCTACGTTAAGCTGCGAATTGCAATTGTGAATTTACCGCCAATCATCGTGTGTTGCCTTCAATTGTCGCTGACGAATTCGCTGGCGACCGCAGACGGCCGAAATCATCAGTCGCGTCCGTCGGCAAATTTTCAACATGTTGAAAATTTTGTGGCGGCAAAAAAATCGTTGTTATTCCGTTAAGATTTCGTTGGAGACCGCAACCCTCATTTCCTTGACGTTTCCATGCCGTGCGAGGCCGTCTCTAGTCGTTTTGAGGTCGTCACAATTTCGTTGGTAGTCGTTGTCAACAACCATTGACGACAAAACATCGGCAAGTGACGTCACATATCGAACCCTGACGACACATTGCGGCAAGTAACGAAATTGTAACGACCTTGGTGCGACAATGGCTTGCGAATTTTGTCCGGAGGGTGACGGGTGATGACTGTTGATGGCGGGTCGTTTGCGAGTACCTGCGGCATTGCAACGGTGGTCTGCGATGGGTTACGATTTTGAAACGATGGTCCACAATTTTAAACTTTTTTGTAAAATTTTTGACGTTTTTTGACTATTTTTGAAGTCGACTATTTATACGACCCGCACACACACAGGCTATGATGTCGGCCGCTGAGCCACGTCATCGACGCCGCAACCCACCGTTAGCCGCCGTTCCTTGCCGCCAGCCAATCCACCGCCAGCCGTCTGACCTCGTTCCTTGTTGCCGGGCTCCGTCGAGACATCGTCACTCGCCGCCCAGACAACGTCCGATTTTGGTCGCTAGACTCCGTTCCCTGCCGCAGCCATTCGTCCCTTGCCGTCGTGTTGTCGCTGAAGGTCGTTCCCACCCGTCAGCGAATCTTGCTTTTTCCCTTTTGCCGTCGTTTTGCCGCCAACATTTTGTGATTTTCACGTCCGTCGCCTTTCGCGGGTTATCTGCCGCTACTATGTGAGCCAGCCTTAAGATGGTACCTTTATGGGAGAAATTGCCAACTGAAGGTGTTCTTTTAAAAAAATCTTTGCAAACGATTTTTGTTACCATTCATTCAATGCAAAAACCAAGCATATATATTGGTTTTTCATAGTATTACTGCATCTATGTGGCTGAAATTTCTACAAGGCAGTTTATCAACATTGTTCTCTTGTCACAGCACAAATATCAAATGATAACCTAAATACAAGCTAAATCAATTGACAAAAACATAAAATATTGATTTAAGTCACCTCTTGGAATCTGAGGTATTTGCGTTGGAAGTTCAGTTAGTATAACAACCTTTTGAAATCGATAGCATAAGCTGATAAATGGAACTGTGAGATACGAATGTGCACTTGCGTGTTGATAAAGAGTCCATGGTGCCTCACAATGATTTTATCATTGTGAGGCACCACGGCCGAGTGGTGTAGCGTGCTGAATTAAAGACTTTGGTAAATCCACATGTCGTGGGTTTGAATCCCGTCCATGGTGCGTGTGCTCTTGGTCAAGGCACGTTGCCATGGATTGCCTCTCTCAACCCAGGTGTATACAAGGGTACCAGCACCATGCTGGGAGGGTAAACAGACTCGCTGTGTAGGAGGAGTGGTGAACCCCCCACCCCCCTCCCCCCATAGCAAACCAAACAGAGGATTCTCCCCCCTCCCCCTTGTGCACGACACTTTGCTTGACTTGCCTCTCTCAACCCAGGTGTATAAATGGGTACCAGCACCATGCTGGGAGGGTAAAAAGACTCGCTGTACTAAGAGGAGTGGTGAACTCCCCCCCCCCCCCCCCCCCCAACCCCCCACCCCCACCCCCACAGCAAACTCAACAGAGGATTCTTCCCCCTTGGGCAAGACACTTTGCCTCACTTGCCTCTCTTTACCCAGGTGTATAAATGGGTTCCAGCGTCATGCTGGGAGGGTAAATAGACTCGCTGTGTGGGAGGAGTTGCGAACCCCCCACAGCAAACTCGAAACAGGAGTCTGGCCCCCTCGCTAGTGAAAGAGAGATGGGCACTCTGGCTTGTAAGTACAAGCATGACCTTATGATGTATTGGGTCTTTGATAACATGCAAGTACACATTCGTATCTCACAGTTCCATTTATCAGCTTATGCTATCGATTTTAAAAGGTTGTTATACTAACTGAACTTCTTACCCAGATACCTCGGATTCCAAGATGTGAATTAAGTCAATATGTTATGTTTTCATCAATTGATTCATCTTGTATTGAGGTTATCAGTGGAGTTTTGTGCTGTTACGTCTGCAAGGATTATTAAACTTTAAATGTTTTATTCAAAATAAAATTCGTTGGCCTTGTTAAATAAAAACAACTCTTCGAAAACTCAACGACACAGTAAAAACAATTAAAACTGTAACAATATCTTGTTTATCGTGCGTGCTCAATCGTGCGTGCTCAATCGTGCGTGCTCAATCGTGCGTGCTCAATCGTGCGTGCTCAATCTAGGGAATCGGGTTAACGTAGCGGTACTTTCCGCGCCTTTCACCTCTGTAGCCCTGGTTCGAATCCCGTCCGAATCGGTATATGTCAGCGAGAGTATGCTCTCGCTACTCCCCGACGCGACTAATGGGCTGCGTTCGGGCGTGCAGTTCTCGTTACTCGGGAGTAATGCGTGCGCATTGCACTCGGGTCACATCACGCGAACGGCAAGTCCGCAGTCCGCGTGCGCGATTGGCAATCAGTGAAGATGGCCGTCTCTTGCCATCACTGCACAAAAAATGCCGTTGCTCACAAGAAACGGAGGAAATACAGGCCGTAAGTCGTGAGAACCTTTGATGCCGCCTAAAACAAACCTTAGTGAGTTATTGTTTCAGTTATTGAGTTGACACGTTGGGCAAATTCACCAAAAATCCCACCCATATTCCACCATCTTCGTACAAATCACATGACACTTGACAGAAGTACGAGCACACTCCCCATGTGTTGGGGAGTAGTGAGAGCATACTCTCACTGACCCGAGTGTCGTTATTCTTGCCGTTCACGCGCGCAGGAGTATAACTCGTGTTAACACGAGTACACGCCCGAACGCAGCCATGGGGAGTGTGCTCTTACTCCTGACGAGTGCCATGTGATTTGTACGAAGATGGCGAAATATGGCTGGAATTTTGGCTGAACTCGATAACTGAAACAACAACAACTCACTAAGGTTTGTTCTACTCCGCAAAGTTTCTCACGACTGTACGTCTGTATTTTCTTCAGTTTCTTGTGAGCAGTGAAACAGCGTTTTTTGTGTAGTCATGGCAAGAGACGGCCATCTTGACTGATGGCCATTCGCGCATGCGGACTGCAGACTTGCCGTTCGTGTAATGTGACCCACGCATTACTCCGGAGTAACAAGAACTGTGCACTCAAACGCAACCCAGAGCCCGGGTAGCGGTGGCTGACACCGGTGCTGGCATGGGTATCCGTCGCGTGATGCAAATCGAACGCGCTCGTGTACGTTTGTGTTACATGTTTTAGCTGAACGAAAGTCACGTGTATGTCACTTGTAGCTGCGAAGTCCCTTGCAAAAATGGGAATTTCGCGACTCTCTGCCCGTTATAACAGGCAGCATCCTTCGTCGATACTTAGAAAGTCGAGGCCGATTTATCCGAAACGCCTATCTCGTATAGCGATACTGATCTAACAAACTTTACGGCCGACCTTATTCACGAAGCGGCCATTTCAATCGTTTGGCCCGAATTGAGTTTTATAAAATGCTTTTTAAGATGGCGTCACTTAATGGGTAATGCATATGCCTTCCAAAATAGTCTGTCAGTGTACGTGTCACCATTTTTGTGTCTGCTGGCGCCCCAAATTCTTCACTTCCAAATTAAGGTGCAGTTTAAAAAGTCACATAATTACTATACGCTGTTGTTGATACGTGTTGCACGCCATTGCCTATAGCAACCAACAGTCCGGTTGCTTTATGCCATTCTCTCCTACGGTGAGCACGGTATCGATTATGTACTTCACACCTGCTGCGTGCACCACGTAGCAACAAAAAAATAGTCTGGTCAAGTGGATACTAAGTGTGCATGTGAAAGGAAGTACGTCAGTACACCATACTATAATTCATGCGAAACACGCAAAAGGCTAACTGCACACATCACACTATACTCACAATAGGTTAGGGATGATTGGTATGTTGTTAATTTTGTTGTTGTTGTTGTTGTATATTTTATGGCATCTTCGGCAATTAAGGCCCTTTATGCCATCAACTATACGGTTTTAGCTTTAACTATACTATATTATCAACTTGAGATGACGAAGAAGGAGTTGCAGTTTTAGAAGTGGGAGGAAAAAACCCAGAGAAATGCCCCAGGGGAAAACCCACGCGGTCAAGTAGGGACTGCAAATCCAATCCACATACACGCCCCGGATTCGAACCCGGGACGCCAGAGGTGAAAGGCGAGGAAAGAATTGTCAATTTTGGATTTTTTGTCCTCAAATGACCGTTTCCTGTGCATGTGACAAGGTGTGTCTGTCATGCAGGTACAATTGTCTAATCATATATACAAAATCATACCCTCAGTAAAATATCTGCGTTACACCCCACAATATCCCTAACTCATTGTGAGTAGTACTACAACAGAATGGTTATGATTATTGCACGTCGATTCCGTTTGTTGTTTTGAGAAGGTAGAATCGTGACTCGCGCATGAAGGGGGAAATCTTACCGCGTCGTTGTTTGCATAATGCCCCGCGGAAATGTGCAGGTGTGTTCAAGCTTGTAAATTCAACCACAGACCTTTTGCGGTGGATTGTTTTCTGTTTTGTTTTGCTTTTTGTTTTCCCGCTTTAACTGTGACCCTTTGAGGCAATTTTCCCCTGTCGTTTAATTCCGGACATGGTGATGAAAGTCGTGACGTCGTTTCCAAAATGTCTTTTGTGTGAGCCTTATAGACTTTGTCACGATATTTTTGGACAAATGTGGACAAATGTCCATGAGTTTGGGAAATCTAGATACAGTGAAAAGCAACTTGGCTCCACCGGGATTCGAACCGCGGACCTTCTGCTTAACGTGCAGACGCCCTACCAATTGAGCTATGAAGCCAACTGGTGGTCTCGAATCACGGTAGTGCAGTTGTTCCTTACTGATTGGGATTGGCTATCACGTGAGCTTAGCAAGCCCTACAGAGGGATAAACCCTTCAATGAGATAACCACCCCTCCCAGAGATCATTTAAGATATGCCCCAAAACCCCTGCCCGGCTTGCCCCAATTATTAAGTATGAATAAGTGAACATTTTTAGGGATTATGACGATATGTTTGTGTAAAAATTCAAAATTAAAGAATCGCCTATTACATACTCATCTGATGCAGTGAATAAACTTTAACATACTCTAAATAATGAATTATGTGCCTATAACGTATTTGAATGATACTGTATGCGATATTACGATAATGCAAGGAAAACAAATAAACTACATTCCTTGGAGAACACCCCTCGAAATAAATGGTATAATCTCCTCAGAGGTCAGTGGCTTTGCCCAAAAAGTTAAAGCGACTCGAAACTCGATCGTAAAAAGCCCCCTTTTCCTCTGAACTAATTAAGACAGTTTTTATATGAGTGAAAAGGAAATATCTTTAACTTTACTTCAACATCTGATCTGGCAGTATCAAATGGTTTTACCATTCGATTTAATGCGCTGACCTCTCAGAAAACGTCGGTCCAGATTCGTGTTGACTTCCATAGGAATTTTTTTTTTTAGTATTTGCACCCATTTTTAAATAGATACAAAGCCCAATTTCCCTGCATGGATGCACAGGCTCGTCAGCAATGCGCGCACGAGCCTATGCCTTTAAATGGTGTGCAGTCTGGTATATAGGTACAGTTTTTAGTATAACCATGGAGGAAGAAAACCTCCATGGTATAACAGAGGAATATTTAGGGAGAGCGCCCGTTTAGCCCGCGATTTCCATGTGTTAAACAAGAAGTCGAGAGGCTCCGTGAGCAAATGTCCCCAAGTTTTTGTCTTCATATTATGACGTGTAAAGACGTCACGTGTAGTTGTCGACGTATTCATAATAAACACTATGCGGCCCGTCACTTCCACCTTAGGCTGGATTCACACCAGCCTAAATTTGACGCGCGTCGATTTCTGTCGGTGATTTTCAATACATCGTTGCACTCAAACATCCCTGGGGTCGATTTCACAAAGACGTGCGATGAGTCGTAAGTACCAAATCCACGCCGAACCCTTTGTAAGTTTGCCATGGGTTCGGCGAGTTGCGATGTATTTGGTAGTTACGACGCGTTGCAAATCTTTGTGAAATCGACCCCTGGCCCTCCACACCGCTTTTTCTCAAAGCGACGCGCGTCAAATTTGCGCGCGAAAAGGCTGTGTGAATCTAGCCTATAAGTGATTGCACTGACACGGCCTTATCTCGATGACACATCACTCGACCAACCGCGAACAACGCCAGGAGGACCATACCTGATAATATTACGCTTTCATCAAACTGTCAGATTATCTACTGTTAAACGCCAGCTTTGTTCACGCTTTACAAGTCCAACCAGCGGAAAATGCCACCGTATTTATTCAGTTGGATTGATTTTAATTCAGTGATGTTTAATTGTATATGTTTGCGTATAGTGTTACATTGATAGCTTATACTGATAATAAATACTTGTTATTCATTACCGGTGACCCGGCGGTGCGAGAGTAACTGTGTAAACACCGTACAGTTCATTGCTGCAGGCTCGCCAATTATTGCACATGCAGCGGCCACTTCAGCGTGCCGCCCTATTCAAGCGAATAAGGACACCATATAGGACCCCTAATCTACACTGGAAATTGCCTGGGTTATATGAAAAACTGAAACCACTCAAATTTTGGGTCCTTTAGGCCTATACTAATTTAATGCAAACTATTTGGGTACCCCAAAATGGGTTCGTTAACACCAAATATAAAACAGGTATAAATGAAGGCCTGCAGTGGGTATACCTTTTGAGTAAGAAAATCTGAAGGTGCTATCGCAAATTATGTAGAGTTAAAGGTAGAACACATGATTGGTATCTCGAAAATCAGAAATGTTCACAGATTTACACATAACTTACACAATATAAACATGATGATGGCGGAAAACTTCCCCTGAAATTGTTTTGTCTGAAGCGCTATTATTGGCTTTTATTATTTTTTTTATAAAACAATTAATGTTCGTCTCATAAGACGAACATTTACTTCACCCTTGACCACTTCGCCCCCAAACCACTTCGTACACAGGCCCTGGTGCAGGGCGAAGTGGTTTTGGGGGCAAACCCAGCAAACACATAACATTTTAAAAACATTGTTGAAAGGTTGTAAGCAAAACATTGTGAAACTAACATAAAATAACATTATTAAAACGTTAAAATGTCGTCTAATTGAAAACATTTTCTCTATAACATTTTTATAATGTTGTGAAAATGTTAAAACTGTGCAGTCTAAAGACGTTATATTGATAACATTTTAAAAACATTCTTAAAAAGTAATATACAAAACATTTGTGAAAAGATACACAGTGACAAAGTATTGTGGCAACGATTCAGCAAGCATTTATTCGCTTCAAACAGACTGCGTGACCCAACAATATAATGGTCAACAATTGCCTTTAACATGAGACAAGAATAACATGTACCCAACGGTACGATAATGATACACATGTACCCAACGGTACGATAATGATACACATGTGCCCAACGGCACATAAACAAGTATACCCAACGGTATAACACGAATTCGCTAACAACGTACCCAAAAGTACGATAAATACAATCGATACCACCATATCGATAACCCAAATAAAAGCTTTGTTGACGCATGTCAAAAAGATGGCCAATCGGCCGACTCAAATAGCAATAAAGCTTGAGGGGAGAATGGCTGAGATCCCAGGAAGGCAAAGAGCATTGGAGCCCGCACTCCCGGGGATAGTTCACTCGACCGTTTGTGCGGACCCCACCGCTGAAAATGTACGATCCCACCTCTCCTCCGGGGCTCAAACCATCCAGCCCTCCAACTTAACCAAGCCCATGCAATTTGCTCAAAGCATACAGCCAAGTGGATGCCAGGGGCGGGAGGCGGGTCGCAGTCTGTTATACGCGAAAGCTAAACCGAAAATGAACAGTTCCCACGGTCTGCAAGTGCACATGCACTATAATTCAGTCGCACCGCGCACGAAGCACGCATGCGCGTTGTTTCCAGACATGCAAATTGGCACATCAAAGGCGCCGCATTCCAAGTCAAGCGCATTCGCTTTTACACATGTTTGGGGCCAACGGGGGCGCGCGCCCAGACATGACCCGCGCGACCTCGATGTGTCCTTTCACAAATGTGTTTACTCTCGAGCGGGCAAACATTGTTGTGAAAAGATACACAGTGACAAAGTATTGTGGCAACGATTCAGCAAGCATTTATTCGCTTCAAACAGACTGCGTGACCCAACAATATAATGGTCAACAATTGCCTTTAACATGAGACAAGAATAACATGTACCCAACGGTACGATAATGATACACATGTACCCAACGGTACGATAATGATACACATGTGCCCAACGGCACATAAACAAGTATACCCAACGGTATAACACGAATTCGCTAACAACGTACCCAAAAGTACGATAAATACAATCGATACCACCATATCGATAACCCAAATAAAAGCTTTGTTGACGCATGTCAAAAAGATGGCCAATCGGCCGACTCAAATAGCAATAAAGCTTGAGGGGAGAATGGCTGAGATCCCAGGAAGGCAAAGAGCATTGGAGCCCGCACTCCCGGGGATAGTTCACTCGACCGTTTGTGCGGACCCCACCGCTGAAAATGTACGATCCCACCTCTCCTCCGGGGCTCAAACCATCCAAACAGCCAACATTGGTTTTTTTTTTTTTTGGTTTTTTTTTTTTTGGTTTTTTTTTTTTGTTTTTTTTTTTTTTGTGTGGCATGAGCCCCCATAACAAGAGTTTGGAAAACGCTTGAAAAAACGGCACTCGAACATGCAAACTGTAATGTTTTGATGGTGAACGTGGGAAGAAGACTGTTAAGGACAGCAAGAAACCGACAAATTTGCAATGGCAGGAAAAATCCTCCACTGGCATCGGATGTTCTGGCACCCAAGTACCGACTCTTGCAAACAGTAACAAAAATAAAATGCAAATATCTGCACCGTCTTTCTTCCCCGAGCACTTGAAACTTACATTATGCAAATTCTGCCCTCCTTAATTCAATGAACACAGATACATGTAGATATAAAACTGTTTCTGCTATTAACAGGAACAACAAAACCCATCAAAACAAAATGTGTTCGTATAGATGCCTGGACAAAGAATTAACCCCCAAATTGTCACACAAAAACATGTAATTGCAACTGAGGCCTTGTCACTATTGCATCCTACTGCACAAGTGCAACTGCAAATCCTGAAGATGTCTAAACTCGCCTTGTTAACGAGAACTCCATCTTTGCAGTATAAATGCCTTCATGCAGCTAAAATTTCAGGATGAAAGATAACTGAAATTTATCACCAATTTGTTTTTAAAACACGAATCAGAAGATCAAAGTGTTGCAGAAAAAGGGGCAAACCCAAATCTGTTTTCATTTCAGAAATGTTACCCTTTCTCTACTTAAAAATTGTCATAGAGGAAACCCACAATTAAAAACAAAGAAAGAACATTACAGTTCAACATTACAATTCAAACCGTAACTGTACAGTAGTCCACTGATCCATTTTTGACCCAAACCAACTTGTTGGGATTGGTGCAATTGACATACTAAACAAACTCAGTAAACTGTTACAGATCATAACACCAAGAAGTCACTGAAAATGACAAAAACTTTGTACACTAGACATTGGAGATTTCCTCTGTTGTCCTGAGATGATATCACGGATTTGCTCATGAATATGTAAATTCATTAACATAAAATTATAAAACTTGCAATTATAGCAATTTGTTTTTACACACGGATCAGAAATCAAAGTGTTGCAGAAAAAGGGGCAAACTCAACTCTGTTTTCATTTCAGAAAGAAGTTACCTTTTCTCTACTTCAAAATTTTCTTAACAGACGAGGTCGCGGTTTATTGCTAGTCATGGAGGGAACCCACAGTTGAAAAACAAAGAAAGAACATTACATTTCAAACAGTAACAGTAGTCCACTGATCCATTTGTGACCCAAACTTGTTGGGATTGG
Source organism: Henricia sp. BOLD:AAB3569 (assembly GCA_037783545.1). Classification (NCBI taxonomy): domain Eukaryota; kingdom Metazoa; phylum Echinodermata; class Asteroidea; order Spinulosida; family Echinasteridae; genus Henricia; species Henricia sp. BOLD:AAB3569. Next base: position 351,191 of record JBBELK010000571.1, read on the forward strand.
TGCAAATGACATACTAAACAAACTCAGTAAACTGTTACAGATCATAACACCAAGAAGTCACTGGAAATGACAAAAACTTTTGTACACAAGTCATTGGAAATTTCCTCTGTTGTCCCGAGATGATATCACGGATTTGCTCATGAATATGGAAATCATTAGCATAACATTAGAAAACGTGCGATTACAATAAAACGGAACAATCAAATTTTCTGAAGTTGACCGAAATGTGTAAAACACACCCTCTACTATTAGTATATTTCATAAAACCCTATTTCACATGTCCTTTAGGCCAACCTTTATAATTAAGCCGGGTTAAAATCGAGGACCAAAAGATGTGGCGGCATGGCATGAAAATGCGTGATGTGGTTATTGCGGCTGACACCGTACCGCACTGCGACAATCCTAGGCTGAAATTCGACCCACGTCATTGGAACCTAGGTGCAAAATTAATATTGACGGTAGCACGGGACTCGACTCCGTAACAGTCGCTTGAGCTCCTAAAGGAAGTCTCAGCGTCCCGCCGCTACCGAACCAGTGAACCTCTGTACCGTGGGTGCCAAGGGATGTCGCCTGTGTAGCCAATGCGCGGTCCTTAACCCTGCGTATGAAGCTGGCGTCCATCATCCACACGATGCGTGTCTCACCTGTAGGCATAAAAAACGTTCCTTTGTGGGTATTTAATTAGGAGATCGGAACTGATTCCGATCACCTACAATGTATTACTACATGTATTGTACGATTTAGTCGTTTTTCTTTTCTTTTTCCACGCAAACGTTTCCCTAGCTTTTCTTCAAAACGGATCAAGCTATGAACTTGACACTTGGTAGGAACCTCAACCCCCATGTAAAGGTGTGTACACAGGTGTGACGTCACTGTGACGTCATCGGGTATCAAATTACAAAACAAATGACCCAAAATGCATATTTTAAAATGCTTCCGTCTGGAAAACCACGTGACCCAGGATCTTCGCATAGCGTATAGATCAGATCATGAGCGTATAGATCAGATCGTGGCCTGCAATTTGCTTCGTGTGGGCATTTTATCTGACCCTTCCTTCTGGGTTAAATTTGAGGTCAAAGTTCAACAGAAACGAAAATCTAAATTGTTGCACTTATTGAGTAGCAATGGCCATAAAACCAAGCTGAATCTTTAAGAAACTAAGTACAGGCATAGGTCCAATGGCAGACTTTCACCAGCAGCATGTAAAATCATGATGCCATCACGTGTGACGTCATCGTGACGTCATCAAGTATCAAATTACATCCCAGAAATAACAAAAAAATGCATGTTTTAAAATGCTTTCGTTTCGAAAACTACTCGACCCAAGATCTTCGAATTTGGAAGGCTTATGGATCAGATAGTGAGCACAAGTTTCTTAGTGTGGGCATTTTCGTCTGACCCTTCCTTCTTGGATCAATTGGAGGTCAAAGTTCAACGAAAACGGAAATCTCAGTGTTTACACTTACCGAGCAACGTCCAGTGCCCATCAAACCAAGCTGGATCTTTAGTAAATTAGATACAGGCATGAGCCCTATGGCAGACTTTCACCAGCATGTACCATTATGGCATCAAGTGTGACGTAATCATGACGTCATCAGGTGTCAAATTACAAAAATTCAAAAGTTATTATTTCCAAAATTCAAATCTCAAGAACCGTAATAGATACTTGAACAATTCTTTCACAGCATGAAAAGTCTAAATGAACTGAACAATCAAACGATGTCATGACCCCTGTGTGACGCCTACTTCCGGTCCAAACCGGAAGTTGTTCGAAAATTGAATTTGTTGAGCATTTTGAATGCAAAAGATTCAAAGTGGTAGTGAATTTTACCATATTTCTATGGAACGAAATGTTTCCACACATGTGGACCTTTTGACTAAACCATTGGTGACGTCATCACCTGATGACGTAATCATAACGTCATCAGGTGTCAAATTACAAAAATTCAAAGGTTATTATTTCCAAAATTCAAATCTCAAGAACCGTAATAGATACTTGAACAATTCTTTCACAGCATGAAAAGTCCAAATGAACTGATCGATCAAACGATGTCATGAACCCTGTGTGACGCCTACTTCCGGTCCAAACCGGAAGTCGTTCGAAAATTGAATTTGTTGAGCATTTTGAATGCAAAAGATTCAAAGTGGTAGTGAATTGTACACATGTGGACCTTTTGACTAAACCATTGGTGACGTCATCACATGGACGGTGGTTACGTAATGTGGTGTCAAGTTACGCAAGTTTGGAGCTGAATTGTTTAAAACTGCTGTATCTTGAGAACTACAGCAGATATTTGCATGATTCCTTCGCCAACATTGAAACACTTGATGTTTATCAAATTGTTGAACAATTTGTGCACAACCTTGTGACGTCATGATGCCGTCACAGGTGTCAAATTACACAATTCAAAGGTCATTATTTCAAAATTCAAATCTCAAGAATCGTAATAGATACTTGAACAATTCTTTTCCAGCATGATAGGTCTCAATGAACTGAACAAATCACACAATGACATGACCCCTGTGTGACCCAAACCTCCGGTCCAAACCGGAAGAGGTTCGAAAATGTACAATTTGTAGCATTTTGAATGCAAAAGAGCCAAAGTGGTAGGGAATTTCACCATAGTTCTACGGAACGAAATGTTCCCGCACATGTGGACTTAATGACTACAAATATAGCCCTGATGACGTCATCACGTGCACGGTGGTTACGTAAAATAATCTCAAATTCAACATCTTGAGAACTGTAATAGATATTGGAAAGATTCTTTCACCACATATGCATGTCCAAACTTGTTCTTCAGTATCTTTGAAAAATCTGTGCATACAATAGTGACGTCATGTTGAGATTGACTTTCAATATTGACGACATCAGATACACAATTTTAGCGTGGAATAGTCAGCGTCATGTCTTGAGAATTGCAATACTTTTTCAACCTCAAACAACTCAAGTTGTCAAACAATCTCAAAGCTGTGTCGTCATCATCTTATTAATGTCTATGTCGCCCAATCACCTTGCGTTTGTAAAAACACAAACGCGAAGCTCAGTTATTGCTGGCTTTGAAATCGGACCCAAGCACAACTTCTCTCGTAGGTGTTGCTTGGGAGCCTATAAATTAAACCACTGTCATAGGAGAACGCCCAGAGGGCGGTCGGGTTGGCCTACGGGTTCTTTCCTCGCCTTTCACCTCTGGCGTCCCGGGCTCGAATCCGGGGCGTGTATGTGGATTGTGTTTGCAGTCCTTACTTGACCGCGTGGGTTTTCCCCTGGGGCGTTTCTCTTGGGGTTTTCCTCCCACTTCTAAAACTGCAACTCCTTCTTCGTCATCTCAAGTTGATAAAAAAGTATAGTTAAAGCTAAAACCGTAAAGTTTATGGCAAAAAGGACCTTTAATAGTCGCCGAAGATGCCATAAAAAATACAACAACAACAACGAGAACGCCCGGCCACAAGTATTTTCCCCGGACAAGTCTGCAGGCCCCGAGATCTGCCCTACCAACAAATTAGAGAATCCCGTGTAAACTGGGATTTGCTCACCCGGTATAAATGGGGCATACGTGAACGAAAAAAACTCCCGTTGTTAACGTGGCCCTGGAAGCAGCTTCTCCGCCGATTGTCCCATGACCCCCGGTTCCGATGGCTGATGGAGGGGCGGCACCTCGTGTAGATGTCGTGCTGTACTACATGTACTACGGCTACTATTAGTGGTATTTACAGCCAGTAAGGTCGGGTACTGGTGTTGGCAGATCCTCGGCGTTTACTGCTGGTACTTTCGACGCGTTGCCTGTCTATTGTACCCGTCCTCGCCTGGCTCGTTTGGTGACCGGGTTGCCCGTGTTGCTGAGTTTTCTGCCTCGTTTACCTATGACTAGCTGTCCGTAGTTCCGAGATTAGGCTGGAACTCAATTGTTTAACGTTCTTACTTATTGCCAGTTCACCCCTGATGGCTGGCTACATGTCAACGGCAACGAATATTAAGGCAGGATAGAGCTAGGCCCAAGCAACCCGATCGCAGTCTGTTATACGCGAAAGCTAAACCGAAAATGAACAGTTCCCACGGTCTGCAAGTGCACATGCACTATAATTCAGTCGCACCGCGCACGAAGCACGCATGCGCGTTGTTTCCAGACATGCAAATTGGCACATCAAAGGCGCCGCATTCCAAGTCAAGCGCATTCGCTTTTACACATGTTTGGGGCCAACGGGGGCGCGCGCCCAGACATGACCCGCGCGACCTCGATGTGTCCTTTCACAAATGTGTTTACTCTCGAGCGGGCAAACATTGTTTTTAAATAGCGTAAAAGAAACGTTATCAAAATGTTTTACTTCGTGGTCACTGAAAACGTTTTGCGTATAGCATTAAAATAACGTTCTTAAAACGTTAAACTGAAGTCTAATTGCAAACATTTTCTCTATAACATTTGTATAATGTTGTGAAAATGTTAAAACTGTCCAGGCTAAAGACGTTATTTTGATAACATTTTAAAAACATTCTTAAAAGTAATATACAAAACATTTTTTAAATAGCGTAAAAGAAACGTTATCAAAATGTTTTACTTTGTGGTCACTGAAAACGTTTTGCGTATAGCATTAAAATAACGTTCTTAAAACGTTAAACTGAAGTCTAATTGAAAACATTTTCTCTATAACATTTTTATAATGTTGTGAAAATGTTAAAACTGTGCATGTTAAAGACGTTATATTGATAACCTTTGTAAAACATTCTTAAAAAGTAATATACCAAACATTGTTCAAATAGCGTAAAAGAAACGTTGTCAAAATGTTTTACTTCGTGGTCACTGAAAACGTTTTGCGTATAGCATGAAAATAACGTTATTAAAACGTTAAACTGAAATCTAATTCAAAACATTTTCTCTATAACATTTTTATAATGTTGTGAAAATGTTAAAACTGTGCAGTCTGAAGACGTTATATTGATAACATTTTAAAAACATTCTTAAAAAGTAATATAAATTTTTTTTTTTAAATAGCGTAAAAGAAACGTTATCAAAATGTTTTACTTCGTGGTCACTGAAAACGTTTTGCGTATAGCATTAAAAAAACGTTCTTAAACGTTAAACTGAAGTCTAATTGAAAACATTCTCTCTATAACATTTTTATAATGTTGTGAAAATGTTAAAACTGTGCATGTTAAAGACGTTATATTGATAACCTTTGTAAAACATTCTTAAAAAGTAATATACCAAACATTTTTAAAATAGCGTAAAAGAAACGTTATCAAAATGTTTTACTTCGTGGTCACTGAAAACGTTTTGCGTATAGCATGAAAATAACGTTATTAAAACGTTAAACTGAAATCTAATTGAAAACATTTTCTCTATAACATTTTTATAATGTTGTGAAAATGTTAAAACTGTGCAGTCTTAAGACGTTATATTGATAACATTTTAAAAACATTCTTAAAAAGTAGTATACAAAACATTTTTTAAATTGCGTAAAGGAAACGTTATCAAAATGTTTTACTTCGTGGTCACTGAAAACGTTTTGCGTATAGCATTAAAATAACGTTCTTAAAACGTTAAACTAAAGTCTAATTGAAAACATTTTCTCTATAACATTTGTATAATGTTGTGAAAATGTTAAAACTGTGCAGGCTAAAGACGTTATTTTGATAACATTTTAAAAACATTCTTAAAAGTAATATACAAAACATTTTTTAAATAGCGTAAAAGAAACGTTATCAAAATGTTTTACTTCGTGGTCACTGAAAACGTTTTGCGTATAGCATTCAAATAACGTTCTTAAAACGTTAAACTGAAGTCTAATTGAAAACATTTTCTCTATAACATTTGTATAACGTGGGAGCGTGTGTGGTCTAGTGGGTATGAAGCGGGACTCCCAACCAGAGGTTGGGGGTTCGAGCCCCACTTCGACCAACGTGTCTGTGTCCCTGGGCAACGATGTTGTGTCCAAATGTTTTTACAACGTTTTTAAAACCACACATTTTAATGTTAAAAAAACATTTTTCGGAAACATTGCTATAACATTGTTAAAACGTTCTTACGGCGTTTGATAAACATTTCAAAAACATTTCCGTGATGTTTTGACAATGTTAATAAAACGTTATAAAAACATTTTCGCGATGTTGTGTCCAAATGTTATTGCAACGTTTTTAAAACCACACATTTTAATGTTAAAAAAACATTATTCGAAAACATTGCTATAACATTGTTAAAACGTTCTTACGACGTTTGATAAACATTTCAAAAACATTTCCGTGATGTTTTGACAATGTTAATAAAACGTTATAAAAACATTTTAATGACGTGTTATAAACGTCTTTTTCTAGCTGTTAAAAAATGCAATGCATTGTGGGATTACATGTAACTCAACAGATTTACCGTGTAAAAAGGCTAATTGGCTTCAGTTTGGGCAGTTGTTTTGATGTTTGTAAATGGGTTTTTGCTTGATAATAGACAAATTGGCAATTGTCGGGGATGAACAAACTCAAAGTGGCGAGAGATTATAATTACATTTGGTATTCGGTTAGTAGGTGTGTGCCAACCATGGTTACAGGGTGCAGGTTTTTGTGGAGCATAAATAGAAGTCGCGCATAAAGCTAATGTATGAGTAGTGTATGTAATGTATGAGTAGTGTAATGTATGTGTAATGTATGAGTAGTGTATGAGTAGTGTACGAGTCATGTAATGTTAAGTAATGTATGAGTAATGTATGAGGCGTCAGGAAACGACGTCTTTGAAATTACGTCTTTTGACATTTTAACAACATTTCCGTGATGTTTTGACAATGTTAATAAAACGTTATAAAAACATTTTCACGATGTTGTGTCCAAATGTTATTACAACGTTTTTAAAACCACACATTTTAACGTTAAAAAAACATTTTTCGGAAACATTGCTATAACATTGTTAAAACGTTCTTACGGCGTTTGATAAACATTTCAAAAACATTTACGTGATGTTTTGACAATGTTAATAAAACGCTATAAAAACATTTTCGCGATGTTGTGTCCAAATGTTATTGCAACGTTTTTAAAACCACACATTTTAATGTTAAAAAAACATTTTTTTGGAAACATTGCTATAACATTGTTAAAACGTTCTTACGACGTTTGATAAACATTTTAAAAACATTTCCATGATGTTTTGAATCTGTTAATAAAACGTTATAAAAACATTTTCACGATGTTGTGTCCAAATGTTATTATAACGTTTCTAAAACCACACATTTTAATGTTAAAAAAACATTTTTTGGAAACATTGCTGTAACATTTTCGGAAACATTTTAAAAATGTTATTACAATGTTATTGTGTTTGCTGGGAAGTGACTGGAAAGCTTTTTTTAAAACTGTTTTCTCAAAAGTTAGTACGGAGCTGACTTCTACTCAGGTTGGTTTTAATCATGTATATGTTCAATCACACAAGGAGATAAAACTATTTGTAACGGTTTATCAGTCATGTTGGATGCGTTGCACTATGGGGCCGCCATTTTGTCCAATCACTGCATTGCTTTATGTAACCGGACAAATTAGTTTACAAAAGATTGGTGGATTTTTGACGATACATCCCTCTGGAAATATGCGGATTGAGAGAGCGAAATTTGAGAATGGTAATGAGAAAAATACGACACATACATGATATTGTATCAAAATCTCAACACCCATGGGAAATATTGGGGACGTCAACAATGTGATCTGGTCACGCTCCTTTGAGCGACTGAAATGCACGAATTGATGACTTAATTTGCCGTCGTTATGACATGCAATACCTCATCCGACGTGTGCTGCAGACATTGGCATGCGCATTCAATCGCGTGTATGCGTTTACGACTTTCATCAGAAGGCATTAATGTGGTAGGGATGGTGACGTTATTATATTTAATATAAAATGTTATACGAATAGCTACAGTCTACCAAACATATTTTGACAAACTGACGCCTAGCATAATGTTTTTGGGGTGTGCCAAAATAACATGAAATATCTGTCGACCATAATTTCAAAATTTTAAGTGACTTGAAATAACCATATTTCTACAAATTTTGAACCAGTCGGTACACCATATCTTTTGAGAAGTGGCAGTGTTATAAAGTACTTTCAGCCACATTAGGGTCGATAATAGAAATCAAAGTGACAAATCAGCGAAACTAGTGTTAGCCTATACATGTGGGCCGTCCCAAAGTTGTCAATATTTTCACACTTGTATACAAAGAGTGGGAACGGGGGAGGGGTTCAAAGGCCGCGTATGACTTTACATGCACTGCAAAGTGATGTTATGCGGTACCCACAGAAAAGTGTTGATATGTACTATTTCGGGAAAGGGAGAGGGGGATAGGTGGGGTCTTGTAAAACTGTCACTGTCACTGTGAACATAAATGTTGACAACTTTGGACGACCCATTATATAAACTCCTTAAAAAAGTGGAACCTCAAGTTTGACTGACAATTTATCTCTTGTTACAAAGTCATTTTCCTTAAATATGGTATCATTAGAAAGCCCTGTTATTCCTCTTTATAATGATGTGTCATTTGTTACGATTAAGCAATTGGGGGATGTGCAGCGCAGCTGGATATTGGGGTGGGTGTAAAGTGAAATGTCACAAAATGCATTGCTATTGTCAAAAAGTGTATTGACACATTCCAATCCCCCAAGCGAAAGGGGAATGCACTGTATGACAATAGCAGTGAATTTTGTGCTATTTCACTTTACACCCACCCCATATTCAGCTGTGCTGCACATCCCCCAATTGCTTAATCGTAACAAATGACACATCATTGTGAAGAAGAATAACAGGCTTTCCAATGATACAACATTTAAGGAAAATGATTTAGCAACAAGAGAGAATTCGTCAGTCAAACTTGAGTTTCCAAACTTTTTTGAGGAGTTTATAATATGGGACACTTCTTCAGTTGACGCAAAAGGCATTATGCAGCGTGAGACACATATATGGGCCTATTTCAAAGACAACCATACCGGAATGAAATTTGTGGGTGCACATAAGCTTGGTAATGCCCAACACACAAGACATTTCATGAAACATGTGAAATAACTGACAGTTATTGCTGGCCAGCATGTTACAGTGAAGAATTTTAAATTTCATGTTGCATTGTATTTTGAAACATTTTAGCACCCGCCATTATCATCTTTAAATTTTACAACGCACAGTAGGGACAGATGTTTTAATCAGTATAAATTCATCTCCATCACGCGGTAAAACAATCTAGAGACCTATGTTTCCCTTTTACTGTTAAAATGTCCGTCATCTCCAGCACTGCAATACCCAAGTGTTGACAAAGTCCATCGATTTTTTCTTTCTTCCGCGAAATTCACGCCTTTTGCGGGTATCAGTCCAATCACATTAGGTTCGACCCGTGCTGGTTGAGAGATATAAGAAAAGTGTCCGCAAGACGTTGTTTGGAAAATGCACTGCCTTTGTGAATTAATCTGGCAAAAGACAGGACATGTTGTTAAGACACGAGTTCTCTCACGAGGGTAGGCCTATACAGAATTGTGGCAGCAATACCACGTACGCTTATGCACATATGCACTTTTTTGTGTGTGCATTTAAAGCAGCGTGTTAATATTTTTCCCCAGAAAACGATTTCGTTGTATAAAATACTTCCCCTTGCAAATATATGGATAGTGAGCGCGACATTTCAGAATGGTAATGAGGAAAATATGATAAATGATATGGTATTAAAATCTCAATGGCCATTGGAAAATGGGAGGTGGGGGAGAAGGAGGAGGGGGTGGGGACGGGGGAGTGCCGAGATGGTCAAAATGTGATATCTGGACACAATGCTTGGTTTAAGTTCTTTTCTCAATAACTCAAAAAACAGTTGATGGTGTTTGGTTCTTCAAGTGTATTCAATTGTGTATTTTGCGCGGGCAGTAATCAAGAAAGGTTTGAATTTATCCAGAAACGACTCGACGTACGACAGTATTCTATAAATATTTTTAAATAAAAGTTATACTTAAAGGGAACACCGGCTTTGTTGGGCCATTTTGGGCTTGAAATAGACCTAGGCCTTTACATGATTCTGAAAGTCTTTCCGAAATAGACTGAGGAGAACCTGAAAAGAAACCACAAAATTTTGCCGTTTTTGAGCATTTTTCAAAAATCTCGAGGTCACGTGATTTATCAGAACCAGATTCTGGTTCCGATAAATCACGTGTCCTTGGAGTTAGTTTTATTTCCAGCCGTATATGGCCGTGTGATACACAGTTCATTCCTGAAGTTTATTACTGCAGTACTGCTGCATCAAATTCAGCTCTGAGCATTTGACAAAAGAGACTATTTAAACAAAGTTAAACATAACTCTGAAAAATCGAACATAAAATATTGACACAAAGTCCGAGGAACCGGAGCGAGTTCCACAGTGAACAGTCTACCGGACAATGTGACATTAAGCCCTACGGAACACAGTCACGTTGCCCGCCCAAAACCGGTACCAGTGCTGTGACACTACAATTGTACGTTCGTGAAGACAAACCATGAATGATAAGCTCCTCTACGGAAAACGGACAAACCGGTCGTCCATGCTGTCCAGTGAAATCTTCAGCAGAAAATGAGAGATATCCAAAGCAAAAAGCTGAAGAGCGAAGTGTTTCCGACAAAGTCGTGAGTTTCGCGCGATAGTGAACGGCTGGTAAGGCGTATAACTCGACTATTGACCGTTTTTATTAATTTTTAAGCTTTTGTGGTTAATTACGGGACATTTTGATGATCTTTTTTTCACAAGGACCATCAAAAGATTATTGTCAAGGATGCTGTATCACTAAATTACGTAAACAGTAGGCCGGTGTGTACCTTTAACTAGTTGGCATTGAACCGTATTGCCATAGTGAATGAAAATTACACAATTTGCTATTGGGAGCACCTGCAGCTCTGCAATCAATCGAACGCCTTGCGTACCAGTGGCAAGTATATTGCATTTCGTGAAATTAAATGTCCGATTGTGGTAACAACTCTGCTTTTGTGAGGGAATACAATGTCACCCGATTGATTGTTTGGTTGGTTTATTGAGCGATTACTAAAGGTGTTATCTCACTGGGCTGCGACAGCTGGCGACTAGTTCGAGATACAAAATTGCGAGAAAATACGTGAATTAGCGACAATTTTCACTTGGAATCACACTGAATTGGTACTTACGACACGTTTGCGAAGTTCGCATACGTGTCGCGCCACACTCGCGCGACACTTGCGCGACACTTGCGCGACACTTGCGCGACACATATGAGTTCATTTCTTTTTAATATGGTATTTGTTTGTGAGAAATTAACAAAGGTTTTTTTAAAAAGTATATGCACACACATTTTTTTACCATTCACTTAAAGGTAGTATACATGTTTGGTAAACTTCAGCCACATATGCAGTATAATACTCTAGAAAACATGACAAATTCAAGCATGGTTTTTGTATATAAATGAATGGCTCCAAAGATTGCCTGCAGGCGATTTCTGGAGATTCAATTAGTTTTGTCATATGTCTCATGGGGGCACCTCAGACAAAATGGTTTCACAGAACGATTACTACCATTACTATCTTGATAACAAGTAAGCTTTTAGATAAAAATTCAGAATTGTTTGGAGGGTAATTACCAAACAAGTAGAATACCTTTAACACAAACATCATGCATGGATTTTAAAGGTTTTCTGAAGCATTGCTGCATCTATAGTTATATGTAACTCAAATTTCTGCAAGCTTTTTACCAACATTGCTTTTAGATTATGTTGTGCCTTTATTCTATAATGCCTTATGCCTTTAATCTCTACAAAAATCTTTCAAATGATGTATTGCGCTTTACTAAAACGGGCTGCCTATGCATTCACCCATATAAACTAGGTTAAATATTTTGGTCTAGCTAGTTTGAAAATGATGTGAACATGCGAATCGATAGTACATTGCCTTATGGCAGACGGGGAAGTTCCTGCTGTCCCGAGGCTATAGAGTCGGTTAACTGGGGTCGGTTAAAGCATAAACTCAAAGGGCTGAACATTGGCAAGGGGTACACTACTCATCGATTCAGACGGAAAGCACCGGAGGCACCCTCGTGGAGTTTAAAGCCCCGGTATATCATTTTCAGTGACCCAACATTTTACCCGACAAGTTGACAAGAAAGACCTGACTAAAAGTGTTGATAGCAATGGTAACAAACACCACATGATTTTTCCCGTGTAAAATGATAGCTGTGTGGTGCCTTTTTAAAATCATTTGCAAACGATTTTTTTTTTTACCATTCATTCAAAACAAAAACCATGCATGCATCTTCAAGGTTATGGCTTTTAAATCTCACCCTCTTGGACAAAGCTGATGCAACTCACTCAATAAAATTTGCCAGGCCTTCTTTACATGATCTGAAATGTTGGTTTAAATCCGTTGGCAAATGACAAAGTTATTCAGGATTAAAAGTAGGACTTTTTTGACACGTGGTACCTCGGTGGAAATAAACGAACGGCAATCGTTCACATAATATACAGAGACTGAGCTGGAATTATTCCAGGGGCTGTGGCTTTAAACGGGCCGGGCGGTCAGGCGTGGTTGATTAGACAGCTGATCCTACAGCTTACACCCTGAGGTGCATGGAGTCTGACATTTTGAGGAAAGGTCCCAATACAGACTCCATCGGTTAAAAGGTTCTCCGTTGGGACACTTGCCTCAAGTGATAAATCCTACCGTTGTCCTTTTTATTAGGAGCTTGCAGGTTAAATGGACACAAGAGAAAAACACAATTTCCCGTGAGAATTCTTGTCTGATTAAACTGATGTTCTAAAGAGGATGCCGGAATTGTATAATTGGGACATTTAGCGATGGGGCTATCTAAGCTCGGCTTAAATACAACCCGAGGCATGAAGTATACTCAAAGCAAGGGGTAATACTGTATAGTCATTGCCGTGAGCATATTGTGTGGTGAATAGACTACTGGAGTGTGCAGTGAGATGCCAGGGTAACTGGCTCTAACTAAACATTCGCTGGTAATCTAAAATGTCCATTGCTAAAGCACAGGGAAACAGTTTAGTGTAGAAACAATTTGACTAATCACCTTTAAAGGCATATCATTTTCAGATGCAACTTTGTTTTACGAAATCCAGAAACAACAGCATTACATAACTAAAGAATAATGTTGATAAATTGTCTTGTAGAAATTTCAGCCACACTTCAGAAAATCTTACAAATCCATGCATAGTTTTTGTGCTCAGTTGGCAATTCCTCCGACAAATGTACCACATTTTACAAGGGGGAAATTATGTGGTGTTTGTTACCATTGCTATATCAACATTTTTAGTCGGGTTTTTCTTGTCAACTCAAGCAGTAAAACCTCGGGTCACTGCAAATGATGTACATGTATTGGGCTTTAAGGAATATTTGTGCGCATCATTGGACCATCTGTTCATATATTACATCAGTTAAGCCCTGCATTGCCAAGTCTCGAACATAAGGTACTTTCCATACAAAAAAATTGACATTTAATCGTTGTCAATATGTTGCATATGCAGTCCGGCCAAACAAAAATGGGAAAAAAAGGGGGGGGGGGGGTGGGGGGGGGGGGGGGGGGGGGGGATCGGGATCCGTTTTGAAAATTTGATTTCCCCTCGAAGCACTGATTGCAAACATGTGGCTCATTCATTAACGTGCGGTGAGGCAATCATTCTGTGAGCCCTTGTAATTATTTTCAGTTTTAATTCCAACGTTTCGTGTATCGCACAATAGATCGTTTTATTGACGGGACATAAGGCCACCTGTACCTTCAATCGTATGTCCCATCATATTTTCTATCCTTCAGCGGTTCCAAACGTGATTTAGGTTTTATTTCGTAATTATTTCATATTCACCACTTGCACGGAACCGCCATATTGGCAAAACAGCGAGGCTTTCCTCGAGTCGTTACCATGTCGGTTGCTGTGACGTTGACTTTTGTCCATTGTAAAATATGATGTATGCCCGGAAAGCCTCGTTTTGAACGCGACCGTGCAAGTGGCGAGTAAAGGGTGTAATATGTGGTTGTCCTAGACGCGAATATTGGCCGGAGCCGAAGGTGATGACCATAGACTATAACGTCAGTTGTCAGGGTAACGGGGTCTAAACGTTCGCTGGTAATCTGAAACGCCCACTGCTAAAGCGCAGGGAAACGGTTCACTGCTGTTTTAGTGTATAATCTTGGCAACACACAAAATAAGGCACATATGAATCAAAGGGAGATATCTTCTGTTAAGGTTGAATCTCCTCTTTAGAATGACACCCTGATCATGTCATTATGTTTTCGGTTGACTGAGCAGTGACCAATGTTATGCAAGGGTCTAGTTTGGGAATTGCGCCACTTTCTTTAATATGGCGTCCTGGGCCCATGTGCATAAAAGGCTACTAGTTTAGCTGCCAACTAGTGCTTAGTAAGATTATAAATTCCCTAGTTTATACCTACGGAGTAGGCAACTAATTTGTGTTGCATAAAACCTCACTAGGCACATTGCTTACTAGTTGCATACTAGGACAATTTGTTTTGTAACTGATTTGGGTGCTATGGCCTTGGAGAGGAGGTGATTATGTCAGATAGAAAAGGCTTGTAGACAAGTTTATTGTGTTTGAGCTTCGAACCACATTCCAACTGAGCATAACTCATTTCTAAGGGTCTTTGTAACATTGCATTACTGCCCAGTGTACAAGTAATCCGTCATTGTGAAGCAAAGCTTAGGCACAAAGTTGTTTAGCTCCATGATTCTACGAGCCATGTTGTCCAAAGGCAGACTGATTAGTTGTCATCTAGTGACTTAGAGGTACCCCAGATCAACTCTAACTTTTGCCAGAATTTTAGAATGTTACTATATCTAGTTGGGTTTTATGCATCACAATTAGTAATCAACTAGGCTTAGTAGGCAACTTAAGTCCATTTTAGTTGCCAACTAGGCCTAGTAGCCTTTTATGCACATGGGCCCAGTGGCCTAACATCGAACCATGTTGCCCCCTGGGTTCACCTCAGTCAGTTTTCCTTGATATCTTATTTGGAAACTGATAACTTCACTATCGTGAAATGCAATTTTTATTGTGGATTTTTCCAGGTGTCATCATCCCTCGTCACAGACAATTACCTTTTACCAAATGAAAACAAGCAATATATCCGAATGCACATAATCAGACGAACGATCAATATGCAAGGAACGTCAACTCAAATGCGGCTTACCGTCTGTTATGGCGATCTCTTAGTTATAACTCTTAAAATAACCTTTTGTCGAGAGGAAAAAGAAAACATTGACCACGCCGTGATGTAAATCGTTGCCATGGAAACCAAAAGGTGGCGCCTGTGAAAAGCAAGTTAATCTTTTATTCTGCCGCCAAGTACAAATGTAGGAAGCCTTGGTATTAAATTTCATCATTTTAGTGTTTTTTTTTTTTTTAAATATTCATTATACCAAGGCACGCGGATAATAATTTTCCTCTTTGGAAAGAGTTGAGAAGCAATATTGTGAGTCCATCGGCAACACCCGTAAATACGATTAGCTTATCTCTCTCAAATAATTAATCAATAAATAAGTATCGCTTAATCGATCATGAATAATAATCAATAAAGAAGAATCGCTTAATCGATAAATAATAATCAATTAATTGATGAATAAGAATCGCTTAATCGATAAATAAGAATCGCTTAATCGATAAATAAGAATTGATTAATCGATAAAAAGAATTGATTAATCGATAAAAAAGAATCGATTAATCCAATTTGAAAAGAAAATAGCGTGTATAAGCTCATCTCAAACCTCTCATTGTAACTGACTTCATATTAGGTGCGTTCATTTAGCTTACACGTGTAACACCAACTTACACCAGCGCGTTCGTTTGATGTCGCGTGATACTCGCGTCTGCCGGTCAAGTTGAGTTCTCAATTTCGCTGGTAAAAGATTCCGCGTTTCGTCTTAAATTTATCAAGTCGATTTAATTCCCGGTGACTTTGGCGCGAACTGTCGGTCGTTGGCTTCCATTCTTTTCCCTCTAATGCAAATCAGATGTCGCGCGCGCGTTACAAAAATATTTGAAGAGGATTTTGACAAAACAATGAACTATCGACGGCAGAGCCGAAGTGACGAAATCCAAACCCGCGAACTACGTCATTAAGGCAAGGTAAACTGAATTCGATTTGTCCCGTTGGAAACGTGAGGACCGCGCCAACGACCCTTGGGGGACTGTATATAAATATAGTCGTCTGCGATGGTCGGAAAGTACGGTGCTCTGTAACTGTCATACTACCCACTTAATACATGTCATTCACATCCATGGTGAAAATGGCCACTTAGGGCTATCTCACACACACGGACAAATCTTAGGCGCGAGCGGCAGGAGCTTCACGAGTTGGCGAATTCCGGAAACTCGGGAAAACTCGTGGGACAACTCGGGATGAATCGTGTAACTCGGGCACAACTCGTAACAACTCGTATCAACTCGTATCAACTCGTAGCAGCGCGAAACTCGTGGCGAAAACTTTATAAAATTAGCAACTCGTACCAAACTCGTGCAACTCGGAGCAAACTCACGCAACTCGTATATATAACTCGTATATAAATCTATATATGGATTTTGTGTACAAGTGAATTTAGAAAACCACATTCGGTTGTCAATTTCTAGCATGAAATACCATTTTGGACGGAAATAAATTCATGTGGTGTTTGTTACCAACACTTTGAGTAAGGTTTTTCTTGTCAACTCATGAACAACTAAATTGGGTCATTGCAAACCATGTAATGGGGTTTAAATTGTAAACAGAATCAGGCTAATACTTTGTAATATGTGTAGGATTTGCATGAATAAATTCGTTTATATCCCTTGTTTCCAGAACGTTTTCAGTAACATAAATAGATAATTGCTTGAGCGTGCTGGCTGGATTTTAAATAATTCTTCCGGTCAATCCGACCCGCGGAAATATTTAACCGGCTACATCTTTTGGTTGGATAAATCCTTTAGGCTATATACATCCTTGACTATGTCTGAAGATTGTCCACCCGAGCGCCCATGGACAATAAACGTCCCTTCGAACAAATCCGGCAGAATATTACCTCACTTTAAGTATAAAACCACTGACGGAGACGATCAATTCCGAGGAGTATAATAAATTGGAAATTTCATCTCTCTCTCACCTTTTTGTTATTTCAAGGTCATTTCTGTCATTGCAGCGTACAAAACATTGTTGTCCTTGTCAGCTCCGCCCAGGCACCCGGTTTTTTCTTTCTTTTATATACACAACTGACAATATGGACGGAAGACATAATGGCGTCAGCCTTTGTTTTTTACACGTGTGCATTTGCACGGGAGCTCAAAGAACCAAGTTGCAGGGAACCACTTAGCCTTTTGCCTGTAACACATAGAGTGAGATATAGAAAACTAGAGTGCGCACTATCAATACATGATGTGCCGATATGGACGCCGCCATTTTGGCTTAACGCTATGGGTGCACAATGGGCAAAGCTGTGTTTCCCATTTTGCACTCGTAACGTTAAGCAAACATGGCGCCGCCCACATCGGCACAGTTCACACACGTGCTTGAATAGCCAGTCCACACTCTAGTTTTATATATCTAACTCTATGGTGTAACATTCGCATAATGGCTGGTACCCCGAATTCTTCACATTCAAATGGAGGTGCAGTTTAGAAAGTCACATAGACGATGTGCCCTTTTGTTTATATCTAAAGCGCCCTCTGTTGACAATTGGTCATCGATATGCGCGCGCATCTTGTTTTGCATAAATTTGGTTTGGTAATGATGCCAAAGGTCACATAATCCAAAGACGATTTGACATGCGGGTGCCTAAACCCAATTTATGTAAAACATGATGCGTGCGCATAACGTCTGGCCTGTTTTGGTTTGTTGTGACGCCAGAGGACAAATCATCTATATACGCTGTTGTTGCTATACGTGGTACATGCCGTTGCCTTGCAAACAGCAGTCTGGTTGCTTTATACCATTCTCTCCTGCGGTGAACACGTATTGATTCTGTACTTCACACCTGCCGCGTGCACCACATAGCAACACAAAATTAGTCTGGTCAAGTGAACACTAAGTGTGCATGTGACAGGAAGTACGTCAGGACACCAGACGCTATTCATGCGAAACACGTAAAAAGGCTAATTTCATGTTTGAGTACACAAGCTAAAAAAAAACCTTCACATCTGAAATCTGATATTACAAAACCAATATTAAAGGCACAGGCTCGTCAGCAATGCGCGCCCGCCAAATGTGTGCCACGCAATACGCAGCTCCATAGCAAAGGCATGGAGCTGCGTGTTTCGAGCACGAATTTGGCGAGCGCGCATTGCTGACGAGCCTGCGCCTTTAAGCTAAAAACTGGATGGCTTGGATCTAGGGCTTCCTTAGATACACATAATACACATAATACACCCAAGCGATCTAAATCCGGACAATTGGAAATTGGAAACCAACCCCCGTACAAATCGGCTGTAATAAAATCCTCAAAGCAAGCCGGCTGGTTTTCAGTTTACGCGGGAATCGAGCTTGCTCCATTTTCAATACCATCACGGATTAGCGAGCTGGACAGCTGAAGCGGGCATCGTGCTGGGACCTATATCCCAATTACTGAAGGTCCACCGCAACATTTAACTCGATCGAATACCGAAAATACTTGATCTAACTCAGGTTGTTATGAATCCACGCGTCAGTTGCTAAGGGTGGATTCACATGCACTGAAACCGCGTTCACACTATCGCGGCAAAATGGCTTTGCAAGCGCCTGTGCCATTAAGCTAGGTTCATACTTCTCCGCCGAACTCACTCGCCGCATACTCGCCGCACTTTCGCCGAGTGTAGTCGCTGAGTTAATACTGACCGCGCACTGTTGAACTTGTTTGACCCTACTCGGCGGACAAAATTTCCGTTCCGCACGTAGGTCGCCGAGCGAGTATGAATTGGGCTTTAGGCATGTTCAGACGGGCACTACCTTCGAAGGTAAAGTTAACAACGACAGTCCCACTAACAACGACTCCTGTCCACTTGGTGCTTTAACAACGACGCGCAAGCATGCACACGGCCCATATACCAACAGTGCGCGCTCGTAAGTAGCGCGCTACTCATAAGATTTCTCGTGGGTAAATCGTCGTCACTTGGTAACTTGTAAGTAAGTGCGTCCACACGGTCACTACTAACGAGCTTACTCACGAGTGCCCACTAACAACGACTTACTTATAAGTTAACAACGATCGTCTGAACGCACCTATTGGTTTGTACAGAAACTGGTTTGCCGCTTGTGCGCAGCCTATCGCGACGCGCAAGACGTTTTGAGCTGGGTCAAAGTTCAAATTTGTTGAACTTTGACCGCGGTGCGCTGACCTTTCCAACTCGCAGCCAATAAGGTATCAGAGAAGCCCCAAGTTACCGGAGGGGAATTTTCTATTAGAAAGATCGTGGAATCGGAGCTCATGCATGCAACGCGGTAAACGTAGCGTACAGGCGTGGTTTTCCGCGATAATGTGAACGCCCCTTCAGTGGTCAACCGCTTAGAATGGTCTATTGCGCGCGTGACGGTTCCTAACTTCATAGTAGCATTTTTATAGCTTGTACATTTCCTGAAGTCCAATGGATAATTGCATTTTTGTCGACAGAGCAAAGACTATCCGTTTTTTCTTCACGCATCGACCACGACCATCTTGACCGACCACGAACCACTCGGGGCAGACTTGGGGCGACCCGGGAAGACTAAACGAACGCGTCTTTTATCTCAAACATAAGTAAACAGTTATGGCGGGTTTGTTTGCTGCCCCCACGCGTTTCCAAATTGTCATTTTTCAATGCATTATAATTGGCCAGATATAAAGCGTTATTTATGAGACTTCGCCTTGGGGAAAATGTATAGCACGAGAATGTTTATGAAGACAGACCTAATATTTTATCAGCGCCACGAACATTTTAATGTTCCCTGTGTTTTCTTTACGCATAACTTCCCGCTTTTTTAACTTAGCGCGCGTGCCGTCAGATTTAAGACTCGGATTTCAGACTCAGACTTTTGCAATCACACCCACAGGGCTGGGACTTTCCGCGCCTAATCCGGGACGAGCCATCCCGCCCGAATCGCGCGGGAAACGCTTCCGGAAACGCGGTCGTCTGCCTGCCCGATTAAAGGAGCGTGTCCAGATCACGTTTTTTTATTTTGAAACCCCCGTTTTTCCCATGGGTGTTGAGATTTTGATACAATATCAATTTTCTCATTACCATTCTGACATTTCGCGTCCTCATCCCGTATAGGCCTACATGTATTTTCAAGGATATCGTCAAAAACCACCGATGTTTTGTAAACTAATTTATCCGGTTCCATAAAGCAGTGCGGTAATTACACCAACCTTTTTGCTTCCACGTCCTAATTAGAGATTGCAAATTTCCTGTTTTCTTCCCATGGATAGTATTTGGGGGAGGTATTATAATCACTGCACTGCTTTATGGAACCGGATAAATTAGTTTACAAAACATCGGTGGATTTTGGACGATATCCTTGGAAATATGTTGATAATTAGACAAATGTGACAGACTATCAAAATCTCAACACACATGGAAAAAATGGGGGAGGGGGGCCTCAAAAATGTAATCTGGACACACTCCTTTAACCCTAACTCTCTATAGGGTGTATGTAAAATCGCATTGATTTTGGAGGATGTTATAGGGTAAAGGAAAGACCAATTCGGTCGATTGCGTATCAGGTTAGCCTATGCGTTATTGTCTAATTATTTTACATTTCTAGTTACATACCACTTTTTGTTCAACGATAAAGAAATGAATTAAGCTAGAAAAATTCCAGGAATAATTTATTAAGCTAGAAACATTAAGCTGGACAAATTCCAGGAAGACTATACCTTAAAAATGCCTGATTAAAACGAGACGATTGAGAAAGCGCCAGATACACGTTGGAGCGGAGCACCGGAGGCTCTGTACTGCGAAGCTGGTGCGCGCATATCAATGCGCGGAAGTCATAAATGACTGATGCTTATTGTCGGGTGCTAACATATTTCTTTTTATTGATAACTGATGATAACTGTGAATTGGGGCAAAATATTTGGGCTGGCACCCCTCAAGCAAAGTGTATTTTTATTATTTATTTATTATTATTTCTTTGTGGTATTCATACCAAGGATTACTCAATAGTGTTCATTGAACTGTCACTCGTAAGCGTGAGGAAACCCATGAAGAATTAGAATTAGAAATGGCCAGAGGCACCGGGGATTCCCCTTGCTCTTAACGAAAGAATGCTGTGGGATCTTTAGAGTGCGTCACCATTACCATACCTAACACACTGGACCAACGGCTTTACATTCCTTCCGAAGGATGGAGCAAGTGTGGTTGAGTGCCTTGCCAAAGGGCACAGGTACCGTAGCCGGATTCGAACCCGCAACCCCAAGTGTGGATGACCAAATTTCTATCTAAAACAAACATTTTTCCCCATAAAAATACCAACCACGATGTCTTTTCCTACTGCCCTTGTTTAAGAAGGACAAAATTTAATGTTACGTCCTAATTCGCCGGGTAGCGCATATCTAAGAAAACAAGATGGCGTTCCCCATGACTGCAGATTGTCGTAACTCTCGCTATGAACACAGCACGGTGCCCGCTATATGACAAAACAAAAAACAACACGAACATCTGCCTCTTTCGAAGACATAACAAAAAAGTATCTGCCTCAAATATACCTTGTATAATAACTGACACAAACAATTCTTGAATAACAACGTTGATTATGCAAGCAGCCCGTTCAGTAATCATGTTTGGAACACAATGGTGAATTTAATATTCCCAAGTCATTTTTGTCTTGGTTCTTGGCCACGCGTCGCTAATTGAATACAGTTCAGCTACAAAAACATCTCAGATCGCTGTACATACAATGCACCCCTCGTGTTTGAATTGGGTAAAAAAAACGCACAGTGATTGTACAGGGCATGTTTTGCTCAAAGCGTTCTAAACTGAACGATGGTAAATTTCACGGGTGTCTGATTCTCCCTATATAATGCGAATGTAATACGTTTACCTTAAGGTCGTTTTGCCGGAGTAAACTGTAACATGGATTGCATAAAATTATGTAAACTGCTCCAGAATGGATGTTATATACCTGCCAATTTTTTCCCCTTATTTTGTTACTCCATATATAAATATGGGAACGGAGCAATATTCCTAAACGGGCATTATAGTTGTTCTGAACGGGATATTAAAGGTGGTGTTCAAAATCGAATAACATCGACCCCAAACTTTCATCGTCAGTAAGACACATCAAACAAACAAACAAACAAACAACCCAACAGAAAAACAAACAAACAAACAAATCAAAAACACCAAAGTTTTGTAAACCAATTCGATTTGGTTTAATTCATCCCTCTGCTTGACTATAGCGTACTCGGTCAAAATAAAAATTGGACCTTCTAAAAATAAATAGGCCCCCATTTCTAAATATTTAACCCTCCGAGCAGCCAAGGTACCGTTGTCCTAGTTTTTTTAGTTACTAAATATTTTTTGGCCGATAAATCTGAAACCATAGGTATTTATCTATCAACCCTTCTAGCTTGAGCATGTGCAGTCACCTTTAATCCGGGGTTCACCCTTCGGCCACAGTGAACCGCAGAAGGCAAAGGGCCTCCAAGGAATCCCCATTGAACTGTGTACAAAACTTTATTTTGTTTGTGATGCCGCAGTCAATCACCCATGCTTTCTCAGCCCTGTGTCAGAAGTGCAACTTCCATTTTAGACGATGCAGGGGATCTCCATTCAACATTTCACACCATTAGACTGGTATTTCGTCCACCGAAGAAGGCCATATACGCGTAAAACAAACACTGTTCAAAACAGTCGCTAGGATCAACCGCGTGTGGCTATTGGGAAAGCTGCTCGGAGGGTTAAGAAAAGAAGTTATGTTAATTGTTTTCAGTTTTTGTGTTGTGTTTAATGGCGACGATAGTAATTTTGGAAGATATTTGATATTATTAATACGTCTGATGAAAATCCCCATTGAAAAATGTATACAAAATATTGGGGAAGATTATATTTTGCTCCTTTTATTTACTCCTTTAATGTAAATGCATAAGCTACAAAAAAATACACGAACGATCTAAAACGGATTCAGATGCATAAAAAGAAAATACTGCACATCGAGAACACTGCACTGCATACAACATGCCCCTGTGAAAGAATAGATGGGCTATCTGCTGCCACCAAGTGTTGAAAAGTAGAAAGCAAATCTTGGACACCCCAAAGGAATAACCTGTGGACGTTTCAGATGAATAGCGTCTGGTGGATTGGCGTACTTCCTTTAACCTGCACACCTAGTATCCACTTGACCAGACCAAATTTTTGTTGCTATGTGGTGCACGCGGCAGGTGTGAAGTACAGAATCAATACCGTGTTCACGGTAGGAAGTAATGGCATAAGGCAACCAGACTGTTGGTTATTAGGCATAGGCGTGCACCACATAGCAACAACAGCGCAGTATGTGACTTTCTAAACTACACGATATTTTAGACTTGATCAAAGTTATCGTAATTATTCTTTTTTAAACAATTAATTTTCAAATTAGTTTATTTAAAATTTGTTTCAAGCACAGTTATCCTAATACATGTACACCACATGATTTTTTAAAGGTTAAACACACCCAATTCAATACCAGTTATCAACTGTTTAAAAGCCATCGACGTGACGTGATCTCGACCAAGAGGAATGAGTAAAACTGTCTGAGTGAATCAACGTTATTTTATTTCCCAACATACCTTTAATTCGGAAGCACTGGCACTTTATATGGATTTCCCAACTAGTCAATATTCCATGTTTCTTGAATGAGGAGTCGACGGAAGAGGAGATAACTTGGTGTTATTAAACTAGTCAAACGTATCCGCGCGGCTCTTTTATCAATGGAGACTTTATCGCCGACGACTGTTCGATGTGCTGCGTACTGAGTTGCAGGAAATGACAGATTGAGGGCGCTATTCTGCCATGGCCCCTTTTTTTTGGCAAAGCATAATGTTTTGTTACGTCACTTCGAACACGTTTGTGATATTGTGTACGCAAAGGGGGCGCTTCGCGCGCACGTTTTGGATGCGCGGTGTATGTTTTAGTTTAAGAAGGCCGATTTTATTCGATTTCCAACAAAAATAACACTTAAAACACAGCTCGTCAGCAATGCGCGCCCGCCAAATTCGTGCCACGAAATACGCAGCTCCATGCATTTGCTATGGAGCTGCGTATTTCATCGCACGAATTTGGCGCGCGCGCATTGCTGACGAGCCTGTGCCTTTAATATAACAATGTTGCTTTATACTGGATGGACTGACCATTCAGGATCTTTAAATCAACCTTGAGTGCACACAATATATATGTACCTTTAAGACAACGAAAATATCGTTGACGGAAATATTTTACGGGAATTACGTTCATAGTAGAGTCGTCGGCAGCTTGTATAGCCGGCCCCATGTTCCCGAGTCAACTCGCGGGGGCTGAGTGAGTGCTTTCCTTGGTTAACCCCTTGATGTGCTACCGATCAACGGTACCCCTATAAGAAATCTCTCTCTTTTTTACTGGACAATGCACAAGGACAGGAAATTTATTCAGACGTTTCGGTACTTTGCACCAAAGTGCACGGGACGAGCTCGCGGTCACCATTTGTCGCCGAAAGGACATAATGTGCGTGCAGATGCGGTGCGTGTATCTAGCGAAGCGTAATATTTTCCATAGTAACGACATTGCGGGGCATATCTAGTGACACATCATCCCCATGTGCAGAGTATTTTGACAGCGCTCTGGATATACAGGGATAGAGTGATGCGATGATATTGTGAATTGACTCTCGCCGTGGTTCGTTCGTTCGTTCGTCTTGCGTTTAGCGGCGTTCTCCCGGGACATACTCGCAGCAGCACCGGTCGGAGGAGTGTCAGTGTTCGGTGGAGTGTACCTGTGGTTGGCCGCAAATGGCCCGCCTGTCCTTGCGAATCTAGTCCCGCTATATCCGTGTGAGTATGGACAAATTTGCACATTTTCTTTCAAACATATTTACAAGGCATGTCTATTGAGAAAAACACTGGCTAGCTGCATTTTAATTCATTTAAATCAAGAAATTTGACGGAATAGGATTTCGGAGTCGAGCTTTTGGTAAAACCTACTGATTTATATAAACGGAATGGATAGGTCACTCCTTTCTGTACGGGCAAGACGATTAGAAGCCTTTTGCGTGTGACCTTTACAATGTGCCTGGCACCCCGAATTCTTCACTTTCAAGTGGAGGTACAGTTTAGAAAGTCCACACACTATGCTGTTCTTGCCACGTGGTGCAAGCCATTGCCTAGCAACCAACAATCTGGTTGCTTTGTGCCATTTCTCTCCTTCTGCTAATACGGTATTGATTCCGTACTTCACACCTGACGCGTGTACCCGTCACAATACATAGTCACAAAAATTTAGTCTGGTCATCTGGATACTAAGTGTACATGTACGAGGAAGTACAATTATATAAAACACTTCATCGAAAACAGCTAAGCAAAATGCTAATTAAAGACTGGTTATACTATTTTCGCTGCAGTACATTGTGTTGAGTGGAATGTAAGGGATCGTGTGGATCGGGAAGCAGTCTAGCATGCTCAATATGACGTATAATGGAAAAGGACCGGTTTGTTTGCTGCCACCAAGTGTCTCAAACGTCTCCCATTGTTGTCCCACCCCCTAGGTGGGGATTTGGTCATGCCCCAGGGTGGGGATTTTGACACATAGAAATCACATTTTCAACGCACGTGGGGTAAAACTTGCATATTTTGCCCCCCAGGGGTGGGGATTTTGTCACCCAAATTTGCCCCAGTGGTGGGGATTTTGTCACGCGAAAAGTGACAATCCCCACCTCTTAGGTGGAGCAGCCCGGGGGAGGGTGGGTGGGGGGGAACAATTGATAGGTGCAATTATATACAGGTCAGTGCTAATGAGAAACTTAAATTCCGAGGTTTTATTTTGCTTTATACGCATCGCTTTTATTTTGTGATGCAACAACAGCATAATATGTGAATTTCTAAACAACACTTACATTTGCCACAGATTTTCGCGCGCCTGCAGATTCTTATCACACAATGACCTGTGACGTCACATTGGCCAGTGGCCACCATAATCTCGCCGATTGGCACGAGGCCAATTTGGACAGGTCTCATCTGTTCTATCCATAAAGGCTGGTAAAAATCACGCCCACCTTCGATGAAATATAAATAAATATATAGGGTAATTGCGATTAAACCTATTAGACACACGAGAAGTAATATATCACATTGGTATGAATATGCCGTCACCTTTTCGCGGCCGCGGTCGACTATTGGCGTTCAACTGTGGCAATGCTCAAGTCCATAGGACACTATATATATGTCCGTGGTTCGGGGGCATGTGTTGCTATTTTGGAAAGATTCAGTAAGTTCAAATCAGACGGGGTTGCCATTTGGGGAGTGCGGTTGACATTAAAGACAGATAAAACACAGAATTATCGTCATATGCAATAACATTAATGCTCCCCATGTATTGGCCCGATACATAAATCCTCAAAGGGACACTTGTTTTCAACATCGGGCAACACAATTAATTTTGATGATAAATATTGAAGCCAATGCGGCTATGCGCTGCGCCATATTTAAAATGTTAAAAGGGAAATGACGTCAACCATGAAAATGGGATGGATGACGTCAAGATTGAACGCTTGTTTCCGACTCCATCACGCCGTAAAGTATGAAAAACAATTGCTGTGACCTGACTCACGCCTCTCGAGTCCGAGCGCCGAACTGCAAAACATGGCGACCTACATGAAGCGTATTTAGAGGCAAGTGATTTTCAAATGGTCAGAAGGGATACGGATTGAAAATTTTTATAACAAAAATTTTACTATGCTGGCGATATTTTAGGGAATTAAGCAAAAATACAATCTTCTGTAAGTGTTTTCTCTTCCTTTAATGCTTATTCGTTCCGAAAAAGTGACCATTATTTTGTGAATAATTTGCTAGTTTGTGCACTAACGTACACTTTTAAGGAACCGATTCTTTTATCTATATATACTTGAATGACAGCTGCCTTATCTGCAGAATCTACAATATCGGATAGCATTAAAAAAAGAAACAATTCGAGTGCGTTTTGTATCGGCTGTAGTTACATTTTATAGAAACGAAAGTGTCTATGAAATATCGTAGCTTAGGAAATTACGTGTATATTAATTTGCACGTATTTACTTCAAAAAACCAGAGAAATATAATTTTCGGCTCTGAAATGTAATATTTATGATATCAGGTTGCCGGAAAGACTGCGAACTCATGATAATATAAAATGTGTGTAAAATTATGCGATTTCCTCAAACAATAGATGAAAACCAAATGTGTATTTGTAACTTTGTGAATACAACGACAATTCCCCCCCCCCCCAACCCCCCCCCCCCCCCCCCCCCCTCCCCAGAAATTATCATCAGCATTGTTTCAGATTACGGTTAAAGGCCATCATTGCAGATGAAACGTCTTATATATAAGAAAAGAATGATGGTGATAAACTATTGTAGAAATTTCAGCCACAAATACTTCGAAAGCTAAAAAAAACATGCATGTTTTTTGTGTTGAATGAATGGTACAATTTCGTTTGCAAATGATTTTTAAACCTTTTCATTTAGCAATTTAACCCACAAAGGTATACCATTTTACACGGGAAAAATCGTGTGATGTTTGTTACCATTGATATCAACACTTTTAGTCTGGGTTTTTCTTGTCAACTTGTGAAGTAAAATTTTGGGTCACTGCAAATTATGTATTGGGGTTTTATTCTTAAATTATGTAATTCTGTTCCTGGAATTCGTAAAAATATTTCATCTACAGACGATAATTGTTGATGCGTGGCGTATGCCTAAAGGTTCCTGTGTGTGAAATTCATCATTAGGCCTATAATGACACATTTTGGACTAATTTTCTTTTGTGACAGCTGTTGTCCTACATTAAAAAAATACATGTCAAAACTGGCATAAATAAATAAATTATAGACCTTGGTCCTCTGCCAATGTTTCTATACAACTTATAATAATCTTATTTTAAATTACCTTTGATGACAGTATCCGGGGAATATCACACATTTTTATGTAACCTTAGTCCACCCCAACTCCCATATGCTTCCCAAGTATAGATTGGGCTTTCCATGTGTACGTGTAGATTGTTCTTAGACGTCGGTATTGCCGGCTCCCGGCAAGTCTGGAAATCTAAATTTGGACACTTTTTCCGATGATTTGAAAAGGTTGTGTTGTGGTTAATCAGAGTCAATATACCATAGCCTATATATGTACATGTATTTGTTTTCACAAACTATGTAACTGTGCCAATTAATTCCACGTAGATTTTCGCTGTATTTGTTGTGGACAGAAAAAGTGTGGAAAGCAATATGTTGCTATTCATGGTACCACACTTTGAGTGAGTTTTTTCTTTGGTCATTATACAGATGATATAATTAGGCGGTTGATGAATTGCGTGGTATTCGCGTGAAGTTCTTAAAGTTATGTATTTTACATTGGCGTGACCTCTCTATAAATCGACCCAGGTTGACAGGTTTATATTTACTTCCCCCCCCCCCCCCCCCCCAAAAAAAGAAACGTATTTTTCCTAAAATATCAATTTTGATCAGAACAGAATTCATTGAACTTAGGGATAAAAGGCATCGATCAACAATCACTTGGAATCGCCTTTCCGCTTTCTGTCCAGGTGGACCTGTTTGAACAAGTGATTCCACCAGCAATAAAATGTTACATTTCCTGTTTCTGGGGAGAATTTAAAAGCTCCCAGAAAACGAGGTTGGGGTTTGTTGGGTTTCAGTTTGATTAACCTATTTGGGATGAGCTGACCTCTATAACAGGCTGCACGTCTCAAAACAGCCATAGGAAGCACTTGTGGAGGAGTGGCGCACCTGCCTCAGCAGCTCTTACGGAGTCTGGTGCAGTCAGTCTTCCCACAAAAGATGTTCATATATGTTACTGACAGATAAATAATCTCTCAGCCTCCTCGATTGTTTTGGCGTACATGAACATGAAACAACAACATTTTACACAGCCTAACTAAAGAATAATGTTGATAAACTGCCTTGTACAAATTTCAGCCACATAGATGCAGTAATACTTCAGAAAACCTGAAAAATCTGTGCTTTTATTTTTGTGTTGAATGAATAGTAAAACAAAATTGTCGGCACATTTTTTAAAGCATGCACCGGCTAGCAATATCTCGCACAAAGGTACCATTTTACGCGGGAAAAAAATCATGTGGTGTCTTTCACCATTGCTATCAACACTTTTAGTCGTATTTTCTTGTCAACTCGTGAAGTAAAATTTTGGGTAACTGCAAATGATGTACTGGGCTTTAACCCTTTTAGCCGCGTAACCCCGTGCCCTATTTCGCCGCCAGCCTGCCTCATTCACCACTCAGCCGTATCATTCGGTTCATCTCTATTTTCTCTCTTCGTTGGTCATTTTGCATATAGAGGGACCAAGGGCAATATTGATCTGAAGAGATAGCGCGATTACATCGCAGTCTTCAAGTCCAAGATACCGAATACATTTCATGTGCAAATATTGTACTGCGTTTATACCTAATACATTTACTCGTAGTTTTCTGGAAGACAAAATTTTATTCGTCAACTTAATTTTCTCATTTTCCCCTGCAGTGCTGTTGGCAGGTTATTATTTTTGTATGGGTTCCCGAGTGTTCACTTAAAGAGGAATTACACCCAAGAAACAAAATACATTGTGCTGAACAAGTAAATTATTATTATGCAAAGAACAAGGAATTTGACCCGCTGAAAATCGGATACGAACTTTACATAAAATGGCTTATAGGCGCCGCCATTTTGTCCGGAAACTGGGCAAAGAATTACGTTTTCGCGGACAACTACTCCGCGAACTCCTTCTACGGAGCTCTGGAAGTGCCATCCGACTTGTTGAGATCCTGTGATAATTTATCGCAAAACAAAAAATTTGGTTTTTTGGGGGTTTAATTTTATTTTTTTCGCAAAAAAACCAGATTTTTGTTTACCATTTATTCAACACAAAAACCGTGCATGGATTTTTAAGGTTTTCTTTCATGTGGCTGAAATTTCTACAAGGCAGTTTATCAACATTATTCTTTAGTTATAAAAAATGTTGTTTTTCCTGTGTTTTTTGTTTGTTTTGTTTTCATTTTTAATTTAATGTCCCTAAAAAATAAATTTCATAAAATGTACATTTAGGCGGTGATATGTTTTTTTTATCGGTAGATCATGCGAAATGTGTACGTATTTATTTCGCATCAATCGGCAAACCTAATTCGTTACATTTTCTTTGTTTTTGAAGACCATGCATGGTTCTATAATGGTGTTTTTTAACTCTCGTGTTTTTTTTAATTCTTGGTAATTACAACAGGTAATAAGAGACGAGATCATTATTCGTTAACGTCTCGTCAGACGCATATCCTGGCCTGCGTAGTATTCCACCTCCCCCGTATCGCTTCTTTCAACACCGTGTGTCAGCGGAAAATCCTGTGGGAAAACCGGTGACAAATGCACGCCCACACGGGATTGGTACTCTATGATTACCTCGCGCATGTTTGTCGCGTTCGTGACGTAAAAACACACCGAGTTTCCTTTTGATGTAAATAATGAAACGTGAACGTATTCTGACTTAAACCGACCTGGTTTTCATGTACATGTATACATTTTGAAATAATACACGGATCAATAGAGCTTTTGCACTGGAGGCCATGACAGGGGACACTAATTCAAGGGAAACGATTAAACAATGGCTTCTCATGAAAAAGGTCTGGGACCCGTGTTCGTGTCCATAACCAGAAACATGTATCTTCAAATAAATCCCGTGGCATCAGATTTCAGGCTCGTTCAAAATGACAATCGTATAATGAACGATGCCGTTTTAATGTGAACTGCCATATCTCTCACCGCTTCGGGCGTTTTGTGCGCGAGGGATGCATTGTGCACTGTATAATGGCGTTAACCTTGATGTACTTGTAATCACGCATTTTGAGAGTACCTAATGATACATGTATCGCCATTTAATGCCCGGAGAAATCATGTATAAGCATGCTGTCCCCGAATAACACAACGTATAGGAATTCAAATTGTCATCGAAACCGAGGAAGTGCTTTCTTTTGTGATAACATTTACAAATACGCGAGACGTAATACAATGGCTCGGCATCTGAAACGAAACTGTCGGTGCAAATTTGAAATTAGCCAATTTTAAGTGCATGATTTACATGTACTGGTGCTCGGGAGCGTGACCATATCAAATGTTTAACCCCCAATTCTCCCATGGGTGTTGAGATGTTGATACTTTATCATGTGTTATATTTTTCTCATTACCATTCTGAAATTTTTCGCTCTCAATCTGCATATTTTCAAGGATATCGTCAAAAAACCACCGATGTTTTGTAAACTAAATTATCTTGTTTCATAAAACGGTACAGTAATTACACCAACCTTTTTGCTTTCACGGATAGTATTTTGGGAAGGTATTTTATATGAAAACGAATGTTAAAACAAAATCCATTTTCTAGAAAAAATCTTAACACGCTCCTTTAAAATATTAACGCTTGGGCCTACTCACAACAAGGTAGTACGCAGGGGTGTACGCAGATGTTTTATTGAGGGTATGCATTCCGCTCGAAATATTTTGTATATTGTATCTGCATGACAGACACACCCTAGCTGTCACAGGGATACGTGAAAACAGTTATTTGAAACCAACAATTCCAAAATTGACAACATGCTAATATCACTAGCTTTTTGAGTAGTGTATAATCAATTGAGTTTGCCGTCGTTTTAGTGATTACCTGACTGTTTTAGTATTTTCAAGTCGTATATTGGAAAACATATTTGGGGTTATTTCTGAAACGACAGGAGAAAAAACATTCTGAAATGGAAGATGGAAATGGTTCCAGCTGTCCAATGCAGTGATTCCGCCCCAGATATATTTTGTATTAGAGAACGATAATTGAAGATGGATTTATATAAATATATGCACACACATTTTGACGAGGGCGCCCTCTTGTGAAAGAAGCTATGCCCCGACTATAGTGGTATAGGCTATATGGCTCCGTATGTCGTGCGGTAAACCCATCGATATATAATCACTAGATTAGGCAACGACGTCTAAAATTGAAGCCACCGTCCGCCATTGTACCCCATCAAATACAATGCATTGCCTAGACTGGTCATACTGTCTTCACTAGTCCGCATGTGTTAAGTGGAATGCAAGCGATCGCATGGAGCAGTCTATGCCAAGCATTGTTCGTGGGGTACAATGGCGGCCGGCGCCTGACTTCAATTCTCGTATAGCCAACTGCTATTGCATACTTCATCCAGTGGTTATATATCGATGGTATAACCACGGTACCAGCCTAAATAGGACGACGGCTTTGCACAATTTCTTGAAAGCACGGATAAAGTTTTTCATTGTTTCCCCGGAACATGGTAAAACGTCGTTTTTAACAGTTTGCCAATCATGCAATCTGTCTTAAAGGCACAGGCTCGTCAACAATGCGCGCCCGCCAAATTCGTGCTCGAAACACGCAGCTCCATGCCTTTGCTATGGAGTTGCGTATTGCGTGGCACACATTTGGCGGGCGCGCATTGCTGACGAGCTTGTGCGCGACGGCGAGACATATGATGGACCCCAACGTATACATATCGTATACATTATTGACTTGGTCCATCAAACTGCATGCATACGAAAGTGATGCTTTACTTTATACCGTGTATAGATACATTATTATTTTAGAGTGTTTGCCATGCTATCCATCTTTCGTTTTCCTCGTGTCGGCGTGGTCATGCATCATCGACTTGTAAGCGAACATTCTTGTCTCGTGGTATTATAGAGTTCAGTACATCATTTGCAGTTAGCCACAATTTTACTTCACGAGTTGACAAGAAAAACCCGACTAAAAGTGTTGATAGCAATACT
Source organism: Henricia sp. BOLD:AAB3569 (assembly GCA_037783545.1). Classification (NCBI taxonomy): domain Eukaryota; kingdom Metazoa; phylum Echinodermata; class Asteroidea; order Spinulosida; family Echinasteridae; genus Henricia; species Henricia sp. BOLD:AAB3569. The sequence goes on from JBBELK010000571.1 coordinate 384,110, forward strand.
TTATTTCATCTAAAAGACGCTTAATTAAAATTAAAATAATATTTGTCAAATATTGCATCTTTCCTTTCTAAAAAAACGTGTGGAAAGATCACAAGTCGATTGCTTCATAGATATAAGAATGAAATCGATGAACACATTTTCGTTTGTCTGAAAATTGCCAGCCTTGTTTGTCATCCAATCCCATGAGGCCTTGAGAACGTTGATAAGGTATTGTGGGAAGGATTGCGATTAAAGAACCTTCCCACAATACTCTGACACACAAGGCACATGCTCTACCAGCTGAGCTATGAGGCACAGTGGTATACTCCCTCAGGTTTTCTCTATGACCTCTGATACACCGGGCAGATGCTCTACCAGCTGAGCTATAGGCACAGCGGTATACAACACTGCCCTATGCCAAATACTGTATGTCACTTTCAGTTGACCGCCAGCCTGTCGATTTCCAGCATAATCGTGGCCATGTGTCGTTCGTGTACGCTATACAGCTTTATCAACAGGATTAAGTATATACCTTGGGGTACGTAGAGGTCGCCTCTTTCATTGCTTTCGATGACGCAAAGCGAGGCAAGGTAACATTTACGTTCTAATTCTCCAATCAAGCTTCGTGTTTGTCTTGCAGAAATATCTGGCTTAAAGGACGTTCTATGCCATCCTGAGAGCCTATGGTATTTCCACTCTGATAGGCGCGTTACGTATACGAGTAGAGGGGTGCGTTGGAGGCCCTGTTGCAAGAGGATGGCCCGGTGCACACAGTGAAATGCCCCCACCCAACCCCCCTCCCCTCCCCCCAAAAAAGCAAATGGGCTATAAACCCCTTTCACCGGCAGCCATGACAGGGGCAGGTTTTCATATTTAAATGATGTTACAATAGATATATAAAGTCTTACTCGTGCACGACGCACGGTGGCAATGTGACTGCTCCCTGTCATGGCCGGCCCTGGAAAGAGTCTATAAACTTGCACACGCGCACATTACTTTGATATACGGATCAAGAAATTTTGCCAATTTTGTTAATAGGCTACAGCTTATTAACTAGTACTAGGGCCTACTACTTATACTGAGCCACAAAATAAACCGTCCTGATAAAGCAACCGTCCGCCAAGTCACAATAATTAAAAAAATATTTTGTCCTTTCCTAAGCTTTTTTTTTCCACGTTTTTTTTCTTTTATTTTTTATTTTTGGCGCATCAAATAAATATATTGAAATGGACGGGTGTCCACACGCGTGTCAGATAGAAATATATTTACACAAATGCATTCGGACAAATGCACTTGGAGATTTATCTGAAAACCTGCTGGGTATTAGCAACCCCTGGGGAGATTTTGGCTCTTTCCTTTTATGAGATTTGATTTTATGATGCAGAATAAAATGACACTAGCTCGGTTTTAGTTTCTAACGACGGTGTGATGAGCGCCTAATGTCTAATTTATCGCGTATAGAGAGTGCGGATTTTGACAGCTCCGAGTATCAAGTTTATACGCGGCAAGTCACGACCGGTCAACTACATAGACGTGCAAGATGTTCCGTTCAGTATTTTCCTACAGAAAAAGGATACATTTTGTCTACTAAGATATTTTCGTGCATGTTTTTCTTTTATAATAAAGAAAATTACTCTGGGTTGTTCTAATGAGGTAACGTACAGCCTTTTTGAAAAAATATTGGACCTTGTCTTGAATTATTCATAAAAATCACTCTTCTTCGGCAGCAACTGGGCTTATGTTTATGATGTTTGGTCTTAGACAATAGTCATTAGCTCAGGAGGCTTACATGACATCAGATATTGCTATAAGACATTCCTTAACAAAATACTTGTTATGTACTTATTTTTTTGTCGGGTTGTAGGTGGTCCAATAAACAAAATTTTCAAGGCTGTATGTGGTGACATGGGGCACCGTGGCCGAGCGGTTTGGGTCGTTGACTCTTGACACTCGGCTGAAAAGGTGTTGCGGGTTCGATACCCAGCCGTGGTACTTAACCACAGTTGCTTCATCCTTCAGAAGGGGTTTAAAGCCATTGGTCCAGTGTGTTGTGTAAAATAACCTATAGCACTCTTTTGTGAAGAGTAAGGGGATCCCCTGGTGTCTCTGGCCGCCGGCTGCCAATGGCGCCACCCACCTATGTATCTCGATGTTTAGGTGGAAAGACACTTAACTTCATATTATAATGTGGAGCGCACGTGAACATATCCATATGAAATATGCACTATATACATGCAATCAGTGCAATAATTATCAACAACCGACACAGTAAAGAATACTAAAGTGAAGACGTCATCCTTTGTGTGTTGCCAAGGTTACTGAGTCCATACACTAAAACCAGTGAACTGTTTCCCTGCGCTTTAGCAATGATCATTTCAGATTACCAGCTAATGTTTAGACCCAGTTACCCTGGCAACTTTTGAAACTCGTGGTGGCAGCAAACAAACCAGTCCTTGTTTTGGGCTAAAGTGCGCATGCTCAATATGACGTAGACAATTAAAAAGGACCTGTTTGCTGCCACCAAGCGTCTTAACGTCTCCCATTGCCATAGACTTAGATATAGAAAACTAGAGTGTGCACTGGCTATTCAAGTCACGTGTGTGGACTGTGCCGATGTGGGCGGCGCCATGTTTGCTTAACGCTACGAGTGCAAAGTGAGCAACACCCCTTTGCCCACCGAGCACCCATAGCGTTAAGCCAAGATGGCGGCGTCCATATCGGCACATCGTGTATTGGGAGTGTGCACTCTAGTTCTCTATATTAACTCTAGCCCATTGTGGTCAATCTATAGTTCCGGTATATATAATCTAGTTTGACTTTGGGACATTGAAACGGAAAGCTTTCTTTACACAAAGCGGATATTCAGTGGACTCCGTGCCGCGAGAGTGTCTAAGTGCAACGGTTTAATTCCGACTGCCACAGTGCATCGTACGAAATATTTAGCGAAGTGCCCGCGGGGCGTTTGCGTAGCGACAAAAGCCACTCGCGGCTCGAGAGGAGTTTAGAAAAAGCCCGCCAATGTCCGGCCCATGGCGCGTAATGTCATGGGATTATCAGTGCCGTAGACTCGCCTCAAGATTGATGAGGTAGGACTATATAGGCTATGAAAACGAGGAATTTATGCAGTGTGTGATCACGAGAACCTGTAGGGAAGGATTGGAATTGAATCGGGGTCTTTAAAGGAGCTTGTTCGGCTTTTTCCAGAAAATTGATTTCGTTTTATCCTATGAGAATCATGTAAAATACCTCCCCGTAATACTCTATGGTAAGAAAACAGGAAATTTGCAATCTCCAATTTGGATGTGGAAGCAAAAAGGTTGGTGTAATCACTGCACTATGCTTTATGGAACAGTATAAATTAGTTTACAAAACATTTGTGTTTTTTTGACGATATCCTTGAAAATATACGAAATGAGAGAGCGAAATTTCAGAATGGTATGAGAAAATTTTAAAACATATGGTATCAAAATCTCAAAACCCATGGGGGGAAACGGGGGGGGGGGTGGTGGAAGGGTGGATGGGGTTCAACAATGTGATCTGGACACGCTCCTTTAAAGGTATACGGTAATTGTCTGCACTCGGAACTAATTATTATAATATAGTTATAGTCTAAAATGGCGACACCGTGCTTGTACCTTTACTCAATGATGAATCGTTTAATATCGTTCAAAAGCAATCAATTTTGGTTAGAATTGGAACTAAAAAGAATCCACCAGGCCAGACACTTCCGCTCCCACAAAAAAAACACAGATCGATACGCGTGCGGCCTTAAAAATTCTAATTAAGGCCTCCAAAAATGATGCATCCGTGCCTTGGTTGCGAAATTGGGTCAGATTTAAATCGTTCAAAGTCGCTAAAAGACAGATTACATGATTGGAAAACTTTAAAAACAGAAACACGACAACATTACATAACTAATGAATAATGTTGATAAACATTTCAGCCAGTACATAGATGCAGTAACAGTTCAGAAAACCTGAAAAATTCATGCATGGTTTTAGCATGGTAGATATTATCGCTTGTAAACAATTTTTTAAGCACCTCTGTTTCTCCCACAAAGATACACGGGAAAACCCATGAGGTGTTAGTTGTTACCGGTACCATTGCTATCAACACTTTTAGTCGGATTTTTCCTGTCAACTCGTGAAGTATATTTTGGGTAACTGCAAATGATGTATTGGGGCGTTAACACCAAGTACAAATCCACCGTAAATTGTGTTTTAGTATTATGCAAGACAAAGTGTGGTTTTGCAGGAAAACACGACCGCCTCGCTTCGCGCTCCACCGGCCAGGAGCAGATTAATTTTTCAGGCCGTTAACTTGGATGTGCTCGCCTAAGGCCTTGCCTGCAGTTCCATGTGGGTGCGTCTCCGGTCATGATTGACCTCTTGGGCGCAAAAGTACACTCCTGGGATGCCGTTTAATAGAAGACTGCTAATATACAGGGCTCAGCCGTTTTAAAATATGAATTTTCAAATTAACTTGCCAAATATTAGCCTTGATCAAGGCGTTGGGCTTGTCTTCTAGACGGCCCGCTGAAGATAAAACAAAGCGCTTGCCAGCTACGGCATCTGCTGCACGTATTGGCTCACAACGCGCCGCTCTACGACTATGCACACACGCCCGTACATGTATCGGTACGGTCCCTAAACCCAACGCTTTGATGGTTCTGCATTCGGCCAGCGAAACTCATTACACTAATAGGAAAACCACCCTAGCGTGAGCTGAAATGTCATTGGTCGACGCACGACAGGTTATGTTTGAAAAACGCTATGATCTGCGATCCCCTGTTTGTTCATCCGATGCAGTATTAAGAGCTCCCATAAATCATTCAGGAAAGCTGTCATATTACGAACAATGTCCCCCAAAAGTGTAATCAAATACTTAAACAGAAAAGCATAATAAATGCTACGAACCCGAGAATATTTGTTGTTTTCGTCTATTAATGGCACGGTTCTCGTAGCATTACGTGCTACTCATGAAGCTCTTGATTGGCTCAAGACAGATTTTTAATATTCATACCTTGCATATATACCCGCATACACAATGCCCGCCCATTTCCGAAAAAAAATAAAGAAAACTGGAAGTGCAGACGCGACAAGGCTGTCTTTCGACCTAGGGCATGTCGTACGCAGCTATAGTGATGTATGTACGCAGCCAGTGTGTTGCCGTACGGGTTGTATGGAAGTAGTGATCGCACGGTGGCTCGTTTTGATGCCGTGTGCAGTTTGCTTGCGCTAAAACCTGGAGACGGCCTTGGACAAGGCTAGACAAATATTGAATCATCTTTTTGGTACGTGTGTTTATATAGTGTTGTAGTTTAGGTTTTCACAATCCTGGTATAGATCTAAAGTGTGACGTCAGTTACCGGTGTAATTGGGTCTAAACATTCCCTGGTAATCTAAAACTTCCATTGCTAAAGCACAGGGAAGGAAGTCGTTTGTTTTAGTAGATCCAGTAACCTTGGCAACACACATACTGGTGAATGTTTATGTTTAGTGCTTTATTGGTGATGATAAAAGCGTAAGACCAGTATAGGTCAGTGCTTAACTATATATAACCACGGGATTGGGAGGACTTGCAGGGGGGGGGGGGTAGGGGGTGGGGGGTGGGGGAGGGGGGGGGGGGGGGGTAGAAGGAACGACCCTGGGAAGAAATGAAATTGCCTGCTCTTTACGGACTTGTATTGGTTTAAACAGGAAGTAATATAGCAATTCATGGCCAGTATCATCGCCCGCCCAAACTACCGTGAAAAGCCTCGCAAACTGCCTGCTCGTGCTTTGGATATTACGAAGCACGCCGCACGGAAAGGCAAAGACCAAACACATTGTAGACTATGATATGTTTATTTACATGTATGGACTATACTAAAGTGTGACGTCATTTACCAGTGTAATTGGGTCTAAACATTCGCTGGTAATCTGAAACGTCCATTGCTAAAGTGCAGGGAAACACTTCACTGGTTTTAGTGTAGACCCAGTAACCTTCGACATAAGGCTGACGTTTTCACTTTAGTACTCTAGGCTATTTCGGACAGCACCTGTGGCGTTTTTTGCGCTGAACTCTTTCGTGCATTTCTTTGGCAATACACGAAAAAAAATGTACTAAAAAACGTCATTCCTCGCCCAGTTTTCGGACAAAATGGCGGCCCTTATACTACAAGCATTTTGTGCACGATATGAGACCGAGTAACCCCCCTTCCATTGCTCCCCCATTGTGTGTCAAACATCCAAGGAATTTCCTTTCAGGTTTTAGGGGCGAGTTGTACGTTAACAAAAAGGAAGAGTGTGTTGAGGTATAGCGGCGGTAGAGGGCGTGGTTCACTCGGTCTATTATCGTGCAGTACATGGCTACAAAAAGAACAAGGCATCTCTTCAATTGTCATTCTTTCTGAGGTTCGTATCCGCTTTTGAGTGGGTCATATTTCTTGTTCTTAACAATAATGTACGAGTTGCAAGTTGTTAAGCACAACGCCTTTGTTTCTTATAATTGCAAAATGTTAACATACCGCTCGAATCAGGATTTAGTCCTTTTTAAAACAAACAAACAATACATATTTAAGACTCATTTATGCGTGTCTGGAATACCGGAAGCCTACAGTTTTTATTTTAAAGCCATTAAAACACAGGCAAAGGTATACTGATTTTAATCGTTCATTTCAACCTCCATCTTCCGACAGTCTGACGTCAAATTTCTACGGTTAGAGTCCAAAGACTATGGGAACGGTAGCACATGCCTTATTTAACATACCAATTCAGCGGCTGCTATATGCACCATAACACGGTATACCACACTATACATGCGGAACTCTTCTCATATATATTTTAAATACCTCACAATATGAATTATTAACGTTATATACAGCCTGCTCGTTAAATGCACACATATGATACCATGTTATTAATGTATTATAGGTTCATTATCGTGCACTTCCTGTGATAAGCAAGAGCTCAAGATCCCATTTGGGGATCTTGAAACACTCCAAGCAAATGCTTAGTGGCAACAGCAAAAGCTTGTTTTTAAGTAACTGTACGTCTTTAAGCAATTGCTAATCTGGGATGTTTTTGCTTGGAGGAAATTAACTCTTGCTTTTGCTTTAAAGTAGAAGCCTTTGCTTGTCAGCACTTCCTTATTTTTATGTATTAGAATGTAAGAAAAAGCCTAGAAAAGGCAACTACTATATTTGTTATGTCTCACCTGAAGCAAGATGGCGAATGGTTGGCTCATTGAGGGAGTCGCTTACTGTACTTTGGTCCATTGTACATATAGGTCAGTGGTCGAGTTCTTGCAGCCGATTACGAACGTGCACTAAAAGTCCATTAGTGAAACATTATGTAAATCTCTTACGCTTGACTCGATTGCCTGGAAATTCAGATCATTGTCATCATTTGGCTCTCAAATGGGATATGCCTAAGCCATTGATGCGCACCGTCCCGTCCAATTATGGAAAACAATATACTGCATAGATAATGCTATGCGTGCCATGTGTGACCAGAAATCACGGCAGGAATTTTGCTGCATCGTTTTGGACTAAAGGTTTATATAAAGATAAATTACATTAAGAACAGAAACAACAGCATCACATAACTATAAAGAATAATGTTGATAAACCGCCTTCTTGTATTTCAGCCACATAGATGCAGTAATACTTCAGAAAATCTATAAAAAATAAAAAATAATCCATGCATGGTTTTTGTGTTGAATGAATGGTTAAAATGGTTAAAGTATGAATGGTTAAAGTATCTTCAGTTTGGAATTTGGTGTTTGTTTAATATCAATGTTTCCTGTGAACTCGTGAAGCAAAAGTTTGGGTAACTGCAAATGACGTATTGGGGCTTTAAAGATAGTATACACGATTGGTAAACTGTTACAACTAGTTTTATCCCCCTGTGTGTGAGCAAAAATCAGCTCTGTACGTCGTCTAACTTTTGAGAAAACAGTAAATAAAAAAAGGTGTAGGTCTACAGTCATTTCGCCCCAAAACCACTTCGCCCTGAACCACGGCCTGTGCACGAAGTTGTTTTGGGGTGAAGTGGCTTTTGGGCGAAGTAGTTCGGCTTCAGGCCGCTTGTGGCCGCTATGGTCATTATGATGAGTGCGTTCGATTAGCTTCGTTGGGTTAGCTCTGACCTTGGAATGATCGTGCGAGATATGATCAGTTGGGGAAGCCATGGGAATGAGGATAAAACCGTGTCGACGATGGGAGCTAAACAAATACTACCATTACAGACTGTACTGCTAAAGCACAACCAAAATCACAGTAAAAATTCCACATTCTTAACGAGCGAACATCACGAAGTACGGAAGAGGGTAATGATCAGACGCTGCGAACGTTAACACCGGTGTTTTCTGTATTCTACTCCAAAAGACACACTCGCATGCAACACACTGTGCATCTACTGATGATAAAGGGACATCAGTATTCACTGCAAATGTCACTTAGCCGTCGCTTCGGCAAGAAGATGAATTATTTACGACTGATGTGTATGCATTTTTAAAAATGCGAAATTATCTATAAAAGTGTACCTTGTGCGTTTGTATGGGACGAAGTTATAGTAGCGTTCATGTAGCTTCCCAGGGTCGTCCCGGGGGAACCACCACAGCTAGAGGGTACCTGCATTTTTTAAATACGCCCTCCCTAGGGACTCACGTGAAAATCTGGGGCCGATTTCATAAAGCTGTTTAGCAGAAGAAAAAAATTGCTTAATCCAAATTTTATTTTGCTTTGCAAAAATGGGTTAGCAGTCAGAAACGTATGTGATGTGTATTATAATTGACACGTTAACATAAAGTTTTGACTGTTATTAGGGGTCCAAAACGTTTAGTGTCCCAGTTATGTACGACACCCTGAGCTTCAAAAATCGCCACTCATGATCACAAATTATCGGTAATAGACTGTGGCCTGTGATTATAGGGAACAGCATCATATTCTTGAATATTTTGTTCTCCGATTACTGACAAATATTCAAAACAAAACACCATAAAGGCTCAAAGTTTGTTCCATGATATTGAATAGGAATGTGGTGTCCCGAGTTACATACGCCAATAAAAAATTGCTGTAGAATGAGTTTGCATTAACCTGGGTGCCTTATCCACACACAAACATTAAATTTAAGTGGTGCTCGTGAGAATAAAAATAAATATTTTCTGCTGGGAAACCACTTTCAATCGTTAAAATCACTTGAAAATCTTCAAAAGCATGTCACACTTTTGGACCCCTAATTTTAGGAATTACCCATCAGGTAGTCTACTTGTTTGGTAATTACCCTCCAAAAAAATTCTGAATTATTATCTTTAAAGGAACACGTTGCCTTCAGATTTCACGAAATCTCACGTTTGAGGGTGTTCCTTATACTTATTAAGAGTTGTTCTTGCAATAAAACACATTTAATGTGTTATAATTAGTGAATGGTAATTAAAAAAAACAAACACTGACCTCTGACCCCCACTACATGTCCCGCGAAATGTATACGTATTTCAAGCCGTCAATATGATCGTCCGGGTAGTGGGCAAAATGCAGCGACGAACAGGAGTTAGGCTGGCGCCGTAGCCAGTGGTCAGGTAAACCTATCAGATGAACGCAAGGTACCATACCATTCTCCGCCTCCCGAGACATGTGTGAAATGTAAACACACGCACGCACACCGACTGGCTGTCAAAAAATGGATCGTCAAGAGAACACAGCAGACGCGTCAAAAAAGAAAAAACGAAAACATCGCCAATCAGGGTAAGAATATTGTCATGGGACAAACCGATAGAAAGGACTTGGATGATTTATACCCAATGGTTATTGCAGACACGAATTAAAAAAACAGGCACATCACACGCAACGGAGGAAGGAAAAATAATTTCTTTCTCCAGGCTGGAAATAAGGCTAATATAATTTCTCCGCCATTTATGGGAGTCAAGATTTTGACTCCCATAAATGGCGGAGCGTGCTGCTTCGAGAAATTACGCAAAATTGAAGCATTTCTAAGGCACGTTTGTGTGGATCATTATATTCTACTTTTTAAACATCTTTCAGATCGTGCTCATTATACTTCAAACGCTTGTAATAGCCCAAAAACGCCCAATAAAGCGCAACCCGAAGGCAACGTGTTCCTTTAAGCTTACTTGTTATCAAGATGGTAATGGTAGTAATCATCCTGTAAAATTATTTCGTCTGCATTGCCCCCATTCATGAGAAAAATGACAAAACTATTTGAATCTCCAAAGATCGCCTGTACTTAGATTTTCAGGTTTGTTAAAGTATTACTGCATCTATGTGGCTGAAATTTCTACAAGGTAGTTTTCTTGACCTAGGCTTTCAAATAAATCTTGGATTAAGCTAAACAGCTTAATTCTATGAAATTAGGCCCTGTGATCGACCAACGCTTGCGATACTTGGTAACTTGGGATGCGATGAGTATTGCCGCTCCGTAATTCGTAGTCAAATCCTCATGACTTTCCGAGTCATACATCCCGCTCACTGGCCGAGTCCGAGTCCTTGAAAATTGGGACTGGAGTCCGGACTGGAGTCCTACAGCGTTGATAAAAAGCTAAACATGTTTTTATAATATGTAAACAAATGTGTTCAGAAATTTGTTGAACTCCCCAAGTGGTGTTCTGCTTTGGCAGTGTACGTGTCGGTGGTGAGACTATACGGTTTAACGAGGCATACGTAAATTATACACTGCATGTCGACACCAATGAATTTACATGAGCCGACATGAGACTTGCTAAAATGTTACGAGCTCAATTAAACAATTTCCTCCTCCACTGCTTAGCGTTAGATAGGCGTGCCTAATCCCAAAGTGCATTCCCTAATATAGAGTGCTAGCTGTTCACAGTTCAAAGATTCTATGTATTTTTCATGCTTGTTTATGGAATATTTATGATTACCCGTACATCAAGTAAGACTTAGTTATTCTCAGACCGACTGTCGCTGAATGCTGATAAATAATGGATAGTTTTCATGTGAATTTTGAAGCACCAGTATACCTCGTCTCACTCTCATAATTACGCCTTCCAAGTTCCACCTCTGTGCATGGCCCTGGTTCGAATCCCGTCGAGGTCATTATGTGGATTGGGTTCTCAGTCCCTGCTTGATTCCGTGGTTTCCCCCTAAACCACCTCTAAAACTTCATCGTCTTCTCTTCACAGTTTTCTTCACAGTTCCTTGGGCACTTTTGGTTTCAATAGACCGTGTAAGTCCCGTTTCTGGTCACACTTCCGGAGACCAGTCCGAGGAATGACAATGGGGTTTTAACGTTGTGGCGATCTTCTTTGAATTATCACCTTGCCGTACCGCGTTTGTAAGCACCCAAACACCAATAAATGGAAAAGGCACCTTAAAATCCATCGATTAATTAAATAAAGTGAAGAAAATGTTTGTCCTAGTTTGTCACAAACAAATACAAATGTTTGACCTTTTGTTTCCGGTTTGCAAGTACCTTTACGAAAGGCAGGCTCAGGCTTGGTGCATCTAAGAAATATTAACGTGCATGGCTAAACAAATACCTGGTTTGAACGACAACTTAAAGGGCCCCTTATTTAGGATTTTTATCAATGAAATCTATGCTTTAAAACCACTTTACTCAGTTAAAGTCATAAAAATCCTATTTGGAGCTTGCTTTGGGGGTTAAAACAAAGGTTCTTAGTTTTTATGCTAATGAAAATATGCATATTCATGACCAAGGTCACGACGTCACAAGAGGCAAGCACAGGAAAATCACATTGACCTGTGCACAAAAGATTCCACTTTTTACTCAATTTTCCTGAAACTTTTGTAATCCATGGCTGTTTGAGTTTGTTTTACATGTTGCCTGCTGTAAGCCATGACAAAACTGGGGGTAGAAACTGCAGCAATTTGCCACAAGTCCAACTTGAAGTCTTATGTTTTTTCTTAACTTTTCCCTTCTGTCTTCCTTATGTGATGCACTCAAAACAGCGCCCTCTGTCTGTGATTTATTGCAATGAAATCTTCAAAGTTGAAAAATGCCATCTTTTATTGATTTTACATCCAAACGAACAATAGTATGTCTTGCAGAACAAGTAATCCGTCATTATGAAGCAAAGCTTAGGCACAAAGTTGTTTAGGACGTCACAGGCCCTTTAAACGTTCATTTCTGTTGAGAGTAGATAAAACCACCACCAAAAACCCAAACAAATAAAGTACACATGGTCAGGACAGAAATCGCAAAGACCGTCTGAAGCCGAATCAAGAACTTTTGAAAACAGCCATTACTACGGAAGTCGACGAGTCTCGCAAAGTCCCGCACGTTCTCGAGGTCAACTTACGCGCGCACGGGATTTGGGGGAATTTATAAGTTAAAACAGTGCGAGAGGTTCATCCGCTGTCTGTCGCATTGTCGTTTTCGTCCAAGTACGTTGTATTTAGAATCACTGACGAAATACAGTTATCATCTCCAAGCGAAACAACAGACGGCCATTTTGACTGATCAACTATTATTTTTTCTCCGATCGACCCGAAGTCACACGGCCGGACGGACTCTTATTAACACGAGTGTACCGATCGAACGCAGCTATAGTTTTCAACACTTGAGGGCGCTACATAGCCCAACCTGGTCAGCGCGCGTTTGCAACACGCACGGCATGCAACACGTGCTGTCGATGTCGTGCATAAACTGCCGATCGCGATTAAAGTTTAAAACAATATTTTACATCATAATTGTACATAATTTAACGATCGTGATCGAGCCTGTGGATAAACTTTACTGCTACGAAATAGAAAAGATGCTAATTATGGTAATTAGTAGCAGTCCGAGGGTGAGGATTTTGACCCATTAAAAATACAAAAAAAGTCGTCATGTGAAATCACACGCATGTTTTGCACCCGTGAAAATTTGATTTCTATGTGTCAAAGTCCCCACCCTGGGGCATGAAAATCGTGACCAAATCCCTACCTAAGGGGTGGGGCGGGGCAGTGTGATGGAGGGGAGGGGGGTTGGGGGGTGGGGGAGGGGGGGTTGGACAATTGATAGGTGCATTAGTAATAGTATTCCATGCACTTCAAAGTCTGACCTTGATGGCGAAACAATAATTGCATCAGAACATTAAGTACTTGGAGTGCTTTTAAACTCTCCAAATGTTATTTGAACTGAAGTTATGGCATGTATGGTAGGCCGCCTACGCTACTTTAACCTCGTCACCACAAGTCTTGACTTAGGTCTGATGTTAATACATTTCACTTTGAAGGGTTTGAAGCGTTTAGCCTTGCAAAGAATTAAGTGTTTAGGTAATACATGTACAATGTAATGACGCATTCTTTAAATGGGATGTACTTGAAGCATAAAGCCTTGCGTATATCGACCTTGCAACTTGTGGCAACTGGGAGCAACTGATCAGTTGCTTAAAAAGGTCGTTGTACGCGCACTTGCAACTACTGGCAACTGGAAAAATCCCAGTTTGCCGCGAGTTGCTCATGTTCTACTTTCTGGCAACTAGTTGTAGCGGTTAGTTGCATCGATGTACGTGTACTTGCAACTAGTTGCTGTCATCAGTTGCACGCATGCATCTGATCACATGCAAGCAACAGTTGCTTCCAGTTGCAAGGTCAATGTACATGTACTAGCTAGGCTTTACCAAGTTGCCATGTTGATGTGCGTGCTCTGGAAATGTAGACATGGCTGGATGCTCTCAGTTGCCGCTAGTTGCGCAACTGATCAGTTGCTGTCGATATGCGCACTACGCAACTGATCAGCAACTGATCAGTTGAGTTGCTTCCAGCTGCAAGGTTGATGTACGCTAGGCTTAAAGTCAATTTTCTTGTTTCCTCACAAAATCTTAGATTTTTCCCACTCAAAATGTTTGGGTTTTCCATCAAATCTGCACATTCCAATGCTAGATTCTGATTAACTTTCCAACTCTTACCAAAACGCTACTTGGAAGTTGTTTTAGGGTTTAAAAAATCAAGGTTTTTGGTTTTTATGCTAATGAAAATTTACATAATCATGAGCAAAGTTGTGATGTCACTTTAGGGAAACACAGGAAAATCTCATTCAACTGTGCACAAAAGATTTCAGTATTTTCTCCAAATTGCAGAAACTTTTGTGTTTGGGTTTGTTTTACATTTCACCTGTTGCCCTGTTGTACGAGAGAACTAGCATCCCTGTCAATTTACCACGGCCACGATGTAAAACTTAGCTACATGTATGGCAGTTTTACAGGGCTGTATTTTAGTTCAGTGGGAACAGTTTCGCCCTGTAAAAATAACGAGCTTTGACGGGGAAAGTTTACAGCAGGGTCGTGGTAATGTTCCACACAGGCAAGTGGGTCTTCCCACAGTAAAGGGGGCATTTTGTCAACACTGACCATATTTTCGAGGAAATACCTTTGTCTGGTTTCAAAATAAAAGAAATAAGTTTCAGTTGTTCTGAAGAGATAACTTGGGCCCAAAAAGGGTTACAAATAGTGTGACAACATGCCTTTCTAAAAACCCTGTGTACAAATTTCCAATATACGCTCGTAACCGATTACGAGCGTATATTGGAGATTTGTACACAGGGTTTTTAGAAAGGCATGTTGTCACACTATTTGTAACTCTTTTTGGGCCTAGGTTATCTCTTCAGAACAACTGAAACTTATTTCTTTTATTTTGAGACCAGACAAAGGTATTTTCTGGAAAATATGGTCTGGGTTGCCAAAATGCACCCTTTACCGTGGAAAGACTCAAATGGGAACGCACGGAAAGATTACACAGAAGAATGTTGCCACGAAGTCACGTTAACTTCCCGCGAGGTAGGGGGGTGGGGAAAAGTCCCATGGGAACACAATTTTTGGCAGTTTGAAAGCTACAATCCTGGACAAAATAGCTTGGGACACCCCGGCTAAACCCCGTGCAACCCCACGCCCCTGCGCAATGTTGGGTCGCTGGGGTGCGCGCCACCGAAATCTGCAGCAGTCGGCGTCAACATTAAACGGGGGAGCGGGGGTACACACTTTAACTGTCCCAACTATTTTGTCCAGGGTTGTAGCTTGGAGTATGCAAAAGCCTCATATAGTGGTTTCTATGGCTGTACGTTATGCAAGTGTCGATGCACTATTGAGTTCCAAGGGACTATTATTTTCTCAGATTTAACAGTCAGTGCACTTTCCCACAATATATCTGAATTATTCAAATGAATTATACTAGCAGCCAGCTGGTAACACTAAACATGTCTTTTATTCAGTATTTAAGTTCATCTGAATATACAATGCAACAAGATTTTCCACCTGTGGAATGTATGATTAATTTCCTGTAAGTTTTTTTCCCCACTTTTGGCTAGACAGGATACAGACAATCTTGATGGATGATTTCCAGTACATTCATGTATTTCATGTGTTAGCCTAACCAATGTCTGTATTCTATTTATTGCGTAGGATTCTCGGAGCAGTGGCGGGGGCGCCCTTTTCTACCCAATTACGATCGGCGGTATCGGCAGCTCCGACAGTCCACGACAGCACCGACGCCACCCTCATCCCGAGATGCTTAAACCAAGCAGCTTGAGTCTCAAGATCGGCCCTCGGATTGAGGTCACTGACTCCACGGAATCGTTGGACCGGGAGGTGGAAAACCTCAACCTCAGGTAAACATGGCTGCCAATCGAAATCTTTTTTTAGTCTCGTACCAGACCTGTTCACCCAACAGATCTGGGCAACTTGCTAAAAGACTCATTGCTGATTTGTTGACATTAGTCCGAACGCCAGACCCATTCACAAAATGCGTCTGATAATAATAGAGCTGTCGTCGATAGTACGCACACTGCTATTGGCTATTTGATCAAACAGCATCCTGCCATAAAAAAAAGCGCGCCTTTCAGTAGTCAGGTGCTGCAGAAACTGTGCGACAGCGAAGCGGCACAGCGCTATACGATACAGCCACTAGACTGTTTCAAATTGTTGCGTATACAAACTGTTGCGATTGCATTGACCGAGTTTAGAGGAGAAAATTATTCCTGTTTGTCCGTTTATCTTCACAAAAGAGTGCTATATGGCATCTTTCAAGTGGCTCACACAACACACTGGACCAACGGCTTTACGTCCCTTCCGAAGGATGGAGCAATTGTTATTAAGTGCCTTGCGCAAAAGCACAGGTACATGTACTACGTGTCAAAAAACACATAACTCAAATAACTCATTTTCTAACAAATTTTAACTAAAATTTCACATCATGCAAACAAGGCTTGACAAATGTTATTGAGTGAGTTTCATCAGTTTTGTCCAAGAGGGTGTGATTTTATAGCCATACGAAAAAAAAGGAAATATCAGAATTCGCCACTTTCGACTTGGCCTCCTCCAATGTCGACACACCGCTGGCGACTGGTGGAATGTGCATGCTGGAGCCAAAAGCTTCTGAAGAAATGCAGGATCACCCCTAATGTTATTGCAAACCATCTTGATCGTTTCGCGCAACTCAACAAGAGGTGCAAAGGGACCTCAGACAATTGCCTTGATAATGGAGGATGCGAAGTCGAAAGTTGCAAATTCGGACATTTAGTGTTTTTTTCTTGTGGCTTTTAAATCTCACCCTCTTGTCCAAAATGGATGAAACTCACTCAATGAAATTTGTCAGGCCTTGTTTACATGATGTGAAAATTGGTATAAATCCGTTGGAAAATGAAAAAGTTATTTAAGATAAAAAGTAGTACCATGACCAGGTGGCAAACTTGCAATGTAATGTTCTCACCCGAGTGTTATGAGTTACATGTAATGACCCGAACCAACTCGGTCATACAAATATCTGTGTTATTTTTTAAAATTATGTTAGTGATTTTTTTTCCAGAATGTGAAAAAAAGGAAAAAACAAACAAAAGTTTTAAAAGGTTATTTCTAAAACCTATTTTTTTCTGAAAAGTTGTTGCACTTTATTATAAAAATCCACTCATCTTCCGGACTGTATAAAAAGAGCAAACACTTATCTAACCCAAATTCCTCTATCGAGTGTTTACTTAAGGAATCAAAACGATACTGATATTTACACACGTGTTAATACACCATAATGCAGAGATATGTAATTTGATAAGAGTGTACAGTGTGTACTCGAAGGAGCGTGTTCAGATTTTTCCAGAAAATGGATTTCGTTTCAACCTAACAATCGTATTAAATACATCCCCAAAATACTATGCATGGAAAGAAAACAGGAAATTTGCAATCTCCAATTTGGATGTGGAAGCAAAAAGGTTGGTGTAATCACTGCACTGCTTTATGGAACTGGAAAAATTACATGTTTACATAAAAACATCAGTGGTTTTTTATGATATCCTTGGAAATATGTGGATTGGGAGTGCGAAATTTCAGAAGGGTCATGAGAAAAATATGAGAAAAGAAATCTAAAAGTGATCTGAAAAGAAATGTGATCTGGACACGCTCCTTTAAAGGCCCATTGTATCATTTGCAATGACCCAATTTTGTTTTTCATGAGTTGACAAGAAAAACCGTACTCAAAGTGTTGATAGCAATGGTAACAAACACCACATGAATTTATTTTCGTCCAAAATGGTATTTCATGCTGGAAATTGACAACTGTAGGTGGTTTTCTAAAATAATTCCTGTGCACAGAACTTATTTTACCATTCACCTGTACACAAAATCCATATAGATTTTCAAGGTTTTCTAAAGCATGGATGCACCTAAAACTGTTGTGCTAATTTGCATACCTTTTCTTTTTCTCCCTTTTCTGTCATTTTTGCATACACTGATCTCCAACTGGCAACTTCAAAACATCCAGAGCTGGGTAAGTCCGAATTTTTATCAAAAATCCTCTAAAGTGCACTCGACTTAATTTGTAATGAACCTGCGTTAAAATTACATGTAAGTAGTAGATACATACCAATGGGCTTTTTCCCTACAGAAAAAGGTACACATGTACATTTGTTCTCTTATATTGTCTGTATAAACGAAATATCAGGCCTTGACATAACCCACGGCACCACGGCAAATTGCCATCGGTGCCCTATGCTTTTGCCGTGTTTCCCTTGAAAAGTTCTAACACAAATTTTCCATTTACTCATTCAGGTGCCCTTTACTAAGAGAAAATTGCTGTGCCCTTTTGAAAATGAATTTTGAGGCCTGAAATATTGTTCTTTCAATATATATTTTCTCACTCGCCCAAATTTGCTTCGAATGCATTCATTTTAGCGCAAATTTGACTGCAGTTTGTGATTATCGTTCAATTTTTTTTTTTTAACCGGGAAATTTCTGCAATCAAAATTAAAATTCGAACTTGCTCCAGTTTGAACACAAATGCACAGCTTGCTTAACGCTTTCACTTCAAAATTTTTTAAAGGTCTGTGACGTAATTAATTGAAGGCCACCGTTTGTTTATGTGTAAAGACGAACCGCTGGCAGCAGGTTTCCATCCGGAAGTAGACATTTCTGAACCCGCTGTGAGTGGCATGCCATAGTGGACATTTCTGTAAAAAGAAACTGGAGAGAAGCCCAAAGCCTGTCAACAGAGGGCGCTGTTTATAAATCATGTTCTATACATTTTTGCACTTCCTTACTTCAGACAACAGAGGGGGCTGTTTTTTGTATATGTTGGGAGTGACTTTAAGTCCCAGGCTCAGGATAAAATACTTTGCATAATTTTTCCTTGAAGTAAAATGTGGAGATTGTGAAGTGTTGTGAGGGTACAAATTGATTTGGTACATAGGCTGAAAAATATGAACTTTTGTAGCTAGAACGAGCTATGCTATGTCCAGAAAAAGTAAGAAAGATATCTTCGTAGATTTTACGGAGATGAAACATTTGAAGGTGCTTTTAAAAAATTGTCTGCAGACGATTTTTGTTACCATTTATTCAACACAAAAACATGCATGGATTTAAATTATGGGGAAGTATTACTGCATGTATGTGGCTGAAATGTCTACAAGGCAGTTTATCAACATTATTCTTTAGTTACATGTAATGTTTTTAAAATCTTTCAATCATGTAATCGTCCCTTAACAGTTTCTTCTTTTTGCAATTAATAATGCAAATTGTACCCTACGGTATTTCAGAATTTAAAAAAAATTTATTAGCTTTTTTAAACATGGTAACATTTATTATTTGTGACGAATAGATTTACATGTAGGCTTTGATTTAATAGGGTTGCAATTCCACTGTGCTTGTCTCCCGCCAAACCAATTCCCTTTCCAATTGTCTTAGTACGGAAATGCCCTGACGTAACAATCCATCACGACATCGTATGACGG
This sequence comes from Henricia sp. BOLD:AAB3569, assembly GCA_037783545.1. NCBI lineage: Eukaryota > Metazoa > Echinodermata > Asteroidea > Spinulosida > Echinasteridae > Henricia > Henricia sp. BOLD:AAB3569. Next base: position 403,261 of record JBBELK010000571.1, read on the forward strand.
GTTAACGGAAGTCATGCCATTGTCCCGTCTCTCAGCCCGAGCGACGGCACAAGGGCACGGCATAATACGGCACAGGAAACGCGAAGGAAATAGCGGCAGGTGTTACGAACGAGAGATGTGACATTTGGGACTCGCAGGCTCATTTATTTTGGCCTCCCTGAAAAATGGTGCTATATACGCATTTGTTTTTGTGTAAAAAGATACCGGGCTGCAATGTATGAGCTGCGCCTGAAGTGGAAACATTATAGATTTTGTTTCTCGGTCCAATGCAGAGATTAAGGAGCTTTCGATTAGAAGACGGAGAGAAACACGACGTTGATAAATCAGTGACCACGTCGTTGCACAAAACCTCCCGTCCTGCTTTGAATCCATTTCGATTTTCGCGACGACTTGTGATCAGTCATGTGATCCAAAAATGTATTGTTGAAGGTCAAATGTTAACTAAACGTTGCCGTTGTCACCACAACGTTGATTCGTCCCAACTACCATCCTATAAATCGGACGACGACGACGACATGGCAAAGTCGACGCATACGCAAATGACTCGAGATGGCAATCATCCGTTGTCCAAAGCTGTCACGAAATACGCAGTTCCATAGAAAAGGCATGGAGCTGCGTATTTCGTGGCACGAATTTGGCCTCGCGCACATTGACGAGCCTGTGCCTTTAAGTGAATACTGAAAAAATGTGTGTCAACAGTACAGCGTTAGGTTTTTTTTCTTGTCGGCTCATAAATTAAAATTTTTGATCCTTGCAAATGATAATTGGCCTTAAAATGTGGTTACTACTCTCTTTTGACGTCGTCATACCTCGTGCCATATCACAGTGTCATTTGGATTCAATTTTTGAAATACTGAAATGGCATGACGCCATCCCATTGTAGATGTCATAATACCCCTCATCCCAGAGTCTTAAGCCTTTTTTGCTACCCTCGTGCCAAGCCCCTTTCAGATGTAAGAGATAGGCATAAATTGAATTCCCTACGGCCATAAGTACCCTCTCCGAAATCCACTTATTCGTGAGTAGCGGCCGGCTAGGGCAGATTTTCAGCGGGCCTGAAATTAAGCTGCTTTATCACTCGGCTGCACTGATGATCTCTGAAAGGGTCTTTGTGCAAAATCTTCTGACTGTGGAAATTCTCAATGTTTAAAGGCCCATCATATCATGGGCAATGCCCCAAAATTTAGCTTGACGAGTAAAAAAAACCAAAAAACCAAAAACAAACAAACTGGTCGTTAATACTCGGTATGTCGTGAGAACCTGCCTTGTAGAAATTTCAGCCACATAGATGTACATGTAGTTATACTTCAGAAAACCTGAAAAATCCATGCATATTTTTTTGTGTATGATTATGAATGAATGGTAAAAAGGTTGTCTGCAGACAACTTTATTAAAGAACCCACCTTCAGTTGACAATTTCTTCTGGCAATGTATTTTACAATTTTACAGGAAAAAAAATCATATTTTGTTACTATTGCTATCAACACTTTTAGTTGGTTTTTTATCTTGTCAACTCTTAAGTAAATTTTTGGGTAACTCCAAATGATGTATTGGGCTTAAAAGACAGTATACATGATTGGTAAACTGTTACAAATAGTTTTATCCCCCTGTGTGATTGAAGATATGCATGATTAAAACCAACCTCAGCAAAAACCAGCTCCGTACTTCGTCTAACTTTTGAGAAAACAGTCATAAAAGGGTTTGCAGTCATTTCGCCCCAAAACCATTTCGCCCTATACCATTTTGCCCTGAACCACGGCCTGTGCACGAAGTGGTTTTGGGGTGAAGTAGCATTTGGGCGATCTAGTGTTTGGACGAAGTGATTTGTGGCGAAATGGCACTCGGGCGAAGTGGCTTGGGGGCGAAATGGCACTTGGGCGAAATGGTTTTGGGGCGAGTTGAATTTTTGTCTCATGAGAACATTTTAGGGGAAGTTTTCTACAGTCATCATGTTTATATTGTGTAAGTTAGGCGTAAATCTGTGAACTTTTCTGATTTTCGAGATTACCAATGATGTATACTGCCTTTAAGGGCCAGTCACATTAGAGATACCGTATAAATGGTATGGTTCGGCAACCACCGACAACCACTGATCTGGAGTTGTTTATCGGAGGTCGTAGAAAGGTTTTTGTCAGTCTTTAAAAAGTTGTCAGTGGTCGCCAAACTGGTTGTTAGAGCAATTTGGTCTCTTGAACCGTGTTTACACTGGTCCCGAGCTCGGGATCAAGATTGACCCCCTGATAAGAATGTGTTGAGGTTAACTGCAATGGTCTCGAGTGCCGCGTTTATATCTGTTGTTGATCCCGAGCGCGGAGCCAGAAGTTGCAGTCAAAGGTCAAGCTAACGCAGAAGAATTCCAAGATGTTCCGTCCAGTTTAGCCATTATTTCTGCGCTGGCCCAAATTTCCAAAAACTTCGCCAGTTTGTCGTTGTCCCACGAGCCCCCGCGAACTTCGTTTGCCATCTTTTAACACGAAGACAACTCGACTCGGCTACTTCGTCTTCGTCAACTTCTCTTCACGACGAAATAATGTCAACCATGGAGGAAGCTCCATGTGTCAACTTATGCTATGTCGGAAATCGTTGATGACACTCCGAAATCCTTGATATAAAAACTAAAAAACTAAGCTGTATGATAATGACAAAGTGTCGCTAGATAGTTGCAGAAAGTAGAGAAAATACAGAAACACTTTTTCTCAACGTGTGAAGTTTGTATCGGACACGCAAAAGAGATTGCTGAATGCAGGATACCAATTACGTTTGTAGTACGTTGTGTTTTCGTAACGGACACCAGCGAGATTCTCAGCGTTGCATCACATGAGTCGCGTCGGGGTATCATGCATTTTGTCCAGGCATTTATGCCTGCACACAGGAACCAGTGGTACCTGTGTGCGTGTATATATACATGTACTACGTGTACATAATCAAGCGCGGGCTCCCCTGGAATTTTCGCGCGCTTTAGCCCGCAACAGGATGTGGGGAAGATTTATTGCCCAGCTAACCGCAAACTGATCCCGAGCTCGGGATCGAACCCTCCGCCATCGCGAGACCAAAATCTCGGGGTCTGATCCGGGGCCAGTTTGGTTCCGAGAGCGTTTACACCTATTTGTGATCCGGGGCTGATCCCGAGCTCGGTGTTCGATCCCGAGCTCGGGATCAAGTGTAAACACGGTCTTGGAGGTTTCACTTGTTGCAAGTTAAAAGTTTCATCAACCAGTTTGTGCATTAAGTTACATTAGCTTTAACTGGGATTGGTACGATGGATATATTCCACCTGGCAGTTGCAATTCCGGCAGGTGATGTCTGTCTAGACTCGTTACATGTTCGCTCACCTCGGCCATAAAATACTGATAAATGTACACCACACTACCCCTGAAACGTAAAATCACATCACATAATGCCCGTAAGCAGGATTTCCAATGTCCTAAAATGTTAATCAACCGTTTGACCGGAAAAACATTTACTCAAGTAGAAGATAGAAATGGTTCAAAGAGCGAGATTCAAAACTGGTAAACACTGGATGAAAATTTCAAAATTTCCTAAATTAATCAAAATAATACCTAGAACAGTAAAGAAATGTCCATATTTTACAATCATATTACAAAAATAACAGAATACATTTGGCTGGGCACACTGTGTCATCACATTTTCAAGAAATAGTTGAAAATGCAAAAAGTTTTTGTCAATTTTATTGATTGTCCGTCCCTAACGCATAAAAATGTGTTGTAAACGTCTGATAAACTGGGTGTGTGTATTAACATCAGTAGCAGGTAAACATACAGGTTCACTTTAGTTTTCATTTGTTGTATTGATTAAGGAAAGGCATTTGCCTCCTGATTTCCGTCCCTCAAGTGAGGGACGGAATTGGATCACGCTCCCAACTGTCCAATGCAATAATACCGCCTGCTATAGACTACTAAAGTGTGACGGCAGGTGCTATGGTAATTAGGTCTAAACATTGGCTGGTAATCTGAAACGCCCATTGGAACAAACGCAGAGAAACAGTTCACTGGTTTTACTGCAGACCCAGTAACCTTGGTAACACAAATGTTTTTTTTGTTGTCAGTTTCATTTGTATAAACGTTTGACATCGCTTTTATTAGTAAACCCAATTTTCTGGCATTTTATAATTCCACCTCCATTCACCAAGGAGTTAACTTTTAGAGATGGACCAGCTGGTATTTCCCACCTCTATGCTACAACTCGGCTGATTTGCGATTCACATTCAAGCAACACAACTTTTTAGAGATCATCTTCACCAATTTGGCATGTTTCCACAGAACCTAACATTTTGTGTCGATCCGGGTCGGCTCAGGAAAAAAATGGGAAAAGTGGTATGTGGAAACACACCAGATACAGATTTTTATTAAACCGATAGCCACCTAAAATCTGATTCTTTTACCCGTCTCCAGAGGTACATGTACCGGTAGTTCTTTCCGGGTAAATTCGGCGTTTCAGCTCTGTGGAAACACGCCAGTACAATAAACCGATACAATCAGTGATATTTAACCACTGCACTGGACATCCGGTAGCAACATTCCGTACGTCCGGTAGCAACCGCATGTTTGTGTAAAATCGGTCAGCTTTAGCCCAGTATTTTTTTCCGGGTTAGAAAATTCCGGGTTCAGTGGATTGTTCTGTGAAAACACGCCGATTGTAGTTATTTTCAGTGCTAAATGCTCATCGCTATTGCGATGGATTTAGAGAAACACAAGTTTCATTGCCATCGCAACAGCGATAAATTTTATGCTTGCGACCATTGTTGCGATGATCACGAAATTTCATGTCAGTGAAATCAGCCCCAGGACTACTTTTTGTAGGACAGTTTCTAAACATATTTTATTTTAAAACGGGTGTAATTAATTGCATCTGACATTTTGCACACTTAAGTGGCACTTTTTCACCCATCTGCATCCAATTTTAGAGCTTGTGTGCACTGCAGCTTTTAAAGGAGCGTGTCCAGATCACACTTTTGACCCACCCATTTTTCACATGGATGTTGGGATTTTGATACAATATCAATTGTCATACCGTATTTTCCTCATTAATATTTTGAAATTTCGCATTCTCAATCCGTACTTGAGAATTGTCGGGGAAAAAAACCACTTATGTTTTGTAAAGTAATGTATCTGGTTCCAAAAAACACTGCAGTAATTCCACCAACCTTTTTTCTAGTTAAAGGAACACACCGGCTTTGTTGGGCTAATTTTTTAGGCTCGAAATAGACCCATACATTATTTTGAAGTGCCTTCGAGAGTAAATTAGATATATCCTGAAAAGACGCCGTAAGATTTGGCCGTTTTTGAGCACTTTTTAAAATTTCAAGGTCACGTGACTTTTCGGAACCAAATTCTGGTTCCGAAAAGTCACTTGGTCTTGTAAGTTAGTTGTATTTCCAGCCGTATAAAAGTTTGTTACTGCAGAACTGCACCAAAATCAACTCTGATTTTCCCCCAATATTTATAAGTAATTGACAAAAGAGAGACTATTTATACAGGTATGAAACAAAGTTAAACATAAGTATGAAAATTCGAACATAATTGTTTGTTTCGAGAGTCCGGAGAACGGGAGCGAGCACGTGCTACGGCAGGCTACCGTGGAGTGTGTACGTTCGTGAAGAAAAAACATTATGTCAATTCCTATTTGGTCGTCCGGGCTGTCCAGTGAAATCGTGAGCAGAAAATTTGAGATATCCTGAGCAGGAGAAGAGCGAATCGTTTGTGACAAAGTCGTGAGGCTCGCGCGTAGTTGCAACGGCTGGTAAAGCGTATAACCCGTCTTTTGATTGTTTTTGTTAATTTTGCACTTCTTTAGTAATTACGGGATATTTTGATGATCTTTTTTCACAACGACCATCAAAAAAGTATTGTCAATGCTGCTACATCACTAAATCATGTAAACAGTAGGCCAGTGTGTACCTTTAACTCAGTTTTGGGTCATATTACAGAATCACCTTTAATACACTGATACTTGAGAGATGCGGTTTCTATAGCGATCTAAAGTTCACATTCTCATGTTGTTATTCTGTGGAGTGCGCATACCCTCAGTCTGTGCCGGTAATTAATAAACCCCTGGCCTTGCCTCCTTATTATTGTCTGACAAACACGTACCGTACAGTAGTTGGGTTGTGGAGTCTCAATCTCCCTATATTGCGGCCTGCTGGAATCGAATGTACTATAATGTGCAAAAAATCTGAGGCGCATAACGTTTGTTTGTTTGTTCAAGTCGTACATGTAGCTGGTCTGTTTTTTTTAAATCTTTTCTGGCCCCATTATATCATTTGCAGGTGATTTTGTTTTTTAACAAATTCCAGTAACAACAGCATTACATAACTAAAGATTAATGTTGATAAACTGCCTTGTAGAAATTTCAGCCACATAGATGCAGTAATACTTCAAAAAACCTAAAAAAAATAATTGCATGGTTTTTGTGTTGAATGAATGGTTACAAAAAAATGGTTTACAACCGATTTTCTAAAGCACCTGCAATGCATAGTTCCGACCTGTCAATCAAGCCGAACCCGCGACCAATCACAACAGAGCTAGCAGACATCGCCCACAAAGGTCAAAGTGATGCAATCATCACAAACAATCCGCGATGTTCTGCCCATACAGTTTGTATACGTTGTATGCGCCAGTGACCGGGTGAATTTTGGTTTCAATGTCGGGCGATTCGCTGTTCAAAGGTAGGAAAGCGCATTTTTATGAAAGATATGTCATCCCTGCATTACTAGCCCTTCGCTCAGTGAGTGCTACGGTAACTGTCGACCTCAAAACATAAATACCTTTGGGTTTTCTCCAATGAATCTGTGCTTTCCATGCCGAGTCCCGTTGCTTTGTACGTAGTCTCGCCATTTTTTTGCGATGGCTTGTGAGCACATAGCAACAATATACAAGGGGGCGGGGTTAACTGGGCAATCTCGGAACTATGCATTTCACCCACAATGGACTACATGTATTTTACATGGGAAAAAATTGCTATGTATGTGTGTACATATCACCCACCTACATGTGTACATGTAGTACATGTACATGTAGTACATGTACATGTAGTACATGTACATGTAGTACATGTACATGTAGTACATGTACATGTAGTACATGTACATGTAGTACATGTACATGTAGTACATGTACATGTAGTACATGTACATGTAGTACATGTACATGTATGTACACTATGTATCTCGATGTTTAGATGGAGTATTACTTTCATAAAACCCACTATACATACGTACATTGTATGTGCAGCGCAATGAGCGCATGTGAACATATCCATACGGAATGTGCGCTATATACTGTAAACGTAATAATGTAATGTAATTGTCGTTTTTTTTTCTTGTCAACTGATGAAGTAAAATTTGTTAATGTTGTATATATTAGGGCTTTAAAGGTAGAAAACATCATTTGCAGTGACCCCAATTTTTTTATTCACGAGTTGACAAGAAAAACCTTACTAAAATTGTTAATAACAATGGTACCAAACACCACATGATTTTATTTCAGTCAAATGGTACCGGTATTTAGTGTGAGAAATAAACAATAAAGCTGGTTTTCCAAAAAAGTCTTTTGCAAAAGACTTCTTTGCCATTCCACTCAACACAAAAACCATGCATGGATTTTTTAAGTTTTCAGAAGTATTTACTGCACCTATGTGGCTGAAATTTATACAGGGCAGTTTTATTAACAAGGGCTTGTAATCGCAGGTGAAAATAATGCCCTTTTTAACTGTTTACCAATCATGTTCTACCTTTAACACCGCGTTTACACTCGAATCGGCAAAGGTGGATACAGATCCAGCATTTTTATTGCGACCACAAAACTGAACATTTGCCGCGTTTACACTACACCCCAAATCGCTTATCGTCGCATAGCTGACAAAGTGACGAATGTGTAGCGGCTTTAAAGCTGCATGCATATTCGTCACTTCATCAGCTATGCGACAAATTTACATCAACTTCATTTTGGAGTCGAGGGCGAGGACAATTATTGATTTTCAGAAGTGCCTGGGAATTCTTTGGTGCATTGGTAATATGTCCAAGGCTAATACAATGTACGCTTCATTAGACTATATGGCTATAGGCGTTTGTCTGTGTCTTTTTCTTATTTTTTTCATGCATCCCTTGCGATGAAGAAGCAATTAGCTATTTGCAAATTGCACATTAAATAATTGATTGCCTGCCCAGGGGACTTGGAGGCCATTTCATTGATGTAGCTAATTAGCGAACCTAACTCCTTTTTCTCCAATGGTTTACACCGTGTTTATACGCTTGATCTCGAGCTTAGGATCAGCTCAAAATCACAAACCGAGTGTAATATTTTCAAAGAAATGATTTTAAAGGCCCTATAGATGATTTGTTTTTGTTCGATTCTGGGAACAAAACCATTATAATCAAAAGGACATCAAAAACCTGAAGACATTTCAGCTCAGACAAATGTACAACGTTTTCCAAAAACATGAAAATCCATGTGCGTTTTGCCAGTCTTAACGAGGAGTTTCAAAATGACTGTTCTTAATTCATCTCTTCGTTCTCAGTCTGTCCTGTACATATACGTATGCGCTCGGTGGCTCGCGTTATTCTGGTTGTGTGTGCGACCAATCTAGTGCACATGCGCAGTACAGTGTAACCTACCGGTACCTACGGAAAGCGTGCGAAGCCTGAATCGTGCATCCTGTACACACGGTGCCCATTTCGTACCACCCAGATGTGAGCCAACTAAGTAAATCGTTTGCAAACGATCTGAATAAATTTCATCTTTCTGAGTTGCATTGTTGACAACATGTTTGAAGCGTAATAATGAATGAATATGTATGATCTCGGGAAAAGTAACTCAAATTAAAATTCAAATGTAGACAGTGGGGAAAATTTACCTCCAGATGTTTACCATTATCCCAGAAAAAAATCAGTCAGAAAAAAAGTCCTAGATGCAAACGGACACTAGACTGCATCCTTTTAAAATACTTTTGTAAAGGTGACGAAATGTGTATGTTTTTCTACCAGGACACCTTTCAAGTCCAGACACAGAAATTTGAGAAAATGATTAATGCCTACAACTGTTAAAATGATTGCATCCTATTCATTCCATTGTTGGCATGCCTCGGAAGTGCAGGGGGCTTTTCCAAATCTCGGCTTCGTCTCCGTCTCCGGCTCCGTCTCCATGTGGTTTACATGGAGCTGGAGCCTGAGCCCAAGTCGAGATTTGGAAAAAGGCCCAGTAATGGTGTCTTTACAGACAGAGCTTCCTTGGAGAATTTGTGAAATTTGAACCATGAAATGAAATGACAGAATACAACCCTTCAGAATTACAGCTCGAAGGCTGTGTCAGACTTTTCATGCAGTGTAAAATGTTGACATTTCATGGCAGTGCCAAAAAATGTTTAGTAGTATTTTTTTGGGGGGGGGGGGGGGAGGGGGTCTATAAAGCTTGAAGAATACTACTCTGTAGAACTGTGAAAATGTTGACAACTTCGGACAGCTAGACCCTAATTAAAGTGGCTATGGTCAGAATCGAAAATGTTTAAAATGAGCTGGTTTTATTGCCACATGACATACCCCTTATGCAATAGGAAAAATCTGAATGCCAAAAATTTCTAAGGTACATGTATATGAGTGCAGTTCTTAAAAAAAACATGCTAGTAGCTAGGGACGCGAAACATTTTGTCCATTACTGGCCGCATAATTGTTCACTCCACACAAATGTCCTTGAGGCTTTCATATGCATCTTTGGCAATTCAGATTAAGTTAAGGATTTTATTGGTTGCCATGGTATCCCCACTCGAACAAAACGTTCCTCAATCCATGCAAAACATGGCGATGGGCAATAAGATTAACTTTTCATATTGGTTGCTTGTTCGACTGCCTATAACAATCCTTGGTTGAATGGCATATACACCGGTTTCCCGCAAATGTCGGGTGGACAAACCAACTTCAAACTCCAAGTATCATAAATGTATGTTGTACAATTACAAACATGTAATTTGTCACTTTTTGACATAATTTGACACCTAACTTGGGTTAAATTACCAACGATGCATTCCTGGCATTACCAGGAAGATGACAGTTTGTCACATTTTTTCGTATGAACGATTTTCAAATTTTTTTTTTCTTCAGATTTTTGTAGCCATGTTTATCACTTCAATTGGTTTAGTAAAGTTTGAATTGCAGTTTTCGCGGACAACTCCTTCAAGTACTCCTATAGCAATACACGTACATGTATCATGGGTTACTGTGGCCGAGTGGTTTGGGTCACTGACTCGTAATCACAGGTGAAAACTTGGGGTTGCAGGTTCGAAACTCGCCCTGGCTGGGGTACCTGTACCCTTGAGCAAGGCACTTGCTCCATCCTTCGATAGCCGTTGGTTTAGTGTGTTAGGTATCGGTAACACACTTTAAAGATCCCGTGAAGAGCAAGGGGATTCCTGGTGTCTCTGGCCGTTTCTAATTCATCATGGGTTTCCTCACACTTAAGAGTGACAGTGCAATGGGCACTTTGAGAAACCTTGATTTCACTACCAGACAGAAGAAATAATGAATATAATGAACAAAAAAGTTGTCTGCAAAAACATCATTCTTTGCCCGGTTTCTGGACAAAATGGCAGTGGCCCATAAGCCATTCTATGTGAGGTGTGTATCTGATTTTCAGTGGGTCGAAATTCTTAATTGTTCTTTTTATAAAGGTAGTGTATAAGTTACACTAGTTAAGCACAATGTCTTTTGTTTCTTGGGTATCCTGTAAGCAGTACATTCTAATCATAGTGAAAATTTTAAGATGTCATTTAATTTTGAAAATGAGAATTGATAGATAGGATGGTGCTCTAATAGTGTGGCCTTGTGACACCTTTTTCAATTTAGCTGAAGTGTTGAAAACAATTTCCTTGATGACTTCCCGATTAATATCACATAAAATCCAAGAAAATATTCTTTGGCCATCAGTCTTTGTATCAGGGGAAGGGACGTCCTGAAAGGCGAAAAACTGAAAAGTGAAATGAAAAACACTTTGAGATTTGGTTAAAATTCTTTGCTCAAATTTAAGAGTTTAAATATTGATATCTGATGGGATGGTTTCTCTTAATATGGTATGACCATGTGACATGTTTTTCAATTTAGCTGGTGTTAAAACCACTAATATACGTCGGGTAAGGGCAAAAACAAACCCCAATTAACATACATTCTCCCGACGCAAGCCAAATCAATTACTGAAAACCACTTTCCTTAATGACTTGCTGGTTAATTTCACATCAAAGCCTTATCGTAAGGGCCTTATCAGGATTTGAACCCGAGACGCCTGTCTCACCAGGCAGAAGCTCTATCAGCTGAGCTATAAGGCACATTACTCCCTCAGGTTTTCCCCTATGAACCCAATTTTTCTCTCGGTGTTGCATGTGAGTGCAATATTTGCTACGGTGCCCAATCACCATTGAAATGAAACAACCAAACTTGGGATGAGAGACAAATCGTAAGGGCCTTATCAGGATTCAAACCCGAGACCTCTGACTCATCGGGCAGATGGTCTACCAGCTGAGCTATAACAGTATAAGGCATATCAGTGGTATACTCCCTCAGGTTGTTTCAAAGCCAGGAAAATAGTTTTGAGACGTGCGATTTCAAAGGTCATGCAGCTCAACCAACACAGGTTCAATCAGGGCAATACCCAGCAAAATAAGTTTTATGGGAGCCCTTAACCTGTAGGATTCTCCCATATTTTATTTTTGTAGGAATTAACAGGTCCACTTTGACATGGGCGAAATCACTGAAGCAGAACAGTCTTGAAAGTGATTCCAATCCAAAGTGATTGGTCGATCAGTGCCTTGTTATTCACAAGTTCACTGTATTCAACAAACTTCTGTTCTGATCAAGAATTGATATTTTAATAAAATTGCATTTCTCTCTAAATAATTGCTATGATTTACTTATAAGTGAGTTTGGCCAGCCTTAAACATACGTATCAAATCGGCTAGGGGCCTGGACGAGTGATAATGGTCGCCATTATCACTCTTCCAGGCCCCTAGCTAGCCGGTTTTAAATGGATTGTTTAAGACTGGTCAAACCCACTTTTATTCCTGTTCATAAATACATTTTTGTGTTTATCAGTAAAACTCACAAAAATTCTTCGATAATCTTTTTGTTTTGCTATCACTTTTCTACATTACATCGCATTCGTTCAAACTGCTGTGCGTCGAGTTATTTTTGTTTGATGCGCGCATTACGCGTAATGCAGGTGTGTTGTACGTGCACGCACACGACCGGGTATTTCGGGAGCGTGCAGTGTGCGTGTGCGTGATCCATACACGCTGAATAGGGCACGGGCCAAGGTAAAAAGTGTTTAAGACTGGCCAGGTTTTTATCGTCTGTTTAATACTGGCCACGTGACGTGCTCTCAGCCGATAAGGATGCGTAAACTGTCTAAGGTATTTATGAATGTAATATAACTTTTGCTGAGCACATCATGTATTTTTTGTACTGCGTGTGTGTAAACATGATACACATGTCTGAAGTAAGGACAAAACAGCATGTTTGTTTTGTAGTAGCAGACCAGTTGTACTTGACAGTTGACCTTTTAACTACAGGCCTCTCCGATGGTTTCACATTCTCATTTTAACTGAAGGAGTCTGCTTTTACTTGTCCAAACACTCCTTCCGCAACCATCTTGCATTTACTGTCGAGGTGCAGTTGGACCAAAGCGAGCATCTACTCGGAGAGGGTTGACAAAGCTTCTTAAGTCAACAGGGTAGCAGGGCAAAATCCAGAAGTCTTGAATACCAAACAGTTGTTGATCTGCATTCCAGACGGTTAGAAATTTCAGGGTTTTTTCCCCTGTCTTTCTTCTTCGCTTTTTTTGTCTTATACTAGGTAATTTTTGAAACGGAGTTAACTCTATTTGCTCGAAAATGTTATGTAAGAAGTCAATATAGGATTTTCCGGTTATTTTAGCAATCATATCAAGCAAATAATTCCCGAGAACGATACTTTAATTTCGTCCCCGAACAGCGACGAGCCCACTTCTCGATTTGAATGTAGACAAGTCACCAATGGCATTGTATTGGAAAAGTGAATTCGTCTTTTGTCATTCATTTTTAAATAGCAGTTTGGTTTTTACATTTCGTTTCTGGTAATTTCAATCGTTACTGTTACAAAAACTGGTTTTTTTTTCTATCCGCATTTAAAACCTTGTTTTATCTGCCGCTCTAAACTAAAATGCAAAGAATGCCGATCACAGCACGAGACGAATTCCATGCAATCAGGTTGGAAGGCTGTCAATTTTGAATTATACTGCACAGCGAATGAAATCCATTGGTGACTTGTCTAAATTCAAATTGAGAAGTGAGCTCGTCGTTCTTCGGGGACGAAATTAGAATATCGTCTGGGTTATTTGCTTGATGTGCTAAAATAACCGGGAAATCGTATACTACATGTATACATGTATTCAGTTAATAAAGTGCATTACAACAAAAAGGTGTTAAAGTTTATAGCATAGGTTGGTTTTAGGTTTAAAAAAGGGGGGGGGGGGAGGTGTGGGTTGAGAATTGTGGGAGATGTACATGTATAGTGTGGTTACCTTGCACCACAAGTAATTTTCTTAAAGGTCTTTGAAAAAGGAGTAATAAATTTTACTTAAAATTCAGTCAGTAAAATCACACAAAACATAAAAAAGCAGTTTGGTAAATTGGTATGCATGGTTTCAGGAACGTCATTGGCTATATAGTTTGCTCCTGCTTTTAATAAAGGAGCGTGTCCAGATCACAGTTTTAAGCCCCTCCCCCCTTTTTCCCCCATGGGTGTCGAGATTTTGATACCATGTCATTTGTCATATTTTTTTCTCATAACCATTCTGAAATTTACAAAATTTCAGAATGGTTATGAGAAAAATGTTATAGGACCTATATTTTTAAGGATATCGTCAAAGATCACAGATGTTTTGTGAACTAATTTATCCCTTCCATAAAGCAGTGCAGTGATTACACCAATCTTTTTGCTTCCACATTCAAATTGGAGATTGCAAATTTCATGTTTTCTTTCCATGGATAGTATTTTGGGGAGGTATTTTATATTACTGTTCTAGAGCAAAATCTATTTGAAATTTGATAATAAATCGCATTCTCAACAACACATTGTATCCTATATTCAGAAATATTCATTTTCTTGTTTTCTTCTACGGGAAAAAAACATGTATACCTGTGGGCACAAAATTAAACCATAGCCCTATTTTTAGCCCGATCATTATTCAGGTCGAGTAATCCAAGTCTTCTCTATTCATTGATGTTCAACCAATCGGAACAGAGTTACTTTGTGGCCGTCCTGTAACCGATACTACATTACTGTCAGAGCCTATTATTGGCCAACCCATCAGTAGCATTACGAGAGGCACGTATGTACGTGCACTGCAGACTGATAACGCTGCATCTTTTAGGTGCTTGGAACTAGTTTCTTTGAAGTGCAGTTGTCGGAATTGCTCTAAGGCATCACAGACACATGCACATAAATAGGCAGTGTTTTGCTACAGCTGTTATGCATGCTGCTTTTCAATATACACGGTGTCCCCCAAAAATGTCCAGAACAAACTAGGCAACCTCGGAACCTATATTTCCTTTGACCCTGATAAGGAATCTTCTTACATAAAAAATAATCTTTAGCCGTGTCCGCATTGGAGTAATTTTGGTAAAACTTACGGAGATCTCCGTAAATTTTACCAAATTTAGTCCAGACGCTCTACAAGCTGAGCTATAAGGCACAGTGGTGTACTCCCTACGAACAAATTTCAAATTAATACTGGCAGCCTTGTTTCAGATGCGCTGAGCCATTTTATTACGTCACACGTCTTTTTATTTGCAAATTTTATCACAAAAGAAAACACACCCTCGTTTTCGATGTCAATTTGAAATTCCTCTATGAGCGGAATATTTTATTAACAGTTCTTGGGGCTTAACGGTAGACCCAGTAACCTTGGCAACACACAAGGATTACGTTTTCATTTTGCTGTAAATTGAACGGTGCTACTGTGTTTTGCTTTCAATGCTTTAGCCAACGGCTCAATATTTAGAGCCATTACCATGGCAACCTACGTCACATTTTGGCTCCAATATTTATGTCCTTGCCAAACATGTAATTGTATAGATCTACAAGGTTGGAATTGCTTTTGAAAGCTATAGAAATATAAATATGACGTGTGTGAAATTTTGTTTTGTGACCATACAATGTAGAACGGTCGACTACAGTGTTATGATTGTATTGAGTACATTCCTGGCTGTACACTGTGCAGTAGTACATGTAGTTTATTGCTTACATTTATTTTGACATGTACTAACCGTCATTGTGCACAAATTGCAAAAATTGTATACAATACATGTATTGACCATGACTTGCTACATGTTTATAATACTATAGCTGCAGATGGTAAACGAATTGGAGTTAACTTAAAGCATGTGTAATCTGCAATACTGAGCTTTTTATCAAGCAATTAAGGCCACAAGTACCCCATCATCCCACAGGATCATTGGATAAAGCTTCATCGCAATTGGCCAACCACGAGCACTGTGTGTGGAAGCATGCATCGAGACCTGCATGTGGTATCTGTGTATACCCTTGCACCGTCGGTGGCCGCGGCATGCCAGGCAGATAACTCATCAGAAAAACCACATCAGTGCGTGAGGGCTTCTATATAGTCAGCAGTGCACGCAGGGGGGAAATTTGTAAATCTGAGAAAAGGCCTTGTGTTGATTCGGGACTTCGGCGACATCCAGAGATGCCAGGAGATGATTGTGCGGCAAGTTCAGAGATAGGGCATGAGATTCAACGCTACTAGTGACTTGGTTTTTTGGAATTTGTTTGGCTCTCGGCGATTACTGCGGCTTTTGTTTTCAGCGGCCTTCTCGTACGTGGTGCAGCAATCGTGTGTGCAGTGTTGACAGATTCGTGGATATTTTGAAACGCAATGATTCCTGTGAGAAGACATCGTCCAATCCGACCGCGGAGGGTCACGCTTGCCAACGTCAACTTCCGGTAAACTTTCTTTTGAATTGCATTTTTCAAAAATAATCCTGTAGCTAGCTTGCATAGTGTATGAATTCGCAGGCACTTTATGTACATGTAGTATTTTTTTTTATTTTTTTATTTTTTTTTTAGATAAATAACCCCGAGAATACCTTGACCAAATCAAATTTACACTTAGCACCTACAGTATTACAAATTTCCCATGGATACTGCACAATCGCCCCTGGCACTATTTCACAATAGACTATTAAATTGAAGTACCAAATTTGGACATTTCAGAAATTGTTAAAAGCCGGAATTAGGTCAAGGCAGTACATATACAAGGAAAAGAAAAAATGCACGATCTATAGGTGCCACTCATTCTGCCTTGTGACAAAACTCATTTTTAGCATCTAGGGCCTACAACATTCTATAAAAGGAAAAATGTCCAGAAAAAGGATTTCGTTCTAACCTAACAATCATGTAAAATACCTCCCCAAAATATTATCCACGACAAGGAAACAAGAAATTTGCTATCTCCAATTTGGATGTGGAAGCAAAAAGGGTTGGTCTATAATCACTGCACTGCTTTATGTAACCGGATAAATTTGTTTACAAAACATTGTTGGGTTTTTTTATCCTGAAAAATGTATGGATCGAGAGTGCAAAATTTCAGAATTATGGTAATGAAACAAATGATATGGTATCAAAATCTCAACACTCATGGAAAAATAAGGAGCTCAACAATTTGATCTGGTCACGAGTTTTTTCTTGAAATGGATGTCATTTTAGGAGATGATACACATACATGTAGGCTTTGCACATGCATGTAACTACTTCAAATACATGTATATGATGCATTCTTTTTAAAGGAAATGTCCACATTGTATGGGCATCAATCCTGTATTCAAGGCCAGGAGATCTGAGACCAAGACTACACATGTCTTAGGTGAATTTTGGTGGCTATAGACCATTTCCACGTGACGTCATCACAATTAAGTGGTGACAAACTGCTTGCGACTCGCTCTGGACTTCCATGCAAGTGTGTTTACACAGTATGTACAAACACATAGCATACATGTAGTGGAGGTCTAGATCTGGGTGTAGGCCTATACGGCTGAAAATGGTGAAAAACTTGTGATGTGTTGTTAGTGATAAAAACCAACAAGTACTTTGCACTAATTGGAAATGTCGAGGAATTTTAGCTGAAAAAAGTGCAGAGAACGTGCAAATCACCGCAGTTCGTCGGCAGCTTGCAATGAGTACTTGTTCTCACGGCCACATGCCTCTAATTAGCATCAGAGATGTTGTACAATTGTTTTAGCCAATGACGATCAGTTTTGTGACATAATTCTAGAATGCATAGCTTCAAATGTAGGGTTTAAATAAGGCTTGGATGTAATTTATAAAATGTCCTGTCCAAAGCGGGTGCCCCGTGGCAAATTACTCTTTTTCAAATTGCAATGTTGGCATCTACGTAACATTTATTCTCCCCGATGCAAGCTATGCAATTCGCCTTTCCTCAAATCTCACATTTTGTCAGCACAAAATATAATCTTTATTTATTTAAAAGGTCTCTCAGAAAGGTCTCAACTAAACCTCTGCTTGTCAGCGGATCAATATGTACGGTACATTGGGCCAAGCAGGTCGAGGCCTGTCCATCTGTCGGCTCAAATTCTATAATGTCGGGAGACATTTTGGATCGCACTACTGAAACATGGAATGTTATTACAGGTGTAACATGACTGTGACTTGTGTAAAACAGCGTTTGAAATATTTATGTCCAGATATATGGTACCTGAACATTTAATGAGGTTTAGAAAAGTAATGTTACGTGGAGGTATGTATACATTACTGCTGGTCGACTGGTGGATTTTGTTACTCGCAAGTAGTTGCAGTATTTAGTCGCGAGTATTTGGCAAAGTATCAAAAGGGAGGAAAAAACATTCTGTTTCAAACAATGCATAGATGGTGAACTTCAGGATTATTTCATATTTCTCTCTCAAAACAAAACCAACTTTACCTTTGAATTATGAAAATCAAACAGTCTTGCTCCGCAATTAGACGGCATACATTAGCAATAATTCTCCTTCAACCCGTGCGTGTAGCTACCGTCACATATGTAACATACCATGTATTAATCGCGAGTAATCGCAAATTTACCAGTAGCGCGATGAAACAGTTCATCATCACCGGGCATACGCGCACGGCAGATGACATGTGGAGATCTGCAGTCGTTGTGGTTCAAAACATACCTGTCGGACTTTCGGCTAGCACAAAGGACACAATTAATTGAAATAGTCGGCATACACAATAAATAAGTCACCTGCACACAGGTCGCCTTTTAAGTGTGCTGGGAAACAGGCCTGATAGCATATAATTGCGATTAATCACGAGTACCGGTATGTACATGTAAAGGTACTCGCAGCGCTGCGATTAATCGAGTAGTTTAAAAATGATAGTCACGAGTAAAAGTACCGTTTACTACTCGCGATTAATCCATAGTTCATGCCTTAAGTCTCAGACTTGAACTTGATCCAAATATTTAGACTTGGACAGGTGCACTATTAATATGTGACCCTCTCTGGGAAAGAGTGAAAAAAGTCGTAAAAAATCTCCAAAAAAAGTTTGCACAGTTGTAAAGGCTGTGTCTCATGTATGGTCGTCATAGTTACATGTACATGGTTCCAGAAATATGGGAAAAAAATATTCCCTGCTGTATCGAGACAAAAGGACACAGATCACAACTGTGTAGAGAAATGTTTTATTTTAGTCCTTTATTCATCAAAATCATTCGACAACATTTATGAAAAAATTAAGAAAAATTACACCTTTTTTAAAACAAAAAATAATTCAAACCTGGTCCTTTAGTTTAATGGAGGAGTTATATGATGATGTTTGCATGGTGATTGTTCTGGGCATTCAAAACTCTTTGTGTTCGAACACAGTTTTTAAAATACACCCAAAATTGTGATTTTTTTTTTCACTCTTCTTTTTAATTGTGTAATTAGTTCCATACCTGACCATGGGCAGGGTTCTCCACTGGTCATCATTTTGTCCAGGTACGCTGATGAGCAGCGCCCTCACGCGGCGAACACTGACCAATCCAGTAAATCCCTGTTCACTGCCGTGATCGAGCGCGGATTGGGTCGCCGATGTGATAGATATGTGTGCTAAGTGAATGATAATGATAGCTTGCAAATAGATATGTTTGGCGAATTTACACCAAATTTGTTTTTTTTTAGACGGAGGGGAAAATGTACTATTGTTGTCTGTGAGGCCAAATTTTTTATCCAGGCGACAAATTTTTGTGCGAGCGCTTACTGATTTTTCCAAAATATGCTTGTAACCAGGACGGACACTTTAGGCCATCCCGGTTACGAGCTTATACATGTATGGGAAATTTGTACACAGGGTTTTTAGAAAGGCAAGTTGTCACACTATTTGTAACCCTTTTTGGGCCTAAGTTATCTCTTCAGAACAACTTAAACTTATTTCTTTTATATTGAGACCAGACAAAGGTATTTTCTGGAAAATATGGTCTGTGATGCCAAAATGCCCCCTTTACTGTGGAAAGACTCAAATATAATCTTGATTGCCAAAAAGAGCTCTGAGAAAGACCCCAGTACAATTTTTAATCCACGCAGCGCTTCTAGATTGCCATGGCAACATTTTGTCTGAATTGATGACGCCATAGGCATCCCGCAATTAAGGAATAAATTGAAAAGAGCGATTTGTTCGCATCGTTGATTGGAAATAAATCAAGCTCATCTATGCAAGCATGAAAAATGTACTGCCGTGCCAACGCACTGGAACACAAAACCTTCAAAACTAGATATATTTTCAGCCGACCAAAAGTATCTTGGGGACAATAGAGCTGCATACAGCGCGACGTTGCTGCCTGTAACCAAATAATCATCTGCCGATCGAGCTAATGCAATTAAATTTGGGACAATTTTACCTCTGTCTCCGACAATAGGAGAAAATCCAACTCTGGAAAAAAAAAATGGAAATCCTTTTGTTTGTCCATGCACAGGAGGGAGTAATTTGGTTTTCAATAATTATGGTTCCTTTCATGGCCTGATGTTTCTTAATGTACTACTTGCATACGGTACATGTATGCCACTGGCTCGGAATCTTTCAAAAGCATTTTCGAAGCATGCATGTTTTTTTCGGTAATAATAAAACGCTCTTCAAGGAACCGAGATTATGCGAGCCTCGTATCCAGCACATGCAATAACCAATCCATACAATGAAACTGATTAACGGCTAGTACTTGGGGGGGATTCACACAGCCCTTTTGCGCGTAAATCTGACACATGTCGCTTTTAGAAAAACGGCGTGGAGGGAATTTGGAGAAATGTATGCACTGAAATACCATGAACTTTGGCGAAAAGTGTTTTGTGATTGTCATTTTCACTGCTTCGTTTTACTCCAAATTTTATCCACATCGTTTTTTGGTGTTTTTTTTCAAAGTCACGTGTGCCAGATTTAAGTGAGAAAACATTTAGTGCGAATCCACCCGTAGTATAAGAGCTTTATATAAAAAAACAGTACATGTTAATGATTGCCATTTGTTATAAATTCTGGACACTGCAAATTTTTTTCAGAAACTTTACTCATTTAGAAAAGCTTGCACATTTCCACTTACGCGGCTATATATTAAAAAAATACAAAAAAACCACACTGAAATAAATGAGTGCACGTTTTTAAATCTAAAAGGATCTGAAAAAATCCATTTATCACGGCATTTACTTAAATATTGTCTGAGAGTTTCTTTGTTTTCTGTCATATCAAAGTGGTATTTTTGCTTCACTGCAGTTGAAAGGATCAAGTATCAATGCGGGAGAAGTTTTACGACAAGAGCAGTTGACATGTAATATACGGCCGTTAAGCCAGCCATACTGCTAAAGCCCATGCATACAGATGCTTTTAATGGGACCACTATCCAGCAATTTTATCTGCAGTTTAGACAAAATTGCTCGTTCTTGCGACGAGCTACTGTCATTTTCAGTGGAGATGATGGCTCAAAATTAAGCAATTGATACACGTGCATTTCTTGTCGTAAAATTGATCGTGGATTGTGAGTGGAAAATGTAATTACAGTCCCATTTGTCACTCATCCGAATTGCTTTTCATTTCTGTCAGGGGATTCGTGTTTATTTTCCAGGTTTAAATTTTGACAGAGAGTTTCATTTGACAAGAATTACTCAGTTTATCAGCTATACATATCGTATCTTGCTTGTTTTTGCCATGATTTTAATACATGTAAGATAAATTGTGGTTAGTGAAAATGTTTGGTTTATTTCGTTTTGTTTTATTTGAATTTACCATTAAAAATGCAAACACTTTTAAGGGTAGATTCTTAAGGGTACGCAAAGCCTTTTCGCGCATAAATTCGACGCGCGTCGCTTTAAGAAAAAGCAGTTTATAGGAAATTTAGACTGAAACGATGCACTGAAAATCACAGAATCAAATTGGGCGGAAAGTGTTTTTGTGATTTAGTGATTTTCAGTGCTTCGTTTCACTCCTTATTCCGTCCCCTTTTTCTCAAAGTGATGCGCGTCAGATTTTCATTCGAAAAGGCTGTGTCGACAAAAACAATGTCCATTTAAAAATAAACCCGCGCCTAGGAACAGTAATGTTTGAAATAATCACAGCGTTAACTTAGGTTAAGTGATAGTCTCTGGTTTTCTTGCCTAACAATTATCCAAAATGAGACATTTTGAGGGAACAGTCATGTCATTCGTTCTACGTTTGGAACAGCTATTCATGTCTTGCGCGAGTTTCAGGGACACTTTTTTATCGCCCAAAATTGGACAGATGATTAGAATTGATACTTCTGGAATCTGTAAAATCACGTTAAATTTAATTTCATTCGAGGAAGACGAAGGTTGTTCTTCAGATGTCAAGAGTGGAATGCAATCGATAAAGTTAAAGTGCTTTTTGTACTGCTTTCATACATGCAATCATCTGGGCTTAGTAATTGAGTTTGCTAGAATTTCAGATGACTTTAAAAATTACAAGCCCTCTCCGAGAAAGATCTTTTTAAATTAGATCTCTTGTTTCTATGGCAACTGTGAAGAAAATTCCCAGGAAATTTGAAGATTTTGCTAAATCCTCAATTGTGGACAGTGGCTGCAAGCATGGATGAATCTACATGTAGGCCTATGTACACTTATGTATGTTTGCTGAACAAATCTGTTTTACATGTAATGTATTTTTTGGTTGTTCATCACTGATGCATTGCACGTATACAGAACAAATCAAATCCTTTTTGCCGATGGCAACAGTTTTCACCTTGTGTAATCTTAATTCTCAAACTATGAAAGATCGTGTAAATCTCTCGGTTTCAGACGTATTCATTTTTTTCACTGACGTACCAGACTTATTGAGAATGGCATTAAAATAAATCAATTGCAGTTTATCGAGAAACACCCAACTAAAAGTGTTGATAGCATTGGTAACAAACACGACATGATTTTTTTTCGCGGTGTAAAACGGTACCTTTGTGAGAGAAATTGCCAACTGAATTTTTTTGCAAATGATTTTTTACCATTCATTCAACACAAAAACCATGCATTAATTTTTAAGGTTTTTCTGAAGTATTACTGCATCTATGTGGCTGAAATTTCTACAAGGCAGTTTATAAATCAACACTATTCTTCAGTTATGTAATGCTGTTGTTCTTGTTTTCCAATCATGTAATCCGTCTTTAAATTATGAATAAGTGATTATTTTTAGGGATTATGACCCAGGGACCACCGGGGTGAATTAATTCGATACAAATGTGGACAAATGTCCATGAGTTTGGGAAATATGGATGCAGTGAAAAGCAACTTGGCTCCACCGGGATTCACCCGCAGACCTTCTGCTTAACGTGCAAACGCCCTACCAATTGAGCTATGAAGCCAATAATCACTTATTCATACTTAATAATTGGGGCAAGCCTGGCAGGGGTTTGGGGCGTATCTTAAATAATCTCTGGGAGGGGTGGTTATCTCATTAACGGGTTTATCCCTCTGTAGGGCTTGCTAAGCTCACGTGATAGCCAATCCCAATCAGTGAGGAACAACTGCACTACCGTGATTCGAGACCACCAGTTGGCTTCATAGCTTAATTGGTAGGGCGACTGCACGTTAAGCAGAAGGTCTGCAGTTCGAATCCCGGTGGAGTCAAGTTGCTTTTCACTGCATCCAAATTTCCGAAACTCATGGACATTTGTCCACATTTGTATCGTCTTTAAATTATGATATATACAGTAGCCTTTTATAACAGGCACATTACATGAATAAATTTAGACCTCATATCCCTGTGCCGTTTGTGCACATGTGCAAATAGTCATCACCGGCAACTGTAACATACAAGTACATGTTGCTAGTACTCAACATTATCGCCAATCAGCAATGAGTATGCCATGCAAGTTATATTTTGTGAAGTTGTGCTTATTACAACAGAAAAGTTGTGCTAGCTGTTGAAGTAATTACATTCCAACATGAGACTGATCGAGCCTCGGGATTACAAACATTTTGGTTTTGTAATCTGACGGCAGCTGTTCTTTAACTGCATGTTGTAAATTTGACAGTTGTGGCTGTTGTGACGAAGCTGAGAAAACAACCTGATCCAAGATTAATGTGTAGGGTTGTTTTTGTAGGGCATGGCACAAACTGGAAATTTTGTGTATACAGTAGAATTTTTTTAATCTGCATTTCTATGCAAATATTACACGACATTTGCAACGTTTGCCAAGCTTTCTATTAGCCTTTTCCCACTAGAACGTCAAACCCCGGGGCGAACTCGCCCCCCGAGTTCAACCCCACGTTTATTCACACTTGTTCTGAATCTCGCTTCCGCGCGAAATCACAGGCTATCATCTTTGGAGATTCAAACAGTTTTGTAATTTTTCTCATGAATGGGGGCACTTCAGACGAAATAATTTCACAGGATAATTACTAACATATTACCATCTTGATAACAAGTAAGCTTTTAGATAGCTCCATGGATGAACAAACTGGGGATCGCAGATCATAGCGTTTTTCAAACATAGCCTGGCGTGCGTCGACCAATGAAATCTCAGCTCACGCTGGGGTGGTTTCCCTATTACTGTAATGAGTTTCGCTGGCTGAATGCAGAACCATCAAGGCTGTTGGGTTTATGACCGTACCGATACATGTACGTGCATGTGTGCATAGGCGTAGCGCGGCGCGTTGTGAGCCAATACGTACATGTACAACAGATTCCGTAGCTCGTAAGCGCTTTGTTTAGTTTTATCTTCAGCGGGCCGTCTAAAAGACAAGCCCAACGCCTTGGTCAAGGCTAAGTCACTCCATGCCACGGAAACCGGGGACGAGTACCAGCCGTATGAGCCAATATTAGCTCGTAAACGAAGTACCATTTCACTCATCAAAAATTGAGCTTAATGATTTTAATAAATAACATAGAATTTGTAATAGGATTTGTGTGTAAAAACTTGGTGGGTTTTTTTATCATTTTTTAGGACAACTCGGTACTCTCTATGCTACAGCAAGCAGCATTGCAAATTTGCCGTAATTTCGAAAAGTTTGTTCTGGCTTCTCAACAGATCAAATATCTAAGCTTCTGTATCAAATTGAACTTTGAATTGCACTTGTTGTGCTGAATAGCCTTTGCTTTTTGGGTAAAAAAATACAGTACTTTAAGTTGATGTAAAGGCTTAACACTGTTGATAAAAGCAGGCCTACAAAAATGTACCTATACCCTGTGAAATGTAACCCTCTCTCTCTTTGAGCATTTGATCCACCATTATTCGATCAAGGGGCCAAAACTGGAAACAGATTTCCAGGATCTGTTTCCCCCTTGTCAGCTCGAGTTTACACACATGGCGAGTAATCCAACACATCCAGGATGTATTTGGTTTGATTGAGAGTCCCTTGTCATTTGCTGAACAGCAAGCTCTAGCTGAAGTAGTTGACCTATTTTTCGTCCAGTCACTCTATTTGGGTAGATTATAACGCTGTGGTGCCATGTGTATTTCAGCAGTGGACTTTTCGGATTACCAGTGGATGTTAGACCCAGTTACCCAGTAAATGACGTCACACTTTAGTAGTCTATTCCAACCGTTATATATGGGCCACAAGGGGTGGGGCATCCCCCTGTCAGTTTGTGCACAATGTCTGCAGGTCACAAAACAACCCAAGGAATTTTCAGTAAATGCATTGAATGACATGTACTTCTACTAAATCCAGAACACATCTTTAATTATTTAAATCAAGCAGCTGCGACATTAGGGCAGATGGACGAACAGGATTGACTGGGGTACCTGGATTTCTTTGGTGCCCGTCATTGGCAATTATTCTTCAATTTCAAGCCCCGAAGCATTGATTTCCCCACAGATGCAACCGTGGACAAAAAATGAAACATTGATCACAACTGCTTCCCAATTGCCTTCTCGGATTCAAAAGTCTGAACTGGTGGAGTACGTACATGCGGGAATTCTTATTTCATGTCATTGAATACTTGTTGTGCATCTTGGATTTTATGAAAATCTGACTTGTTTTTCACAATTCAAGGGTTGTGTACAACTTATGCAATGCATTTTGCGCAGGAGCAAAAGGACATGCTAACTTGGGTCGGCCAGTGGCATTTCCCACGGTAAACGTTATCCGGAAAATCGCCTCAAGGCCGTCGTTAACCCTAAGATTGTTGGGTGAACCCGCCTCCTGACCAGAGATTACCCAGGCTTTTTTGGCCAGTTATCCTGGGTAATTTGTAACCCCGGGTAATTCATAACCACGAGATTTGCCATTGGAAACGAGCTCTTAACCCGGGTAATCTCCGGGTTAAATTGTTTCTGTTACCCAGGTAATCTAGAGGTTGAAGTGTTGTGAGAAAAGGCCTGACGTCTGTGTACACGGGTCTTTCTATAAATTAGGGGTCCAATGTTGGTGTCCCCCGTTACATTTTACATCTTGTTTTTGTAAATTCAGGTCACATTCTTTAAATACTTTCCATCTCAAAGAGTGAGTACATAAAGTACAATTCATAAAAAAAATGGTTTAAAAGCCATTTTAATGATTTTTGTCAGAAAAATAACACATCAACTGTAATGGGGACACTAAATGTCACACTTTTGGACCCCTAATTATACAATGTACATGTGTGCTCATACTACTGTTTCTGAGCTCGATCAATCATCCAAACTGTTGACTTAAATTAGTATTAAGTTTCAACACAGGAAAGACTTGGCAGTGTTTGACAGAGATTCCCAGTGTATGAGATGGAATGTTTATTTTTACACATGTAAAAAGGCCTGTTTTGATGCACGATTGCCAATTCAAAAACACTTTCCAGCAGAAACGGCCTTAAACAGTTATTTGCTGATGTGCAAAATGGCAATTAAAACCTGCCCGGAGAAACTTTTTACCAGTGCATGGAGTAGGCCTGCGCATTTTTGAATAATTTACTATTCAAAAATTTGGTTTTAATGCTTTTTAAATTGTGGCTATAATCATTTGAGCTGCTTTTTCGTTTTTTCTATAAAAACAGTGAAAACAACCAAGTTAACGTTAAAAGGCATGTTTTCAAGCATTGCCGGGCTGCGTTCCAAATACGCGAACATTGCAAACGTTTGCATCGTTCGCCAACAACTGGTACCCGGAGCTCCATAGACGAGTGCACAAAAGCACTGTAACCAGTGGCGAACGTTGGCAATGTTTGCGTCTGTGGAACGCAGCCCAGGAAGCTGATGCTAGCAGTACATGTATATAGAAACAAGCTATATATAGACGATGTGCCCTCTGACGTCACAACAAACCAAACCAAAACATGCCTGGCGTTGTGCGGTGCGCATCATGTTTTACATAAATTTGGTTTAGGAATAAGTTCGCATGCCAAATCGTCCTTGAATTTTGTGACCTTTGGCATCATCACCAAACTAAATTTATGCAAAACAGGATGCGCGCGCATGACGACGACTAATTTTCAAGAGAGGGCGCTTTAGATACTCGTGTATAAACAAAGAGCACATCGTCTATATGAACATGTGTACTGGAAACTTTTGCAGGTCAGTTAACCAACATTCTAGAAATTCATATAAAAAACAAAATCTGTAAATGCTAAAATGGGTGTTTACAAAATGTAATCACACGAATGTCTGCCATTTCTTGATAAAGTCCGTCACTGAGGAAAAAGTCTGCATGCCCAACAACTTGCCAACAAATGTGAAAAACAATATGCCTGAATTCGTTTGTGGCTGTGTCATTATTTCTACAAGTTGTACATAAATTTGATGGGACAACTGGACATTGACTGCCTTAAAACCAAAGCCAAAACAAATGTGCCCGAACAGTACTGATGTGAAAATATTGTGAGGTTTTCAAATCGTCTTGGAGTGCTTGTGCATAGTGACAACAGTCGGGATGCGTAGTTTCAGATTACAAATCTAGATTGTTGCAATCTTCAGCCGCCATTCAATTCCAGTAGATGGCATGAATGATGACTCGATCAGTAACCCAAGAAGTATCCGGATTGCTAAACATAATATCTGAACTAGATTTATCACTTCGGATACAGCCTGTACTAAGTGTGTCATTGGTGTATTCTTGAAATGTCAAGTTTGCTGTAGGCCCTGCGCTGGCAGTTATAAGACTAAATTTAACCAGCCATTGTATGCACCGCGCTGACAGCTATTGGCTGATCAAACAAATAAATGTCCCAGCACATTGACATGCCAATGTACTACAGGCTTTCCTGTTAAGGTAATTGAATCAAACAGGGAGTCTCACGCCCACTAACTGATGTACACCAACCTTTTTGCTTCCACATCCAAATAGAGATTGCAAATTTCCTGTTTTCTCTCCAAAATATCCGTGGGAAGAAAACGGGAAAAATCTCACCCATGAAATCAAATTAATCTTTATCTGACTTTAAGTAAAAAGTGGCATGTTCTTAATTTAAGGGGTGAAGATGTTCACAGTACACCAGTCACGACAACAGAAGACGTACATCGTCTACACATTATTTAACCTAAATACTGCTTTCAAATTTCCAGTACAATTTAATTGGGAGAGTGTTTCTCTGTCAGTTTTTACCGTACAGGATCCTAAACCAAGCAGGACAGGTCACTTGTGCACTTGTCAAGATGTATTAACCCCTCCAAATTAAAGCCAATAATTGCGAAATCGCGCTGAACCAATACAAAGACCTATCTGGCACGACTGATATTAAAGGCTCCATTGTATTATTTGCAATTGTATTGTTGACAAGAAAAACCTTACTCAAAGTGTTGATAGCAATGGTAACAAACACCACATGAATTTATTTCCGTCCAAAATGGTATTTCATGTTTTAAGTTGACAACCGAAGGTGGTTTTAAAAAAAATCCCGTGCACGGGCCTTTTTTACACAAAATCCATATAGATTTTCAAGGTTTTCTGAAGCATTGATACATCTAAGTAGCTAAAATTTCTTCCTTAGATATGTTACACTCTTATTCCACGAATCTCTAATAAGTTTATCTTGCAAATGATACATAGGGCATTTAAAGCCCAAATAAAATTTGTAGCCAATTAAACAACATTTTTTTAAGGAATACTTGTGAGTCATTCTCTACTCTTTGACCATCTTTCCGTGTTTTAAGTTTCAGGGAGTTTTCTGTTGTCCATTTTGCCCAATTTTTGGCAGAATATTTTAACAGCGTCAATAAAACCTTTTAACGCCCTGGCATTAAATAATTGATCCATTTAATGCTACGTCACCAACCATTGTGCTGGCCATATTGCATACACCTTTTTGTACCATCAGCAAATTGTTAAAACAGGTCAAGTGCATAATATGTTCACATTTGATCAAGTAATATTCACCATGTGTTGTTATTTATTGTTTTTCCTCACATGTTGGCCCCAAACTTGCATCGGCCCTCCATACTTCCATCTGTTATGCTTCTTTGCAATTGCACATTCCAGGTAAGTCCATTTTTTTAAATCTGTAGTGACTAAGTGTTAAGCTGTGTTTGAACTGGACTTTTTTCCGTGGTAATGCGCATACATTTGGCGGGCGTCACCTTAAAAAAATGCGGCATGGATGAAATTTGGTGTTAAACAATGCACTGGAAACTACAGAATCAACTTGGGCGGCAAGCGTTTACACACCGGTCCCAACATTCCATACCAACTGTAGACATTTCTTTGTTCTCGTGTAGTTAAGAAAACCGTTTCAAAATGTCACTTTAGTTTTTATACATTGTATTTTGCTGATATCGGGAATATGTGTGGCACATTATCACTCAATCACAAACACATAATTGAATTGGATCTGTTTATTAAAAATAGAGCCATAGCTCGATCACATCAATAATTTCACAAAGTTTTGTGAGGCTTCGGTGTTGAAAAATGGAAAAATGTAGAGCCAGCGCACACATGCTTGCGTGCTTGGAGCGCAGAAATCCAATCAAGTATGCAAACGGTAAACACAGCTGTGTCCAGCAATGCTCTTATTTTGGCGAAGGGGCTCATGGGCAAACAATTACAGGTTTAATTTAGCTGTCGTACAGGTTTTCCCATTGCCATCAAATATTTATGATCGTCTCAACCGTTCTTGAACGAAAATGAGCGTTGCTAGTTTTATGAGTAAATATTGATCATCGTCTGCTTATGAAAAATTTTCTACAGATGAAAAGCATTTTGTAATTAGTCAAAGTTTCTCTAGCTCTAGTAATTTTTCTTCTGTAAATTTTACTCCGTAAAATCAGTGACTTCATGTTCCCACCCCAGCGGAGTCGTCTTCAAAGGCAAAATGACAAGAACATGAAAAAAAGGAATATTAAACATGATGCTGATAGGAACACAGAGTTCAGCAGTCAGGCAGAAAGATGGGTTGGAGTGGAAAGCCAATTAGGGGAAAGGGCAGGTCTGGGCCTGGAGGGTGAACAAAATGAGGGGAGTAGGAGAAAAGATAAGTTCAAATGGAAGGCGTGTTCAGACGACCAGTTATTATTTGATGATACACTGTAACTTACCATCAACGGTAAAATACTTTTCCTTTGACGACAGCCATCCACACAGTTTCGTCCTAACATCGAAGACTCGTTTAATCTCACTGATAAAAAATGGAAGTCTCGGTGACCCAATCGAGTACCGGTTTCAGTGATGTGATTTTTCAGGTTTTTTTAGCCAAAAAACATGACCCCTGTGAATAGTGTGAATCCCATAGTGTGAAGCCGTAATGGCTTCACGCTGCGCGCTTGCAATTTCAGGGTTTTTTTTCAAACATCCAATCACATCCCTGCTGTTTCCTTGTTGTTTGCATGGCAGCCTGAAAAGGCTATTAATTTGTGTCGGCTTATTACAAGAATACATGTATGTCGTGTTCGCAAAATAGGTGTGATTGTTGTGGCAATTAACACACGCGTACGCTAAATATCGGACCTGGAAGTTGAAACTGGGATCATTGCCAGGTCACGCTTAAATTCAAGTTTGATGCTACATGTGCATGTCCACATGAGCACTAACTTCGACGGTCATTCGTAGTTAGCGTGCTAACCATAAGAAATCTTGTGGTTTTGTCAAAGTTTAGTTTTCTGTGAGAGCTTCCACACAGGCAAGCTTATCATCAATGATAAAAACTTTAAGTTATCAACAATTGTCTGAACGTACCGAAAGAGTGGAGTAGCTGTTTGGGAGTTGAAGGAAAAAATCTGTATTTTTTAAAGCTGTGAAGCTGCTGTTGTACAAAAGGATAGGGTTAAAATAGTCAGCTACTGGTAACTGAGTCTCCTGTTTAAAAAAAAAGCTTGTTCAGATTTTTCTAGAAAATGGATTTCGTTCTAACATAACAATCATATAAAATACCTCCCCAATCCATGGGAAGAAAACAGGAAATTTGCAATCTCTAATTTGGATGTGGAAGCAAAAAGGTTGATCACTGCACTGCTTTATGGAACGGATAAATTAGTTTACAAAACATCGGTGGTTTTTTTTTACGATATCCTTGAAAATATACGGATTGAAATTTCAGAATGGTAATGATACGGTATCAAAATCTCAACACCCATGGGAAAAATGTGGGGCTCAAAAATGTGATCTAGACACGCTACTTTAAAGTTTATTAAAGAAGAGCAGGTTTTTTGTGGGCAACATTTTGCGGCCCAACGGCCTTGGCTCAGACTGCACAGTTATTGGAAGAAGTCGACTGTAAGACCCATTTAATCTGCTCGAGCGCCTTCTTGTCCACAAGACGTCTAGAGAGAGCAAATTGTCGCTGATCAAGACATGTAATAAACCGCAGACGGTGCCCCCACATGATGTTGTGACGGGTTTTCTACCGTCCCAACCCCCTTTATTCATTGCTATGGGGAAGCAGGATGGTAAAATGACACCTTGGGTGGATGTTTCTTGGGACTAGTTTCATGGTTGGATTGTCGCCCTTTTTTGCAAAGCATGAACAATTTCAGAAACAAATTTACTGGGAAAGGTCTCAACCTTTTTTAAGGCCATCATGTAGCCCTGCCTTTTATGGGCTTCTCCCCTATAAAGGCCTGTTTACACTCGAATCGCCTTTGCCAAATCGAACTCCGAAATTTCCAAAAGGGGAGTTCAAGCCGGGTAGGCACTAAGTGTAAACGCAAAAGGTGTCTTGAAAAAGGCAGATCGGACCCAGGTCTGATTCTCCTTTTTCAAGTCACCTTTGGGGTAGGGTTGAACCCCGCAATTGCAGGGTTCAACCCCGCAATTGTCAAGGTCGCTTGTAGTGTAAACGCTACCTATGACTTTTCTCACTAGAACAACCATCCCTGGGGCGCGACCTCACCCCAGAGATCGGCACCTCGTCCCTCCCTTGAACAAGTGAGGACTTTATCTCTACAGATTTTGAACCATTGTACACCATACCTTTTGAAAAGTGGCGATTTTTATAAAGTACTTTTCAGCTGGGTCATTAAAGGAGCGTGTCCAGATCACATTTTTGATCCCCCATTTTCCCCACTACTTTGATACCATATAATTTGTCAAATTTTTCTCATTACCATTCTGAAATTTCGCGCTCGCAATCCGTATATTTTCAAGGGTATCGGAAAAAAAACACCGATGTTTTGTAAACTAATTTATTCGTTCTATATTAAAAGTAGAGCAGTGATTAGACCAACCTTTTTGCGTCCACATCCAAATTGGAGATTACAATTTGTTTGTTTTCTTTCCAGGATAGTATTTTGGGGAGGTATTTTATATGATTGTTAGGTTAGAATGAAATCCATTTTCTGGAAAAATCTAAACAAATTGTTTCATATCAAACTGACAAATCTGTAAAATTGGTCTTATGCATGGGACACTTCAGATGATGCAAAAAAGCATCACACATGTGTTACATTAAATTGATTGTTTTTGTAATTTTGTACAAAGTAGGTAAGTGGCTGGTATGCATTTAGCAGTAAAAGTCTTATGCTCATGGATTTTGCTGCAGTGCAAACAGCTATCTGGTCAAGTTAAGGGACTCCCCTGTAATTTTGAAATCAACAGAATTAAAAAAAAATAATAATCTGAAACTTTACAGCTAGCGGTACTTTTCAAAATTAGCGCTAAAGGTTTAAAGTCATCAGTACCGGTACCGAAATTTAAGAAACAGGAAATAATTTTTCCCCTTCCTGAGTTTGTTGGTTCAATTAGTCCCAAGTACATGAATATAAGACCATTTGGCTGTATCCAATTTAACTGCCATCACCTTGAAATTACAGATATGTATGGAAGTTTAAGTGATCATGATGCCTAACCTATTGACTCGTGTATAGTTTCAAGACATAGCCATGGATTTGGATGCAGCTGTTAACTTTGCAAGCATGTGCCCTTGCATAAATGATATACTGCCCTCTATCATTCACGTCCCTGCCAAGCAATGATCATTGCCCTATTTCTGGGAAAAGGGATAGTGAAGTGAGCCCTCTTGTGGCAACAGCCTCCGCAGTGCTTTTCACTGAACTTCACAATTTTTGTTTTTCTTGCCCATAAATGAAGATAAATTAGTGAAATCTTGCAAACTCGGACAGTAAACATGTACCTCAAATGAATTAGCTCAACTTTTGAGTTATGAGTTTGACTTGACTTTGGACTCAAAGGCAGTTTGGGACTCGAAGGCAGTTTGACTTGACTTGGCGCTCAAAGGCAGTTTGACTCGACTTGGGACTCGAGGGCAGTTTGACTTGACTTGTGACTCGAGGGCAGTTTGACTTGACTTGGGATCAGCCCCGGATCACAAACTGAGTGTAAACGCTCTCGTGACCAAATTGGCCCCGGATCAGACCCCGAGATTTTGGTCTCGCGTTGGCAGAGGGTTCGATCTCAAGTTCGGGATCAGTTTGCGTTTATATATTAAAGTAATTAATCTTTACCGCATCCTGCCTGCCGCATCCGCTCCATAGTCGTAGCGGGGGAAAAGCCTGCGAAATTCAAGTGGCCTTGTACACTACATATGCACAACCCATGCACACTTTGATACACACATAGAGTATGACCTTTGACTGCAACTTCTAGCTGGCACTGCGCTCGAGATCAACTACAGAATGTAAACACGGAACTCAGAATCATTGCAGTTAAATTTACACTGACGCATTCTTATCAGGGGATCAATCCTGATCCCGAACTCGGGACCACTGTAAACACGGTTCAAGTTGCTGTTAATATTACCAAGGACCTTCATGACTTGGACAGCTGAAATTGGTTTCCACGTCTCTCAGGATCATTGCGGTTTACACTGACGCATTCCTATCAGGGGATCAATCCTGATCCCGAGCTCGGGACCAGTGTAAACACGGTCCAAGTTGCTGTTAATATTACCAAGGACCTTCATGACTTGGACAGCTGAAATTGGTTTCCACGTCTCTCAGGATCATTGCGGTTTACACTGACGCATTCCTATCAGGGGATCAATCCTGATCCCGAGCTCGGGACCAGTGTAAACACGGTCCAAGTTGCTGTTAATATTACCAAGGACCTTCATGACTTGGACAGCTGAAATTGGTTTCCACGTCTCTCAGGATCATTGCGGTTTACACTGACGCATTCTTATCAGTGGATCAATCCTGATCCCGAACTCGGGACCACTGTAAACACGGTCCAAGTTGCTGTTAATATTACCAAGGACCTTCATGACTTGGACAGCTGAAATTGGTTTCCACGTCTCTCAGGATCATTGCGGTTTACACTGACGCATTCCTATCAGGGGATCAATCCTGATCCCGAGCTCGGGACCAGTGTAAACACGGTCCAAGTTGCTGTTAATATTACCAAGGACCTTCATGACTTGGACAGCTGAAATTGGTTTCCACGTCTCTCAGGATCATTGCGGTTTACACTGACGCATTCTTATCAGTGGATCAATCCTGATCCCGAACTCGGGACCACTGTAAACACGGTTCAAGTTGCTGTTAATATTACCAAGGACCTTCATGACTTGGACAGCTGAAATTGGTTTCCACGTCTCTCAGGATCATTGCGGTTTACACTGACGCATTCTTATCAGTGGATCAATCCTGATCCCGAACTCGGGACCACTGTAAACACGGTCCAAGTTGCTGTTAATATTACCAAGGACCTTCATGACTTGGACAGCTGAAATTGGTTTCCACGTCTCTCAGGATCATTGCGGTTTACACTGACGCATTCTTATCAGGGGATCAATCCTGATCCCGAGCTCGGGACCAGTGTAAACACGGTCTAAGTTGCTGTTAATATTACCAAGGACCTTCATGACTTGAACAGCTGAAATTGGTTTCCACGTCTCTCAGGATCATTGCGGTTTACACTGACGCATTCTTATCAGGGGATCAATCCTGATCCCGAGCTCAGGACCAGTGTAAACACAGTCCAAGTTGCTGTTAATATTACCAAGGACCTTCATGACTTGGACAGCTGAAATTGGTTTCCACGTCTCTCAGGATCATTGCGGTTTACACTGACGCATTCCTATCAGGGGATCAATCCTGATCCCGAGCTCGGGACCAGTGTAAACACGGTCCAAGTTGCTGTTAATATTACCAAGGACCTTCATGACTTGGACAGCTGAAATTGGTTTCCACGTCTCTCAGGATCATTGCGGCTTACACTGACGCATTCTTATCAGTGGATCAATCCTGATCCCGAGCTCGGGACCAGTGTAAACATGGTCCAAGTTGCTGTTAATATTACCAAGGACCTTCATGACTTGGACAGCTGAAATTGGTTTCCACGTCTCTCAGGATCATTGCGGTTTACACTGACGCATTCTTATCAGGGGATCAATCCTGATCCCGAGCTCAGGACCAGTGTAAACACGGTCCAAGTTGCTGTTAATATTACCAAGGACCTTCATGACATTGGACAGCTGAAATTGGTTTCCACATCCCTCTCCTTGGTTGTAAAAAGAAAATTCTGCCAGGGCAGGGCAGGTGTATGTCAGCCGTTTCAATTTTCTGTTTGATATTTCAGAGTTATTTGAAGAAGTTGGCAATGATCTGTCATACAGGCCTAGAGATCTGTAAGCCTACAGTTGTTCAAGGTTACATGCATTATGTATGCATGTCTGCTTCACTTTTTGCTTATTGTGTGAGGGAGATTGTATTTTCTTCCCAAGGTGAACAATAAATTGAAAAGCTAAATTGATAATTTTGCATGTTCATACACATGTACATGTAACATTTAATCGGCTTTCAAATTAGCGTGCAAAAATCTATCCACAGGAAGTTAAAAGTCCATTCGTCCCCGACACCACATGAAATTGTACCTTGTGACTTTGGGAATTTGTAAGACGATGATGTCACTGGAAACGTGGCAAACAAGAAATGTTGCCCAAGAAAAAGAAAAAGTTGCTTCTATTTATTACCCGGCCCAAGTTGAAAAATATCATACGGAACCTATTATCATCTTCATTAAAACATTATTTTTAAAAAGTACATCATTAACTAAAACTTATGATCCTTTTTACCCTACAAATCTTTGGCTTAGTTTCCAGGGGCAAATTTCATAGTACTGCTAAACACAAACATTTGCTCAGCACAGAATTTTTTTGCTTTATTTTGCAAAATTGGGTTGCCAGCCAAAATCCTATGTGACGTGTATTTATTGATATTCTGCTAAAAACACAATTTGACATTCAATTTTGGCTGGTAACCCATTTTACAAGGCAAACAAATTCTGTGCTAAGCACATTTTTGTGCTAAACAGTGCCATTCAAATTGGCCCCTGATCAGCCTATACACTGACCATGAATGTGTGAATCAAATGGAAAGAAAAATAATGGTTGCAGATAGCAATAGAAAATACCAGGGGCCTAACAAATAACCTGGGAATCATATAAGCCACTTATATCAACACCATATATTGCATTGACAGGCAGCTGCCTGTTTGACAATTTATACTTTCATCGCCTTCCACCTCTGTGGGCCCTGGTTTGAATTCCATCTGGGGTCAGTATGTGGATCATTCTCAGT
The DNA here is from genome assembly GCA_037783545.1 of Henricia sp. BOLD:AAB3569. Lineage (NCBI taxonomy): Eukaryota > Metazoa > Echinodermata > Asteroidea > Spinulosida > Echinasteridae > Henricia > Henricia sp. BOLD:AAB3569. The sequence goes on from JBBELK010000571.1 coordinate 439,656, forward strand.
CCCTGCTTGATTCCGTGGGTTTCCCCCCAAACCTTTCCAGGCCTTTTCACACTTGCAAAATCTCGGGGTTGGCGCGGGGTTGAAAAAAGCGACGATTCACACTTGAGAAATTTCAACCCCGCGTCAACCCCGAGATTGCTTTTAACCCGGGTTGAACTCAACCCTGCTCGGGACCAGGTTTGAAATTTTTCGCCCCGGGTTGGAAACGGTAGTAGGCCTGTTCACACTTGCACAAGTGTGAATCTTCGCTGTTCATCTCGGGGTTGAACTCGCCCCGGGGCGAGATAAAAGCGGGTTGAGCGAAACAAGTGTAAAACAATGCGGGGTTGAACGCGGGGTTAAAAATTTGCATTTCAACCCGGGGCGGTCGCAGGGCTCGCCCCGGGTTGAGTTCAACCCTGGTTGAAAGCTCTAGTGGGAAAAGGCCTTAAGTAAAATGGAGCATTTCTTCATCGTCTTCTCTTCACAGGTTTCTTCAGGCTTACAAGCTATCGGGCATTCCAACTTTCAGAAAAAAATTAATAATAATAATCTCTCGGACAAATAGTTTTCCCACGCCAACTTTTGCTGATAGAAATATACATTTTGTGTAATCTTGTAATCAGCAGTTTTTTAATTTTGCATTGAAAAAAAAAACCTTTTCTTCTTTTATCATTTAATTGCCCTTTCGGCACTGCCATAGCCATACAGTGTACAGTTAAAAAAAAAGTGCCGTGTCCCCTCAGAAAGACAATTTTGCTATAAAATTTGCATTAACCGTCAATTAGCATCTAATGGCAGTTATCGTCGACCATAAATTTATTCGCCCCCACGTCACCCACGGAAATTTAAACCTTGTGTATTCGCACTGTCCACCCCCGACTGTATATTAATTCATTCATTTTGCAGCAAATCTTATACATTGTAGGCTGTAAGCATGGTATTGTGCACGTATCTCTCCTCCATATGTACTGAAATTCAATGGTATCTGGTTGTTATTGTTCAAAAAATACAATTAAGATTTTAAAACTTTAAGATTTTGATAACGTTAATAATTTGTTAGGAAATGTCTGTTAATTTAGAAGCTAATCTATTGACAGCCTACACACTGCACCATGGCCCTCACACCCCAGCACATATGCAGATATGTGTAAATGTACGTGTAACCAGTTTCTAATAAATTGGTGGAAAGAATTAATTAGATTAGTAGTATTAGCGTGTGTATGACAAAAAATGACAATAAAAAAAATTAACCTTCCCCCAACTTACATGTACCTCAAAGACAGGATTTTCATACCATATGATCGGCATATTTCTATGGATATCAATAAAAAACCAATGTTTTGTAAATCGGTAAATCACAGTTTGACATTTAAGATAGTGATGATCCTCTCACCAAATGTGAGGGAAAACAGCGGTGAATTAAAATTCATATCTCTTTGTTGTCTGCCAGGCGAGCTAAAAATGTTTGCCTAAAAGGTGTTTCAAAATAATGTGAAATGTCTGTCAACCAGAATTTTAAAATTTAAAGTGACTTTAAATAACCACATCTCTACAGATTTTAAACCAATTTACACCAAATCTTCTGAGAAGTTGCAATGTTTTAAGTATTTTTCATCAGGGTCATCATTTTTTGTTCTTCAGATAATAGATATCAAAGTGACAAATTTGTGTTATGCATGGGACATTCTCTGGTGTTACACATTGGATACATATGGGCAATATGGCTTAACTTTAGATCATTTCATATACAGTAAAATCGCGTTAAGTCGAAACCGAATAACTCGAAACTCCGTTTACCTCGAAGTGATCGCACATTCCCGACATAAGAATAACATTTTGTGCACACGAATACTCCCGTAACTCGAACTTCCAACACAAGTAACTCCGTTTAGCTCGAAATTTTGTTCAGCTAGTCCCAAAAGAAACCGCTTCTGACACGATCACAAAGAAGTGTGAAAAGCTCTTCATATGTCACAACTGTCAATTTCAACTTCTCTTTTCATCGAGCAAGTCAAGAAATGCAAACACGCACGCAATCGAACTCGTAACCGCAATGAATCGGGCCTTCCTGGAACGCCTGAATGGTACCGGGGCCAATTGATGTCCGTGCGTGGTTTGGCACATTTCGCGCGTGTGGTAGCATTCAACAGCCACGAACAGCATACCCACTGCCATTGATTCCATGATCGATTCCGCAAGCGGCACGCCATGCGTGGTTTCGTTTGTGCCCGATTGATACAGCCGGGCCGACTAAAAAATTAAAGTTGCCGCTTGCCTTGCAAGCAGTGCCAGTGGACAATAGTGCGCCCTCTATTGACACAGGAAAGCACCGACACGTAAACTGCGTGTCGTGCACGTGTACGTTATGCCTACACTCGCCGAGAATCCCAAAAGAAGACACAAAACACTTGATACGTTGGATTTTTTAAGCTTTAATTTTTGTACAAAATACAATCACAGAAAATAAATACAAGAAATCATGTGAAACCTGCTGATTTTCTAGCTTGGAAAAGACTTAAAAAGGGCTAAATATCGAGTCCAAGCCATACACATTTATGGCTAGTATAGGCTAGCGATACGGTGCACATATTTCGAGCGTTGGAACTCAAATGGAAGGAACAAATCGGGACCTCCGTTTAACTCGAACTCTGGATACCTCAAAGTTTTCGTACATTCCCTTGAGTTTCGACTTAACGAGATCTTACTGTACATGGATGTGTTTAGGGATTTCATATACATGGTAATTTGAAATTTTGCCTGTTGGGCCCTAACCCAAATTTGCCACGCAAATATGCTTGTGCCAATTCCAATTTCTTCACTTAAAATTGGGTCATATTCCCAGTCCCACAACACTAAACCCCTTTTATATAAGACCATGCTTGTCTGTTTCCCCTTGGGTATCCCCCACTTTGCCCCCTTCACCTCTTGTAAATAGCCACCAACAACAATTTAATTAATTTACAAAACTCCCGAGGCACTGTGGGAAGGGCGGTGGTCTGAGCAGTTGTCGAAATTTTGCTCTTGGCAAATATCCGTAATATCATCTTCCTTTCCACAAATGGAATATTGGTTGTTCTGGCGATGGCAACATATTTTAGTCGGTACAACATTTTTTATTCATACATTTTCAGAAAAGAAACGGCTACAAATACAACTGTACTCTTTTGCCATGGATAAACTTAAATCTAACTTCACATTACATATCAAGAAATTGCACCCAAAAAATGGAATATTGGTGACAGGATGCAATTAAGCTTGCGTCGGGGAGAACATTAATTGGGGTTTGTTTTGCCCTACTCGACGTATTGCTTGATTAGCACTGTATACTCGGTGCCTTCCCGAGACACAATGAGAAAAACTTAATAGTGTGCTCGGTTGGGACTCGAACCTACGACCTCCTGCATAATATTGGTCTTTACATAAAAACAGGAGCCACAATATGACATTTTGATGCATTTGTAAGAATTTGTAACTTTTCCAATAAAAAGGAATTTTCCCTGCAAATTGTGGAATATTTAAAACATGTTGTGCACAGTTATGATGTGGTATCATAATTGAATTTCTGGTAATGAAATGACATTAATCGTGAAATTGCCACATTGCCTAAAAAGGCACAGGCTCGTCATTGCACGCGTGAGGCCAAATTCATGCCACGAAATACGCAGCTCCATAGCAAATGCATTGACGAGCCTCTGCCTTTAAACAATGAAAGTTATCATGTACTGTTGCTCTGAGGAGTTGAAGTAGATATTTTTGTATTTAAATTACTGCTACATATTTTTTTTCTCCAATTTGTTTTCGACCAAAATCTTAGGGAATTTTATGTCTGTCTGTATTTTTTGTGTGGATTTTGGAATGGGCTTGTATTACGATTGGCACTTTCATATATCTTGTATCAGGTTTTTCACCCTTATCAGCAGCTGTGAAATATGAGTCCCTCTGTAAGATAGATCCGAGCCATGTTTATTGAACCCAGTTAAGGCTCTTGATAAAAACACTGCAATGTGATTCATCCAAGGGTGATATTACAGTCACAGGAGTGCGGCAACCGACGTAATAACATTATACACACCTTGGTGCATCCCCACGCGTTTTTGACTTAGAGTGCACAGAAAGGGGGCCCCCTGCCAGCATTAAATTTTTGGGGACCGCCCGCGGGTAATACAATTTACTTCGGACACGAGGATGCGCGGTTGTTTATATTTGGGCGGGAAGAAACGCCAGAGAGAGGGAGAGAATTGCATGTAACTGTAGGTGGGCTCTCCGTGCCGTTAATTTCGGTGGCCATGATGTTGTAGAGACGCAGCAACTACCGTGCGGTGCTAATTTACGCACCATGGATTCGGAACGACCGACTCTGGATTTGCAACAGGCTATTTTGAGAGCAAGATTCAAGGCACAACTGTAAGCCATTTTAGCTTTTTTTATTCCACATTGTGAGAAAATTCTTTTCCGTAATTTATGTAAATTTATGTATTATAAGGACGAATTCTTGTATGTGATTATTTTTTTTTAATGAAATTGAATTTGGCGTGTTTAAGATTTTGATTTGAAAACGTGTAATACGTATAAATAGTAAAACGCATTAAAATTGTATACAAATAATTTTTCTGGTTTTCATACCCAAACAAGTGACCCGTTTGTTCTTTTAAAAAAGGAGTGTGTCCATATCGCATTTTTTACACCCCCAACCCCCCCCCCCCCCCCATTTTTTTCCCATTGGTGTTGAGATTTTGATTCCATATCATTTGTCATATTTTTCTCTCATTACCATTTTGAAATTTCGCGCTCCAAATCAATATATTTTCAATATATGTTTCGTAAAATAATTTATCCCCGGTTACAAATCCCACTGCTTCTCCATATCAAAATTGGAGATTGCAAAATTCATGTTTCCTGTCCGTGGATAGTATTTTGGGGAGTGTGTTTTATATAATACGTCGGAATGAAATCCATTTTCTGGAAAAATCTGAACAAGCTTCCCTGAACTATCCTTAACCATCCATTTTCAAGTGGATGTTGGCAATGAGTACACACACCTTTAAACTATCTCAGTGTTGAGCCCTGAACATCTTTAAGATGAGACTGCATAACCAATTGACCACCATGTAAGTGCATTTCTGTAAAGTGCATTCCATCAGAGATTGTCTGGGGGACACGGTGGCCGATAAGCGCGGAACACTTTCCTGTTATCTACTCTATGACGCAGAACTAGGTTAATATCTCAACATAACAATCATCTTATCGTTGTTCTGAAGCTGTGTTTACGATGCAATATATACAGTGTACAGGCCGGTAGCGGAGTTGAAGTTGAGAGCTTTCAAAATCGACTTTATTTTTATGCGACACTGCACTGAGCAAATAACTTCTGTTTATACCGTTTTGCAGCAATAGACCGTATCGAATATCCGCCATTTCATGGTTGCACATATTGTGCTTCCATTGTTGAACAGTTTAAGTAACAAAAGGTGCCCCACAAAATGGCGGCTATTTGATACGGTCTATATGGTTATGTGTGATTGCAGATGGGTGTCTTCAAGTACGAGATCTTTTAAAACCTTTTTCACCCCACAAAATTGCCTGCAAAAGTTGGACAGCCATAGAAAGAAATACTGGACCATGTCCATTATTATTTTTGTTACGATTGGTTGTAAGATTTGGAATTTATTTTTAATTCAGTAACCAGTTTGCAATTCTTTCAAGTGCCAGTTATACGGTAAACCGTTTGGCTGACACTTTAAAAGTTGCCAAGTGAGTCTTTCCACGGTAAAGGGGGCATTTTGGCAACACTGACATTATTTTCCAGAAAATACCTTTGCCTGGTCTCAAAATAAAAGAAATAAGTTTCAGTTGTTCTGAAGAGATAACTTAGGCCCAAAAATGGATACATATAGTGTGACAAAATGCCTTTCTAAAAACCCTGTGTACAAATTTCCAATATACGCTCGTAACCGGCACGGACACTTGTGTTACATTTTAGGCCGTCCCGGTTACGAGCGAATATTGAACATTTGTACACAGGGTTTTTAGAAAGGCATGTTGTCACACTATTTGTAACCTTTTTTGGGCCTAAGTTATCCCTTCAGAACAACAAATTTATTTCTTTTATTTTGAGACCAGACAAAGGTATTTCCTCGAAAAAAATGGTCTGTGTTTCCAAAATGCCCCCTTTACCATGGAAAGACCCATATTACAAATGTAACAGTCAGAAGGTACAGGACAAATGGTGCAACTAATTGCAACTTTTCAATACATCACCATTTCTTACATATTCTACCTTTTTGCAACCCTGAACTCTGGCTCGCACTTTTTTGATATATATCGCACATGACGCACAACCCGTTTTTCCATGTGAAACTTTGAATGACATTCCATCATATCCGACCATAATTTATATAAATTTCCGGAATTCAACTCGTGTCGAATGGGTTACCAACAGTGTGATAGTATGTGAATACCTTATGACGATGGGATATGATTGGTTAAATGCACTATTTGATTCTCAGAGGCTCACTGTTTAATGGCCAACATGTCGCCCCATTTTTAGCTAACCTTGTTGGTTATCTTGATGAATCGTTTGCAACTTGAGTAGCTGTAATGACATTAAACACCATGTTTACACTCGAAACGGCAAAGGTGGATACAGACCCGGCATTTTTATTGCAACCTCAAAACTAAACATTTGCCGCGTTTACACTACATCTCGATTCGGCTTCAATTAGCCTTCACCACTGTTTACAAACCGCAAAAGTCACTGCTAGAATTGTGACCGCAGCGCATGTGTGGTGGATTCATCGATTAAACCTACCACACGGCGGACATCGGTCCAAGGATGCTCAAATTGCCGAATCTGTATTCGGGTGGCGTTTACACTTGACAATTGCGGGGTTCAACCCTACCCAAAAGGTGACTTTAAAAAGGTATATCAGACCCAGGTCTGATCCGCCTTTTTCAATTCACCTTTTGCGCTTACACTAAGCACCTACCCAGCTTCAACTCGACTTTTTGGAAATTGCGGAGTTCAATTCGGAAAAGGCGAATCGAGTGTAAACGGGCCTAAAGTCTGTATATACACTACTCACAATAAGTTAGGGATATTGGTATGTCCTAAATTTTTGATTTTTCTTTTTAAACGACTGTTTTCACCTATTCCTGTGACGAGGTGTGGAATTAAGATTCAATCCAAGATGGTATCTTTTTATAAGAAAGTGATAATTGTAGATGAATTTGTCTAAACTTGTGTGCGCTCGGATTTTTTTTACAAGAGCGATCTGATGTGAAAGAAACTAGGTCCCATGGTATTATGGCTTCAAAAAATGCAGAAAGACGTACCATTTCAGATATTGCTATCAACACTGAGCTCAGGAAGTAAAACTTCATTGGGTCATGACAAATGTACAGAAACTGTATTAGTGATAGACGATTTCTAATAACCATGGTATCCTTCCCGGTACCGTCAGCCATAACTGGGGGCCATCCAGTGCCATGAGCTGTGCGTTCTGTGTTGATGAAAAGCTGTTACATTATGTTGTCACTAAGAACAATTATTGTAAGCTTGTGAAGCCCGTGTATGCAAAGGCGGCGCGTTGCATGCGTCATGGATGCGCGCTGTTTGCTTTAAAAACACAGAACGCGCAGTTATGGCTTCCAGTTGCGGCGGTCGTACAGGGATGGAGCCCCTAGTTACTGGATTTATCTGTACCTGATACAGATGAACATTAATGATTGGGGGATGTAAATTGACTGCAGTCAGTGAATAATTACTCAGTATGGTGTATCAGTAGGCAAGTATAATCAAGAACCAAGTTGTTTGAACAAGCAGTACAGTATAGTTAACAATCTGAATTCCACCACTGACTGCGTGCACCATCCCCGGCCAGGAGTTAATCATCGATATAAATGTACGCGGCCTGCAAATTGAAGCGAAATGGTTTCGCATCCAAGGTTTCCGTTGTGCGGATGCTGCGCATATATTTCACCAACACTTATGCTCTTGACTAATGGATAGAAATGGAAACATTTCATTGGCTGTCAGGAAGACACAAAGATGACGTTGTGACAGTTTCAGCTGTGTTGCTTATATCGAGGTATCCAAGAATGAAGTATGACTTGAGATTCACTGACAGGAGCTCTTGAGCAAATAAACCTCCAAAACGGCAGCGGTCAGAAGTGAAATATGATCCCAGCAAATATTTCAGTGTTGCAGTGAAGATCGTAATTTCTCGGCAGCCGCCTTTCTCTCAATATTTGTATTATTTTGTTTCTGGCTGCCTGACTCATACGGAATTTGGAACAAAATTTATTTTCACTGTGCAATGTTTAAGCATTCCATAGGTCACCTCACTGGCGTGGGATCCAATGCTTCCCCCCCCCCCCCCCCCCAACGACTTTAATTGATCGTAACCCTAGAGCCTGCAACAAACCATGCCCTTGGTGAGCGACTGGGTGGTGTACGTTGGCAGCTTTTATTTCTCCAGGATTTGCAAATCATCCCTGATTTGTTAGGATCTCAAACCGGGACCCTTAGGCCGAGACACAGGAAGTGGATCGACAACGTTTGGCTCAAGCCCGGAGCCGCCCGGACTCTTCTAGTGTTTCGCTGGCAGTAGTACCAGGACGGATCATCCCGGCCAAGTTTGGTTCGCAGCGAGGAGGGTTTTTATGCACGGTCACATCCTCATTCCACAACAGTTAAAGCGCAGCGGTTTTAGGAATGGCAGGTTGCCTTTCCACGCTGTCGGAGGAACCCGAACAGCTGCGTGAAGTTGTGTCCGAAATGGCGTCGATGAGAGGCAAACCGCGCCCGCGTCTTCCGAGGATGGTGCCACCGTTGTCCAGACGCCACTCCATGGCCAGTTTTTATGACTCCGGCAAGAAACGGTATGTCAGGAAAAATATAATTTGTTTACGCCGGTGATATATGACAGTTCAAATACATAGCTTCACATAGGAAAAGAAGTAAAACTGTTATTTTCACGGGCGGTGTTTATTGTAAAAATGTTTTTGGTGTTAAATATTGTACAGATTACTTGTACAAAAATGTATTCTTTCGTCCGTCTCCTGTGGACATAACCTGTGTCCTTTTCTCTATACATGTATATACATGTAATTAAAGGTACATAAAGTTCTACAGTTGATTTTTATAACCAACCCCAGTCACGACTTATATGCATTCATCTTAAATCCATATGGAAAACCCGAGGGAGTAATACCACTGTCTCATACACGTAGCTTCGCTGGTAGAGCATCTGCCTGGTGTGGATTGTATAATTTCTGTGGGGTTTATAGGCATATCAAATACTGCATTCATTATTTTAAAGGTGCATTGTATCACTTGCAGGTGAAACATTTTGTACACATCCCTACACAATTCGCTGGCCGAGTCGTGACATCACATTGCGGGCGCTAGACCGTAACTATGGTTACTGGTTCACGCTCACGTTTTACATCCATTGTGTTTGCGCACAGTGTGTTTTACTATTATTCTTAGAAGAAAATATAAAAAAATAAGGACCATAATGACTTGCAATGGTTCTCATACCTACTCTCATAGCGATACGCTACCATACCGCCTTATTTTGTGATGTTTGTAACAGAAAAACTCAACAGAAAATGTTCCCCTTGTGGCTCCTGTGCAAAACGAATGGAGAAAAGCGTTGCCATGCAAGTAGCGTGAACTGTTGTCAAAGAAGTGAATGCGTCCGCGCGGAAATTGACGTGTCACTCTGCCAGCGTATAGCATATCTAAAGAATATTGGTGAACATTTAAAACCAGGCAAAGCATTGGCATTTGCGTTTAATGTTAAGAAATCAAGTGTGCATGCACGCACTTTTTCTTAGTTGGTTCCATGGTGTTCATCTCAATAATATAGACCCTTTGCACGGTCGGCCATGACAGGGGGCAGTCACATTGTCACCGTGCATCATGCACGAGAAGGCATTTTGTCACGTTATTGAAATATTAAAAAACCAGACCCCTGTCGTGGCCACCGGTGAAAAGGGTCTATTACTGATAAAACGGACTTTGAACATGTTACAACTGTTACATATTTAGGCTTAATGCATAGTTCCGACCTGTCAATCAAGCCGAACCCGCCGACCAATCACAACAGAGCTAGCATGCAGACATCGCCCACATAGGTCAAAGTGCATTGCCTCACAACAACATACAGTTTGTACAGTGTTGTATGCGGTGATCCGGGTGAATTTTTGGTTTCAAGGCCGGACGATTCGCTGTTCAAAAGTAGACTTCGGTTACCTTTTCAGTGGTTTTTAAGGAAATATATGCAACCAGCTTTGTTCACTCATCACAACCCCTCTTTCTGCATGACTGCCTTCCTTTGTGTTTGCCTTAGCATCGTGTATTAATGTGCTGTTTTCTGTATGTCCTAGGGTCGGAATGTGAGGCCACTAAATTTCCAGTGTGAAATAAGTTATTCACACATCAAAACTAAGACAATATAAACTCCTCAAAAAAGTTCGGAAAGTCAAGTTTGACTGACGATTTATCTCTTGTTGCAAAATAATTTTCCTCCCATTTTATATCATTAGAAAGCCCTGTTATTCCTCTTTACGAAGAGGTGTCATTTGTTATGATTAAGCAATTGGGGGATGTGCAGCACAGCTGAATACGGGGGCGGGTGTAAAGTGAAATGTCACAAAATGCATTGCTAAATTGTCAAAAAGTGCATTGACACATGTATTCCCATCCTCCAAGCAAAAGGGGAATGCACTGCATGACAATATCAGTGAATTTAGTAACAAGAGAGAAATCGTCAGTCAAACTTGACTTTCCGAACTTTTTTTGAGGAGTTTAGAATTGACCACTCTTATCTAGACGGCCATTTTCGTAGTAGGAAAAATACAAATGTGTAGTACACACCATCAGATACGTGTACGCACGTGCGTTGCTCAATATTTGTTTGAAATGCGGCGCAGCCGATGCGCGTCACAAAAATTTACGCTCAAGAACCTGATGCACGACGTGGCAATCTGTAGAAAGTGACGTCATTTGAGAGTGATGTCAATTAGGCCATAATCTGTCAGTAATTTGAAACAACATATGAAAAAAGAAAACTTTACCCTTTCGGGCCTATTTTGGGCTATCTTTTAAAAACACGATCTTCAGCAAACCCAATTAGCTTTATTGCATCACATTTATTTATTTATTTATTTATTTATTTATTTATTTATTTATTTATTCACCATATCCAACAGCGGAGAACCGCCAATTACAGGAATGGGAGCAAGTGTGGTTGAGTGCCTTGCTCAAGGGCACAGGTGCCACAACCCGTCGCGACCCGGATTCGAACCTACATTCTAGTACTAGCACAGGAACTTAAGTTCGACGCACTAGACCGCTCGGCCATAACACCCCACACAAACAGTTTTCCCCCATTATGTTCCCCCTTTATGTTTTATTATTGGGGTCAGTAATAATCTGGATTTAATCTCGGGATTGTAAAATGTAATGCAATCTCTCGGTCAACCGCCGCCCCCGACCGTCTCTTTAGAAGGAAAGCTAGAAAATGAAAAAATCAATACGAAGAGTGTAGGTGGCTAAAATGTTGGGTCGGCAGCCCGAGATTACATGTCAATTTATCACTATTTCTTGTACGGTTGAGCCAAAAACTCAGTATACTTTAAAACCCCAATACATCATTTGCAGTTATCCAAAATTTTACTTCACGAGTTGACAAGAAAAACCTGACTAAAAGTGTTGGTAGCAATGGTAACAAACACCACATGATTTGTTTCCCGTGTACCTTTGTGCGAGAAATTGCCAAGGTGCTTTTTTGAATCAATCGTTTGCAAACCAGGGCTCGAAATACCCACTGGACCGGTGGACCGAGGCCAGTAATTTAAGACTCGGTCTAGTGCTTTCTCTACTGTACTAGACCAGTGGTCCAGTACAGTTCCTTGTGGCTTTGGTCTTGTAAAAATAGCGTCGGTCCAGTAAATGATTTAAGCTACTAACCCTGTGGTCTAGCAGATTTTGTTCATGAAATTCGAGCCCTGCAAACGATTTCTTTTTCCATTCATTCAAGACAAAAACCATGCATTTAGGTTTTCTGAAGTATTACTGCATTTATGTGGCTAAAATTTCTACAAGGCAGTCTAGCAACATCATTTTTTTTTTTATTTATGTAATGTTGTTCCTATTTTTAAAAGTATAAATTAAAATTTTAAAAAGGAAGATAAGTTGCTCCAGTTGTCCAATGCAGCGATTCCGTCAAAGATATCATTTTATGAAAAAACGATAATTAAAGATGAATTTATAAATGCTTAACAAGGGAGTTCTCATGTGAATAGAACTAGGCTCCTGACTACCGTGGTACATATAATATGGGTCTGTTTTCCATGCAGTATAGGAACCAGCCTAAGTAGGACAGAGGTTTCCCACAATTTCTTGAAAGGAGGAACATGGTTTTTCAATATTTTCTCGGAACGTAAATGAGGTACTACTGAGCTGACTTCACAGGTTGGTTTTTTATCATACACATCCTTAATCACACATGGAGATAACGCCGTTTGTAACAGTTTTCCATTCCTGTAATCGATCTTTAACTTTTTTGAGTGTAAAGCCCATTTCATACGAGCGCTGAAAACACACATCTGCGATGATTGGCGCCCGGTGTCTGACGCCAAGGACGCTTGCGATTTAATCGCAAGCTTTCACAAGGTGCAACGCAACACATTCGCGGTAGTGTGATTTGGTGACAGATGCGCTTTCACACGACACTGTATTCCTGCGTTTTTGACATCGATGCGATTTCATCGCACAGGACCTTTGTTTCCAGCACTCGTGTTAAATGGCCTATAAAGAAGCTTTGGACACGACACACAAATTATAAGTTATAGTTATAACCAGTGTGTAGAATATTTGTACTTTTATCAAATTGTATATCCTCAAAACCGGTCCGGGGCAAAACAAAACGAGAACAAAAATCTGATATCCTTCCTCGGTAATAGCTCAGGATAATACTTTAATGGATTCTAGCCAAATCAATCCTTGTTAGTCATTGCCCTGGCAATTTTTTTTCACTGATAATATCTGCAGATTACCGGCACTGAATAATGGGGTGTTGCTGCAGTACACTTTATACCGGTAGATCTAAAGTGATAGGACCCGTCTTTTTCCCTTTTTAATGGATGTCCTAAAGTGTTGTGACAACAGATCTGTTTTGTTCTAGTTTCCATTTTCCAGTATATGCCTGAAGAAAATCTCATTCCTGTGAAATTGTGCCCAAATTCATCCGACTTAAAATTAACCCTACTTTTCTAAGCTGATCAGCATCTGTGCAAGTGATTTGCATCTTTCATTTTTCATTGATGGGAGTCGCTCTACTTCCTGTTGCATTTAAATTTTGCGTCTTATCTTTGGCATTAATCAAAGCCGATTAGGGATGAATTAGGTGGGAAGTGATGATAACTTGAATGCTTAGTTTGTCCACAGGAACTAAAGAATTCCCAATGAATGCTTGCCCTACTTTTTCCATTATCAGCATACTTTATCAGACCATGAAACGGCTATAATGGGCCAAATACATAAAAACTAGCAATTGCTTTTTCTAGGCTTTTACTTTTTTTTTATAATATAAAAAATAAGCAAGTGCTATCGAGCAAAAGCATCTATTTTTCAGCTAAACATTTTGTTTTTGTTTTTTGGCCTAACCTAACAACCATTAAATACCTCACCAAAATACTATCCATGGGAAGAAAACAGGAAATTTGCAATCCCCAATTTGGATGTGGAATCAAAAAGGTTGGTGTAATCACTGTACTGCTTCATGGAACCAGATAAATTAGTTTACAAAACATCAGTAGTTTTTTGACGATATCCTCGAAAATATACGGATTGAGAACGCAAAATTTCAGAATGGTACTGAGAAAAATATGACAAATGATATGGTATTAAAATCTCAACACTCATGGGGAAAATGGGGTGTGCAAAAATGTGCTCTGGTCACGCTCCTTTATAACTCTTTCACTACGGCACACCATTCACAGCGGCTCGAGAAATGTCTACTTCTGGAAAGCCGCTACCAGCATCTCGCCTTTACACATAAACGAATGGTGACCTTAAATTAATTACGTCACAGACCATGAAAAAATTCCATAGTGAAAGGGTTAATTATATATATCTGTAAATCAACAAAGAAGTTTATCTTTTTCTGAATTTAGTAATTGTACATGTGAAATGATTGTTCATTTCACGAGCCATAACTAGAGTTTTCCCTTTAGTATTGTAGAGATATGAATGTTTTCCCAAATAGTCCTATACGCACCCCAATTGCGTAATAACCAGGAGTTCATGCCATGAACACTGCGCAGCATTTTAATAAGTAGCTTTGGCGCGGCAAGCGAGAGTTAGAAAAATAACCGGTCGGAGATTTAGCAATCCCATAAACCCAACTGATTAAGTAGTCCACTGAAGTGTGAAAGCCCCCACCAACACATCCACGGGGGCAAGTAAGGAAAACAAAAAAGAAGACATCTTTAGAGTAATCTGCGGTCATTCGTTGTGCCCTGAGAGACAGCATACTTGATGAGCTTTGGGCCACAGCCTTGTTTTCTGTGGAAATATTTTGGTGCCTTTCGGAATAAACATTAATGGACAGAGAGTTATGTGCTGGCCGTTAGGCGGTGACAAATATTAATGTAGGAAGGAAGGTTAAACTAATAGGGTATGGCTTATTAAAAAGTATGAGAAGGGCAGTTGTAGGATTGTTAATCTTGTGCTGAAGATTTATTTCGGTCATTTATAAAAACCAGCTTGCATTGATGAATGGGAATGGGGAAGGTGTTTTTCTAGGCTTACAAAAACACAAGACCTCTCCCCACCCTCTTGAATCAAAAGATTTCCTTCGACGCCTCAGATTTGAAAGACGATTCTTGGAGACCCAGTGTAATGGGTTTGTTTGAAAGAGATTTCCTAATACGAACGAAGATTAGAATTCCGCCAAAGATATCTTTCAGCTATCTTTCAGTTGGCAATTTCTCCTTCAAAGGAACCATTTTACACGTAAATAAATCGTGAGGTGTTTGTTTTTTCTTGTCAACTTGTGAAGTAAAATTTTGGGTAACTGCAAATGATGTACCGGTTATGGGGCTAATAAGCTATGAACTTATCACACTGTGAAACTTGTCTATAGTGGCCACCCTCCGGACCGTAAAAAAATGGCCACTATAAAGAGGTGGCCTCTTTATAGAGGTTTCTCAAGCATTATACACATGGCATTTTGGACCAAAGGTGGGTGGCCACTATATGCAGGTGGCCTGTTTATCAAGGTGGCCTTAATAGCAGGTTTCACTGTAATTTGCACTGTTATTAATACCAAGGGTGATTTTAGCCACAATTTTATATATATATCTCATTAAACAAATTCCCCCATGCTTCAAACAGTAGCACTGTTTATACAAAGCCTCATACATGTATCTTCTTGAGTGTCCTCATTATTTTTTTTCATCATTATCCTTAAAAATCCCCCGACCTCGACTCCTACATGTATCTCACCTCTCGGCATTTTGCGGGTTGGCTTCCCGCAGCCATCCGGTTAAAACATATTAAATTGAAACCCCGATGGCCCGGCCATGCAGCAACGATAAGGCCACGGGAGCATGTTCGGGCCCACGTATTACGTCTCAGTGTCCGCTCTTGACGCATCATAATATACCCACGCATTCCTAGCTGTGGGCAATCTACGAGTGCACTAGGCAGTGTTGGCAGTGCATACAACACTTTGGCAAGGATATTTATCAGGATCTAAGAAAATGTTGTCTTGCACATCCTTGCCTGAGATGATAGATATAGTCCTTGTACTTACCTTGTACCTATGCATGTTGCAACAAAAGATTTGTTTCAATTCAAATCACGGTGAAATCTCATTAATCCGAACCTTCTAGGGAATACGGTAAAAAATTGAGTTTAGCAGGCGTTTGTGCCAAAGGTTCATAATGTTACATCGTATTTGCCATGACCCAAAATTTTAGCTCAAGTTGACAAGAAAAACCTTACTCAAAGTCGGGAACACACCGGCTTCTTTGGGCTATTTTGGGCTCAAAACATGATTCTGAAAGTCTTTTCGAAATAAACTTAATAGATCCTGAAAAGAAACCATGAAATTTTGCCGTTTTTGAGCATTTTTCAAAAAATCAAGGTCACGTGATTTAAATCACATGGCCTTGTGAGTTAGTTTTGTGTCCAGCCGTAGAAACCAGTGCGACGCGGTTGGTTTCACTTCTTGTTGGAAAATAATGTCCTACAAACACTATGTACATACTGTATTTTCCAATTTGTAGACAAACCTGCCAACAGATTTCATAAGAAGGGTTTCTGTGTGTTGATATGGATGACAGAATCTCTCAGATTTTCACGTCTTTGCAGCGATAACAAAATAATATCGAAGAAAAAAACAGCACTATTGCGGACGTTGAAGAAACCAACAAGTTGCCTTTCAGTTGCTTCCTCGAGTCAGCGCTGACCTAAGGAGGATCATGCAAGGTGTGATAAGTCAGAGGAAACGAGGTTAAACACATGTCGACCCATTTCGAACACCACCATTATTTACAAACGCATGATACATACATATAATACAGCCCCGAGCGGCTAAAGCGTACATGTATAGTCCAACATTTGGCCTCTTTTGTCAATTTTAAACATTTTTAAATTTTGTTTTGCTACACTATGTTAACAGTAAGCTGGTGTTCTTTTAATAGCGACGATAACAAACACCACATGAGTTTATTTCTGTCCAAGAAGGTATTTTTTTGTAAAAAAATTAACAATTGAAGTTTGTTTCACAAAAACCATATACAGATTTTGAAGCTTTTTTGAAGCATTGATGCATCTTTGCAGCAGAAATTTCTATACCCAGCACGATATGTGGCAAAGGGACTCCCCCCCGCCCCCCTCCACCCCCCCCCCCCCCCCCCCCCCCCTCCACTCCCCTCCCCCCCTCACCCCCCCTAACGCCCCTATACCTCAACATACTCTTCCCTTTTGTTAACGCACCAACGTACTCCCCCTAAAAACTGAAAGGAATTCCTTGGAAAATCCTTGGATGTTTGAGACACAATAGGCCTTTTCCCACGGCACTTTAACCCCGAGATAACCCGGGTAACAGAAAAATTTAACCCCGAGATTACCCGGGTTAAGGGTTCGTTTCCCACGGCAAATATCGGGGTTACGAATTACCCGGGTTATCTGGCCAAAAATGCCACTTAACCCGGGTAATTTCTAGCCCTGCTCGGGAGGTGGGTTAACCCACCAATCTCGGGGTTAACGGCGACCTTGAGACGATTCTCCGGGTTAACGTTTGTCGTGGGAAACGACGACAAGAGCCTACCCGGGTAGGCTATTTAACGAGTTAAATTCTTGCCGCAATAATTATTTGGTCAAAGGTTGCAAGTGCGCCCGCGCTTGAATGGCACTGTCAAACTGGTACTCTTCTGAAGGTAGTGTACAACAAAATACGCGTGGGGCCAGTGACAAAGCACACATCGATAAATATTATTAAACATGCGAAATATTAACAGCAAAATTGCCAGCGATGTTTCTGTGTCGTCCGCCATGTTTGTGTGTGCGTGCGCAGCCTGATCGATCGATTTTCCACACGCAATGGTTTCTGGGTATTTGTGCTGTTGTTTTACCCGGGTACGTGCGCATGCAAAAATGCCGTGGAAAAAAGGGTCGCTGTTGTACCCGTGTAAGAGACGACCCGGGTAAGTGCTTCTCCGGGTTAACGCTTGTCGTGTGAAAAGAAACTCCGGGTTAAATGTAGCCCGGGTTATTTACCGCTACCCGGGTAGAAAAGTTACCTGGGTCGGAGGTGGGTAGTGGGAAAAGGCCTAATGGGGGAACAATAGTAGGGGAGTCTCTGCCACATGGAAATTTCTGCAGACAATTTTACCAACATTCTTTAGATACATCATGCCCTCATTCAAGGAATCCACAACAAGTTTTATGTGGCAAATGATATATTGAGCCAACATCACAAGCTTTCTCTACGGTGTGGGGTTTAGAATTTTTGTCTGATCACATGTTTTGCATACTTCTGGAAATGACGAACAAAAATGCTGAATAAAAATGATGATCCTGTGAGGTCTTTACTTCAATATCTGACTTGAATACTAGTATTGATCGACTGTCTTGGTACATGGTCTGCATTCATTGCACCTAGCTAGGCACCTACACATGCATACATGCATGGCTCCAATGTGCATTAAAGGTAGAACACATCATTTGCAGTAACCCCAATTTTTTTTCACGATTTGACAAGAAAAACCTTACTAAAATTGTTAATAACAATGGTACCAAACACGTGCGCGCATAGTGCATTTTGTGTTCGAACATAACACGCGCAGGGCGCGGGCCACTTGACAGATCCTCACGCATTCAGAAATATTGCCATTCTTGTGAAATTCATATCCACTTTCCAGCGAGTCATATTTCTTGTTTTTTTTGTACATGTAGAACAATGTGTTTTTCCGCATAAGGGCGCTGCTCAGCGCGCCCGGACAAAATGTTTAGCAGTGCAGAACACCGAGTATGATTACATAATTCTAGAATGCATAGCTTCAAATATCCAAAGCGGGTGCCCCATGGCAAATTTCTTTTTTTTAAATAGCAATATGTTGGCATCTCTGAAAGTGTCTTGTGAACTCATATTATGCAGGCCAATCTGCCATTTAAATATGCACCCTGGTATGTTATATTAATTTCTTAGGCTAACTACGGTACATCCATAAGAACTGCTTGACAGAACTAGACTATAGTGCAGTTCATGTTGAAAATTTGCAGCCTGCTCATTTATTTTCTGGCATTTACTTCTTTTGCGTGGTGTCACAAGGGTTTATACTGCAAGTGTTACATCTTCGGGGCTTGTATAACAAAGCGACGGGTATTGTGCCTGCATCCAAATGACACAACTGAGAATAAAGTGCGAAATTCCTTGGAGCTGTACCATTAAACTGAAAACTTCCAAATGGGAGTATATTGTCAATTTTTGAACAAGACAAAATCTTCTGAGGCGGCAGTTTTAAAGTTTAGGTATATTTTAGTTACAAAAATAGGAAATAAACACCTCTGGTGAAAGTGTTACCAGAGAGAGGTGACATTTTAAATTTTCTATAAAAGAAGACATTTTTATTTCTCTGCACAGACTCTTGAGATTTACTTTTCCTTCCTGTTCTGTTTTGAGATTTGATATTTTGCCAATGGGATATTTTGGGACAAAGAGGTGTTATTTGTAAATAAATTCCTGAGAGGTATGCATGTTGGCGTTGTCCAAATATAGCACAAGATGCAGTGATTTTCAAATTGGCTGTGCATACAGACTTTGTGACAGATTTTGCACTTAGAAAAGTCAAAGTATGAATATCTTGAAGCACAGGTACCAACGTTTCACATCACAAGTGGTGTACCGTCGCTAAGTGGTTTAGGTCGTTGATATGCAACAATCGAGTGCATGAAAACGTTGTACTGTGAGTTTGATTCCCGCTTATGGTACTTGTGCCCTTGAGCAAGGCGATTAACCACAATTCCTCCATCCTTCCGAAGGGATGTAAAGCCGTTGGTCCAAATGTGTTGTGCAATGCACTTAAGCAGTGTCTCTGGCCGTCAGCTGCCAATGGCGCTACCCATCTATGTATCTCGATATTTAGGTGGAAGACACTTGTAAGCTTCATGCAATTCAGCCTACAGGCTGCGAATTGGTTCGTAAATCCACTAAATAAAAAAAATAGAAAGTAGCAACAAGTATTTTCATTGCTAGTGTGTAGAACCCATTTATTTTCTCATCAGAAGATGCAGAAAATGTCTTCAGTGCTTGTCTTCATTTTAGTCAGATGAATCTTGTGTCTCCATGGATCTTAATTTCATTATCGATTGGCCTCCTGATGTTTCATGGAATTTATATTTACGCTTTGGTGGGCAGACTTGGCCCCAAGGACCAATTTCACATATGGAATTGTGCACTCATGTTTGCCATGTGTAACTTAATTGATGTCAAACAGCCACGTCGGTCACCAAAATCAAAGGCTTCATGTGTTAAAATGAAGCAACACATGAAGCGTGCATTCATATCTCATTTAACGAGGATCGAATGAAGATCAGTACTGTTCACATTAGACACCTGCTAACGAAGATTGAATTAAATTTAAGATAGAGTATATGATTGGTAAACTGTTAAAAACGACATTATTTCCGCTCGTAATTAAAAGCCTATGTCAAGAAAACTGCCTTGTACAAATTTAAGCCACACACCGGTAGATGCAGTAATACTTCAGAAAACCTGAAAAATACATGAATTTTGTGTGTGAATGAATGAATGAATGAATGGTAAAACAAGTTGTCTGCAAAAATGTTTTTTTTAAACCCACCTTTAGTTGGCAATTTCTCCCACAAATGTACCATTTTACACAGGAAAAAAAATATTGTGGTGTTTTTTAGTTTTTGTTTTCCTTGCCAACTTGTGAAGTAAAATTTTGTGTAACTGCAATGAAATTTCCAAGAGCTCGGGCATCAGAGAAGTTCCAAAGTAACCTTGTCTGCTGCCCTCTTGTGGTGGCCTGGCAGTTGCCAGGTTCTGGTTGATAACAAAAGTAAAGGAATTTCCTTTCACAAAACCAGTATAGACCGTATCGAATAGCCGCCATCTTGTGGGGCAGTTTCTTTGCTCCCTGAGGACATACATATTGTCCTTACATGTATATTGTTGAACCGATTCAAGTAACAAAAGGTGCCCCACAAGATAGCAGCTATTTGATATGGTCTATACAAGATTTACGGAACAGAATGGTCAAAAGAAAATCAATCCTTCACTTCTAAGTGTATGCGAAATTGATGTGGGTGAACTACTATGAATGCATTCTGTGATAAGGCTGTGCCTAACAAATCGAATATTCGGTCGTCCACCGAAAATTTGAATAGCATTTTACCAAATTGAATATTTGGTGCGTGCTTTTTAATACCACTCCAAACCAAACATGTCGTTCAGCAAGGAAGAAGTAAAAAACCTTTTCCCTTTGCCGAAACGGCTGCTTTGATGTCATATTTGCATCCAACCACGAGTCTAGTGTATAAGGGCCGACGATAATTTCTGCAAAAACCTCTTCGGGCGAGAGACTGCTATGCAAGTTACAACATGAAGTCTGTAGTTTAAGCACAGATTATTTTTTGAGGCGGAAAATTTGGCAATAAAAAGGCTGCCGTATTCCTTTGAGCTGTGTGTTCGAATATGTCAATCTTGGGAAAAAATTCACGTATCGAATATTCGATCGAAAATAAAACAGGCCTATTCTGTTAAAGTAGTTTGATCCAAACAAAAGACATGTTTATGTAGCAAGTCTCTTTACATTGTTCTCTCGGTTGTTCTCATCTGACAAAATATAAAGATGCTGAACAAACTCGACAACGTCAAAGCAGCGACACCCTCTTTTGTTAGTAGAGTTCTGATCTTGGGTCATATAGTGCAGCATTTTTGCAGACACTCATCGACCCAAATTCCCATACAGAATGTACCTTTTAATATTTATTAAACCTAAACCGTCCCAAATCCTCCCTAAAAATAAATCGTAGGGAAAAAAATCGTTTAAATTTTAAAAACAATTTTTTTTTAAAGCACCTTCAGTTGGCAATTTCTCCCACAAAGGTACCATTTTACACAGGAAAAAATCATGTAGTGTTTACCATTGCTATTTTTCTAAAGTCAGGTTTTTCTTGTAAAATGTTGGGTCACTTCAAATGTATTGGGGTTTTAGCTTAGACAATTCCAAATCCTCCAATGTGATTTTTCATTGTTAGAGTTAAAGATGTATTGTCAGTGCGTTTTGGATGTGGCACCTCGGGAAAAAATTATCATTTTTATAGAAACATAAAAAAAGAAATCGACCAACGTTTAGTTATCGAACAATTACTGTCAATATTTTGAATTATTGGCAGTCCACCAATAATGTAATTCACGGCAAGGCACAAAACGGCCATATAAAAACAGCATTTTTCAAAGGTTTTTTTTTTCATTAAAATAAAGTACATGTAAATGCTTTAAAAATAGTTCGGAGAAAACAAAAATGTAATTTGCTGAGAACCACGGATAATATAACTTTAACCCCCCCCCCCCCCCACCCCCCGTCAGCTTGGCAAGTTTTGCACACCCCAACTCAACCCCGATCCTTTTCCCCTTTGCACTAATTGCAGTATTTATAGAGTGAATAAGGAAGTGATGATGAGGCCTTATTTAGTATCAGTCATCATCCCTCTATCGCACCTCGTTAATTTTTTAAATGAGAGGTGAAAGCGTGATGTGTCCTGGGGAATGTCCCGGGGGAATTAAACAAAACTATATACTGTCATGCATTTGCATCACTGTGTACTGAGCAGAATTATAAAAACATACCGAATGTAATGGGATTTTTGCCCTCCTTCAAAAAGACGGCCACAGGCTGGCAAACACATTCAGACGCCAAACAGACGCCAAGTTAGATAATGGTTTGTGGTCCAAAGATTAATGACTTGGATTGTGTCAGGAGATTGTTTGAGCTCATGTTTGAGAATGAACTACGGTTCTTAAAGAAGCATGTTCAGATTTTTCCAGAAAAGAGATTTCGTTTTTACCTAAGAATCATATAAAAATACCTCCCCAAAATACTATCCATGGGAAGAAAACAGGAAATTTACAATCTCCAATTTGGATGCGGAAGCAAAAAGGTTGGTGTAATCACTGCACTGCTTTATGAACCAGATAAATTAGTTTACTAAACTTCGATGAATCGTTGACGATATCCCTGGAAATATACGGATTGAGAGCGCGAAATTTCAGAATGGTAATGAGAAAAATATGATTTGGTATCAAAATGTCAACACCCATGGGAAAAATAGGGGGCCACAAAATGAGATCCGAACACGCTCCTTTAAACAGTTGTGTCGTCAACAGTTTAGGGATTACAGGCCTAATGTTTCAATACATCCTATGGTTTAGATGTAGGTGTGTAAATATGCATGAGTCAAAGTGGCCAGGGAGCAAATTGCATAGTTCTACAGGGAGTGGAATAAAGCACTGCATGCAGGTTATGCAGGTGTTTTTTTTTTCCAGGGGTGTTAAAACTACAGCAAAATGTCTGCACTACCCCGTATAAGGATCAATCAAACTACCTTTTAAAGTTAAAGTGTAAATTACAAACAAATAACTGTACTGTGCAAGTTCGGGTCAGATCATGAGATCCAGGGGCCAATTTCATAAAGCCTGTTAGCACCTGCTTTCTGATTAAGCAGCACTCTTTCCATCAAGCCTATCCAAGTAAATTAAACCGCATGTTAACCTACCGTTTTTTTGCAAATGCAACTCCATTTTTTTGACTGCATACTTGGCAAAATACAAGATATTTCAACAGATACACAACTTTCAGATGTTGTTGAAATATCCCAGTCAGTGACAGGCAAGGGTTTTCTGCGGTAGTGACAATCGTCCCAAAATGGAAACATTAGCGATTTTGACGTTTTGACTTTGACATAAGCAAAGCAGACGATGAACGTGATCGAACAAAAGAGACGGCATCGTTTCTCGGGCAATCTCTTCGCATACTTAAAACACCAAGTTTTATGAAATACCCTTTGGGCAATCTCTTCGCGTACTTAAAACACCAAGTTTTATAAAATACGCTCATGTCTGAGTGAATTTTTGTACTATTCTTAATCAAGAACATGAAGGGCTATAAATAGGTGGACATTTCCTCAAAATTTTGAATTATATATTGACTTTAAATGATAAAATATGAAAAAAACGATTCTGCAAAAACATGTTTTGTGTTGAATTGTTGTGGAAAATGTACTACAAATTTATTTTTGTGTGAGAAATGTCATAAATTGTATAGGCCTGGGATAGCTGTAACGTGACTAACCGTAACGTTACTAAGCATGATTTTTTAATAGTTCTGAATAGATGTATGGTAGGTGTGACTCGTCATATACAAAAAACACGCGCGAGTTCAAAAACAAGCAATGACTAAACAAATAATTTTCTCGTTTTTTTATGTCCTTTTTCTGTAACATTACAATTAAACCGAGATTAAAATCTTTATAACAATTCACAAAATGAGGCTAAATTATTTTAGTTACTACTGTCCAGTAGATGTTGGTTAAGATGCATTGATGGTACCAAAATGGAGAACTGACAGGCTTGCGTGTTGATATAACAGAGGATAGAACTCCAGTAAATTGCTAAATATGTAATGTTACTAACCGTGGAATTTCCCTAAAGTGTAACATGTTTATGAAATTGGCCTAGGTCGATGGGTCAGATCATGGAACTAGTGACAAATTATGTCCCCACAATGCGAACACAGCTTAAATCGGTGGTGCATTTACAGCTCTAGTCTGCCGAGTCTGTTAAACTATAAGCCTATTTGCTATTCATGAACCGGATGAATACACCAGAAACGGCATAGTTGCCAACTCGCAGGGGAATTCCCAATCTCATTAAGGATGGATACTGCGACTGTTTGTTAATGGCACAGTGTTTGATTGTCCAGATGAGTATTTATGATTGCTGATCCATCTGGGGTGCAGTTCAGGACTATACTAGGCTGCGACTGTGTACATGTAGTGTTATGCATTGCGACAGCAGATGGAAAAGAGGACATACTTCACTGTAGGCCTTTCCAAGTAGTGAAAATCTCGGGGGTGGCCCCTGGGCGATGCGGGAGTAAAAATAAGCCCCATTTCCCACTTGAAAGTCTCACCCCTGTGCCACCCTCCCCCATCTCCCCCTCCCCCTCCCTCTCCCCCTCCTTCCGGGATTTCTTGGCGACTATGTGGGTGTTGGGGTGAAACTGCCACTAATGGTTCCAACCCTTTTATTACTGGCTGGGGAGTTCTTTCTATTGTGCCTCTCTTTTTTTCCTATTTCGACACAAAAACAGAACTCCCTAAGCCTCTGAAATTTCGAAAATTATCTAAAATTCTCGAGGAGAGGAGCGATCCACATAGTTACACCGTCCACATAGTGAGCGCCATCCACATAGTGAGCGGTGCAAATTGCACAATCCACACAGTAACCACTTATTTGGTTACTCTGTGGATTTTCTTCCTTACTGCACACCCCCATAGAGAGTTTGGTCGTGCACGGAGTATAGGGAGATCAATCCCCCCCCCCCCCTCCCCCTCCCCCTCCCCCCTCTCCCCTCTCCCCCTCTCCCCTCTCCCCCTCTCCCCTCTCCCCCTCTCCCTCACCCCCCTAAGATTGCTCATTCCCAGGGTCAAGTTCAACCCTACTCGAGACCAGGGTTGGACATTTCGAGTCATTTTCCAATGTGACTCGAGTCCGAGTCCTGGACTCGAGTACTACAATACTGGTATAAACTATAATAAAATAATATCATTGCACTATTTCCGATTGCCAAAGTGGTGCCAGGAGTCTCATTCACCGCAATATTTACAGGATATATGGCTCTTTATTTAGAAAGGAAAACGTGACATGGCCTATTGCGGGAGGGGGCCTACATGTATTTGCTTATGGGTCATTCCATAAATTTGGGGTCCAAAGTGTGACATTTTTCTGTCCCCATTACACCCGACATACTGCTATTTGCCATACAAGTACATGTATCATTAAAAATGCCTTCAAAACATATTTTTGTGAATTGTACTTTATGTAATCACTCTTTGAGATAGAAGGCATTAAAAGAATGTGTCCTGAATTTATAAACTACAACATTTTACAAGAAAAATTTGACCCCAAACTTATAAAATGACCCTTATGTTCTTTAGCGCGCAGGCCCACATTTGAAGGCAAAAAAACACCCTCTAACTCGCAAAATTTGGAACGCACATGGGTTCATACCGGCATACAGAGTGACACCCATCCCCCACCGCCTCGGGCAATCAGTCCCTGGTTATTTTGCAGACAGCCTGCAGGAAGTGGCATTCACAACTGTTTTTCTAAACAATATTTAAAACGCTTTCATATAACAGTATGTATGTATGCTTCAGCTAATCCTATTATAATATAACAAGGTTGGGAATATTAATATATATTTGCTGCATAATAACCAGTATTATCAAAGGGTTATGACTCGCTAGGGAAATGCTTTGTGTCCGGAAAAGATTGATATTTTTTTATGGATTACGGTGGCATCTAGGGCTGTGTGATATTGACTACGTCAATATTTATTATCCCATGTGGACATTGAGTTGAAAAAAAAAGTCACTTTTACCCATAGTGTCTGGCAGCAGCTACTTTAACATATCCTTTGTGATTATCATCATGTACCTGCATGTTCACGAATTCCCACGATATTCCATGTTGATATAATCTCACCAGCATACTTGCTCCATTCATACATACACTAGTACTGTATGTGGGAAGTTATAATAAAGTGTGTGGGTTGATTTCAGTGCATGTATCTCTGCGGAGGTACTGTGTGGAGCGAGTGGCTTTCTAATTGGTCGAATGCCTTGGCGCAAGGGGCTGAGGAAATGTATGTAAATCAGGTGCACACAGGTGATTTCTGTATTGAACAGCACAGCAACGCTGCAATGGGAACAGTCAGTATTGCTTTGGCTAGGGCAGAGTATCAACTACTGGTAAATTGACTATAGCTTGCAGAGCTATAGGAGAGATCTGTGCACTGCTTACACATTGCAGCCGTCCTGTTTGCAAGACACGACCATACAACTTTTCTGTAGAAAATCCGAAGATGTGGAGTTAAAGTCGTAGGAGTGTGTTCATTAATTGGGATTCTTTGTGCAACGATTGGGTGTGCATGCCAGATTTAGAATTGTTTGCCATTGCGGTTACGTGGAGATCTAGAAAGAAAGTGAAACAGCCACCAGGGAGCCATCGTTTTGCAATGTGCATCTTGAAGTGTTTGTCTTTTCGCCGTTTCCAGAATGTTGTCATCGAAGATGTAGTTTGAGGTGCACGCCCAATATCGGAACGGCATGCATCCTGGACAACTTTATCTTGGACTTTGAAGTTTTAGTGAAATTTAAAGTGATTTAAGTTTTGCGGCTTGTATGTCATTTCATTGCAAATGGACTGTTGTAACAATATCATACACAGGCTGTTGTATCAACCCTTCTCCCAGAAACTACCTCTCCGAGAATTTAGTTGTGTTCAATTCGTTAATTTGCAGTTTTCTGTGAATCTGTATTGTGCAACCTTTTCTGCGGCAGACAGTTCACCAGTTGAACCATCAAGAATCTTCCAGCCTGTTGAAACTTGAGACCAAAATTAATTGAACTTGTTAAAGTTGCACTGCAGAAACTGGATGATAAATGTCTTCATTGGACACCCCAGGCATCAATCAATGTTTTAATGAGAGCACTGTATCCACCCTAATGCCTTACCAAACAAGAAAGCCCGCCCTGACATGTTTGCAGCAGGTGTAACGAAGGTCGGTCGCCATAAACTATTCAAGTTTTGCTTACACTGACTCTGAAAAAAAGAAGCAAGTTCATCTATGAGTAAGACTATTCCTTGGAAAAGTTGTGTGGTGTTGATGGTGAATCATCAATCAAAGATTTTACAGACGTTTGTGGTGGGCCTAAAGTTTTAGTGAGAAAGTTTTGCGGGCTCTGTATACTTCCATGAACTGTATCCTGTAATATCCGTCTTCTTTTATAAACGGATGTACTTGGAAATCAATTTCTCAACAAGAAATGCATGATTAGGAGTCCAACTCCAAGGAATTACAGTAACTGTACGTAACTCTTGGCCCCAGAGAATGCTCTTTGAGCATTGGGGGAAAAGTCGGGAAACTCTTGGCTCCAGTCCAGACGTGTACTACGTTTGCTGGTAAGGCTGAAACTACTCCACAGGGAACATCCAAAATTACTGGAAGACTATTGAACTAGATCATGACCTGCGTGGTATGCCGCACCAGACTGTGTGCATGATGATACCGGCGGTGCCGTTTTCAGGAATCAAATGTCCATTACACTGTTGACTGTCTGCGTAAACATTTGTTTGAGGTTTATTAGATGTAGCAATATATCATTTGATGTTGTCACGAACTACAGAATCTAAAAAGCTTGTTGATATGCCAAGTGTGACATTTGAGTGTTTCTAAAATTGTCAGACAAAATCTGCCCACTCCATACGAAAGCATTCTCTCCTCTTTAGTGAAACTCGGTTGTTTTGTCAAGTACATTAGCTCAGAGGCCTGACTTGAATTCAGTCAAGGAGTCATTTTATTTTGTTATCAACGTGTAGCCATCAGTTTGATCGGCCGGGGACTTCGTTATACTGAGAGTGCATTGGGCAGTAAGTAGTACTAGGCCTACACATCTGGTTATAAATCTTTCCTCGCCGTAACGTTGTCAGCGGGTATCACTCATGACGCTTAACTGCACCTACATGCGACCGTACGGACACCACCACTTTTCTCGTTGTTCATCATCCCAGCGGACGGCGGGCAATCTCAGCCCGGTCTCGCCGCTGTTGTCACCATTCAAAGATCGGACTCCTCCTCTGAGTGCAAAGGAAGGAGATATGTCACGACTCGGACTGAAAATACGCAAACTGTCAGAGCCAGTGTTCAGGTAGGTTTTGTTTTGTAGGTTTTGTAAAAAATGTTTAACAATGTGGTCAACTAGGGAGACTGCCACACTTTGACTGCTAGTGCTACATTGTATCTATGAGTCTGAGGTAACCAATAGGCTCGGACGTAATTCACAATGTGCCTTTTAATGCATTAACGCACGTAAATTCGTGTTTTAAAAGCAGTGTAGAGGGAATTTAAGTAAAACGACGCAATGGAAACAGAATCGGCTTTACATGTATGCCTTCGAGAAAAAGAAGTGTTTTTGTGTTTCTGTGATTTTCAGTGCGTCGGTTCACGCCACATTACATGTACCTCCACGACACTTTTTCTCAAAGCAAAGTACGTCAAATTAACGTGTGTTAAAGCGTGAAAATGGTCGGTGTGAATTAAGCCTCGTTAGTTAAAGGAGTGTGACCATATTTTTATTTTTTTTAAATGATTTTGTTCCAACCTTACATTAACAATCTTATAAAATACCTCCCTAAAATACTATCCATGGGAAGAAAACAGGAAATTTGCTTTCTCCAATTTTGATGTGGAAGCAAAAAGGTTGGTGGAGTATCAAAAATGTGATCTGGTCACGATCCTTTAATTGAAGATAAGTGGCTTTTGTCAAGAAGATTTTTTCTTTAATATATAATTCAAATTTGCTTAGTTCTATGTTCTTGAAAAACTAGCCTGTAAGAGAAAATCCACTTAACGGGCTTAAGGATGGATTGCTCTGTATTTCTGCTTACGCTAATTTTAAAGATGTATTGTCCGTGTGTTTTAAGTGTGGCACCTCGAATGTTTTTTTTTTTTTAATTGATATTTTTCTACAAACATAACAGTTATTCACTTTCAAATGAGATATCAAAGAAAAAATCAACCAAAGTTTAGTTATCGAACAAATACTGTCAATATTTCAAATCATTGGCAGTTCGCCAATAATTCAACTCGTGGCAAGGCGCAAAAATGGCCGTATAAAAAAGGCATTTTTCACAGGGTTACAAAGTATGATTTTTATTATTATTATTTTTTTAAAATAAAGTAAATGCTTTAAAAATTCGTTCGAAAAAAAATAAATTTGAATTTGCTGAGAACCATGAACAGAATTTAGTGTGCACATGTGTCTGAAGTGTCATTCACTTGGAAGTAATCTCAAGCACATAATTCTGTATCTTGAAACATTGATGAGGTCACATGGGTCGCACTCCGGCCTGTAGGCCAAGAGTTGCTTGTAGAAATGGGTCGACTGTTTTGCTGTGAGGCCCTCCCTACATTTTTGCGCTCACACAGTGGGTTTTTCTGGACAACACAGCAGTATGGGGCTGGTCTCAGAAAACCAGTTGACGCCGGAGTTAGTTTTGGCAAAAAATAAAATTTGTTTAAAAAGGCAATGTGATTGGCCAAAAGTTAAGACCAGGTCAAGCACCATTGTACATGTATGTATGAATCTTCTCACCAAAAGATCATACTCGCCAAAAGCAGCCGTCACTCCGAAGCAGCCGTCACGAAGCGAGATTTGCTACACTGACAGGCCAGCATCCACAGCCGTCAAGTTCAAAACACGGTGTGTACAAATGAATGGTGGCCCGTGTTTTCATGTCGACCATGGAAGACAGTGGCAAAGCTGACATTTTAACTCGTCAACTGCCCCTAGCTGTGACTATACATTGCAAGAATGTTTACACGTCCTCCGGCGTTAGGTGGTAAATCTGTACAATATACCATACTGTATGTCACGTACTTGCAAAGCCAAACATTTTGCAACAATTTAAAAAGAAGTATTATATTATTTTACATCAAGATTGTCGTTCCTAACATTTTAGTTGCCATGTCTGGCCTTGGAAAATATTGCAGGTCAAATATATATTGTGGATAAAGGAAATGGATTATACTGATATCATGTTGGGCGACCTTTCCTGAATTAAACGAGGCCAACCGTTCTATTTGTATCCTTGTATAGGCCTATATATACTTGCACAACCTGACAATGAGTAATATTTTGTATGAATGGTTTTGACCGTGTTTACACTGGTACCGAGCTCGGGATCAAGATTGATCCCCCGATAAGAATGCATCAGTGTTAACCGCAATGATTTAGAGGGCCGCGTTTACATTATGTACCAGTAGTCGATCTCCAGCGCGGCGCCAGAAGTTGTAGTCAGCTAGAGGTCATGCTCTATGTGACTGTGTGCGCATGTAGGCCTACAGTGTGCAAGCTAAAAGGCCACTTGGATTTTTCGCAGGCTTTTCTCCCGCAACGACTGCGGAGCGGATGCAGTGAAGATTATTTGCTTATAAATCTAACCGCAAACTGATCCCGAGCTCAGGGTTCGACCCTCCGCTGACGCGAGACCAAAATGTCGTGGGCCTGATGATCCGGGGCCAATTTATTTTGGCTTTGCTTGGTTCCGAGGGCGTAATTACACTCAGTTTGTGATCTGGAGCTGATCCCGAGCTGGGTGTTTGCCCCCCGAGCTCATCATCAAGTGTAAACAGGCTGTTTGTCGGATGGTTTTGTTACCACTATACCAGTATTTATAACTATCGGCAGTTTGAGTAAGCTTTTTCATGTCGACATCAGTTCGAAAGTAATATTTTTAGTCATTGCAAATGATACAACGGCTTTTGACACGGAACAGAACAAGCACACAAAGAAAATATCTAGTGAAGTTCTGCTGCAGACATTCCCCAGTTCACCTAACAAAATTGTAAAACTAACAACATTACTCCACATCTTTGCGATGACCTACAAAAACTGTGAGGAAATTAGGTTGGACTGACTCTTAACAACATAGGTGTTTACAAACTTGGCAGCACGAACCTTGTTTGGTGCTGATGACGCAAATGCTTCAATAAAACAATAATGTACCAACAAACCTGGCTCATTTGGTTTGAAATCAATACAAAATGGAGCATATTTTCCTCATAGTATGTAGGGCAGTTTGAAGTCTGCTGTGGACCTCTCCAGTAAAAAGTAGGTCTCAAGGAACAAGATTTTAGAATTAACATTAAAAAAAGGCCTTTTCCCACAAGACAAAATCTGGCAAGGCCGGGGTGAAAATAAGCCCCGATTCCCACTTGCAAGTCTCAACCCGCGCCACCCTCGAGATTGCTCATTCCCCGGGACGAGTTCAATCCTTGGTTGAAAACTTTGGCCCCAGGGGCGGTCACTTTCCCTGGGGTGAGAACGGTAGTGGGGAAAGGGGCAGGGGCGAGTTCTCACTTGTTCAAGTGAGGGACGAGGAGCCGATCTCTGGGATGTGTTCGCCCCGGGGTGAGATTCAGAACAAGTGTGAATCGACGCGGGGTTGAACTCGGGGGGTGAGTCACCACGGGGATTGTTGATCTAGTGGAAAAAGGCCGTTATTACAACTTGATGTTTATAAATATAGATGTACAGATAATCAAAATATTAGAATATAAGCTACATTTATATACTACAGGCTTAAAACATGTGTTGTGCAGACATCTGCCTAGTATTTCATGGGATACTCCGAGGTTCGAGTCCAACCCAAACACGCTCTAAAGTTTTTCTGTGTTCGGGGAACCACTAAGTATTAAGTGAGAATCAAATTAGGTCGGGTAAGGGCAAAACCCATAATAACATTCATTCTCCCTGAATGATGCAATCTAAATCACCTTCCCCCAGAAAAATTGTGTGAATTCTGTTAAAATAGGTGAATTAAGTACCATAAATGTGTCATTTTTTTGGTCGCGGGTACACGTGTAGTCTGACAAGCGAACAAATATATACACGTACAGGAGAAGGGAATTACTGTCTGCATATTCCATGCATACAAAGGCAATATAGTCTCCCTGATTATACGTACATGTCATTGATGGACAGACTCTTCTTATTCCATGTACCTTCTTTTGTTTGGATAATACCATTAGTAAGCTATCTGCCCACACATTGCTGTCAATTTGCCTCGTGTCAATATAACGGTTGACAGTTATGGAGGAGCAATGTCCCTGGTTTTGTAATCCCTTCTTGTTTAAACAGTGACTGTGTAAGCTTTTCAAAACCCATTATAAGTACACTTAAGGCCACAGTATGTGTCTGTGTAGGACTGGAGAGTACATATATCAGTAATAAGATGTGGACTTCTTGTTTTGTGAAAAACCAAGTCCTTTCCCACTGGACAAAATCTCGGGGGTGGCCCCGGGGCGATGCAGTGGGGTACCGTGGCCGAGTGGTTAAGGCCATTGACTCGCAATCATGGGTGAAAATTTGGGGTTGCGGGTTCGAATCCGGCTGCGGTACCTGTGCCCTTGGGCAAGGCACTCAACCACACTTGCTCCATCCTTCGGAAGGGATGTAAAGCCGTTGGTCCAGTGTGTTAGATAATGGTAACGCACTCTAAAGATCCCAGAGCATTCTTTCGTGAAGAGCAAGGAGATTCCCCGGTGTCTCTGGCCATTTCTAATTCTAATTCTTCATGGGTTTCCTCATGCTTACGAGTGACAGTGCAATGGGCACTATTGAGGAATCCTTGGTATGAATACCAGAAAGAAATAATAATAATAATAATAAAAATAAGCCCCGATTCCCACTTGCAAGTCTCACCCCCCCGCGCCACCCCTGAGATTGCTCATTACCCGGGGCGAGTTCAACCCTTCGGGACAGGGTTGAACAATTTGGCCCCGGGGCGAGACACTTTCCCGGGGGCGAGAATGGTAGTGGGAAAAGGGCAGGGGCGAGTTCTCACTTGTTTAAGTGAGGGATGAGGTGCCGATCTCCGGGGTGAGTTCGCCTCGGGGCGAGATTTAGAAC
The DNA here is from genome assembly GCA_037783545.1 of Henricia sp. BOLD:AAB3569. Classification (NCBI taxonomy): domain Eukaryota; kingdom Metazoa; phylum Echinodermata; class Asteroidea; order Spinulosida; family Echinasteridae; genus Henricia; species Henricia sp. BOLD:AAB3569. Next base: position 472,942 of record JBBELK010000571.1, read on the forward strand.
AACAAGTGTAAATCAACGCGGGGTTGAACTCGGGGGTGAGTCACCCCTAGTTCACCCTGGGGTTTGACGTTATAGTGGGAAAAAGCCTTTTAAGGGGCCATTTAAAATAGTAAATGTTAACAAATTTCAATCTTTTTTTCGAAATTGTGGGTGGTGGGGGGGTGATCAAAAGAAATAACTGAAAGTCGTGCTTTACTTCCTTTGAGCACATATGTCTTGAGCACTATCTCTGTTTGGGACGTGGCAGGGGCGGATCCAGGAATTTTTCCAGGGAGGGGTTTTGCCCACCCCCTCTATTGTTCTCGCATTGTCTCTCCAACATCCAAGGAATTTCAAAGAAATCCCTTTCAGTCCCTTTATCCCATATCGTGTTGGGTATAACGGTCTATCTGTATTCAAAAACACAGTCAAACGCACAAATCCATGCAATTTTTAAAAAACTATTTTAATTGTTCATTCTGACTTTCACAGTGTCGGTTCAACAACTGTCTGTGGGAACATTCTACAGCTACCTGGATACAATGAAAATGTTCAAACAGTTTTAGAGTTCTACAAATAAAGTTATACTTACTGTCCAAACAATAACAGTTTAGCGTATATAATATACACTTGTATTGCTTTTCAGAGCAACTGCAATTCAAACAGCTGTTTCATTTCACCACATATCAATACCACCTTTAACCTATACCCTGGTTTATATTGTAGCTTCCATGTTCCAAACATTTCCCATGTGTGTTCTGTGATGACCAGATAACCTGACAGTACTGTAACTTTCATCCTTCAAGAGGTGATTGACTTCTGCTAGTGCTGTGAATTCTTTTTTTTGTGTTACATTTTAGGCCATCCTGGTTTTTTGGAAAATATGGTCTGTGTTGCCACAATGCCCCCTTTACCGTGGAAAGACTTAACTAGAATCTCAAACGCTTTTCGCACAAGTCAAATTTGTGGTTTTAAGTGTGTCGTACGTTTTACTTCAAACTCTCTCCATACCACTTTTTCTTAAAGCGACACGCGTCGCATTTACGCGCGAAAAGGCTCGGAGTTAATACACCCTGAAGAAACTCTGCACTAGCTGACATCGCTGTATAAACAATTAGAAAAGGTTCCCAAGCCATTTGAAATTAAAATGCATGCATGCCCAAGTTAAAATAGCGAAAGTTTTCACAAAATAGGAGAAGTTTTCACACATGTAGGACAAATTTTAAACTTGTTCACACACTGCGGAAAGTTTTCACATATGAATTGAATTAAAATTCCCATGAAAGGGGAATAAGTGTGAAAAGAGTTTCTTTTTCAATTGCTACATACTGTCTGTAGTGTTCATTAATAATTAATAGAAACTGTGTGAACCATGTGAAGTCGATACTGGTGCTTTGTAGCCCAGTATGCATGACTGTGTTTATTTGAGTCCTTGAAAAATGTATGGTTTCCATACATATAATCCATATGTTATTTGACAAGCAGGTCAAGCATAAAATCAGGGTATCTCTGCCATGGGTGTGCACTGATTTCCATGGCATAACACATATATGCAGGTACAGGGTCATTTGAACTGCAGTCTGTGCAAAGTCCTTGCCTTGTGCCAGACCTGACAAGTTCTTTAGTAGTAATGAGGTTACAAGATTGGTAGTCATTAGGCCTGCATAGCTGTGGTGTATAGGTAGTGCATTCATTTCATGACTGCAGGGGATCTGGAGGGAATTGCGGATTATGTACTGAGCACACCCAGTTCTTTGAAACAGGACGCAGACTTCGGAAGTTTAGCACCCACTCATGTAAAAAGGAAACTTCTTTCTCATGACCCGGAAGTCAAGAGGTCTTGAAATGTTTACATACAGTGGCTGTTCAGAGTGACTGTGTGTACAGTGAAGTGGTTGCCTCCGGCCTTGTGGATACTCTTTAATATTTGTGTGTTTGGACATGCAAGATGAACAAGTCTAATTGCAGGAAGTTTTCGTGGGCGCATGCAATACGGTTGCATGACATTCCACGGTTTGTTTTGCCCAACGGCAAAAGACGATCCAATAGGTAAGTTTCCCCCCCCCCCCCCCCCCCCCAAGTTGTTTTCCCTCTTTAGTTTACATACACTTACTGAGAATGGCATTACTATCAGTTTTCAGGAACTGTATGTATATAAAAAATGCTGGTGGAAACCAGTTTTAAGGCCTGTCCGCATTGGACTTTTTTGGTCAAACTTACTGAGACGATGGGTACTTTTTCCATTTTTAATCCAGTGCAGACAGCCTAGGAAGTTTTCCTCTTACTGTCTTAGTAACTTCTCCCAAGTCCAGCAGTTACTTTTCCTGGCCAACTGCTGCCCAGGAAAATTGACAAGGTAACTTTTCCCGAAACAATAAGTCCAATGCGGACACATGGAGTCGGTAAAACCGCTCTGGAAGCGTACGTCCGGGCCGTGAAGGTCATACGTACTGTGAAGGGCAGGGCTCGAAATACCCACTGGACCGGTGGACCGAGGCCAGTAACAATAAGCCTCGGTCTAGTGCTTTCTCTACCGTACTAGACCAGTGCATGGTCCAGTGCATTTTTAAACTAACAAACAGTAAATCCACGTTCCTTGTAGCTTTGGTCTTGTAAAAATAGCGTCGGTCCAGTAAATGATTTAAGCTACTAACCCTGTGGTCTAGCAGATTTTTTCATGAAATTCGAGCCCTGTTCGGCGAAGGGACATGCACTGTGCATGCTCTGGCTCCCACCATGTTTCTTCCTCCATGCTCCCACGGTCTCAGTAAAATTTTACTGTGTCTAAAAAGTCCAAATGAGGACAGCAGTAAAATTTAGCCATTTTTCATTTTACCATTGTCTCGGTAAAACCTGCCGAAAAACAAGTCCAAAGCAGACACGGCTTTATTTGAAAACGGCATTATACTGTGTTTTCAGGAACTGTAATGCCAATATATTTACCAGTTTTGTTTGCAACGTACAACTCGGGTAAATAAATACATTCACGTACCCGGTACATGTACATGTACCAGTGACAAAACAGTATGAATTATGAATTCATTCGTCTGTGTTGAAAAAACAAGATGTTTCATCACATTGTTCACAAAATCTCAGTTTGAAGGTCGACGCATGGGTGGATTCTGTTTGCAAATAATTTGTGTTCATGTTTAAACTTTATCTGTAAAGGACAGGGTTGAATAAGTGCTCTACTCCTATAATTGCACCATGTGCCTCCTCGCTTTTATATTTTTGAGATAGGCGTAACTCCAACGACCCTTGATAGATGAATACTAATCCCGTATTCCACTTTCTCAATCAAATTTTTCCCCCAAAAAAAATCCTGGCTGTTGGTCATCTTTCTAAAATGCCGGAACGATGGTTTATTAACCATAGAACCGACAATTTGTTCAACAATCGGAGCTTTTACTTATAATAACCGCACAAGTACAATGACCGCACGGCCGTGTGACGCGCTAAAATAAACCCCAAATTCTCCCCTCGTCTGAAAATGGTTGTCCATTTACCGATGCGTGCTTGCATGCTTGCAGTACACATACACACCTAGTACTGTGCATTTATAGTCGTCTCGACCCATGGGACTGCCTGGGTATATTAATTCGATACAGACGTTGACAAATGTCTCGTGGGCATTTGTTCACATCTGTATTGAATAAATGTTATCTAAATTAAATATTCTCCATTGTCGAAAACTTATTTACATGCCATAGGCCTAACATTATAAATGTGAATGTACTATTTTCACTATTTATTCAGTAATTCTACACGACAATTGGTTATTATAACCAATTGTCGTAATATTTCAGTTGGATTTTTGAAATTTGATTTGAAATTTGATTTGAAATTTGATTTGAAATTGCTCTGTAGGCCTATACTCCCACCTGTATTCGGAGGTCATTGTATTCAAAGGATAGTTGTACCATAGCTCCATGGTTGTAAAGTTCGCCTAATATTCAGACTTGCATGAGTGGCACTCAACCACTCAGTACCCCGGAGTATTTCAAGTTGTTACTTGGGTAAAGGTACTCAACTATGTACAACACTATAAAAGGATGCTGTCTACATGTACCCTGCACACACGTAGGCCTACTTATGACCTGTGTCCTGAAGCACATTTTTTAGAAAGCTCTTGAATTGTTATTATACACATTCCATTAAAGGCAGTAAGATTGGTTTATGCTGTTTACAATTTATGTACCTGGCTAGTGTTATGGATCACAGGAAAAAACAATTTAAAAAAAAGTGCTGTTGTTATCAGGTACCCTGGCATGCATGTATTTGCTGGTGTGCACGCTTGATCATTCGGTCCGGCAATAATTCAAGGTTCAGACTTGCCCAAGTCTGACCTCCCATGCTCGGTCTGCAACGCGCAGCGCACAGACCAAACATGGAAGTCAGACCTGGGCAAGGCGCAAAAAACGACCGTATAAAACATAAATTTTTCTCAGGGTTGCCGATGTCTAAAATACAAATAGAGTAATGCTTTAAAAATTCGTTCGGAGAAAAACATCAAGACCCCACCTCCAAGACCCCACATCAATACCGCACCAATCTTTACTGTCATTATTTTCATAGAGCTATATTTTATACCTGCATATGTAACTTTGTCCAAAGGTCAATCGATCAGTAAAAACAGTTGCTGGCAATCTAGCAGTTTACCGTAGGTATCCAGCCCAGTGGTTCAGGTCATTCACTCACATCTTGATGTTGCGGGTTCCGTACCCAATTGTAGTACTGTTCCGTTGAGCAAGGCACTTAACCACTATTGCTCCAGGGATGTAAAGCCGTTGGTCTAGTGTGTTGTGTAACGCACTTAAAAGATTTCGGACATCGTGTTTACACTCGAACCGGCAAAGGTGGATACAGACCCAGCATTTTTATTGCCACCACAAAACTGAACATTTGCCGCATTTCGGCTTCAACTCGCCGTCAGAAACCGCAAAAGTCACCAACAATTGTAACTGCAGCGCATGCGTGAGCTGTTACATGTAGGTGTTGCAGCACTAATGCCAGATTGGTCAATTATATCTACTAGGTTGAAGACACTTTTGCAGCTTCAAAAAAATTCAGCCTACTGGATATCATTAAAAAACACCGATGTTTTGTAAACTAATTTATCTGATTCCACAAAGCAGTGCAGTAATTACACCAACCTTTTTTTGCTTCCACATCCAAATTGGAGATTGCAAATTTCTTGTTTTCTTCCCATGGATAGTATTTTGGGGAGGTATTTTATAAGATTCTTAAGTTAAAACGAAATATGTTTTCTGGGAAAATCTAATCACGCACCTTTAAATAAATCAAAAATCAAAACAAAATCCTGAGTGAGAGGATGTTTTTGGTAATACTAAACCAACAGACTTTGACCACATCAGCGTACATGTAGTTATTCTAGAAAACTCGGCCAATGGTCCAACGCGGACAGTTCTCAGTACATCAGAAACTTGCCATCTTAGCAAAAATGGCAAATGACGGCTCAAACCTTTCCAAATATTTGCAATATCTTTACAATAAAAATATACCTTGTACATTTCGGGATATTACTGCCATTTGTGCATGGTTTTTATGCTGACCAGAGAATGACTTAAAAATTATGTTTTGCAGATCAATAATTTGCCCAGGGTGTGAGTATTTACCTCGATAATTAAGTGAGAGATGAATGATTAACGACAAGCACAGGATGCATGTTTTATGGCTCGATACCAGTCCAGGGGGCATATATCGCTGAGGTGTAAACTCCACCAGTGGTGGGGCATCACCATAGTAACAATATGGAGCGCAAAGTCTTGATGTCAGCTGTGTGTGAGGGTGTAAAGGTCTATATGGTCCACAGAATTGTGTTATTGTTTGCGGCCAGAGTTCGTTCAGTCTTCCTGTTGGAGTTGTGTTGGTTCAGTTGGGAAATGTGGTTAATAGGAGCTTCATGTATGTGAACACTATGGCAGTATCACCAAGTGTCCAGTTGAAGCTGTTTCGCCAGCTGAGTTTGAACCGGGGAAACACCAGATCCTGGTCAGTTGTTTGGTCTGATATGGAAACTTCCTGGAGTTTATAATTGTTTGGAAAACCTTGATCTGTATTTCGATGTGTACATGTATTGTATGTACGGAATAAACAAACATCCTCAAATATACCTGTGTCTGTAGTTGAAAAACGCTGAACGTGAAGTGCATTAAAGGTTTCTCATTAAAAGTTTGTCTAGTCTATTAACAACTTTCCTAAGCTCCTCATATAAAGTAGCCACATTTTTGCTTGGTTCTTTGAGGCACTTTGCTGTGTGTGGCCAGATTATCCAGGTTTAACTGCAATAGGATTGTACACATAATCCTATTGCACAATAAGTAGATTTATATATATATTCATACACCGTGTTTACACTTGAAACGGCAAAGTTGGATACAGATCCAGCAATTTTGTTTTTAATGACTTCATAACTGAACATTTGTCTGAGCAGGTCTACGTGTAAAACATGCATCTTATATTCTTGAAGCTTATCTAACTCCTTGATGCCATCCGTGCCTGTATTAAAGTGAACACATTTACTCTTTACATTTATTCGGACGTCTTAAAAGCCTCAAGTATGTAAAGCCGCAAATATGTAAAGCCCATTAGCTGTGGTGGGTTGAACTCGGCGTTGATGGACATTTATCTGTTAATGTGATCATGTGTATGATAGGCTTTCAGCATCTGTCAAAATCAAAGTACTACATGTATAGGCCTTTTTACACTTTAAAAATCTCGGGGTTGACGCGGTGTTGAAAAAAGCGATGTTTTACACTTGAGAAATTTCAACCCCGTGTCAACCCCGATATTTTCAACCCGGGGCGAAAAATTTCAACCCGGGTTGAAACCAATCTTCGGGGGTGACACGAGGTTGGCGCGGGGTTGAAATTTCTTGGAGTGTGAAACGTCACTTTTTTCAAGTGTGAAAAGGCCTTTACAGTGGCCACCATCTGGACCGTAAAAAATTGCCATGTACTATAAACAGGTGGCCCCTTTATCAAGGAGGCCCTAATAAATGTAGGATTGACTGTAAATAATGAGAATTTGCATCGTTTTAAATGAGCCATTGTTCTTTTGTGAGCTTTTAAATTTATGCAATTGTATGATATCTATCAAATGTACCGGTATACCAATTCAATGCAATACAGCAATTACAGTGTATGTATTTTTTTCCGATATCACAGCACTAGATCTCTCTCTAATCTAGCAAAAGCTGTGTTACAACAGTCTAAATTGTAGGTCCAAAGTCTTTTTTTTAAATTTTTTTTTTACAAACAATAACGGGGGTTCTATTTTAAGAGGGCAATTTGTTTGGTACGTCTATTTATAATATTATAGCTATTTTGTGTACTAAGAGCATTATGAAAAGAAGGCACAAACAGCAAATGTGCAAAGTGGAGTTTGTTAAAACCTCTGAGGGAGGATCACTCTGAAATATGACAATTTTTGTTAAGCAAACAAGCTTATAAAAAAATAAATAAAAAATGTTTCAAAAAGCTGAAAATAAAATTAGGCAAAATGTCTGCATTTTCACGAAGTGGAGAATCCGTGAGTGCAGTTTAGTAAAACTTTGTTTTGAGAAAATTCACTTATGAAGTTGGTCATTTTTTAAAACTCTAAATTCACCGGTTGTTTCATCAAAAGTCGTCAGTATTTTTAGGTGATACTAGTACTGTTTAGTATAAGTTAAAGGACCTAAAAATATACTTTTTTATTGTACTAATTGTCTAATTACAGAACACTTTGGCTCAAAACTTATTCGCCACTTCGTGAAAACATGAATTTGCATATAGCATTCGTTTCGCGGTTTTGGCAAATTTTGTAACTTAAAACTTATTTAAAAATAAAGTCAAATTATACCCAAAACAGAAATTGCTGGAAAAAATGGTTTTTTTTGACGGATTCTCCATGAAAATATATGCAAATGAAGCAGAAGCACTCTAAAACTTTTTAAAAAAATAAAAATACAAAATGCAGTGCAATATTCATTAATTTTATCAAATCAGAAAATTATATGAACTAGAAATTTTCCGAAAAACGTTTCACTTTCCAAAGAATGACCCAATTGATCAGCGGATATTAAAGCAGTTGTCATTTCTTGCCAGATAACATTGCCGTTTTGTTAAATTCTAAAATGCAAGTAACAATGTGCGGCACTTTGACTTAATTTTAAGTGAAACAAAATCACGGTTGTCAAAACAGGAAATTATCAAAACTTGACTCATTTTCACCATCGGGGGCTTCACGTAATGGTTGCTGGTCATGTACAAATGCACAAGCAATCTCGCAAGTGGGAACCACCCGTGAATGTGATGTGATTAGAAGGAAATACCATGTGTGAATGTGCAGATTTCACGATTGCCTATATATATGAATGCCCACCACCCCTCCCCCGCATAGTGCATCATGCATTGCCACATAGCCTAGACTGTCATTCGTGAAAGGACACTCCATTAATTGTGTCACGCACCAGAAATACATCATGCGTGACTTGGCAGCCTCTACCAATGTGACGTACACTCACCGAAGACAGCAATTCGCTGACGGCCAAAGCGAAAAAAATACAGCGATCTTTTGAGTGTTGATTTAAAAGACCATATCCAGATCACATTTTGAGCCCCTATTTTTCCCATGGGTGTTGAGATTTTGCTAACATACATGTATCATATTTTCCTCATTGCCATTCTGAAATTTCGTGTTCTCAATCCGTATATTTTCAGGGATATCGTTTAAAATCCACCAAAGTTTAGTAAACTAATTTATCCGGTTCCATAAAGCAATGCAGTGATTACACCAACCTTTTTGCTTTTACATCCAAAATGGAGATTGCACACTTCCTGTTTTCTTCCCATGGATAGTATTTTGGGGAGGTATTTTATACGATTGCTAGGTTATAACGAAATATATTTTCTGGAAAAATCGGAATAAGCTCCTTTAAAAACAAAATAGTACTCTCAATTTAGACGATAAACAAGTTTTTAGGTATCATTTTACTAGCTCCTTAAAACAACACATTGTTCAATTTTTGGAGTCTGTTTATTTCCTTTTCCTACTCCAGCTTTGACGTTGAGAATGGCGCCTCACCAAGCAGAAGTCCGGGCGTGGATGCGGCTAGTCCGTCATCCGGCCTTATCCTCTCGGCTAACCTACCGCAGAGGAGGGAGTCTTTCCTGTACAGATCGGACAGCGATTTTGACCTGTCCCCAAAGTCCATGTCAAGAAATTCATCCATTACGAGTGACTGGTGAGTCAAGTTTTAAGGTTCTCCGTGCCTCCCAAACATGTGGTGGTGCTGGATTTTTAATCTTGTACAAAGTTTGTTGACTAAAAAAAGGAAATCAAGCTTATTAGTTCCTTCATAAATTTAACTACTAAAATATAGAGGAAAATTGGGTGGGAATTTTGTCACCTAAATTTAGCCCCAATGGAATGTTATTTAGATAGTGTCGGAGAAAATGAATATCAATTACGGTTTGTTTTGCCCTACTTAAGCACTGTATGCTCAGTGCTTCCCCAAGACACTATGAGAAAAACATACTTCACAGCGTGCTCAGGTGGGACTCGAACCCACAACCTCCTGCATACTAAGCAGAAGTCTTAACCACTCGACCACCGAGCTGGCCAGTGTTTAGTTGCCGGTTCGAATCATTTAGCAGCGGGTACCACAACTGACAAGGGAATGTGATTTGTCAGGGAGAATGAATATCAAGTAGGGTTTGTATGCCCTACCTGACATTGGGTATAATTGATATAAATTTAGCCTCAGCAGTATTACAGGATTTCTGTTTTTGCTTTTTACTCAGTCACAATGCAGAAGACGTGATCGTCACACCATTTGCCCAAATCCTTGCCAGTTTGCGGAGTATTCGCAAGAACTATGCCTCACTTACAGGGTTACCGTCCAATTTCAATAGGTGAGTTAATTTGAAATCACTTCTAAAGTTTTCTTGTAAAGTTGCATATTCTACAAAACAGATTTCAGGATCCGTACACAAGTTTAGTCCACAAATGTAAAATCTAAAGAACAATGGAGGGATTGGCAACCAGGCTAGGAGACAAAAATACGCAATGTACACACACCCTGTTTACACTTGATCCCGAGCTCGGGGTCGGACACCGAGCTCAGAATCAGCCCCGGATCACAAACTGAGTGCAACCAAATTGGCCCCGGATCAGACCCCGAGATTTTGGTCTCGCGATGGCGGAGGGTTCGATCACGAGCTGGGGATCAGTTTGTGGTTAGATAAGCAATTAATCTTTACCGCAACCTGCCATATCAGCTCCAGAGCCGGGGGGAGGGGGGGGTGGGGGGGGGTGGGGGGGTTGGGGGGGGGGGGGGGGGGGGAGGGGGGGGAAGCCTGCAAAATTCAAGTGGCCTTGTACACTGTACTACACTGTACATGTACATGCACAACCCATGCACACATTGATCAGTACATGCACACACAGAGCATGACCATGACTGCAACTTCTGGCACCGCGCTCGAGATCAACTACAGAATGTAAGCGCAGCACTCGGGATCATTGCGGTTAACACTGACGCATTCTTATCAGGAGACCAATCTTGATCCCGAGCTCGGGACCAGTGTAAACACGGTGAGAGAAACAAGCATGTGTTCTTCGCAAAGGTCACGAGTTTGAGTTAATACTACACGGACCATCTGTTACCACGATAATAAAAAAGTGAATTTTGTCATCGACCAGATGTGGTTTGTTTGCTGTGTGGCATTAGATGTGTATTTTGTACACGAAGACATCAGGATCGAGCACTCTAATAAAATTAGGGGAGGCTTCTACAATTGTTTTGCCTGTATTTGCACTAGAAATTGCAAAAGTAGATACAGATTTTGCATTTTTTATTGCGACCACAAATTGTGGAAAAAGTCGTGCTACTCTACAGCTCGATTTGGTTTCAATCCACTTTCTGTTCTTAATACATGTACATATGTACCGTGGCCGAGTGGTTTGGGTCATGGACTCGCAATCATAGGTGAAAACTTGGGGTTGCGGGTTCGAATCCGGCTGCGGTACCTGTGCCCTTGGGCAAGGCACTCAACCACACTTGCTCCATCCTTCGGAAGGGATGAAAAGCCGTTGGTCCAGTGTGTTAGGTAATGGTAACGCACTCTAAAGATCCCAGAGCATTCTTTCGTAAAGAGCAAGGGGATATTCCCCGGTGTCTCTGGTCATTTCTAATTCTAATTCTTTATGGGTTTCCTCACGCTTGCGAGTGACAGTGGAATCCTTGGTATGAATACCAGAAAAAAATAATAATAATAATAATAATGTAGCGCCACCAAAAGATTTTCACCAAAAGATTTTCAAAAAGTTTCATCTGCAAATGATACTGGGCCTTTTAACCCACACAAAATGCAGATATACACAACCCTGTACCCAAATAAAACCACATACACTGACAAATCGTTATCTGGGTACATGCAGCTTTTCAGTTTACAAAACGGCAACTGTGGAGTTCAACCACACAATTGCTCGGGGTTCAGCCCTAACCCAAAGTTAGATTTAAAAAAGACAAATCGGACCCTAGTTCTATTCAGCAAAACTTAATCTAGGGATAGAGCCTTTGCACGGCGGCCATGACAGGGGGCAGTCACATTGTTACCATGTGTCATGCATGAGTAGGTGCTTTGTGGTTCTATTTAAATAAGAAAACCTGCCACCTGTCATGGCTGCTGGTGCAGAAGCTCTACTGTATATCAATGTTATTTCAGACACTCTTTGCAGTTTGTAAACAAAAAAGTTCAATGTGCCCTTTTTTCTCGAGAAATAACAAGAAGTTACATGTATAGCTTGATCACACATCTGGCAATGTGGATGTCAACACTTTATTGACACACAGTGGAAGTAGCCTTCTCGCGTCAAAATATTGATGGCACTTTTATTGCGAATCACCTGAATTGAGCCATGCATGCATTCAATATTAATAAAGAATCGTGACTTTGCTTGTCCAAAACGTCCCACGTATCGCTTCATTACAGACGCTCATAGTCATACCCTGACTTCTATACTAGGACATCAATTAGCTTGAAACAGGGAGCTAGAAAGATGTTCCTGAGGGACAAATAATATGGAGAGGTTACTGCATGCACGACCTAAGATTTATGCCTCGTTAACCAGGCCAAACTGATCTGCGTAGTGGAGGTTATGAGCGTATTAGGGCATGGCAATGCTCATCAGCCCCTAATACCTGGTCCAGATTCGTACATTAGGCAGCTGGTGTATATGGCTTCTCTGCAGTGAATTTAGTTGAGAAGCCATTTTGAGAAGCCATTTGGAGCAAGAATTTGAAAAGCGTAATTTTTGCATAAATGTTCGGTTTTTATAACTGACCCAAATTTAGGCCTGGACAGCTCAAAAGACCATCTTCCTCTTTCCCTAATTATTAAAATCAACATAACCAAATCGAGGCTTGCAGAGAAAATAATTGGGCACAGAGTAGAAATTATTCATTGTGTGCATCACAATGACACGCGCCTAGCGCGATCAAGAAAACGCGCAATGCGGACAGTGATTCTCTCAAAACAACAACGGGAGATTACATGCATGCGCTATTGTACAGACGCACTGACCGTGCACGACATGTACTAACAGGACAAAGATGGATGCACCGTGAAAAAGGTCAATTTGTAGAGCATGTATGCACGTGTACGTAAATTTGTTCAGCGGTCACGGATCTCATTGCATGTTTTTGCTAAACAACAATCTGTGTACATGTACTTTTAGGCTTTATTAGAGAGTTTAAGATTATCACGTCTAGACGTTGAGGCTTTGCACATGCGTCTCTCGCGTCCGCTGCCACAATCGAGGACATGGCGACTGTGGTTTTGGTGTCAAGTGGACAAGAGAGACGACGTCGCGTGACAATCTAATAACTCCTGTTGAGACATTGTGTTAAATTTGCTTAAAACACTGCTTGAAACCAATTCTGTACAACTTTTCGGCTATTACGGTGTATGAATAACATTGAAAGATGCACTAGACCGGTTTTAACTTGCCACCAAAATAGTGACTTAGGCTTTTCACTGTGGTGCGCTGGTCACAGTGGGTCTCCTTCACCCAGTTTACACTTGATCCCGAGCTCGGGGTCAATCACCGAGCTCGGGATCAGCCCCGGATCACAAACTGAGTGTAAATGCTCTCGGGACCAAATTAGCCCCGGATCAGACCCCGAGATATTACTTATTAGTCTCGCGTTGGCGGAGGGTTAGATCCCGAGTTTGCAGTTAGATAAGCAATTCATCTTTACCACATCCGCTCCACAGCCGTAGCGGGAGAAGAACCTGCGAAATTCGAGTGGCCTTGTACACTGTACATGTACATGTACATGCACAACCCATGCATACATTGATCAGTACATACACACATAGAGCATGACCTTTGACTGCAACTTCTGGCTCCGCGCTCGAGATCAACTACAGGATGTTAATGTGGCACTCGGGATCATTGCGGTTAACACTGACGCATTCTTATCGGGATATCAATCTTGATCCCGAGCTCGGGACCAGTGTAAACACGGTCCTTAATTCTGGCCGGAAAGCCTCTGCCAAAAGCTAATCTGTACACGTATACCTGGGCTTCAATTAATTTCGTCACAGACCTTGACAAAAATCCGTATTGAAAGAGTGAAACCACCTCAAAGGGTAGGCTTAGCTCTTAACAAAAAGAACGCAAATTTTATTAGTGTATGAACAGCTACATGTATCATATGCTTCTGGTTTCAGCGAGTGCAGTTGACCCACAGTGGGATGTCTGTGGGATGTTTTTGTTGTTGTTAAAACGTCTCACATAGAGTCCTTGGTATCTGACTCCAAGTCTGAGTCAGAGTTCTTGTGTCCGAGTCCAGCATACACCGAAGTCCTCGGCAGACCGAGTCTAAGTCCCGATTCCTAAATTTCACTCAATAAGGCCCGCTACAAACGTCGCGCTTGTGCCGTGTCGAATTAAATTCAACTTGATTTTTTTAATTCGACACGGCACAAGCACGACGTTTGAAGCTATTTGGCTCGGCAAAATGAATTCGGCACGGTATAAAATTTTAGCTCGACAAGGTTTGCCGTGCTAACTCAATTTAGTGTGGCACAAGCACGGCTTGGCTTCAAATGTCGTGCTTCTGCCGTGTCAAATTTAATTCCAGTTCGAAGTTGGTCCGCAATTTTGTTCACAACTAGGAATGCGCATGCTCGCAGCGCGTATGTGAGTAAAACAAATAACCAACAAACAAGTGCATCAAATAATGAATATGGCGACATACAATGGACAGAATAGAAAACGCACGTGTACAACGTCCATGACGTGCACAATACTCATCCGCCATGTTGGATGTATTTAAGCTTGACTGCTGTGCTAACGTCGTGCCAACGTCGTGCCAAGTTAAATTTAATTCGACATGGCATAAGCGCGACATTTGAAGCGGGCCTAAGTGAATTATTTTCAAGTGTAAATAATTATGCCTGTTGTCTCTGGCAGCCTATAGATGGGTCTTTCCACAGTAAAGGGAGCATTTTTGCAACACAGACCATATTTTCGAGGAAATACATGTATTATTGTCTGGTCTTAAAATGAAAGAAATAAGTTTCAGTTGTTCTGAAGAGATAACTTAGGCCCAAAAAGGGTTACAAATAGTGTGACAACATGCCCTTTTACAAAACCTGTGTACAAATTTCCTATATACATGTACGCTCATAACCGGAACGGACACTTGTGTTACATTTTAGGCCGTCTCGGTCGCCTCCTTATCATGGAGGAACCCTGGCTACGCTGCTGCATTTTCAAATCAGAACGGATTAATTTCAACCGTTACATTTGTGTCAGTAATATTACCCCTGGTTTTTCTACCTTGTTGAGGGTGCATTACATGGATATGACTCCCCTGTAAGATAATATGGAGGCTTGGTTATGATACACCCCCATCTTATGTACGTGGTTCAGAAGTGGGCTGGTACCAGTGTAGAGTTGCAGTAGTTAATCGTATTTTCATCTCTAAAGCTTTTTGCAAGAGGGAAAGTGCTGAAATATCACTCCATTTATCCCACTCCACTGGTCAAAATATGATCCAAACAGGCCAGTTGAGTGATTGTGCCTACAAGTACATGTGTACGTGTATTCGCAGCAGAAAAATATTGATTTAGCATATTTTTTTAGTGAAACTGCCTGATTATTTGGGAAAACAGCTCACCAGTTTTTACGTATATTGTCATTTTTATGAAATATTTTTCAAGTTATGTAATTGCCAGTGTTGCTTAATAAAATTGCTTGATCACCGATTATATCAATAGAGTTACCGTGCAAAAATGTCTGATTAGGCCCATATATCCTTTGTAATGACCCAAAATTTTACTGCATGACAAGAGAAACAACACTACATTATTTCAGTCCAAGGTGGCACTTTGTAAAGCCTAGCTTAAATCGACATTGCAAGTGGAAGCAACTGAACTAATCAGTTGCTGTTGATGTGTGTGTAGCGCACTTATCGACAGCAACTGATCATTTGCGCAACCAGCGGCAATTGAGAGCATTCAGCCATGTCTACATTTCCAGAGCGCGCACATCAACACGGCAACTTGGTAAAGCAAAGAGTACATGGTTCATGTTTGAAAGCATGTTTAAATTTGGCTGATCAAGATTCTGTTGTATTCCTGAAAAACTGTCTATTTTCGGAGTTTCTTTCAGTGAATATACACCAATCCGTTAACTAAGGTCTCCTTCCCTGTACATCCGCCATAGCTGGGGGGCTTCCACTGAATGAACTGTATGTTTTTGCTGTTGCTGAGCTGCATTTGTTTACTTTGAACAAGTTGCACGTCTTAGTAGGGTTGTGTACGCGAAGGTGAGCGCGTCGCGTGTACGCGAAGGAGGCGCATTGCGTGCACGCAGAGGGGGCGCGTTCGTGCATGTACATGTACATGTAATGGATGAGCGCTTTTCGTTCTAACAGCAACACAAAACGCACAGCCCGTGCACTGGACGCCCCCCAGCTATGGCGGATATACAGGGAAGGAGACCTTAGTTACCGGATTGGTCTATAGGATGCACTCAAGTACATGTATTCTGAATTCTGAATCTTGACTTTGTCATTTTTGTTACAACAGACAATCACCTAAAGACAAGTTTCATCAAATTAAGCCAAACCCGCCCTGTGTTGGTAAGTATAATGTCTCCTCTCCCATTTTAGTAAAATTGTATACATGCGCTGACCCAGGGATGGTTGTTCTGGTGGGAAAAGGCCTATAGTGGACTTATTCTACCGTACATGTTGTTTTTATATTGCGCAGATGAGAACTATGGGAAAATGGCATTGGAAACCATGGAGGAGTTGGACTGGTGTCTGGAACAGCTGGAGTCTATGCAGACGCATCGCTCCATCAGCGATTTGGCTACCAGTAAAGTAAGGAGGGGACGTTTAAAGGCACAGGGTCGTCAGCAATGCGCGCGCGTATTTCGTGGCACGAATTTGGCGCGCGCCCATTGCTGACGAGCTTGTGCCTTTAACCATTTATTTAAGACATATTACATGATTGGAAAACTTTTAAAAACAGGAACAACAGCATTACATAACTAAAGAATAATGTTGATAAACTGCCTTGTAGAAATTTCAGCCACATAGATGCAGTAATACTTCAGAAAACCTGAAAAATCCATGCATGGTTTTTTATGTTGAATGAATCATAAAAACTTGCCTGCAGACAGTTTAAACAAATTTCTCCCACAAAGGTATATGTACTATTTTACACAGGAAAAAAATTCATGTGGTGTTTGTTACCATTGCTATCAACACTTTGAGTCAGGTTTTTCTTGTCAACTCGTGAAGTAAAATTTGGGGTAACTGCAAATAATTTTAATTTCCAATACTCGTACTGAAAAATTTATACTGAAATTATGCGTCCGAGTTGCATATATCGCAGTCACTACAAAGCACAGTATGCATCAGGCCTCTGTTAAATATTGTGCTGATTAGAAATAAATTATTGATCGGTACCCCAACTGTGTTTACACTGACCAGGGCAGCGCTGCTCTGTTTTACTGAAATGTGTGGAAGAGGATTGTGCCTCGAGGATATCATGTTTCCCTCGGATAGAATGTCTAAAATCTGATGGGATATTTTTGTTTTTTTCTTGCAATACCTTCAGACAGTTTCACCTGGACAATATGAGCTGTGCATACAGATATCATCTTCGCCAACATCACAGCAACAACTATATATATGCAAAATGAATTCCAACCATAAAAATCAAACTTAAAGTACGTAGCTTTTCACTAAGCGATGTCACAGGAAACGACCATGAAACGACATTGTGAAAACGGCCTGTTTTCTTTGAATTTTTAAATCAAATAATGTTTGACAAAATGGAAAATAAATGCCTCCACACAGTTACGGCAGTCTTGAAGCCTGTCTTAGTATCAAGAGGTTTTTTTCCCCCTTCCTAGAGTCTTGGTGAGCTCACAATTTAAGAGACTAAAATTTCAGTCTTTGAGCAAAGATCTCGAGATCTCACAAGGTCTTGGACTGAGACTTTGTCATTCAGACAAAAAAATATGGAAATACTTTTTGTCTTTTTACCAAAATATGTGGTTACATCACTTGTTGAAAATTCAATGGGGGAGGCATGGAGAAATTGTCGGTCAAGTACGGCATTCTTGCCGCTATCGGCAAAAAGTTTGTACGTGGATAGAAAATCCTGTAGCACCAAACCTTTGTTGCTGGTTAGTGAGTTGATTACAAACGCACAGGTGCATTACTGAGCCTTTAAATCCCTGTGTTTACATGTACAGTATACTAATCTTCAGAATATTTGACCCCACCAATGGATTGCCATACAAAAATGACCACACACTGCTGGTGCCTTGGAGGAGTTTATTTTTTTTTTGGCCATTCCATTTCTGTGCTCCCTAATACTCAAAACGGATATGTAAAGATACGATGGATTTATTTGTATCCCATCTGTGTGGATTACGTTAACATAATTTGATGTATGGTAGCATTATCAGAAATATTACAAAAATATCGCATGGTTTGAGGGTGGATCTAGCTTCCCGAGGTATTGGAAGTTGAGAAACTAGTTCCCGAGGTGAAGCCAAGGGAACTCGTTTGTCGACTTCCGATACTGAGGGGAGCTAATTAACTTGCCACTCAAAATGAACCATGTTATTGTCTTGCCCAGGGATGTGATTTTTCAGGTTTTTTCCTGAAATCAGGTTTCCTTTAGCCCAAAAACATGACCCCTGTGAATCGTGTGATTCCCACGCCGTAATGGCTTCACGCTGCGCGCTTGCAATTTCAGGTTTTTTTTTTCAAACATCCAATTACATCCCTGTGCCCTACATGTACCTCATCATGTGTATTCATCCATAATTTAAAATTTCTGACTGCCAGAAAACAATGAGTAAAATTTTGCATGTGATGCCGTCTTTTCATGTTGCCCGGGTGCAGAAAATAATAATTATTATTAATTCTTTCTGGTATTAACACCAAGGATTCCTCAAAAGTGCCCGAGGCACTGTAGCTCGTAAGCCTCAAGAAACATGTGAAGAGAAGACGATGAAGAAATGCTCAGTTTTAGAGGTGGGAGGAAACCCCCACACAATTCTGTATTGGGAAAACCCACGTAATCAAACGGGGACTGAGAACCCAATCCACATACTGACCCGGACGGGATTCGAACCAGGGCCACAGAGGTGGAAGGCGAGGAAAGTACCACTAAACCAACCTGTCTATTTTATTTTCTCAAAACCCTGGATGGGAAATACAAAAATGTTACATGTATTTTTTGTTTACTGATTCCCACACATATCTTTTATTACTCATACAGTTCAGGAGAATGCTAGGCAGAGAACTGTCGGCGTTCTCAGAAACTAGCAAATCGGGCAACCAAGTCTCAGAGTTCCTATTGAGCACATATATAGGTAAGTACCAACCCCCCCCCACCCCCTCCCCCCCCCCCCCCCCCACCCCACCCCCCCCCCCCCCCCCCCCCCCCCATACTTCCAGCACCCCCTCCCTCCAACGCACGTTAATGTAGCGGAGGAGTATCGGATGTTGCCAAGAAATTATTGAAAAGTCGTACACTGTGATTTACCCAATGATTTCCACAATTGTTAATAATAATAAAACCATGTTTTCATAGCACCCTATGTAAAAAGTCAGTTAGTGTGATAAAAAAGTAATGAAAATTTTACGATTTATTAAACAAATAATATAATCATACAAGTAATAATTAACCAGATTATGCCTAAAAGAACAATACACAATGGTGAAACTTGCCGAGTTATAATACAGTGTTTTATTATCCGTGCGTTTTGGGTGCGGCACCTCGAAAAATAAAAAAACAATTTAATGGATATTTTTCTAGAAACATAAAAGTTTAATTATTCGCTTTTAAATGAGACATGAACGGAAAAAAAATTGACCAACGTTTAGTTATCGAATAATTACTGTCAATATTTTGAATTATTCAACAAACGGAAAGGCGTAGACTTGTCTGAATTCATGTGTTTGGTCTGTAATGTGCAGCGTACAGCGTGCCCTCTGGACTGGTGGCCTGTCTAATCTCATTTCTTCTCTCATGTCTGTCTCTGAAAGTCTTCTGAGACAGAAGAAAAGAGATTTGACAGGCCACTAAAGGGCGCTCTGTATGCTGTGCATTACAGACCAAACACGGGAAATCGGACTTGGGCAAGTCTAGGCAAGGCGCGAATAGGACTGTATCAAAAGTGGAAAAAACAGAACATGTACTAGGGATGTACAGGGGGCGTAGGATATAATTCCCCCCTCCACCCCCGCCTCCCGCCTCGCCCCGCTAGCTCAAACAAGTTCTGCCTTGCAATTTTTAAATTAAAAAAACAAAATGATAGGCCTACCTGCAAGTTATTGATGGATCTCTGCTGTTGTTATACACGATTTTATATCTGATTGAAATACATGTATATGCCAAATGTCGTTAAAAAAATATTTCTTGGGACTTTTTGTAACAAACATCAATTTAGAAATGAAAACAAAAATGCATCAAACAAATTATTAAAAAATACAATTGTCAAAACTGGTGGCTTATGAGATTGTCAATATAACTTTCAGAAATGTCTCTGGGGAATTTTCCAGAGAGCCTAATTTTAAAGACAAACCAACACAAGATGATTCCTTGATATATTTCACACTTTCAATTTTATATTATTTATTTTTAAAATTTCTTAGACAAGCATCAAGACATCGACCTCCCCGTCCAGGTTATGCGAGATGCCACCTCACCCTCGCCCATCCCCAAGAACGCCCCCCAAAAATTTGACAGCAAGGGGCTAACAACGGCTTCCGCGCGGCGGAGCACCGACCTGGGCAAGGTTAAAGGCATCCCCAAGCTAAAGCACCACAACAGCTTGTCGCTGGATGTCGTGACGCGGTTTGGGGTCTCTTATGAGAAGGAGGAAGAAATGGAGAACGTAAGTTGAGATGTCATGTCACGTCTGTGCAGAAAATATTCCACTATTTTCTTGAACTTGCTGAAACTTTTGTAACCGATGGTTATTTGGTTTTGTTTTAAATGTTTTCTGTTGTAAACCATTTATTTATTTATTTATTCGTATTTGAGTCTGTTTTCAATGCTAGAGAGACCCTTTCCTCCAGGATTATATCTCTGTACAATGTCATTCATCTTCGAAATGGCTAGTTGCATTTCTGCATGGACAGGGCTTACTGAAATTTGGAATTTGCCCACAGATACACAATGTGTTATATACACTGTGCTTTTCCCAAGAACACGCCAACAATTCATAGCGCGCTCGATTGAACCCAGAACCTCCTGCATGCTCGACCACTGAGCTGGCCGCTAGTTGCATTTCTGCATGGACAGGGCTTACTGGAATTTGGAATTTGCCCACAGAATAATCCTGCAGCTGGCGACTGAAATTTTATGAAATAAGATTTTTTTTTGTTTCTTCCCCAAATGGTTGTAAATAGTGTATTCAGGCTTTAATGCCACTGTTTCTTGAAAAAATAGCTTATACTGCAAAATCTTGCTGTAATTTTTACAGGAAATGGCGAATGTGGATCGATGGGGCTTTGATGCATTCAAAATCGATAGTCTAACCAACCACAAACCGCTCACAGCTGTCACATTCACAATTCTACAGGTAAGTGTAGCATTGATTTCACAAATAATAGAGCCTCATCGATTACTAGGAATCATAGGATTTCTTCATTTCCCAATGTGTTTTGCCAAGGGTGTCTAATGTCCCAATTTTTGTGTGTGTTGGTCAATTTTAATAGGTTTAATAGTCCACTTTGCAGCAGCTGTCTGCAATGCAATTTGAGCTACATATACAATTGACCAGAAATTATTGGCCTTGTGTCAACGCTGTTGAAAATTGTACCATACTGAAGACTTTCTTGAGTTTGTGAGCACTGCATACAAAACACATGCTGATGTTGTGTATCACGAGAATGTTGCAACTGAGCCTTGAGTGAGACTAGCCATGAGTTGTTTTCGTCCCGAAACTCCAAAGCATATTTTTGAACCCTTTGTAGAAATCACTTTGCTAGATAATGATTCGATGATGATATGACAAGTGAAATCGTTTCGTTCAACGAAGATTCGACGACGAAGAGTTTTACTATTGAATGTATGCCTCTTCATTCGACGGAGATTAGAATCTCCTTGTTCGACGAAGCAAAATAGCTCAATTTGACGAAGAAATCGCTTAATTCGACAAAGCAAATTTGTAATGTGAACACTTTTTTTGTTCGTCGAAGCTATTTGGCAGGCCTGGTGCACAGTGCGTCGTGCGTCAAGCACCTAACAAGCGTTGTTTTTTGACGCACCACTTAAAAACCTCACAGCGCGTCAGACACTTGAAACTCGATGCACATGTGCACCAGGTATAATGGCTTCCCGCAGCTTCATTCAATCTTCGTTAGCAGCCACCTAATGTGTACGGTACCGCTCTTCATTCAATCTTTGTTCGATCTTCGTTAAGTGAGATGTGAACGCACACTTCATTAAACTAACGATGATTAACTAATCTTCGTCAAACGAAGTGATTTCTCTAGTGACGCCGGGGTCGAAGAGATTTCCCAATTTGAACGCACGCCTCTTCAGTTAATGAAGATTACATGTAGAATCTTCAACGAAGCAGAATAGCTCCATTTGGCGAAGAGATCGTTTAATTTGACAAACCAAATTTGTAATGTGAATGCTCCCTTCGTTGGAAGAGATAATTTAGCAGGCCTGATCTCACATTCATATCAAGCATCAAACGTCTGGCTTGCATTTTTTGTTATGTGACCCTCATGCGTAAACAGCATATTATGATAACCACACACAGCATAGATACTTTATGCTCGGCGCTTGTTGCTCGATGCACATGTGCAACCAGGGGCCAATTTCAAGCTGTTTAGCTAAAAAAAAATTGCTTAATCCAAAATTTGTTTACTTTATAAAAATGGGTTTTCAGTCAAAATCTTATGTCATGTGTACTACAATTGACTGGAGTTCTGATATACAATTTTGACTATTAACCCATTTTTATAAACCCAGCTTTATGAAATTGGCACCAGGCCATTGCATAGCTTTATTTGATCTTCGTTGCCGATTGCCTGTGAACCGTACCGCTCTTCGTTCAGTGTTTATTATTATTATTATTATTATTATTATTATTATTTCTTTCTGGTATTCATACCAAGGATTCCTCAATAGTGCTCATTGCACTGTCACTTGCAAGCGTGAGGAAACCCATGAAGAATTAGAATTAGAAATGCATGGCCAGAGACACCGGGGATGATCCCCCTTGCTCTTCACGAAAGAATGCTCTGGGATCTTTAGAGTGCGTTTCCATTACCTAACACAATGGACCAACGGCTTTACATCCCTTCCGTTAAGTAATATGTGGACACTCGCTTCAAGAACTAATGATGATTGACTAATCTGTATTGAATGAAGCAATTTAAGGAATACTTGGATGAATTATCATATTCTACTTTTTGACAATCTTTTTGAATTTTTCGTGCCAGTTTTAGGGACACTTTTTCTTGCCCAATCTTGAGCAGAATACACCTCAATATACCGAGTTACATGTGTGAAATTTGCACCTTGCATGTAGCAAAATTCTGTACTTGAATTACGTACTGCTGTCCTGTATCGTAAAGGTATCTTAAATTCTTTCAAATAAAAATCGTCCTTTTGTGAAACCCGGGCTGAATGTGCCTTAAGTGAGCCACTCTACACTCGACCCAATTTAACGTAACACATGTTTGCCAGACATACTTCCGTTCTCCTTGAATTAATCTCCTCTGACACGGTTGGCAGCTTGAGCAGAAGTGTACAAGGACATAAAGGAAATGGGAATTAAAAGGATTCTTGGCAAGAATTCCTGGCGAATACGTGTAAGAGAGGACATGCCAAGTATTCACCAGAAGCATGACCATTCAGTTTGACTGCATATTGATCCAATATTGAGGGGAACAACTGAGTTGACAGACCTGTACATTTTGACCTAATCATTCCTGGAATTTTTGTATCTTAAGGAGCTTGTTCAGATTTTTCCAGAAAGTGGATTTCGTTCTAAACTAACAATCATATAAAATACCACCCCAAAATACTATCCATGGGAAGAAAACAGGAAATTTGCAATCTCCAATTCGGACGTGGAAGCAAAAAGGTTGGTGTAATCACTACACTCAATATGAAACTGGATAAATTAGTTCACAAAACATCGGTGATTTTTTTTTATGATATCCTTGAAAATATACGAATTTAAAGCGTGAAATTTCAGGAGAAAATATGACACATGATCAAAATTTCAACAACCGCGGGAAAAATTGGGGCACTCAAAAATGTGATCTGGACAGCAATAAAAATTTAGTCTGGTCAAGTGGATACTAATTGTGCATGTGGAAGGAAGTACGTCAGTACACGAGGCAGTATTCGTGTGAAACACGCAAATGGCTAATTGGATATTGAACTTCGTTTTGCAGGAAAGAGGCTTACTCAAAACATTTCAGATCCCCCAAAAGACGTTAATAGCGTATATCTCAGTGCTAGAAAACAACTACAACAAGGACGTGAAATACCACAACCAGATCCATGCTGCGGACGTGATTCAGTCAACCAACTATCTACTATCAGCTCCAGCACTCGAGGTAATAAACGATTACCATACCTCATACATATTCATAAACGAGAGTCCCGATCTCACTGGTTCATTCAACATCATTTTATTTGTTGTCTGTCTCTTCCAGAATGTATTCACAGATATTGAAATCCTAGCAGCATTATATGCAGCAGCAATACACGACGTCCGGCACCCGGGGCTCAACAATCAGTTCCTTATAGGATCCAGTAAGTATTTAAAATTCGCATATGAGTCTTTCCACAGTAAATGAGGCATTTTGGCAACACAGACCATATTTTTTGAGGAAATACCTTTGTCTGGTCTTAAAATAAAAGAAATAAGTTTAAGTTGTTCTGAAGAGATAACTTAGGCCCACAAAGGGTTACAAATAGTGTGACAACATGCCTTTCTAAAAACACTGTGTACAAATTTCCAATATACGCTTGTAACCGGGACGGACACTTGTGTTACATTTTACGCCGTCCTGGTTACGAGCGTATATTGGATATTTGTACACAGGGTTTTTAGAAAGGCATGTTGTCACACTATTTGTATTGCTTTTTGGGCCTAAGTTATCACTTCAGAACAACTGAAACTTATTTCTTTTATTTTGAGACCAGACAAAGGTATTTTCTGGCAAATATGGTCTGTGTTGCCAAAATGTCCCCTTTATCGTGGAAAGACTCTGATAAAGGTACTGAGTTGCTTTAACACAGGTTTGTTTTTGTCATACACATCCTTGGTCAAACACAGAGATAATGCCATTTTGACAGTTTTCCAATCATGCGTTTTCCCATCACAGGTTCAGAACTTGCAATCTTGTACAACGACGAGTCAGTGTTGGAGAACCACTCGCTAGCAGTGGCGTTCAAACTCCTGCAACTGGAGAACTGTAACCTGTTTGAGACACTGACAAAGAAACAACTGCAGCAGCTCAGGAGACTGGTCATAGACATGGTAGGTCCAGGGGCCACTAACCCACAAGCGAGATGACGTAACAATACATGTGGTACCGTGGCCGAGTGGTTTGGGTCACTGACTCGCAATACTCGGGTTGAAAACTTGGGGTTGCAGGTTCGATACCCGGCTGGCGTACCTGTGCCCTTGAGCAAGGCACTTAAACACACTTGCTCCATCTTTCGGAAGGGATGTAAAGCCGTGGGTCTAGTGTGTTAGGTAACTCACTTTAAAGATACCAGAACATTCTTTCGTAAAGAGCAAGGGGATTCCCCGGTGTTTCGGGCCGTTTTTAATTCATCGTCTTCTTCTCATGGGTTTCCTCACACTTGCAAGCGACAGTGCAATAAGCACTTTTGAGGAATCCTTGGTTTCAGTACCTGAAAGAAGTAGTCATAATAATAATAATAATAATAATAATAATAATCTCTCCGCGCAAAACATGATGGACTCAAATGGAGTCCTCGCCAAAATGTTGTTGTGTTTGTGTTGAGTACGTCAAACTCTCTGTAGTTTACATCACACTTTTCAACTGATTGGGACGCAGTTAGCCCCCGGCACTTGAGCCACCTCCAAAGAGTCTCTGGATTTGTTTTGGTAACAATTTTTTTATGGTAGCTAAACTGCCTACCACGTCAAATTCACGGGCCAATACTATACCCTTGAACCTCTGCGTGACGTGGTTTTGTTTACATTGTTGATGTTATCTCTCATCGGTCAATTTCATAAAACATGTTACACTTTATAAGCAGATGTTTTGGATTAAGCATAGTATGAAAACTGCTTCAAGCATGAGCGTATTTCATAAACCTTGCTGTTTTAAGCATGCGAAGAGATTGCACGTGCAACGCTATCGTCAGTTTTGTTTGTGCATTGCTTTATGCCATTCTCCCCTACGGTGAACATTGCACTGATTCTGTACCTCACACCTGCGGCATGCACCCCGTTACATTTTATAGCAACAAAAATTTAGTCTGGTCATCTGTATACTAAGTGTGCATGTGAAAGGAAGTGCGTCATACATCAGACAATATTTATGTGAAACATGCAACATGCTAATTGTAACCACGAAATTTATTCCACGTCTTTCTTTGTACATGTAGGTCCTAGCAACAGACATGTCCAAGCACATGAGCTTATTGGCTGACCTCAAGACAATGGTCGAATCAAAGAAAGTCGCAGGCTCAGGAGTATTATTACTGGACAACTACAACGACAGAATGATGGTAATATGGATTTCCTTTTATGTTAATTCTAATTAGGGATTAAAAGTAGGTTTGGCCAGTCTTCAACAATTCGTTTCAAACCGGATACGTTCCTGGGCGCTGATAATGGCTCGAGCCGCCAGGATATCGTCAAAAACCAGTGATCACACCAACCTTTTTTCTTCCACATCCAAATTGGAGATTGCATATTTTCTTTGATTGTTAGGTTAGAACGAAATCCATTTTCTGAAAAAATCTGAAAAAGCTTCTTTATAATATCTTTTCTTCTAATATTTTTTGCAGGTCTTAAAGAACCTCGTCCATTGTGCGGACCTGGGCAACCCCACCAAGCCACTTGACATCTACCGCAAGTGGACGGAACGGGTCATGGAGGAATTCTTCTTGCAAGGCGATCTAGAGAGGCAAAAAGGCATGGATGTTAGCCCCATGATGGACCGGTATAATGCCTCCATTGAAAAGTCACAGGTGGGTTCAATGTTTGGATATTATTGCTCGGCCATTAGAGAAATTGCTTCGTTCGACGAAGGTTAGTTAATGATCGATAGTTAATGAGGCGTGTGTACACATCTCACTTAACAAAGATCACATGCAGCTCGAAAGCAGGTTGAATGCAGATGACCGACGATTGATCGAATGACGATTGATCAAACAACCAATCGAGCGAACAATCAACGAACGACGATCGATCGAACCACGATTGATTGAACCACGATTGATCAAACCACTGAAATAACCAGCTTAAAGTTAGGTTTGAAATATTGTTTAGAAGTGCCTGTTTGTAAATTGCTTCATAATCGAGTTAAAACATTTCAAAACAAATAAAATAAGCTTTTTGTTGATTGCTGTTCATAATTAGGTCGGATTCATCGACTTCATTGTGCACCCCTTATGGGAAACGTGGGCCGACTTAGTCTACCCCGACGCACAGGAGCTGTTGGACAATTTAGAGGAAAACCGCGACTGGTACAGCAGCCAAATCTGCAACAGTCCTACGCCAACGTCCGAAGAAGACACGATCAAAGAAACGGACGAAGATGACAAAACCCAGTTTGAAATGTCGCCGGTCGATCGCCCAGACGTCACAAAAACGCAGGTTGATGTCACGTTGACCAAGAAAGAATTCTCAAAAGTAACGAAAGCCGCGGACAAGGTGCGAGCAAACACAAAGGAATTTTCACACCCGGAAGTTGTGGAGACGGACGCTTGCGAGTACAAATTCTCAAAATTGAAAGAAAAGACGTCGTCGACATCATCGTCGAAAGAAACCGACTTATAATGACGTACGGTGATATGCATCGCCCGCTTGAATGCGGTCATCAGTGTATATGTCTACTGTGTTAATTTATATTGAGCATTCAGAGACGAAGACGTCAAATCGTTAGTCATCGCACATGCAGCTTCGACGCTGAAAAAATTCGAAGAATTTCGCTGCCAATCTAGATATTTATAGCATACCATGAGATACACTGTGAGCAATTGTTACTATTGACCCCATAGGGGTAACGATGTGTACCTCAACGATTATATGAGACAAAATCGCAATTTGTTGTGCTAGAAGACGCGACACTTTAGCAAGTAACTTCTGTACGTGTTCATCATCGGTGGTCACACTGCAGTCACCTAGCTTACTACTGCATCTGATGTTCATGTACACTGCACTGTTGGAAACTTTAGCTTGGTACAATGTTAATTACGTCTTCATCTGCCCAAATCTCGCTAACGTCTGCAATGCCATTTCATACTGCTTGCTTAGAAACACCTTTTCTTCTGTGTTTAATTTGGAGCCGACAAAGAGAATATTTGAAAACATTTGTGCAGTTTTTCTCTGATTTCTGTCTTGCCAGCGACGCTCCGCAAGCTGATCTGCCAACCTTAGTATGGACGCCATTGCAACCATGAGTAAAATATGACTATTCTTGAACAAACACCCAACCAGAACTGTTTTTTGACCGATACTTCGCCCTAAAGTCAAAGGATTTGAATGTCTTGAATTCATCACCTACTACCAAGTATGGTGCCAAGATCATCGCCATTCCAAGAAGTCCTCACCGAATTCAACAACAACGGCACCAGACTTTTTAAAGTGAAGAGGGGTGGCACAACACATACATGTAGGAGGGGGCACACAAGGCAGCTTACACGTGCAGTTTTCCAAATCTCAAAGAGGAGTACGCGACACATTTTTTGAAGTTGGGTTTAGGGGACATTGCTTCTGATTGGTCTAACCCTATGCATATGTTGCATACCGATACATTTTGTCGATAACTTTAGCTAATAATAACATAACCCCACACTCTCCACCTTTTTTCAATAAACCACTTCGCGATGGCTAGGCATTTTCCAATTTATTCCCTTTGAGCAGGAGACTGCACTAGCAGTTTTGGTTATGCAGTATATATGTATGTCTCTGGGGCTGAAGACTTGATGACTAGTTTTTATTTCAAGTCGTAAATAAATCTATTTCCCAAGTCCAGTCACAAGTCATTTTCTCCAGAGTCAAGTCACAGGTCCAAAGCCAAAAACTGACTTGACCCCAAGCCAACAAGATAATAGTGACCAGCTCTGCCCTGGTCTAATTCATGGGCTAATTCTGTATAACCGCACCCCAAAACACTCGCACTCAGAACTGCATATGCAGTTCCCCGTCGCGAAGTGGTTAATGAAAAAAAATCATGACTCAAAGCAGAATCGAACTCGCAACTCTTGCTTGATAGTCCCATGTCTTCACCACTAGACTACCAAGCAACTCAACAACACCATCGCTTTTCTTATTTTTATCCTTTAATTTAACAACTCCATGGAGCGCTATATAGAGAATATAAAAATTCATGTCCATTTCAACCAATCACAATGCGCTTTACCCATCTACGTTAAAATAATATGCGGTAAGCGCCCCCATCCCCTTGGCATAAGCAAATAAAAACATTAATTTGTAAATTTAATAGTGGTACGGAACTTGTCATTTAAATGCCTGATGCAAATTATTTTTCCCAACAAAACAAAACCACGTGGCAATCTGTAGGAAGTAACGTCATTTGAGAGAGAGATTAATTGGGAATAAAAAAAATACATGCAAACGGATTTAAAGTGTGATGTCACACACAGTCACAATTTATCCAATAGTGGTGTGTCCAAACATTTTCGTTGTACTCCTTTAATGGGCATAAAATTTTCCAACAATTTTTCTAGAAATTAAAACCAGATACCCAGTATTAAAGTTAGGGAAATTAGACAGTACTTCGTAGTGACTCAGTGCATCACTCGGACTGTTAAAGATGCCACTTTTTAAAAATTATACAATGGAAGAAAAATGGCTGAAAAAGTGGGAGCAGCACTCTTGATTGCATATAAACTGTTCTTGTGTTTGGACACGCATCCAAAGCAGCCTGTGACCTCAGCAGCGCATGACATAACCACTTCTACGGCGTACAGTGATCAACTGTTTTTAAAAAAGTGCTTCGTCTCAGAATTTGAGTAAAAATAAGCGACAAATTGTCCTCAAAGTTTAAGGTTGGATTCACTTTTTGTGCATAAATGTTGACACGCCTTTTTGGGCGGAAAGTGTTTTGGAGATTCTGTGGTTTTCAGTGCGTCAGTACAAATTCCTTCCACATCGCTTTTTTCTCAGAGTAATGTGCGTCAAATTTACACGCAAAGAGACCGAGTGTGAATGCAGCCTTTTATGTCACTGTGTTAAAGGTAGAACACATGATTGGTATCTCGAAAATCAGAAATGTTCACAGACTTACACATAACTTACACAATATAAACACGATGACGGTAGCAAACATCCCCTGAAATGGTTTTGTCTGAAGTTCTATAGTCTTTGAGAAATGAGTAAAACAATTAATTTCGTCAAAATATTGTTAAAAATAATGTCGGTCACTTCGGCCAAATGCCACTTCGCCCTAAATGCTACTTCGTGCGCAGGCCGTGGTTCAGGGCGAAGTGGTTTTTGGACGAAGAGACTAAAGCTTTCGGGAGAATAACGACACAGTTTTTGACGGTCTTCTCATCAAAAGTTAGACTTAGTACGGAGCTGACTTTTACTCGGGTTGGTTTTAATCATGCATATCTTCAATCACACAGGGAGATAAAACTATTTGTAACGGTTTACCAATCATGTATACTACCTTTAACAATCACTGCTACTCAGGGGAAAAATGAAGTGAAAAGCAACCACTAAAAACAAATGTTTGTAACATTTGATCGGTACCCTCAATTAATTTTGTATGCAAGAAATAAATTGTTACCGTTTTTTTCGAGTTAAAGCAATGCACAGAAAGCATAGTTACAACTCGGAGGTCGCTTAGGCGCGAGGTCAAAATACAAACGGTTTGTATAACGGTAAACGGTTCGAGTTAATCTTGGAACCGTTTGTCTGTGGGCAGAAAACCGTTTGTTCAGCGAACACGGGTGGGTTAAACACTGCCAAAAAACTACCATTTGGCCAGACCAGCTGAACGTTTGCTTGCTCACTCAAAACCGTGCAACAGTGTATCGTTTATGTACCGTTTTCCGGTATACAGACCGTTTCTATTTTGACCTCGCGCCTTATTTGATTCAGATTTTGCAGCTTTTCATAATGTCTTTGTTTGGATATTTTTATAAAAATATGTTTATTTATAAATTTAATTAATAAGTTGTACAGAGGTTCATCTGATTAGCATTTTACTTAGCAAGTTTTAAATTTTATTCTTGAATTTTTGTTTTGTTTTTTCTTTTTCTTTCTTGTCTTGCTTGAAAAAAGTCATAATGTCGGTAATTTGACAGTGCCAAAATATGACAAATTAACTGATTTCACGTGGGGAAAATTATATTTTGTGAAAATTGTGAAGAAAATACAAAATGCTGAACTATGTATTCGGACAATCCAGTAAATTATACGTACATTTATTGAATTTTTGCTTGTGCAGAGAGATCTAATAAGTATTTAGCTCTCCTGCTGAGAAGGTTTTTCCAAAACTAGGATTGATTATTCCTTGTTTGTCAGTGATAACCAACACTGAGGAATTTTAAAATGAAAATTTCATGTTTACATACCAATTCATTATATGCAAAACAGGCTAAATCTACTAATCGTAGTCCTTCCTCTGTCATGTCTGTTTGGCATTTGTGTGTTCGTTTTCAGAACTAAAAGACCTAACTACCTGCCAAGTATATGACGCCAAAATTATTGCTTTTCCAATAACACTGAGAAATTAGTAGCCTCACGTTCCGACCCTTGTAGGGTCTTCTTCAAAGGTTAAATGTGACTGGGACAAGCAAAAAACAGCACATTAAAACACAGAGCTGGGAGGGACACAAAAACAAACAGTCAGGCAGAAAGATGGGTTAGAGTGTAAAATCAATTGGCCTATTGCATATAACCATTTGCACTATGGCTGACGCCCTAAATTCAAATCGAGGTGCATAAAGTTGCTACGTGCTGCACGCCAGTGTATAGCAGCCAACAGTCTGGCTGCTTTATGCCATTCTCTCCTACCGTAAACACGGTATTGATTCTGTACTTCACACATGCTGCGTGCATCCGGTCACATTACATTGCAACAAAAATTTAGTCTGGTTGTCTGAATACTAAGTGTGCATGTATCAGCACATCAGATGCTATTCATGTGAAACATACACAAGGCTGATCTAGTCGATGCAGACTGTATCGAATAGCTGTTATCTTGTAGGGCAGTTTCTTTGTTCCTTGAGGACATGCATGGTTGCACATTTTGTGCTTACATTGTCGACCAATTTAAATGACAAAGGTTGCTCTACAGGATGGTTGCTATTCGATACGGTCTATACTGGTATATTATAAATCAAACATTGGTTTGAAGTTGCGTTGTGCTTGACTTTTTTCTGGGAAATTGTAGGTTTAAGCATACCCACCCAATTTGAATTTAGAGCTGCTTAAATTTGTAAAAATGCATGTTCATTTTTTTTGCAAATGCACGTTACAGCTGCCAGGTGCCATATTATATACTTTTCTTATAATTTGAATTATTTAGCTTACTGTTTAAAATTTGACAATCTTTCAGAAACTGCAATAAAGAAAGAGGTTATTGCATTTCTAACTCACTAAAAATTACTCAAAATGGAAAATGTTGAACTCTTTAGAAAAGAAATAAAATGTTCTCCATCTTTAAAAATAAACATGTCAACAAACATGTTTAAAACTGATTTTCTTTATTATATTACTGCAAAAATTCATATTCAGTATAAGGATTTGTTTAATAAAGAGAGCTGGTACTGTGCATCCAAATGGGCTCACTTTTAAATATTCAATTAAAAAAATTAAAGAAAAAAGTATAACTGTCATTTTATGCAAGGATAAATAATGATAGAAACTTCATGAATGTGATATATATAATTTTAAAATGTCTGGGTTATCGTAAGGTAAACTTAAAACTACTATATATGTAGTTGAGTATAGGCGGTATTTCTTGAAATATATAAATAATATAGTAACAATTATGTACATATTGGTTGTATATGTACATTGTACAGAGCGTGGGTGTGTGTGTTTAGGGACATGAATACATTGTGTACTTGTAGATAACTTAAAAGAGGCACATGTTTAAAGTTGTATATTATAGTTTTCAGTTTTCTGAAAGTTTTACCACGTTAAATGTGTATATTATACCTCATAATATTATTTGATAATTATTTTGCATTAAATGTATTTAAATTCGGAAAGTAGCAGAACCTATGGGTTTGATGATGCCATTTGGAGAAATAGGTAAAGTTCGTGATTGTAATATTACAAGCTGGAGAGCCCATCTCTCTTTCATAAGCAAGGGGCCAGACTCCTCTTTCGAGTTTGCTGTGGGGGTTTCGCCACTCCTCCCACACCCCGAGTCTGTGTACTCAGAGGCAATTCATGGCGAAGTGCCTTGCCCAAGAGCACACGCACCATGGACGGGATTCTAACCCACGACCTGTGGATTTACCATTGGATTCAGCACGCTACACCACTCGGCTATTGTACGTGCCCCATGGAGAAATAAATTTGAACCAAACATAATTGTCTTATTTTGCCAAATTTGAATGGGTTAAAAAGGTGCGATTTTGAAAGCTTATTCTTGGCAATGTTAAGCCCCTTCCACACTTAGACGATTTTGGATACGAACCTTAACGATTTTGAATCGTAAGGGCATTCATAAACATTCGTAAAGACAATCGTAAACATTCTTAAACGATCGTAATGATTCGTCTTGGTCGCAAAGTCATTACGAAATTGTTGAACAGTCGTATCGTCGCACCGGTCCTAAGATATCGTAATAAAGTGGGGTTTTTTTTCTTTTCTCATTTGCCCTTAACTAAAAATGCATTCTTTCCGAGATTGGGAGATTTCAGGGTTACTTGGGAGTAAATTTACAGCAGAAATTACCATACTCATACATATTCATGAGAGTGATATTCTCATTAGTCCACCTACCACACGTGTTACTTTTGCCAGTTAATATGCTGCTACTGTTTTATGTTCATAGATGCCAGAAAATAAGTCTCGAAACGCACATTTCTTTTGTTCAAAAACGGCTGTTTCGTGAGTTGGTTTTGGTTTTTTCCTCTCTAGATCGCCCAATCTCATGCGAAATGTACCTTTAAGATCATATTCCGTTTTTTCCCCCTCTCAAATCCGATTCATGCACATCTGCATTATATTTAGAACAGTACTGTACAACAACTCCGAAAACCTTGTACAAATCCCTATACAGGTATGCAAGTATACTCAACAAAAATTTAAAAAGAAATGCACATTTTTGCAAGTGCCAATATTTTGCAAATTATCCACCACGGATCGGAGCAGCGAAGTTTCACACCATTCATGTGAAGCATTGTAAATTTCATCTACACCAATTGTCTAGGCTTGTGACCTTGTAGGATGACAGTAGGTGTGCGTTTCTTTTTTTTTATTGAGTAAAGTTACAAAGGGTGTTAACGATGGCAGGCATAAATAAACTCCTCAAAAAAGTTCAGAAACTCAAGTTTGACTGATGATTTCTCTCTTGTTACCAAATCATTTTCCTTAAATTTGGTATCATTGGAAAGCCCTGTTATTCCTCTTTACAACGACGTGTCATTTGTTATGATTAAACAATTTGGGGATGTGCAGCTGAGCTTAACACGGGGTGGGTGTAAAGTGAAATGTCACAAAATGCACTGCTATTGTCATGCAGTGCATTCGCTTTTGCTTGGAGGATGGAAATGTGTCAATATAGAAATGCATTTTGTGACATTTCACTTTACACCCACCCCCGTATTCAGCTGTGCTGCACATCCCCCAATTGCCTAATCATAACAAATGACACATCATTGTAAAGAGGAATAACGGGGCTTTCCAGTGATACAAAATTAAAGGAAAATTATTTTGTAACAAGAGAGAAATCGTCAGTCAAACTTGAGTTTCCGAACTTCTTTTGAGGAGCATAGAACTTAGAAGTATAAACCTGCAACTGTTGTTTTTTGTTCAATAAACCAGTGCTTTCCCATATTAAACATTTACGAGTGGTGTAGGATTGGTGATATCTCGCCAAAACTTGTCACACTACAAACTTATGCACAGAGAATAAATGGATTTGAAATAAATTGGTCACGCAGTTGAATTGACAATCACGTAAATTTATGCGTTTTGTGTGTAATGCATATGTGCCAAGTTTGTCCTGCCGTACCAGTGGCTTCATCACTGGTCACATGACTGATCACGTGACTTGTGGTGAATGTGCTTTTGACGATGTGCTCTTTTGTTTATGCATGGAGGTAGATAACACCACCCCACACCTAAAACCTTTAAAATTCCTTGGATGTTTGAGACACAATAGGGGAACAATAGTAGGGGGTGATACCCTCTTCCACATATCGTGCTGCATATGTCATGTTGGGTATACCTTTTGTAGAGAATCTTGGTACGCAGAACCTCTAGGGCTGGCCACTGCTTTCGGACGTTTGTAAATTCCCTTAATGCATTTCTTCATACTTCAAATTGTTGGTGGGTCTGGTGTTCATACCTGTGCTTATCCACCCAAGAGGCATGAGTGTGGTACGGCAGTCATTGCGTTGTTTTCCACCTATCGGAGGGATCTTTTTCCAGGACGCGCTATGGCGTACGTCTGCATGTGTGCCCTACACGCCGGGTCTTAAATAAGGTAAATTTAGTTCTTGTTTTTTTACGTTTAAAATGCACTTTATGTATAGACCGTATCGAACAGCCGCCATTTCGTGGGGCAGTTTCTTTGTTCCTTGAGGACATGCATCGTTGCACATATTTGTGCTTCAATTGTTGAATGGTTCAAGTAACAAAAGGTGCCCCACGAAATGGCGGCTATTGGATACGGTCTGTAGCGGTTGTCTGCCACTTACATAATTTATAAAGGCAAATTATGGCCATGCTCTGGCGTTGAGTGTTGTCCCGGGTAATTTATTTATCCGAGTAATAATTCATAGTTTTGATATCTAAAGGGGGAAATGGTATTTTGTTTGGAAAGAACCGTCGAGTAGTTGGTCATGGCTTCAGACCTTGTGTACAAAACATATGAGACAAGCTGAAAAATGTTTCCTCTCAAAATCTTGAATTTTTCTCGCTCCTAAATTTGGGTTTTCCCATCAAATTTGCACTTAATGATGTTTGATGAGTGATTTTAAGGGGGAAATTCGATCAACTTCTCAACTCTTACCGTAGAAATTGGCCATTAACTGAAGTCTAGCAAGCTATATTCATTTATAAAGCAAGAAAAGTCATTACAAAAACATGGAACAATACTACAAATTTATTTGGAATATTATGGACGGCCTCTTTATTAAGTATTCCATATACATTGTACTGTCTGCTTTTAGTAAAACGTTTTTCTTTTGAAATTACAAACTTTGCATAAGATACGTAACAGATTTTCAACTTCATAATCCAACATGTTGGGGAAAAACTAGTTAAACTACCATACACGTTCGCCAGTTGAGACTCCATGCACTAAGTCTATAGAGCATGGCATAAAAATACCAAGTGTTGTTCTTCAAATTTTCTCACTGCTAAAATCATGTTTCCTAATGAAATTTATACTTTCTAGGGCATTATCATGTCATATTAGGAGGACTTAGTGGCGAAGGTGTACAGTATTTATACCCATGTTAGTTCAGTAGACTTTTTCAGTAGACATCTTACGAATGAGTGGAAATAGGTATCACTTTTTCAAAAATTTGATTTCCCTGAGAATTAATTTTCACTTCATAAAAAAGGAACATATAAAACCATCTACTGTAGGTAACTGATCTGTCATAGCACCATGTACTCTGAAATCTAGACTTTTGCTTGTCATTTTTTTTCAACACCATTTTAGCACATTCACAAAAGGGGAAATAAAGTTTAAATTTGGAACATTTTAATACCAAAAGAAGGAAAACCTTTCTCAAAACAGCTCAAAATGCAATGGTAACAAATGCCACATGGATTTATTTGTCCAACTGAAGGTGGTTTTTAAGTAAATGTGTGCACACACTGTTTTTACCATCATTTTACTTTACACAAATCATGCATGGACTTTCAAGATCTTCATGGGGTACTGTGGCCGAGTAGTTAGGTCACTGACTCGCAACACGCTGGTGAAAACGTAGGTTTGCGGGTTCGATATCCGGCTGGGGTACCTGTGCCCTTGAGCAACACGCTTGCTCCATCCTTCGGAAGGGATGTAAAGCCGTTGGGCAGATGTATTGTGTAACGCACATAAAAGATCCCAGAGCACTCTTTCGTGAAGAGTTAGGGGATTCCCCAGTGTCTCTGGCCGTCGGCTGCCAATGGCGCCACCCACCCATGTATCTCGATGTTTAGGTGGAAGATACTTGTAAGCTTCATGCAAATTAAAGTCCATTAAATAAAATCTTATGAAGCATTGATGCATCTGAAATTTCTGCAGCCTACTTTGCATTCCTCTCGCACCCTTATTCATAAATGCTCCTAAATATCAGTGGATCATACATTATAATATTGACTAGATATTATAATTAAGCACATGCTGCCTGAATATAGTTCGGAACTAACTAAATAATACTCTAAAACAAACAATATAGTTCGGAACTAACTAAATAATACTCTAAAACAAACTAATGTATTGCATCTTGGTTATGTATTGCAACATGCTAGCAAGTTCATCAGCAAGATTTTAAATATATGGCTTAAAATGCTGAGAAGTTACGAATGAGAAAAATTAAATACACCTTGCAAATGTATTGAGTTTGTTTGATAAAAAATAATGCTAATGAGGAAATACATATGAATACAAGTACTAGAAAACTGGCAAGGAAATTTTGGGTTAATCAAGTTTTCTTCTCTTCTTGAATTGCACCTCTTTTAATAACTAAACTAGGGAGAGTACTACAGTGTCAAAATAGTACTACTTTTTAATCCTACGTAACTCATTTGTCAATGGATTTAAACCAGATTTTCAGATCATGTGAACAAGATGAGTGACTTGCATCGGCTTTGTCCGAAAGGGTGAGATTTAAAAGCCATATGGTACCAAAAAAACACCTTAATTTTAGACTTGGCGTCCTCCAATGTCAAGGAATTTGTATGTCGGAGGTCCCTTTGCACCTCTTGATGAGTTGCGCTAAACGATCGTGGTGTGCAATGACACTAGGGATGATCCTGCATTCCTTCAGAAGCATTCGGCTGCAGCACGTGCTTTCCACCACCGTCTCCAGCGACATTAGAGGACACCAAGTCGAAAGTGGCAGATTCTGAAATTAAGGCGTTTTTTCTTTTCTTTATAAGGCTTTTGAACCTCGCCCTCTCGGACAAAACTAATGCAAGTTGCTCAATAAGTAGTCAAGGCTTGTTTACATAATGAGAAATTTTGGTTGAAATATATTGGCAAATGAAATTTTGTTTTGGACACGTACATTAGTACATGTACGTTATGGCAAATATATACCGTACGTAACATTACTTTTGTTCTGAATATCTATAAGCAGTGACCTTATAAAAGTTGTAATATTGCATTACATTGGCATACAAGTTAAATACAAATGCTAAAACTGTTAATGTGTGCATATAAGTATTAAAATGAAGTTGATTAAAATCTGTGGCAAGAAAGTGATATAAACTTGAATAACAAATTATATTTTAACAAATATAATACCTTTTTTACAACCAACAGTAACAAACTACTGAGTTTTTATCATTTTTGTGGCAAGACATTGTGAAAAAACCCGCATAATAATAAAACGTTAACAGGAAATACGTTAACCCTAACACTCCTCAATCCCCAAAATCAATACGATTTTACATACGCCTTCGGGAGTTAGGGTTAAAGCCCCAATAAATCATTTGCAGTGACCAAAAATTTTACTCCATGGGTTGGACAGCTACGAAAAGTGTTGATACATGTACATGTATCAAGGTAGTTAATAAACATTATTCTTTAGAATTTGTAAAAAGTTTCATCAGCAAAAGATATAATGGGCCTTTTACAGCTAAATTGACATATCTGTCAAAAGTCGGCAAATTCATACCAATAAATTCTTACTCGTGGAAAATTGCAACAATAAAAACTTCATATTAAAAGGGTAAAAAAGTGAATTGTTAAAAAATTTAATAACAAGTGCACAAAAACAAGTATTTGTTACCCTGGTACCGAAATTGCCTTCTGATCAAATTTAGTACTTTTTAAATGAGGCTTGGGATGACAGAAAAATCGTAAGGGCCTTATCGAGATTTGAACCCGAGACCTCTAACTCACCGGGCAGATGCTCTACCACCTGAGCTATAAGGCACAGTGGTATACTCCCTCAGGTTTTCCCCAAGACCTCTGATGACACACCGGGCAGATGCTCTACCAGCTGAGCTATAAGGC
This sequence comes from Henricia sp. BOLD:AAB3569, assembly GCA_037783545.1. Lineage (NCBI taxonomy): Eukaryota > Metazoa > Echinodermata > Asteroidea > Spinulosida > Echinasteridae > Henricia > Henricia sp. BOLD:AAB3569. The sequence goes on from JBBELK010000571.1 coordinate 512,051, forward strand.
ACAGTGGTATACTCCCTCAGGTTATCCCCAAGACCTCTGACACACCGGGCAGATGCTCTACCAGCTGAGCTATAAGGCACAGTGGTATACTCCCTCAGGTTTTCCTTATGAACCCAATTTTTCTCTCTGGTAGAGCATCTGCCTGGTGAGTCGGAGGTCTCGGTTCGAATCTCAATAAGGCCCTTACAATTTTTCATCCCAAGATTGGTTGTTTCGTTTTAATGGTGATTAGGCACCATCCCAGATTATGGGTTTATTAAATAAGGCTGTGCAAGTTTGAATAATCTATTTAAATATCCGTTTGGATTATTTTTCTGTATAAATTTAACAATATTGCTAACCCTTGTTTGGAATCCATAAATTGGCAAGAATTGACGGCTATTCGGGCGTTTCACAATACATAGCGCCACCAAGCGTTTCTGTCGGAGAGGGCATTTTGTGACAGAGCGGTCGACATCAGTGTATTCGTTAATTGCACAAACAACTCGGATTTGAATACGAATACCTGATTTAGAGGTTTATTTAGAAAGCCTAGATTATTTAAGCACGGTTAACAATATTTGCGAAGAAAAAGGATCAATCCATGATCTTGAGAATATACAACATAATATGCTTTTTCACACAACTAGCAATGCTCGTGTCAACTTTTTTCCCCCTGACGTGCACGTAGAATGTAACGTTTCCGCGCCAAGGCGCGTGTATTGTGAAACGCCCGAATTGCCAAAGTGCTACTTACTCATAATATATCGCGTAAACAGTTGCAGTGGCATAGATGTGCTGGTTCTCGTAGGAAGCGCAAGCAAAGTTGTCGCGGTTTGCGTCCCACAGGCAACGGCTGCCGAGCTTTACATCCTGGTCGCGCTTCTCCCCGATACTCACAATGCAGATAAGCTGTGTATATGCACAGAAAATTGTTCTGAACATAAATGTCATCAAAGGCATTGCAACTACAGACGATTTTTTTAAAACACTACCTTTGGATGGCAATTTCTCCCACAAAGGAACCATTTTACACGGAAAGAAAAATCATGTGGTGTTTTCCGCTAATATTATTTCCAATTTATATGGTACACATATCCATGCTCAAGATGCTCCTATATTATTACCCCTGGTCGTTGGGCTCTTGATAACATTCCATATTTAAGCCTCAACTCCTTCGGGAGTATGCAGCCCCATCAACCTGTTAGGCGCTCATGAGCTAATCATACACATCTACTTTTACTGCCCTCACAGGTACCCATTTGCTCCTGGGTGGAGAGAGGCAACGCATGGCAAAGTGCCTTGCCCAAGGGCATGCGCACTAGGGACGTGAGCAGCCCTGGTTTCAAACCCACGACCTGAAGATTTAACCAAGGCCTTGGGTATGACTCGCTAGCCCGCTTGGCCATGGCACCATTGCTATCAACACTTTTAGTCGGGTTTTTCTTGTTAACTCGTGAAATAAAATTTTGGGTAACTGTATTAAGTGATGTATTGGGCTTCAAAAACTACTGTTTTTGCATTGCAAGGTGCAGGAGACGGGCTCACACATAACGATACTCATTTGAGTCGGCACTGCAGTCGCCCATAGATAGAGGGCGCCAATCAACTCACCTTGAACCGCTGATAGTCTAGTGCTTTGACTCTCAGCTTGACTTCCTGAGCAATGTTCTTGCATTGCAGACTGCAGGAGACAGGCTCGTAAGTCATGTTAGCAAGTTCCTTCTCCATTGTTTCGCATAGAATCTGCTTGACCCTCTCTGGAATGAACCTGATGTACAAAGGTAACTTAGCAGAAAATACGGCAAAGTTCGATTTACAAGTATAGTTCGGTCTTTCCATCTTAATGGGCCTATTTGAAAAATAAGTCAATAATTCCTTTTAAATGTCTTCAGTTTATCTCAAACTTAAAGAAATTATCTTGTACTGTTCTCTGGAGATAACTTTTGCCCAAAAAGGTAAGAAAATGCTGCCATAACATACATTTCTGAAAGGGCTTGTGTACAATTTTTCCCTTATACGTATGTAACGTGGACAGACAAAACTGTATTGTCTGCTCTAATTATAGACCGTGTGTTCAATGTGTTGTATCTTGTACACTGGACTTGTCGTTAGATGCAAATGTGACATCAAAGCGGCCGTTTCGGTGACAGAAAAGAGATTTTTACCTCTTTACTGAATGATACGTTTGATTTGGAAATACCGAATATCTAATTCGTTAGGCACAGCCTTTCCTACACAGGAACACTAAAAAAAACTGCTAAAATGTTCTTTATCTCACCGTTTTGGTGGCTCCATCTGGTACGTGTTTTCGTACTCTTCCTGCTTGGGGGCAGCAAACTCATCGTCGTCGTGGATGGGAGCGACAGCCAGTGAAACGCAACTTTTGGAGCCCGTGTTGTGCGGCCGAGGCACGATGTCAAACAGGCTGGAGCGACCCAGGCTGGCCTGGGCCTCTTTCGTAATCTTGGCAGCCATTTGGGTAGTCATTGCTGAAAAAAATTTATTTATCTTTTTGGGGAGTCTGTCTCAACAAGAACTTTAGAAACTTAACTCGACCTGTAAAGTAGGCCTAAGCCTAACTACATTAGTACTGTCAACCTAACGTTAAGTAATTTTAAAATAAAATTTAAAGCCCCAATACTATAGGCGCTTTAACATGGGGTCAAAAGGTCACGACCCTCCCATGTTTGTCCTCCAGATGGGGAGAGAACAATAGAGCCACGTGGGGAAACGCACGTGGCTGCTAGCAGAAAAGCAAGTGCTCGAGTCTATTGTTCTCTTCCGATCTGGAGGACAAACATGGGAGATGTTTAGTGACCCCTGACGGCTGTGAAACCGCTCTATAGAGGGATACAACTTTACCGTAAGTTCGGTTCTGTGACCTCAAGCGCGGTGAAGAAAAATAAGCGGCGACCAGTAAACGGAATTCTTTCCAAACACTAAATTTTAAAGTAAATTTTTTTTGCTGCCGAAACACTCCGACTCGTCAAGGTGAAAAAAATAACTTGATTACACAATTTTTGTACTTAGTTAATCTACAATAAAATGATATTTTTGTTAAAATGTTAGGCTCTAAAAGTACTTTTTTTTTTTAAGGATGTTTTTATTACACAGTGACAGATTCAGAAATTTAGAAATGTCCGAATCGTCGGCCGGCCTCGCTAGCCTGTAGACGTAGTTTGTCATGTTTATCAATGTTATTTCTGTGATGTTGGACTTGTTGTACATTCTTACCATCAGAACAAAGTCTTTATCAGGATACCCTTTATTATTCCTTGCCGCATTCTTTTCTGCCAATCAGGAGGCTCAAATAAACATACAAAGAATTAACTTTTTACAAATTGTTTGGAATAATGCATTGCACGCGGGTCGATAGTCTGGCGCATGGTATGGCATGACCGAGTCAGGAGCAGCGCGCGCAACCGGAATGTAGACTGGGTTCCATGCCAATAGAGTGGTCCCCGGTCCACATATCTCGCCAGTCTAGAGCATATGTGGGTACGGCCGAGCTATTATAGACTAAAGTTCCTCAAAGAATGTATTAAATGTTGTCGGCCCCGATAGACGTTATTCTAACAATAGTCGAGGCTCGCTGTAGGAACATTATTGTAATCTACGCGGGTTGCCTTTTATTTTGCTAAATTTTACGGAACACAGTAGGCCTACGTCTGCCTTTACCAATAACGGTACCAGCGCTACAGAGCTCTGTTTAGGGGTCGCTGGGAATGAGCGAAGATACGGTCATGACTTGCTCTATATCCAAATGATTGTGACTAGATTTGAAAACCCAATTAAACATCTGGAAACCGAATTTTTCGAAAACCGAACGAGGAAAAAAAAATCAATCCTCCATTATATTTCTAAAGGAGCGTGTCGGTCCATATCACGTTTTCAGCACCCGGCCCATTTTTCCCATAGGTGTCGAGATGTTGATTCCATAAAGTCGTATTTTTCTCATCTGCTCATTACCATTCTGAAAATGTGTGCTCTCATTCCGTATATTTTCAATCATGGATATCGTAAAAAACCACCGATTTTTTTTTGTAAACTAATTTATCAAAAATTGGAGATGGCAAATTTCCGATTTTCTTCACCTGGATTGTATTTGGGGGTGGTGCAGGGGGTATTTCACATGATTGTTGGAACGAAATCCATTTTCTGGGGAAAAAATCTGAACATCGCTTGGTGGCAGCAGACTCGTTCCTCACAATGAAATATTTTCATCGCTTGATGGCAGCAGACTCGTTGCACACATTGGAAGCTTTACAACGCTTGGTGGCAGCAGACTCGTTACTCACATAGAAAGCTTTACAACGCTTGGTGGCAGCAGACTCGTTCCTCACAATGGAAGTTTTACAACGTTTGGTGGCAGCAGACTCGTTACTCACAATGAAAGCTTTACAAAGCTTGGTGCAAACACCGTATAATACGTAGTTGATGGAATAAAGGGTATTACATGCAATTGCTAAAGATTCCATAAAATTAACAAAAAAACAAACTACACAAGGTGGCTTTTTACTTTTGTTTTACTTGTACCCAATTTGAGTCCAAGTTTCGTATCTTTGAGTCTGCTGCCACCAAGCGTTCGAAAGATTCCATTGTGGGTAACGATTCTGCTGGCATCAATCGTTACTACAAATTATGGTAGAAAACCAATTTTCCTATACCCAGCACGAAATGTGGCAAAGGGACTCCCCTATACATCAACATACACTTCCCTTTTGTTAACGTACCAACTCCCCTCCCCAAAACTGAAAGGAATTCCTTTGAAATTCCTTGGATGTCTGAGACACAATTGAACAATGGAAAGGGGTACCCTCTGCCACATATCGTGGTGCATATGGATTTTCCTTTGTGAGCAACGAGTCTGTTGCCACCAAGCGTTGCAATGATTCCATTCTGAGTAACGAGTCTGCTGCCACCAAGCGTTGTAAAGATTACATTGTGCGTAACGAGTCTGCTGCCACCAAGCGTTGTAAAGATTACATTGTGCGTAACTAGTCTCGTACCCAGACCTGCTTGTGGATACTCGCATCTGGTCTGGGGAATCACGATGAGACTAGCTCATCACTGATTGGTTGGAGCCCGCACTGAATTTCTTTGCCGGACCCCTTGAAAACTGTTGGCATTATCATAAGCACCGCGGGTAAAGCGCAGAAGGCTGCACACAAATCAGTACCTTAAGAATTCCCTCCCAATCTCGGTCAAATTCAATCACAACAGGAACCGCATAGCATTTGCATCACTAGCAATAGCAGTGCACGTACTATCAACGACCTGATGTGCGAGTATCCACAGCCGCAGGTCGGGGTACGAGACTACGCGCGCGTGCAAAACGGGTACCTTGCGCTCATTGGCTCAGTTGACAGTTTGTTTTCGATCTGTTTTCAAAATGTTTACGTTGTAGAGTTGGGCGCGGGTAATAACTATGTTGTGACGTTGCACGTAATGAATAATGTAGCAGTAGCCAGCTCGAAAAAGGCCTTATAATGGCAAGACGGAAGGCATGACGTTCGCCCGGCCTTTATAAACATTGTACTGCGCTCAATTGTCCCACATTTTACCAAACAATATAACCCCAAAGCCATAAAGCCTTGCCAAAAGGCTAACTCACCATTGAAATGAAACAACCAAAGTTGGGACGAGAGAAAAAATCGTAAGGACCTTATCGGGATTCGACCCGAGACCTCTGACTCACTGGCCAGACGCCTTACCAGCTAAGCTATAAGGCAGTTGGTATACTCCCTAATTTTTGTTAAACCATGGTAAAACTGCGACTAATCTTTCGCATGAACTACAATACATCGGGTGCAACCAGAATAATAAAATACGTACAGGTCAATCGTATGTTTCATGTTTTACATGCTTCTAATTTGCTTCACAACATAACATAAATGCATACAACACTCATTTATCTCATAAAAGGTGAAATTTAAAAATATTACACTAGGTTTTCAGCATAGAAAAATCTACCAACAAACTCGCAGAAAACGCACAAAAAAACCCTACAAAATAAACTGGCTTGATAGTCAAACCCAGGGTTGCACTCTAGTCCCCATTTTCACTGACTTGAAACTCAAAATAAACTAGACCTGTGTTCGTTCTTGACAACGAACACATGGCTGTTCCCCTCCTTTTTATAAACATATGTGGTGTTCGGGATGACCTTTGTTAGTGATCGTATATGAAGAAATCACGATCGTAGGTCAAACGGTTGAGTTTTTATCGATTTTTAAATATTTAATATTATTACATGCCCCTTTAATCTGACATGTAGGGAAGGTTAAAGGTGTTGCTATATGTTTGGATACCTTACCCTAGGTCGAAGTGTAATACAGTTGACCACATCCAGATATCTTGTACCACTTTCAAATGGAAAGGCAAAATCTGTTAGACCAATAGGAAACGAGGTCAAAGGTCACGACCATATTTTTTGGATACACCACCCTAGGTCAAAGTGTAATACAGTTGACCACATCCAGATATCTTGTACCACTTTCAAATGGAAAGGCAAAATCTGTTTGACCAATAGGAAACGAGGTCCAAGGTCAAGGGGTGTGCGCATCTCAAAGACCCTTGTTAGTCATCGTATATGGCGAAGGAATCAAGATCGTAGGTCAACCGGTTGATTTTTTAATGATTTTTGAATATTTAATTTATTAAACTTCATGCCTCTTTAATCTGACACGTGATGATGTCATCATGACGTCATTAGTACTGTGCACAACTCCACATAGTGACCAATGTCCATGTGAAGTTTGAAGTCAATCATGAAAGTGCAAGTGCCCGAAATAGCGTCTGAAAAAAGTGGAAGAAGAAAAAGAGATGCACAGCCAACTAGACCTGTGTTCGTTGAAAACGAACACATGGCTGTTCCCCTCCTTTTTATAAACATATATGGTGTTCGGGATGACCTTTGTTAGTGATCGTATATGAAGAAATCACGATCGTAGGTCAAACGGTTGAGTTTTTATCGATTTTTAAATTTTGAATATTATTACATGCCCCTTTAATCTGACATGTAGGAAAGGTCAAAGGTGTTGCTATATGTTTGGATACCCCACCCTAGTCGAAGTGTAACACAGTTGACCCCATCGTGATATATTGTACCCCTTTCAAATGGCAAGGCAAAATCTGTTTGACCAATAGGAAACGAGGTCAAAGGTCACGACCATATATTTTGGATACACCACCCTAGGTCCAAGTGTAATACAGTTGACCACATGCAGATATATTGTACCACTTTCAAATGGAAAGGCAAAATCTGTTAGACCAATAGGAAACGAGGTCAAAGGTCACGACAATATTGTGAAGTTTGAAGTCAACCATCAATGTGCAATGTTCCAGTTTCCTCGCAGTGCACAGTCAATAGGCCATTGCCTGTGTACAACCAAAATACGTATTATCCCGTTTCCTCGAAGTACACAGTCAATGGGCCATTGCCTGTGTACTACCCAAAATACGTATTTTCATGTTTCCTCGCAGTGCACAGTCAATAGGCCATTGCCTGTGTACAAACAAAATACGTATTATCCCGTTCCCTCGAAGTACACAGTCAATGGGCCCATTGCCTGTGTACAACCAAAATACGTATTATCCCGTTCCCTCGAAGTACACAGTCAATGGGCCATTGCCTGTGTACAACCAAAATACGTATTATCTCGTTTCCTCGAAGTACACAGTCAATGGGCATTGCCTGTGTACAACCAAAATACGTATTTTCATGTTTCCTCGAAGTGCACAGTCAATAGGCCATTGCCTGTGTACAAACAAAATACGTTTTATCCCGTTCCCTCGAAGTACACAGTCAATGGGCATTGCCTGTGTACAACCAAAATACGTATTTTCATGTTTCCTCGAAGTGCACAGTCAATAGGCCATTGCCTGTGTACAAGTGAAATACTCAATTTCGCGTTTCCCTATTAGTAGTGCACAGTCTATATAGCCCAATTCCGGTTTCAACCGGACGTGAGCAAGGTCAAAGGTCACCGCCATATTTTTTGGATACCCACCCTAGTCGAAGTGTAATACAGTTGACCACATGCAGATATCTTGTACCACTTTCAAATGGCAAGGCAAAATCTGTTAGACCAATAGGAAACGAGGTCAAAGGTCAAGCCCTGTGCGCATCTTAAAGACATTTGTTAGTGATCGTATATGCAGAAGGAATCAAATTTGTAGTTCAAACGGTAGATTTTTTATTGATTTTTGAATATTTAATCACGTAATCATCTTGTCGGTAGAGGGCGCTATTTCGTACGATGACGTCATCACTTATATTTTTGGAAAGCTTAAGGGCCTCTGGTAATAACACCATTGACCCCATCTCAATACCTCCTTTCACTTTCAAACTAAGGGCCACTTCCGGTTTCGACCGGAAGTGAGCAAGGTCAAAGGTCACCAACATATTTTTTAGATACCCCACCCTAGTCGAAGTGTAACACAAGTGACTTTGTCCAAATATCTTGCACCACTTTCAAATGGCAAGGCAAAATCTGTTTGACCAATAGGAAACGAGGTCAAAGGTCAAGGCGTGTGTGCATCTTAAAGACTTTTGTTAGTCATCGTATATGGCGAAGGAATCAAGATCGTAGGTCAAACGGTTGAATTTTTATTGATTTTTGAATATTTAATTTATTAAACTTCATACCCCTTTAATCTGACACGTGATGACGTCATCATGACGTAATTAGTACTGTGCACAACTTCACATAGTGACCAATGTCCATGTGAAGTTTGAAGTCAATCATCAATGTGCAAGTGTCCGAAATAGCGTCTGAAAAAAGTGGAAGAAGGAAAAGAATAAAAAAAAAAAAAACTAGAAATGTGGTGTTTGTTAGAAACAAACACGCTGTTTCGGACATTTTTAATTATCTGGTTTTCAGCTTTAAAAAAACTTAATGAACTAGAGGTATGTCTGTTGATAACAGAGCATATGGCTTTCCGCTTTTCTTTTTTTGTATGTTTGTATGCATGGAAAACTGCATGCTGTATAATACTACGTGTACACTTTGTACAATGTAAATGCATACCGTACATGTACATGCACAGTGACAAGATTTAAAAATTAATAATAAATCAACAAAATATGCATGTCATACTAATGTAACTTGGTATGTTACATGTTAATGTCCAGGTCTACGTACCTGCTAGGTTTCAAGGTCATACGACCAATACAGGAAGTGAACGACCTTGGCTAATTTATGCTGCACGTCATCGTGACGTCACAAGAATTTGCTGAAAATATGCATTCGAACAAGTCACAACAAGCCTAAAACACAAAATTTGACCTATATCGGCCTTTTCGTTCTCTAGATATAACCGTTAGAAGAACGCATGTTCAACTGAGTGTAATTTGACACCTGGTGACGTCATCAAACTTTTGAAGGTATGGGCATGTTCACTGACCCTGAGTGACCATATGCACCAATTTTGGGCCAATTAGCAAAAACTTCGCCGCAAATATCTCTTCAAAATAAGTTTTGGCCATTTTTCAACTCGCCGCTAGAGGGCGCTCTTTCATGTGACGACTTAATTTTTGGTATTTTTGTAATGCCCAAGGGGTCCCGAGACTAACAACGTTGACCCAATCTCGGTATCTGCTACCAGTTTTAAATGACAACGCAGCCTCGTTTTCGACCAATAGGAAGCAAGATTCAAGGTCATTGTCTCTGCATGAAATTTAGACATTGGATAGTCATGACCATTGCCGAAACAAAAATGTTTGTATCTCAAACGGTTGAATTTTTACAGATTTTTGAATTTTTAAGGCATTACATTTCAGACACATGTAATCTGACCCCTGGTGACGTCATCAAGATGTAACCTCTTTGGTATAGTACTTTACTATGGGTTCCTTATTGTGACCAAGTTTGATAATGATCCAAGCTTTGCAAGCGACCCTTCTAGCAGCGAGATAGACTATGTGCTTTGTCTATGGGAAATGGGGTAGTGCAGATGTATGCATATTGTACATGCTTATGTACACTCGTATATACTGCACTGTGTGTATGCTGTGGTATAGGTTGCCAGATTCAAAAATTCATAACAAATCAACAAATGACGTCACACTAATGTAACTTGGTATGTTATATGTTAATGACCAAGTCTACGCCCCTGCTAGGTTTCAAGGTCATACACCCATTAGAGGAAGTGAACGACCTTGGCTAATGTATGCTGCACAAACGGGCTTATTTGATGACGTCATCGTTACGCCACCACATTTTGCTGCTAATATGCATTAGACCAAGTCACAACAAACCTAAAACACAAAATTTGACCTCCATCGGCCTTTTCGTTCTCTAGATATAACCGTTAGAAGAACGCATGTTCTACTGGGTGTAATTTGACACCTGGTGACGTCATCAAACTTTTGAAGGTTTGGGCGTGTTCACTGACCCTCAGTGAACACCTGTACCAATTTTGGGCCGATTTGCAAAAACTTCGCCACAGACAACTGTTCAAAATACGTTTTGGCCATTTTTCAACTCGTCGCTAGAGGGCGCTGTTTTGTGTGACGGCTTAACTTTTGATATTTTCTAAATGCCCAAGGGGTCCTGAGACTAACAAAAAAGACTCCATTTCAATACCTACTACCAGTTTTAAATGGCGAGCCAGCCTCGTTTTCGACCAAAAGGAAGCGAGGTCCAAGGTCATCGTATGGAAACTAAATGTAGTACTCTGTGAAATAAGGTCAACCCTGAAGAAACTTTTCCTGTATCTCAAACGGTTGATTTTTTACAGATTTTTAAACATGACAATCACCGATTTTTGACTGCCTGTAATCCGACACCTGGTCACGTGACTGTGAAATTACGCAACGGTGGCACATCCTCAGCGGATGTACTAACTACCTGCCAAGTTTGACTGGAATCGGACGAGCAGAAGTGTGTAAACTGCCGGGTAGAAAGAAGGGGTACCAAGAGGAAATAAAAAAAGAAAAAAAATCAGAACGAAAACAATAGCTGTTTCGGCCCTACCGAAACAGCTAAAAATCTTAACGAAAACAAAGGCTGTTCCGACCGTATCGGAACAGCCAACAAGCAAAATACGTATTTTCCCGTTTCCTCGCAGTGCACAGTCAATAGGCATTTTGCCTGTGTACAAACAAAATACGTATTTTCCCGTTTCCTCGAAGTACACAGTCAATGGGCATTGCCCGTGTACAAGCAAAATACGTATTTGCATGTTTCCTCGAAGTGCACAGTCAATATGCCATTGCCTGTGTACAAGCAAAATACTTAGTTTCCCGTTTCCTCGCAGTGCACATAGGCCATTGCCTGTGTACAAACAAATTACGTATTTTCCCGTTTCCTCGAAGTACACAGTCAATGGGCATTGCCCGTGTACAAGCAAAATACGTATTTGCATGTTTCCTCGAAGTGCACAGTCAATATGCCATTGCCTGTGTACAAGCAAAATACTTAGTTTCCCGTTTCCTCGCAGTGCACATAGGCCATTGCCTGTGTACAAACAAATTACGTATTTTCCCGTTTCCTCGAAGTACACAGTCAATGGGCATTGCCTGTGTACAAGCAAAATACGTATTTTCATGTTTCCTCGATGTGCACAGTCAATAGGCCATTGCCTGTGTACAAGCAAAACACTTAGTTTCCCGTTTCCTCGCAGTACACAGTCAATAGGCCATTGCCTGTGTACAACCAAAATACGTATTTTCATGTTTCCTCGAAGTGCACAGTCAATAGGCCATTGCTTGTGTACAAGTGAAATACTCAATTTCGCGTTTCCCTATTAGTAGTGCACAGTCTATATAGCCCATTCCGGTTTCAACCGGACGTGAGCAAGGTCAAAGGTCACCGCCATATTTTTTGGATACCCCACCCTAGTCGAAGTGTAATACAGTTGACCACATGGAGATATCTTGTACCACTTTCAAATGGCAAGGCAAAATCTGTTAGACCAATAGGAAACGAGGTCAAAGGTCAAGCCCTGTGCGCATCTTAAAGACATTTGTTAGTGATCGTATATGCCACAGGAATCAATATCGTAGGTCAAACAGTTGATTTTTTATTGATTTTTGAATATTTAATTACGTAATCATCTTGTCGGTAGAGGGCGCTATTTCGTACGATGACGTCATCACTTATATTTTTGGAAAGCTTAAGGGCCTCTGATAATAACACCATTGACCCCGTCTCAATACCTCCTTTCACTTTCAAACTAAGGGCCACTTCCTGTTTCGACCGGAAGTGAGCAAGGTCAAAGGTCACCAACATATTTTTTAGATACCCCACCCTCGTCGAAGTGTAACACAAGTGACTTTGTCCAAATATCTTGCACCACTTTCAAATGGCAAGGCAAAATCTGTTTGACCAATAGGAAACGAGGTCAAAGGTCAAGCCATGTGCGCATCTTAAAGACATTTGTTAGTGATCGTATATGCAGAAGGAATCAAATTTGTAGGTCAAACGGTAGATTTTTTATTGATTTTTGAATATTTAATTACGTAATCATCTTGTCGCTAGAGGGCGCTATTTCCTACGATGACGTCATCACTTATATTTTTGGAAAGCTTAAGGGCCTCTGGTAATAACACCATTGACCCTATCTCAATACCTCCTTTCACTTTCAAACTAAGGGCCACTTCCGGTTTCGACCGGAAGTGAGCAAGGTCAAAGGTCACGGCCATATTTTTGGATACACCACCCTAGGTCCAAGTGTAATACAGTTGACCACATCCAGATATCTTGTACCACTTTCAAATGGCAAGGCAAAATCTGTTAGACCAATAGGAAACGAGGTCAAAGGTCAAGCCCTGTGCGCATCTTAAAGACATTTGTTAGTGATCGTATATGCCACAGGAATCAAGATCGTAGGTCAAACAGTTGATTTGTTATTGATTTTTGAATATTTAATTACGTAATCATCTTGTCGGTAGAGGGCGCTATTTCGTACGATGACGTCATCACTTATATTTTTGGAAAGCTTAAGGGCCTCTGGTAATAACACCATTGACCCCATCTCAATACCTCCTTTCACTTTTAAACTAAGGGCCACTTCCGGTTTCGACCGGAAGTGAGCAAGGTCAAAGGTCACGGCCATATTTTTTTGGATACACCACCCTAGGTCCAAGTGTAATACAGTTGACCACATCCAGATATCTTGTACCACTTTTAAATGGCAAGGCAAAATCTGTTAGACTAATAGGAAACGAGGTCAAAGGTCAAGCCCTGTGCGCATCTTAAAGACATTTGTTAGTGATCGTATATGCCACAGGAATCAAGATCGTAGGTCAAACAGTTGATTTTTTATTGATTTTTGAATATTTAATTACGTAATCATCTTGTCGGTAGAGGGCGCTATTTCGTACGATAACGTCATCACTTATATTTTTGGAAAGCTTAAGGGCCTCTGGTAATAACACCATTGACCCCATCTCAATACCTCCTTTCACTTTCAAACTAAGGGCCACTTCCGGTTTCGACCGGAAGTGAGCAAGGTCAAAGGTCACAAAAATATTTTTTAGATACCCCACCCTAGTCGAAGTGTAACACAAGTGACTTTGTCCAAATATCTTACATCACTTTCAAATTGCAAGGCAAAATCTGTTTGACCAATAGGAAACGAGGTCAAAGGTCAAGGCGTGTGCGCATCTCAAAGACCCTTGTTAGTCATCGTATATGGCGAAGGAATCAAGATCGTAGATCAAACGGTTGATTTTTTATTGATTTTTGAATATTTAATTTATTAAACTTCATACCCCTTTAATCTGACACGTGATGATGTCATGATTACGTCATTAGTACTATGCACTACTTCACATAGTGACTAGCCTTTTGTCAAGGCCTCGTGAATTTGGGCGATTCGGTAACTTGAGCGGAGTCTACACGTGCCGAGTGAGTTATTCACTTGCTACACGCATTACGTCCGCACAGCCATTATAGACTCCGCTCAAGACGCCCATACCCCTAAGCCACAACGCCTTGCCAAAAGGCTAAGTACGACGCGATAATGTGTACACCGTCCCGCCAGGCCGGCAAGGAGCGCACGAGCACATCATCATTGACATGGTGTGTATACGGAACTATAGCAGATTGATTCAGTTTCATTTTGGCGAACAAGTGACTCAAGATTCGGTCTCGACTATAACACTGGCTTGAACAAATTTACGATCGTGACTACATGTACTTGACCCAACTTGACCAATATGCCTGACTTGACTTGGGACTCACTCGAGCAGAGGAAGGCAACCTCGGTCAATTTAACTTGTCCCTAGGACTTTGCAGACTGTCTTGTTATAACAGGAACCTTGTATTTATCAAGAATGAAAACGATTAACAAAAGATTGGGACCTAAATTGTCTTTGTTATAAGCAGAATGTTGTGTTATGTACACTACATTAGATAGCGATGTGCATAATACACTAGCAAAATAAATGATATTAGGCCTATGTGGTACAAACAAAACAATAAAACCATTTATTGATGTTTAAACAGCTCGAAAAAATCGAAAAAACAAATTCAGATGATTTTCCGTTGCGCTATAACCACTAAAGTATAAACTTACATTTTCAGTCACACTCAACGACAGTGCTATATATACATGTATACACTAGAAAGCAAACTAAATTAAATATTAGCATTTTTAAAGTGCACTCGCATGTAAAGGTATAACACATGATTGGTATACCATTACAAATAGTTTTATCTCCCCGTGTGATTAAAGATATGCATGATTAAAACCAACCTGAGTAAAAGTCGGCTTTCCAGTCACTTCGCCCTGAAGTGGCCCAGGGCGAAGTGAATTTTCGTCTCATGAGACACAAATTAATTGTTTTACTTATTTCTCAAAGAATGAAGCACTTAAGACAAAACCATTTCAGGGGAAGTTTTCTACCATCATCATGTTTATATTGTTAGTTATGTGTAAATCTGTGAACATTTCTGATTTTCAAGATATAACAATCATGTATTCTACCTTTAAATGGATCTGACAGTGGAGTTATGTTCAAAAACACGCAATAAACAAGCAACGACAGAAATATTTTTTGTTTCAGTTTTATAAAGAAACTTTTTTTAAACATGCTTTTTTGTAATGTGACTAACCGTGATTGAATTTGTTACAATTCACAAAATGGGGCAAAGTTATTTTAGTTATTGTCTTAAGTATAGACCTTATGCACGGCGGCCATTGTCACAGTGCGTCATGCACGAAGTGGGTCTATTGTCACATCATTTGAATATGAAAACCTGCCCTCTGTCATGGCCGCCATGCATAAGGTCTATTGCTAAGATACACTGATGGTAATGAAGAACTGATATACAAATACCGGTACATATTGTGAGAGAGTGGATAGTCGTGGATTATTCTTGGGTTTCACTTGGCTTGACAACCGGTTGCTATCCGCCATTACTGTGTTTATACTATGGCATGCCAAAGCGAAAAATAATTAAACACTGATAATTTAATGTTGACCCATAAAAACAAGGTTGGCACGACTTTTAAATGTTGATAGACTGTTTAAAACTGGCATACCTTGCTTTTGTTGGCAAGTTTTTAAAAATTTTGAGACTTGTTTTTCAGGGTTGATGGCAAAATTATCAGGGTTGAATTATTTCGCTTTGGCGTGCCATAGTATGGACACAGTAATGGCGGATAGTGAAACCCAAGAATGAGTTTTTTGCCAAGGGGAAACTTCCCATACTTAGGGGAGCTAATATCGACTATCCACCCAAAAAAAATTGTTATACTTGTTGTACCATACCTCATGCACATTCTTTCCCAGTTAAAAATCGCTGACCGCAGAAAAACGTTCGCGTAAGATTTTGCATGTGAAGCTATCTTTCCATGTAGCTACACGTATGGTGCGACTGGTGCTCACCCAATACAATGATGGTAAGTTGACCAATTAGAATGGGGCCGTTATTCATGAATATGTATGAGGTATGGTAATAAGGGATGTACAATACACACATCAGCTGCTTCACCAAACTTGAAATTCAAAATCATCGTTGCGGTTGAAGATGATGAAGAATATCAAAATTGTGACAAAGCACCAGGTGTTTCCTGCCAGAACGAGCAAGGCAGCTCCCCAACGAATCTGCAAAAAAAGTAGGTAAAATAAAAGGGTACGTTCAGACACGGCACTAAAAGCGGTTTAACTCAGTTTAACCGAAAACAGTCTATCTCAGTTGTTTCTGAATAGTCTACCTAGACTGTTTTTAGCACCAAAAACGGTCGAATTTCGATCTACGTTGACCGCCGAGGAGGGGCGTTCTACGTAGACCGTTTTCGGTTTAACTCAAGTTAGACCCCCTACTACGGTGTTTGGACAGTTTTACTTCTGGTCCAAGTCGCCACCGTGACCCACGTACGTAGGTCTCCTTTAAGTGCGCAAAGTGCATGATTTGTCCACCGTCATTATGGTTGGTGTGCATATAAAACAAATATGCGCCAAGCATGTGTGTTAGTCCGAATGCAAGCTCCGTGACCCGAGTTAGACTGTTTTCAGTCTAACTTGGTCGAGTCTGATTGCTCAGTTTTGCAGTTAGGAAAAGTTCTCTGCAGCGACCATGGAATGTTGGACCTTTTTTGGTCTCCGCATTTTACTAATTTTTACTCCGGATTTTACTAATCCATTTGCCAACTCTTCCATTGTTATTTTGGTTCCAAATCAAGGCTTATTAAACTATTTCTACCAACACAGAGTTTGACATGAAAAACACTCGCAGCTCGGGTGGGACTCGAACCCACAACCTCCTACATAACATCGTCGTTTCCAATGACTTACTACTTTAGTGTGTGCGAAAACCAAAGGCAACCCGTACGCAGAGACGACGACCCCGGTAGTCAGAAAGATGCAGAGTTCCCGTAGCGCACTACTGGCTGCTCCCATGCTATCGTTGTTTGATATGCGATTGCCAATCAACATAGGCACTGGCGACAAGACGTAAAAGGTGACCACAAACATTGGCCACCACTGTCTGTATGTCGGAGAAATATGGACTGGCATTATAAAGCCCGTATAAACCCTTTGCATGGGCGGCCATGACAGGAGACAGTCGCATCGCACTGTGCGTAATGCACGAATAGGCACTTTTTGTCACATCATTTTAATATGTAAATTTGCCCTCTGTCATGGCTGCCGGAGCAAAGGGTCTATACAGGATTTGCAATGTCCCAAAATTTTAACCGGAAAGTAGAAGTGATTCCAACTGTCTAATTAAATAATTCTGTTTTGAGATGATATATTTAATTAGAAAACGATATTAGATGATTAATTTGTGTGTGCACACATTTGTTTACAAGGGCGCCCTCGTGTGAACAAAACTAGGCCCCTGACTGCCATGGTATTATGGCTTCATTATCTGTGGAGTATAACAAGGGAACCAGCCTAAACAGGACGGTAGTTTTCCACAATGACTTGTAAGAATGGACAGTTTTCCACTGTTTTCTCGGAAAGTAGATAAGGTACTGAGCTGACTTGTACAGAGGTTGGTTTTTATCATACACCCCCTCAATCACACATAGAGATGAATTTGGCGAAAAGAGTTTTTGTGATTCTGTGCTTTTCAGTGAGTAATTTCAATAAAAATTCACTCCAAGCCACTTTTCTCCAAGCAACGCATGTCAAATTTTGTGAATCCAGCCTAAAGTGAACGTTTTAAAACCTTGAATCACTTACTGTCCCCATGTTGGCAGAGCACATGACAAAACCACGAGGAGGATTCCAACTGAAGCAGAGAATGCAAGAGCCACAAGACTGCAAAAACCATAATTAAAATAGAACTTGTATTACATTAATTTATGAAGTCAGTTGAGATGGGGTGACAAAAGCATGGTGACAGTTACAGCGTGACAAACTAGGTCTGCGTCAAAGATATTCATTTACTGTAGCTTGAAATTACACACGAGTGTATGAAAGACGCTAGTATTGATAATTTTCCATAGACTCGTGTGTAGTTTCATGATGCGAGCAATTAATTTTGACATCTGGTGCACTTGCTGTTGCACATCATTGACTCGGACTTGAGACACACTCAAGTCAAAATATTTTGGGCCTTGAGACTTCGACTTGAAGACTTAAATGCAGTATTGTTGTAATGTCTTTGACTTGACTCGAGTGCCCAACCTCTTGACTTGAACTTGAGTCATTGTTGAAAAATGGAGTCGAGTCACTAACAAAAAATGACTTGACTTGAACTCAAAAACTAAGGATTTTAATGAAGACCCTTGGGGCTTGAATCAAGATGTGCTCTCCAAGACGTTCATATCATTTGATTTAAAATGTGTTGCGTTACCCAATTTACCACTTTTCAGAACCCTTGACCACCCAACATTTTTCAAGAATCAAACTTTAGAAAAGATGCAGAATTCATCAGGTTGGTTTAGCGAGTTCTGTCCTCGCCTTCCACCTCTGTAGCCCTGGTTCGAATCCCGTCCGGGTCAGTATGTGGATTGGGTTCTCAGTCCCTGCTTGATTCGCGTGGGGTTTTCGTCCCACCTCTAAAACTGAGAATTTCTTCCTGTTCTCTCCCACTTCGTGGCCATGCTGAAGAAGCTCCTAGATGGCTACAAGCCACAACTTACTTTCTCGAATCTTCCGCAACCAGATTCCTTTAGGGAATCGTACGAAAGAAGCAAAATCAGGGGACACAGTATTCAGTACTTACCCTAAAAAATGGAAGAGCGTGCAAGTTATTCCACAGTTCCATGTTGTCGGCCAAATCAACAAGAGCATCGACACAAAAAGAACAAGTAAAGGTGAGAATTGAGAAGTTGATCATAAATATTTTTCTTTAAAATGAATTATCAGGAACCAGTTAAAGGAGCGTGACCAGAGTTTCTGGAAAATAGTTTTCGATGTAACTTACCAATATTATCAAGTAACTCCCATACACACCTCCCATGTCCCAAAAACCCGAAAACATTCGCAATTTCCAGTAAAAAATTGAACAAAACTATCGAGTCGGCTTTCAGCGGATAAACGTTGATACTGGAAAATTAGTTTACAAATAATCGGTGGATTTTCGACGATATCCTCGGAAATATGCGGCCTAGAAGCGCGGGAGTTTCAGTTTCGTAATCAGAAAAATATAACGGATGTTATGATATAAAAATCTCATGATCCATAAGGTAAGTCCCGGGGAGTTATGGGTAAAAAAAAGGGATCTGGTCACACTCCTTTAATGTGATAGAAAAATGATATTTTTTTCGTTCAGATTGAACACGAAATTTGGTAAATGTATATATTGGAATCGATAGCTTATTCAATTCTAAGATATACTTCCCACTGACACTTCTGTCGGAAATGTTACATTTCTAGGATAAATAAATGATAAAATTACTGTATACTGGATGATAAAATAATGCACAAAATTAAGGCGTGAGCAGTCCGTGCGTAAGCACGACAACAGAGGGCACTGAATGCACACGTGATTGGTTATCTTGTGCACTATAACTTAATGCAATTTTTGAAGGAGAAAATGTGATTTTTTTACAGAAAAGCAACCTTTGCGACAAAAGTGCATGTGGACAAGGTGGAAAGCATCTTAAAATTGGATCATCTGTTGATTCCAGGAGATAATTTCCTCAATCTTTGTTCAATGTATACGGAAATAATATCACAAAATCTTACTTTTTATGCCTGCCATAGCTAGAACTTGAAGGTTTGTATTTTATTCGCAATCTGGATTGACAAGCCTGCTTGCTCGCCCGGCTCGAGCTCGGCTCCCTCCGTCCGGCAGCAACTTGCAAGCCTTTAAAAAAAAATACTTTTCTGTAGTTTGCGTAGAGTAGGCCCAGTACCCCTTTCCTTTCATTACGACTGTCTTGATTCAAAGAACGTTCCGTGGAGCTTAACTACGAAATGGGTAAATCGCTGTAGTGTGGTAGTTGTTGGCAGAAAACTGTTATTGTTAACAATAATTTCAGTTTTCATAAATTTTGTCCGACTCGCATTCACACTGTAGGGCCTACTGACAATATTGACATTGTTGCCTAGCCTGCGCCTGCGCCTGACCATGACATCATAACAAATGTCACACTAGACTAGTTTCCAGACCTTACTATTTGTGTTCGTGTGTGGAATTTTACATTCGTGTTCGTGAGTGTGGAATACATAGACTGGAAACCAGTTTAATGTCATTTCTCCACAAAGTGGTTCATTTGAGGGCGCTGTTAAATTTTGCTGATCAAGTTCGAGAAATAAAAAAAGAGGGAGGCGGGGCCGGGAAGCTGAGGAGCGCTCAGGCCAATATGATATTTGTAAATTCCCAGGAAAAAAGACACTAATAAAGTCTAATGTTGGTAAACTACCCTGCAGAAATTTCAGCTACGTTGATGCATCAATGTTTCAGAAAAGCATTTAAGGTCCTTGTTGTTGAGTGAATTCTGAAAGAACACCAGAGCTAGTGGAGTTAAAGGAGCGTGACCAGATTTTCAAAGAACAAACATGGATTTCGTTTTAACCTAACAATTATATAAAATACTATATCCATGAGAAGAAAACAGGAATTTTGCAATCTTCAATTTGTAGAAGTAAAACGCCACATGGTACGTGTATGTAATCAATTATTATGCACTGCATTATGTGACCGGATAAATTAGTTTACTAATCTACTTATTTTTACGACATCCCTGAAAGTACGAAATGAGAGCGCGAAATTTCGGAATGGTAATGAGAAAAATATTGACACATCATCAAAATCCCAACACCAATGGGGAAAATCCGGGCGTCAAAAATGTGATCTGGTCCGCTCCTTTAAAATAACGGCCGGATGATATGAGTGGATACATCGATGCAGTATTATTTTGTTGCCGACTTTTGCAGGGTGCAGACGACTTTTTTTAAATGCTAGGGCGCTCATCAGGCAGGCTTATTTTGGGTTTTTTTTATCACCGAACTACTCAGCTCAGAATTTGCCTAGCAGGGATTAATTGTATATCACAAAAAAATAGTCCATTTTCTTTATTTCCATGGATCAAAATGTCAACTGACATAACAGTGTTAATATGTTGACCTTCTTTATCGCGGATGCATCTGAGCACGCGCACAAACAAGGCTTGGGCGTGAAGTGGCACATAAACTCGTTAGCAGTCTCGATACGCGCAAGAACCGAAACACACATACAGGACCCACGTAACCTAACGGCTCGCGTTCTGCGCAGTTTGCAAAATTATTAAAAACGACTAGTGCAACTTTAGGGAAATGGTGATTACTCATGCATAATTAATTATGCATCGCACAGTCACAAATTTACGATAAATATGGCGTCCGTGAACATGGCAAAGGAAGGTTCTGATGTAAAGCCTGCCTGGATTCTCCTTTTGTTCACATTGAGATCGAATTTTTAAGTATGTTCGTAGATTACATGGTATTTTATATTTTGCATTTAGGCCTACCGGAAAATTGCATGCTTTATGGAGTAAGCCAGCTAGGCAGGCTTAAACGTTTAGCGGCCGGACGGACACAAACATAAACTCGACCGTTATACCAACTCGACCGTTATACCAGCTCGACCGTTTATACCAACTCGACATTTATACCAACTCGACCGTCAACTCGACCATTGTCATTGTTCAATAGGAAAGTCAACTTGTCAGTTGAGCCCTGCGAATCTTTGCGTAAGCTGAAACAATGACAAAAGAACTTTCTGCTAATTTGTGGAGCGGCAGCTTGAAAAATTCGCTTTCGCGTGATTCATGATCGCGCCGGGGATTTGCTTGATGATAAGCTTTTGCCAGGGCGCAAGAAGTTTTCTCACTTTTTTTGTTTACCTGACTGGTACTGGTAGGCCTTCCAAAAAAAAATACAAAGCAACGCAGCATGTTTTTTCGCTGGGCACAAAATTGCATGCTACAAGATCAGAAAGAGCGGTACGCACAATGGTTTAGTAAACGGTCGAGTTGATTTGACTTTGAAGTCGAATTGGTCCAACGGTCGAGCTCTTGAACAGGGCTTCGGAACCTCCGCCCTGTTGTTGTAATTCCCACCAAAAATATGTGGCAAACGCACAAAAATAATATACATCCCCTGGGTCTGATATTTGCTCAATAGGTGCACTAACCCAAATGTTTAAATATTCCGAAGAGTACACACATCTATGAGCTGATTTTTTTTGGGGGAATAGTGTGACTGATAAAAACATCTATAAATCATACACTGCTTTTAAATAAGCCATCTATATCAATTTAAGACGGATTACATGATTGGAAAACCTTTAAAAATGGGAACAGCATTAAGTAACTGAAGAATAATGTTGATAAACTGCTTTGTAGAAATTTCAGCCACACCGATGCAGTAATACTTCAGGAAATCTGAAAAATCCATTCATGGTTTTTGTGTTGAACAAATAGTAAAGTCTGCATGCAATTTTTTTAAAGCACCTTCAGTTGGCAATTTCTCCCACAAAGGTAGCATTTTACATGGGAAAAAAATGGTGCGGTTTTGTTACCATTGCTATCAACACTTTTAGTCCGATTTTTTTTCAACTCGCGAAGTAAAACTTCTCGAATTCCTTATTAATGCTTGTATTTTTGTTATTTTTTGTTTAATAATTTATATTTAGATCACCTAAGACGCCATCATGGGTCCACCGCCACATCATTTTACAGCCCCCAAGATCATGGTCTTCAGGCCCACCCTTGAAGAAATGAAGGATTTTCCAGCATTCATCAGCCATATGGAGTCCAAGGGGGCACATAAGGCTGGTATTGCCAAGGTTAGTTTTGGCCTTGTTTGCAAACTTCATTACAAAAGGATGGTTAAAATTATCTTGAGGAATTTGGCTACTTACTGAAGCCAAAAGGGTAAGAGTTGAGAAGTTGATCAGAATTTGTTTCTTTAAAATGACTTGTCAAGCATTGGTAAGTGCAGATTTGATGGAAAAACCAAAATTTGAGTGAGAAAAGATTTTGTGAGGAAACACTTATAATTTTTTTAGCCTGGCTCATATGTTTTGTACACAAGGTCTGAAGCCTTGTTTAACAACTACTCAATTATTTCCGTAACGTGCATTCTGATACTGTGCAGTAGACAGTCCCAATCCAATAAGCGTCCAAACCAGGCGCACCAAAACACGCGCGTATGCGAGCTTGATGCATCAAGTGAGTGCGCAAACGCGCATGAATACGGTATCGGAGAATACTTTACAACAGTAACAAAGCGCATATGATTGTAAAAGTAGAAAATAAACAGGGTGATTTCAACACCAAACAAGGAAAAAATCTCGCTGAAATCATACAAAATCAAGAAAGTAAACTTCATTTTATATAGCAATGAAAATACGAAACTTTCTTTCGGCTCATTTGGTATTTTCATGAGACGTGCGGTACATTTCTCATATCAAATATTGTAAAAATGTCAATAAGTAGAACCCATTTAACTTAAAAGAATCTGTTTCCCTCAAATGTAGAATGTTCGTACTGGTTTTAAACAGCTCAATAGACCCTTTGCATGGGCGGCCATGACAGGGGGTAGTCACATTGTCACCATGTGTTATGCACAAGTAGGCACTTTGTGGATCTATTGTCACATCATTTAAATACATGAAAACTTGCCCCTGTCATGGCCGCTGGTGCAAAAGCTCTATCAAAACTGGCTAGGGACCTAGATACATCATATTTGCCTTCAATTTTGCCTCATGCAAATATTAACGTCCAGGTCCCTATGCAGTTTTAAACTGGACGAATTAAAACTAGTCAAACACACATTTATTTATTATGCAACTGACAAATTTCTCCACAGATAATCCCACCAAAGGAATTTGTAGCCGCGTATGATTACGAGAAGGCAAACACCATCACGATTCCTGCCCCCATCCAACAAGAGGTCATGGGTCATCAGGGAATCTACACTCAGTACAATATCCAGAAGAAACCGTTGACTTTCCAAGAGTTCAGGAAGCTGGCCAACAGCAGCAGGTATATAACAATTGGAAAATACTGAGTTTCTGTTTTTGACAATCGTAAGGTCCGAGTAACTCGGACCCTAAATATTGCTTTTTAACATTAGGAGGACGTGACTTGCGATATGTAGGGTCCAAGCCGTTTTGCAGGCATCGCATTTCCATTCATTCCCAACCCCCACACGTCCAACAAACGCAACAGTTTTCACCCTCAAAATGGCCACAAATACACTTGACACACCATCTACATGGTGATTAGTCATCATATTAGTTATTTTGTTCAGTTGCACAATCGAGAGAAAAATTGGGTTTTTAGGGAAAACCTGTGGCTCATAGCTCAGCTGGTAGAGCATCTGCCCGGTGTGTCCGAAGTCTTCGGGGAAAACCAGTACACCACTGTGCCTCATAGCTCAGCTGGTAGAGCATCTGCCCACTGTGTCAGGTCTTAGGGAAAACCAGTACACCACTGTGCCTCATAGCTCGGCTGGTAGAGCATCTGCCCGGTGTGTCAGAGGTCTTAGGGAAAACCAGTACGCCACTGTGCCTCATAGCTCAGCTGGTAGAGCATCTGCCCGGTGTGTCAGAGGTCTTAGGGAAAACCAGTACACCACTGTGCCTCATAGCTCAGCTGGTAGAGCATCTGCCCGGTGTGTCAGAGGTCTTAGGGAAAACCAGTACGCCACTGTGCCTCATAGCTCAGCTGGTAGAGCATCTGCCCGGTGTGTCAGAAATCTTCGGGAAAAACCAGTACACCACTGTGCCTCGTAGCTCAGCTGGTAGAGCATCTGCCCGGTGTGTCAGAAGTCTTCGGGGAAAACCAGTACACCACTGTGCCTCATAGCTCAGCTGGTAGAGCATCTGCCCACTGTGTCGGGTCTTAGGGAAAACCAGTACACCACTGTGCCTCGTAGCTCAGCTGGTAGAGCATCTTCCCACTGTGTCGGGTCTTAGGGAAAACCAGTACACCACTGTGCCTCATAGCTCAGCTGGTAGAGCATCTTCCCGGTGTGTCGGAGGTCTTAGGGAAAACCAGTACACCACTGTGCCTCATAGCTCAGCTGGTAGAGCATCTGCCCGGTGTGTCGGAAGTCTTCGGGGAAAACCAGTACACCACTGTGCCTCATAGCTCAGCTGGTAGAGCATCTGCCCACTGTGTCAGAGGTCTTAGGGAAAACCAGTACACCACTGTGCCTCATAGCTCAGCTGGTAGAGCATCTGCCCGGTGTGTTGGAAGTCTTCGGGGAAAACCAGTACACCACTGTGCCTCGTAGCTCAGCTGGTAGAGCATCTGCCCGGTGTGTAGGAAGTCTTCGGGGAAAACCAGTACACCACTGTGTCTCGTAGCTCAGCTGGTAGAGCATCTGCCCGGTGTGTCGGAAGTCTTCGGGGAAAACCAGTACACCACTGTGTCTCGCAGCTCGGCTGGTAGAGCATCTGCCCGGTGTGTCGGAAGTCTTCGGGGAAAACCAGTACACCACTGTGCCTCATAGCTCAGCTGGTAGAGCATCTGCCCGGTGTGTCCAAAGTCTTCGGGGAAAACCAGTACACCACTGTGCCTCATAGCTCAGCTGGTAGAGCATCTGCCCGGTGTGTCAGAAGTCTTCGGGGAAAACCAGTACGCCACTGTGCCTCATAGCTGAGCTGGTAGAGCATCTGCCCACTGTGTCAGAGGTCTTAGGGAAAACCTGAGGCAGTATACAACTTGTGCCTCACAGCGTGTCTCATAGAGCAAGGTCACAAGCCTAGACAATTGGTGCAGATGAAATTTACAATGCTTCACATGAGAATTTCGCTTCACGGTGTAAAATGTCGCTGCTCTGCGGTTGCTAATTTGCAAAATATTGGCAGTTACAAAAAGTGTATTTATATTCTTGTTGAGTAGAATTATCCATATTATCCTTTGTTGAAACTTTTATTTTAATTTCCCTTCATGATTGTGATTTTCTACCAGATATGCCACTCCGCCACACTTCGACTATGATGACCTGGAAAGAAAGTATTGGAAGAATATCACGTACAACCCACCCATTTATGCAGCAGACATCTCGGGCTCACTGTACAGCAAAGGCTGTGATATCTGGAACGTCAATAGACTCAACACACTCCTGGACGTTATTGAAGAGGAACAAGGTAACTCATGATAGCGTTCATTTAAAAAAAAGTGAGGAACAACTGCAATGCTGTGCTTTGAGACCACCTGTTGGCTTCATAGCTCAATTGGTGGGGTGTCTGTATGTTAAGTATGCACGTCAAGCAGAAGGTCTGTGGTTCAAATCCTGGTGGAGCCAAGTTGTTTTTCACTGCATCCGGCTTCAGACCTTGTGTACAAAACATATGAGACGGGCTGACAAATTTCCTCACAAAATCTTACAAATTTTCTCACTCCTAAATTTTGGGTTTTTCCCATCAAATCTGCACTTGACCAATGCTTGATGAGTCAATTTAAAGAAAAAAAATTCTGATCAACTTCTCAACTCTTAACTAAAGTGAATTTCCAGTGAGTTCTTTTGAAAGTGTGCCATGCTATGGGACTTGATTATTTATAGTTTGCTACATTTGCATAACTATTGAACCTTTTTTTCCTGAAGGTGTGAAGATAGAGGGAGTCAACACGGCCTATCTGTACTTTGGTATGTGGAAGACGACGTTTGCTTGGCACACAGAGGACATGGATCTGTACAGCATCAATTACCTGCATTTTGGAGCTCCCAAGTCATGGTATGTAGAACAAAAAGATTTGATTTTCAAATTAAATCTGGAGTCAATTTCACTAAACTCTTCATAAGTTAAGGTCCATAATAATGGATTTTAGGGCTGCAACAAATTGTGGCTACGGTAGGTGCTGCGATGGATTGCACCAAACCTATCGTAAGTGTGATGCGTGTGATGCTATCGTTTAGGGGATATTTGCATATTTGCTCTAAGGCTGTTTGCTGTGCTGAATTATTTTTAATAAAACAGTCATTGGCTACACGAGTTCCAAAAAAAGTTTCTAAGTCTGTTCTGCATGATGTTAGCGCGTGCGTTAAATGTGGCGTGCAGCTTATGGGACGCGTACAATACAACAGTGCAGTCACCAAGCACCTGAGCGCTTTTTGTTTTACATGTTTTTAAGTCGCGCGTGTAGAACACGGTAGCAACATTCAAATGTTTATTCCACGCACACACATGCACAAAATTGTGGTCGACATAGACAATGGATGGCCAACTGCATAGCCTTCGTGTTTTTGCATGCCGTGAAAACATCGGACATTGAACTGTTTTGAAGCGACACTTTTTGTCACACGTAGGTTCAAACTTTTACATTTTCTCTTGCTTATATATTTTACCATAGTATATACCAAAAGTGACAATAAGTTTACGGGGGAGCCAGAGTTTCTTGTCTTTCAAAAACGGCAAAAAAAACCGACCATTGTTGGTAGCTTACGGTGCGTTGCCATGGCAGATATGGTTAAACTCATCGCAATGTCCTTGAAATCATTCTTAGGGCGCATAGCGAATTACGGAGCGGTAGCCCATCGCATCTCGAGTTATGAAGGGTTGTAAACGTTAGTGAAATTGAACCCTGAACGGTTTGTAACAATAAACGGGTACACCAATGTCGACCGCTCTGTCAGAAAATGCCCTCTCCGACAGAAACACTTGGTGGCGCTATGTATTGTGAAATGCCCGAATTAAACATAAATTCCCAACCTTGAGCTAATAAACCACTGACATATGTATGTGTTACTGTACAGGTATGGAATCCCTCCAGAGCATGCTAAAAGACTTGAAAGACTGGCAGCTGGTAAGTAGCATTGTGCTCTGACAGTACCAGACGGTTAAGCCCTGGTCACACATACGTGTCAAATGTTAAATTAGCATTCAGAGATATCTCAATTTCTGGACGTGTCTGTTAAGATTCTATCCTGAAATAGATACATATTTCTTTCTACTACGGATATGTCTCTATTAGAAATCGAGTAAACTCCATTTTGGGGTTAAATGTTAACTTGGCAAGTCCCGATATCTCTAAATGCTAATTTTGCACACCATACTCGACAACCAACACTTAATGTTCGATGATGGCGCGTAGATATGACCAGGGGCCAATTTTATAGAGCTGTTTAGCAGAGGAGAAAAAAATGCTTAATACAAAATTTGTCTGCTTTGTAAAAATTGTATGTCAACTTGTGTTCTTAGCAAGAATACCAGAAAACTAGTCAATTGTAAAACACATCACATATGATTTTATAAAGCAAGTAAGTGTTTAATTAAGCACATTTTTCTGCTAAACAGCTTAATGAAATTGGTCCCAGGTCTTCGCACTATCCTTCTAGATGATAATGCATAGTTCCGAGTTTGCCTAGTTAGCCCCGCCCCCTTGGATATTGTTGCTATGGCTCACACACTATCGTCAAAATGGCGACGCACAACGCACAAAGCAATGGGACTTTCAACGGAAAGCACAGATTAATTGGAAAAAAACTCAAAGGTATTCATGTTTCAGGGTCGACAGTTATCTTAGAGCACACTGAGTAAAGAGCCAGTAATACAGGGATGTCATATTATTACGAAATATAGCTTTCGTACCTTTGAACAACGAAACGACCGGTCTTGAAACCAAAAATTCACCCGGATTGTCGCATACAACACTGTACAAATTGTATGGGGCCGGCAGAACATCGCGTGATCATGTTGTTGTGAGCGTACAGTGCACTTTGACCTATGTGGGTGACATCTGCTAGCTCTGTTGTGATTGGTCGGCGGGTTCGGTTGATTGACAGGTCGGAACTATGCATTGTGTGGGAGTCAACCATTTCTGTACAAATACACTACTCACAATAAGTAAGGGATATTGGTATGTTGTCACTTTTGGATTTTGTTTTTTAAATTACTGTTTTCATCTATTCCTGTGACAAGGTGTGTCTGTCATGCAGATACAATTGTCTATATACAAAATCATTCAAGCATAATGCATACCCTCTATAAAATATCTGCGTTTTCCCATCTACATGTACTCTACCATTAGTGGTGTTTTAAAAGATTGTCATTAAATTAACAAAATGCAATGACTTCTTTATGTTCTTGTTCACAGGATTTTTTCCACAGAGCTTTCAAATCTGTCCAAACTTTCTGCGCCACAAGATGACGTTAATTTCACCGCAGATTCTGAGGAAGTACTCCATTCCATACGATAAGGTTTGTTTCTAAACAACTACTAATATAAACAATTCAAAACAAAAAGAAATGCAAACTATACTCTGACTAAAAAATTGAGGAGGCTGAGAGATGTAACATATTTTATTGCTTCCATTTTGAATATGGTCTTGCATTTATTGCATGAATCAAAAAATTACTCAATAAATGCTCATGTGGGCTTTATTAAATTGACAGGTCAGAACTATGAATTGTGGTCTTTTTTTTCCCCCTTGTGTTCTTAGATCACACAGGAAACGGGAGAGTTTATGGTAACCTTTCCCTATGGTTACCATGCTGGGTATAACCATGGATTCAACTGTGCTGAGTCGACAAACTTTGCATCGATGCGCTGGATTGATTTCGGCAAGAGAGCGAAATGTGTAAGTCTTGCACCCGTCACGGCAAAATGAGGAATGTCCCCCAAATGGCAAAATCACGTTTAATGCCTGAAGTACAGATCGCGTAAAAACAATGAAACCAGAGTCTATTTTGAGTTACTAAAAACCTCACAAAGAATGGCGATAGACAGCCGAAGTGTGACGAGGGTTACCATGGTGATTGGCTCTAAACATCATGGCCGTCGGGAACAAGTACCATTACGAAAGCACAGGGACACGGTTTTGTGATTTTTAGTGTGGTCCATTGCCTAGGCAACTAACTTCCGCAGTCTATTGCAGTAATGCCTTGCTGTGTGTGCGCCACCATTTTGAAAAGAAAAAAAACTGGGGGAAGAGTAACATTTTTGCACACAAGTCCTTCATTCAATTTGTACGCAAAAAGTTTTCAGACAAAATCACTGCGCCCATACTACAAGGCGATAAGTGTGCCACGTTAGGTAACAGCCAGACACTTTTCCACGAATAAATTTTAACTTCGGTCAGGATTTTTACAATGTTTTTGTCATTTCTACTTTACCAAACTATGTGAATGGCTTTTTCTGTTTCTGGAGGGCATACAAGTCTGCATTAGACTTTAAACTTCTGAACTTAATATGCGTATGGTTTCCAGTGAGGGCTTGAACTGTACTACGTTAGGGGACTCCACTATGTTAAAAGAAAAAAACATACAAAAGCTGAAATAGACCTTTTTATTGGGATAATTTTAACAGTGCTCGTGCCAGAGGGACTCGGTGAAAATCAACATGGATCCCTTCGTAAGAATCTTCCAGCCTGATCGCTACGAGGCGTGGAAACAGGGAAAAGACGTTGTGTTCGTTGAGGATATTGATAAACCTAGCAGTCATGGCAGTGGAATGCAGTCTCATGCACAGGCTGCAGTGGAGAACCATGGGTAGGTACTGCAATAAGGGATTTTCGCATTCCGCGGCCATCTTGAAAAAAGATCCAGTAGATGATATAATGGAATCTTGGGTTCACGTTACTTGAAGTGAGACCATACTTTTCAAAAATATTCTGAAACAGAACTGCATTATTGAAGTCAGTAAAGGTACTCAAAACATCAATGTTTCGTTTAATTTTTTAGCCCAGGGAAGGAGAGTGAAATACCCCTCAAAACTCGACGACAGCCGCTGCACAAAAAGGATGGAAGACGAGTTAAGGCAGGCACGACGAGTCAACGGAAACGAACGCACAAAACGGAACATGAGGAAGAGGAAACGATTTCCGTTGTGATACAAAACCCGGCGATTGTGTCAGTTGTCAAAGTGGAATTAGGTTCCTCGGAAGCTATTAGATTAGCATTGGGTCATTCCCATGCCCCAGAGAAGTCAAGTGATGTAACGACTACGGAAGAGCCAAAGCGTGAGCTAAATGCTGATGAACCGGCGACTAAAATACCTCGTTTGGAAAGTCCTTCCGCGACTGAATCGAGCGCGACTGACGACAGTACGCGGAATGTCAAGAAAAAGAAAGACAAGTTGAAAAAGAGAGATTTGAAGTCAAAGAATCGCCATAAAAAACGAGAATCGAGACTTGATGCTCATATTACGGAAGCAAATGGTGAACCATCAAAGTCGACTGGTGAACCGTCAAAGTCGACTGGTGAACCGTCAAAGTCGACTGGTGAACCGTCAAAGTCGACTGGTGAACCGTCAAAGTCGACCGGTGAACCGCCAAAGTCGACCGGTGAACCGCCAAAGTCGACCGGTGAACAGTCAAAGTCGATTGGTGAACAGTCAAAGTCGATCGGTGAACAGTCAAAGTCAAATGGTGAACCATCACAGAAGTCCAGCAGAGCAAGTCGTAAATCAAAAGGAAAAGAAATTTCCAAGGTCAAACGAGTCAAAAAGGCACTGCTGCAAAAATCCTGTGAGAGGACGGTCATCCCAAAGCAATACAACAGCGACAGTGAACTAAGTGTTTCAAACGTAAACGACGGTCTTCTCAAACCAAAAACAAATACCTCACAACCAAAATCTCCCAAAACAGGTTTGCTGTTGGAAAAGGAAAAGGCTAAAAAGAGGAGAAAGTTGACAGCCCAAAAGGCGGCTTCGCAGAAGTTGGGAGATGGTGTGAAACGGGACCATGAATACAGTAGTAGTGCAGATAACGCCGAAGATCCGTTATCGAGGGACAAAGTAAAAAGGACAAAAACAAAGTCAGATAAACTTGTGAAGAAGTCTTCACAAATGAAATCTGATAAGCATCCCGCTAAGCCCGTAGCTAATCAAACTGATGATGTGTCGGTCAAAACGGCAAAATCTGCAGAGGGTAAAGAGACCAAACTAGAAACGCAGCAATGTTTGAATGCTGTCGCAACGGAAAAGATCGCAACGGAAAAGATGTCAAGTCGAAGGAAAGCAAGTACTTCAACAAACAGCCAAACTGCCAGAAATTCAAAGCCCAGAGGAAATGCAAAACATGGTACTTGATATTGCTTATGTTTTTACTAATGTATTATGTATGTCACTCGGCCTTCTATGCTCGCTGTTTTTTCATATAGTCCTCCTCTGGGTAAATGCTCTACCAGCTGAGCTATGAGGCACAGTGGTATACTCTTCAGGTCTTTCCTACAAATCCAGCTATTCGTTTCGAGGTTAAAACCTCGGCCCCAGCTCCCTTAGGCACTCAACGGCTAATCAAACACATCAACTTTCGCTACCCTCTCAGGTACCCATTTTGCTCCTGGGTGGAGCAAAAGGGTACACACACCATGGATGGGCCGGATCGGGATTCGAACCCACTACCTTTGGAACTAACCCAGGTTTTGAATACAATCCACTAGACCGCTCCGCCACAGTACTCCACATAAAAAAAGCATTTCAAGGAAAATATCTCTATGACCCAAACTAACTTTCAACCAGAGAACAATATTGTATTTTCCAATTTCTAAACATGTTTTGTTGATTTTATTCCTGATTGTTTTTGTGCAGATTTCACCGCACAAGAGTTTGCTACGATGAAATCCTGGGCACGCTCTATGAATGGTTTATGGGTGACCCAACCAAACAGTTATGAAATGGAGCTTGCCTACAATCTATCCATTGCGGATCAGAGGCCGGGATGTTGCATCTGTATGCTGTTCTTCAATGAGAAGGTAATAAATAAAAATGGGTACCATTGAATGTTTTCTTGTTTGATTAGTCTATGAATGCGTAACAGGCAGCCAGGTCTGCACAACATTCAGTTTTCGAGTAACATTTATTTTTTAAACAATTACTGTCAATATTTGTAATTAGGCTATGATTAAGTGATTATTTTTAGGGATTATGACCCAGAGACCGCCAGGGTGAATGAATTCAATACAAATGTAATTATTAGAGGTCCGCCAATAATTCAACTTGCGGCAAGGTTTAAAAATGGCCGTATAAATACGGTGTTTTTCACAGGGTTGCTGATGTCTAAAATACAAAGTATGTTTTTTCGTTAAAATAAAGTAAATGTTTTAAAAATTCATTCAGAGAAAAAATAAAATTGAATTTGCTGAGAACCACGGCCAATATAACTTTAACCCTTCTTTTAAATTTCATGTGCGAATTTTCCATCTCCCAATAGATCGATGGTAACAAGTGGGACAACAAGGAGCAGAATGGTTCTGAAACCAACGGGTCTTGCGTTGATCAACGCACCGTGGTCCTGACGCCAGAAATGAGCTTTGCCGCGACCAGCGAGGACCAGGCCCCTGAGTGTATGAACGATAACTTGACTGCAGAGGGCTGCAGTAAACTGCTCAATTGTAGCCAGTGCAAGATTGCTGTTCATGCAAGTAAGTTGATCACCAGAAGGCTTCACCAGTATTAGTGTACCAAACTGAATTGAAGACTTTGGTTAAATCTGCACATTGTGGATTCAAATTATATCTCGGTTTGTACATGGTGAGTGTTCCCTTGGGTAATGCACGTTGCCATAAATTGCCATTCTTCATCACCCAGCACTAAATTTCAATGATTCCTCAAAGTTTTAAAATGTCGCATTTGTAAAGAAAATCATTCAAAAATATTTGATTGTTTTCGTTATGTTTTGAATAATACCAATAGGTATTAAGGTGTTGTTCGATTCTCAAGGCCATAAATATGCTTATGGTAATCGTTCTCTGAAGACTGAAGCCTGGTATTTTTTGTAAAAATCTACTCCAGAATTGTCATGACATAAGGGGGACAGTTTTCATGGAATGACCCATAAGGGCAGGTGCACACTTAATTTTTTTTTCTTACGTTACGTCCGTCCATTGCGTTGGCCACACGTCAAAACGGATGAGTTGAATTTGTTCCAGATAGTGTCCATTCCGTACGTTTTCACCAGCGGTTCACACTATTGACGCATCCAACCGAACGCGAAGCTGAACAAAACACGAGAAATTCACACATCGCGCTTGTTTTCATCCGAGCCTTCTGCGAGCAAAGCTAGCTCAGCAATTCAGCCGTCTAAGTTCAGCCACACATTCGAAAACTAAGACTACATCCACCACAGGATTTTTCCAACAAACCGTTATAGAAAAACATCTTGTGGTACATGTATTTTTATGGCGCTGTTGTACGTACAATGGACTTCACGAAAAATTTGACGGACAAGTAGACCTCGGATCAACTCTTCCGTCATCCGTCAATTTGACGTACGAAACGTTCATATACGTTGATTTTTCTACTCGACGTACGTAAACGAAGCTGATCTTTGAGACAGTTCACATTGAAAACGCATCAACGGACCAAAAACTGACGGACCTGAGATGACGTGCGTCAATTTTACGTACGTTTAACGAAAAAAAAAGTGCAGTGTGCACCCACCCTGAACCTTTGAAAATATCGCCATTCTGAGTATAACAGCATTAGTTGTTAACTGCCAAATTTCTGAAAATGACACCACAAGCTAATCCTGTGTACGATTTCTTAAGCTCTGAATTGAATCGTTTGTCCAGGTTGCTACGGAGAGTTAAGCGTCACGTCTGAAACTTGGAAATGCAGACGATGTCAGAATCAAGACTACTTGGCAGTAAGTATCTGTAGGGACTGCAGATGTCCATTATAAGTCATATACACTACTCAAAATAAAGTAGGGATATTGGTGCGGTTCAATTTTGGATTTTGTTTCTTCAAATGACTGTTTTAACCTATTCCTGTGACAAGGCATGTCTGTCATGCAAAAACAATTGTTTAATCGTATATATACACAAAATAATTCAAGCGGAATGCATACCCTCAATAAAATATCTGCGTACACCCCACAATATCCCTAACTTAATGAGAGTAGTGTCGGATGAAACTTCACGAATTCCAGGAACAACAGCATTACATAACTAAAGAATAATGTTGATAAATTGCCTTGTAAAAATTTCAGCCACATAGATGCAGTAATACTTCAGAAAATCTGAACAATCCATGTGTGGTTTGTGTTTAATGAATGGTTACAAAAAATGAATTGCAAGCGATTTAAAAAAAAAAAACATCAGTTGGCAATCTCTATTATTTCTTTTCTTTGTAGGAATGTTGCCTGTGTAACCTTCGAGGCGGCGCCTTGAAGAGAACGACTAACGGCCGCTGGGCACACATCATATGTGCCATGGCCATCCCAGAAGTTTTGTTTGAAAACATTACAGCCAGAGAGCCAATCAACATTGACAAGATTTCACCGGCAAGATTAAAACTGGTAAGAGCACGCAGAACATTTATGAAAATTAAGCACGAGTCAATGGTAGATGCAGTGTTGGTTTGACTTGATTGGTTTCCATAGAAATTTCAAGACGTGGCAACACGGAACAGTCATCCACCGGCTTTTTATGACTAAACTGTGCCTTGCTATGCCTATGGACAACAAATGAGTTGGCGATTGTTTTGCATCCTGAGTAGCGCCAATGACCTCATTCACATTGCTTCGTTCGACGAAGATCAGAGTTGTTTCATTCGATAAAACAAATACACTGTAGCTTAAATTGACGAAGAGATCACTTCATTCGACGAAGCGATTTGGCACGTAATAAGATGGAGACATCACACAGCTCATTCGATCTTCAATAATGGTGGTCTAATGTGAACGGTACCTCTCTTTATTGATTTTTGTTCGATCTTCGCTCGATCTTGGTCGAGTGAAGCAGGCATGCAACTTTTCAGCTCATCAGCAGATTTTTTATTTTTTTTCTCATCTGTCCCAGTGAATATTAAAAAACACTGTACAAAGTTGAAGATTTTTGGCATTTTTCTCTTTTTTGCATCCTGAGATCTCAGGGAATTTCCACTCTGCGAAGCGACGTTACAATACC
The DNA here is from genome assembly GCA_037783545.1 of Henricia sp. BOLD:AAB3569. Classification (NCBI taxonomy): domain Eukaryota; kingdom Metazoa; phylum Echinodermata; class Asteroidea; order Spinulosida; family Echinasteridae; genus Henricia; species Henricia sp. BOLD:AAB3569. The sequence goes on from JBBELK010000571.1 coordinate 547,732, forward strand.
CTGAGGAAATCCACACAAATCTGCGAAGTAAGGCGGCTGATGCGTCTAGCAAACACACGCCCGAGTCTTTTGATGTAACTTAATCAATGTTATGCCGAAAAGAAACAATTTCTATACTTTCCAGAAATTGTATTGGGTTCTGTTCCTTATGACTGTCCCATACCTACCAAAATTTCCAGCGACGATCTTATATACTCCGCAGCTTTTCAAATTAATAACGGGGATGCATGCTGACGAATGTGAATAGAACGGATTCCCCAGTGTGCTTTAAATAGCAGCCAATTGCCGACACGGACAACGGCCAGCATTACATAGTACATGTAGCACACTGCATGCACGGTATTTACAATCAGCGTGCGTTACATTTAAATGCCTGCAATGACTGCCAAGTTTCCTGATTGGTCCAGAGGAGGCGACAAGATTTCTGTCGCTTGTTCCCCAGCAAAATGGGGCCGGTTTCCTCAGGGTATTGTAACGTCGCTTCAGAGTGGAAATTCCCTGAGATCTCGAGATGCTTTTTTTGGCATGCCTTGTGAAATGTGAATGCACGCTTCGTTAACTTTGTCGAACGAAACAATTTTTCCAAATAAGAACAATCGACAGTCGACACTTAAAAATTTCAGGTGTTTACAGGCTGTCCACATTAGACTTAATTTGGTAAAATTAGCAACGATCTCAGTAGGTTTTACCAAAATTAGTCCAATGCGTATACAGCTTTACTCATAGTATTCCGACTTCTGTATCTTATTGTGACACAGAAATGCTTCTTCTGCCGACCGTTCATCAAGATGGGCAACAAGTTTGGCGGTTTGATCCAGTGCTCCGTTGGTCGGTGCGCCTTGGCATTCCATGTGACGTGTGCGCAGGCTGCTGGCGTGGTGATGGAACCATGTGATTGGCCATATGCTGTCTATGCTACGTGTCTCAGGCATCCGTACTCGGACAAGATGGGAGATGATGTAAGTTCTGTCAAACTTAAAAGAGCGTACGTGACCAGAATTTTCCAGAAAATAGATTTTGTTCTAACCTAACAATCATATAAAATATCTCCCCAAAATACTATCCATGGGAAGAAAACAGGATCTCCAATTTGGATGTGGAAACAGATAACTTAGTTTGCAAATCGGTGTTTTTTTTACGATATCCTTAAAAATATACGGATTTGAAAGCGCAACATTTCAGATTTGCAATGAGAAAAAAATCACATGATATATATAGGGGGTATAAAAAAAAAAGTAATCCAAGTTCAAGGGATTATTCTGCCAAGGTTGTTTAATTTGACAATTTATAGGTGGTTCACTGATAAAGAGAAAATTCTCAGCTTTCTAATGATACCTTGAACATCCCCATTGCGGTCACACATGACTGAGCACATTGCTATTGAAAAAAATTAAGTTGAAATTACTTTTTTCCAAGTTGGGGCATTTTGAGCGACAGGTTCGTGGGGTCTTTAGACACCTGGTGGGCCCAAAACGGAGCACCAGTACATCGCCTGATCGCTGTCCGCACACGCACGCAATAAAAAAAAACACCCACCCGGCCGTACGTAGCGGCACAGTGCTTGGCATGCACTGCCCTCAAGAGGCCGGTTAACAACTTCGCCTATTGAGGGCGCTGTTCAACATGCATACTACTGTCATGGCCGTTATCGATGCGGATTTATTTGGTTCGCCGATCCGATAGATATGCGTGGAAAATGAACGATAACGACACCAGTGGCTACCGAATCACGTTTGGTGAATTTACGCCTCATATTGGAATGACTCGGCTGTACTTTCAGAGTGTTTTAGGGGAGAATTTTTTTTTTTTTTGTCCGGGCGGCCAAGATTTTTGTTCGGGCGGCACATTTTTGTCCGGGCGCTAACGGTACCTCTGAGGATTTTGTCCGGGCGGCACCCCCGGACAAAACCGGCAGTGGAGAACACTGCTCATATACATTCAGAGAAAACTGTGGCAAACAAAATTCACATTTATATATTTTGTTTTTCAAAATATTTTCTCATTTGTGCAGGTTATTTTCCCACTTGTTGGAAAAACATTCCCACTGGTGCAAAAAAATTTGTCCCCCTTGTGCGAATTGTTTTTCCGACTTGTGCAAAAACTTTTCCTACTTGTGAGCAAATTTATAAACTCTATATTTATTAAAGACATTTTAATTATAATTTGCATGCAGCCTCGTGAATACCCTCTGAAGAACGTATCAGTCGGTGAAACGGTGACTGCCAAACACAAGAACAGCCGCTACTACAAGTCTGAGGTCACTGGGTACTATCAACAGGACCTCTACCATGTCAAGTTTGACGATGGTTCATACAGCGATAATCTCTATCCACATGATATTGAGGTGAGAAAAGCTCTGGTTATGCCGACATTTGTTTATTTTTAATTTGTTTATATTTTTATTCATTTTTTATTTATTTATTCAATTTTGTTTATTTATTTATTTGTTTTAATTATTTTGTTATTTATTTTTATTTATGGAAATTCACCATTTTGGTTGTCATTTGACAATCATGACCCACGTGGCCCGGGTGCTAACCAGCAAAAAGAGTGAGAAAAGCGTATTGGTTGCGCTTAAACAGTTGCTTTACTTTGCTTTAGTTTGTTGCGCCATGGCTGTTTCGTTTGAATAAAATAGAAATGTTGTCCGTCTTCAGGCTACATCATGATCAAGTAAAAAAACACTTATGCTTTTACAAGTGGAGTACATGCTCAAATAATTTGCACGTATCATAACGCGCAGGTGCGGCATTTTCGAATGACAACACGCGGATCAGGGGGCAACGTAAGAACACATTATTGATATCAGGTACTGGGGGCGGGTTGTGCCATTTTATACTTATTTCAAGTCTAAAATCATCAATTATGTATAAGGTCTGAGATCGCGTATGCTCGATCTCAGACTTGAAATAAGTCTAAAATTGTACAATCTGCGCCCATACCTGATATCAAGAATTTTTTTCTTATGCTACTCCCCTGCGTGGATGGGTATTTTTTACGTATTGGCGTGTGCATGTACACGCGTGGCCGGTGACACCCAGTCATTCCCGGATGTTGCACGTGGCCGAAAGCAGTCTATAGGCTGAATTGCTTGAAGCTTACAAATCTTTTTATTTTCAAAAATTGACCCCTATGTGACTGGTTTTAATGCTAGATGGTCACATAATCCTAAGAAAATGTTGTAAATAAAAATTACTCCACCATAATTTGTTTTTTTGGCAGAGCCGCGATTGTAGACGCGACGGCCCACCACCAGAGGGCGCTCAAGTCACCGTACGATGGACGGATGGTCTCCTGTACAAAGGCACCTTCGTTAGAAACTACTCGGTCAAGATGTACGACGTCGAGTTTGAGGATGGCTCAATGTCGCGTGTCAAGCGGGAGGATGTGTACTGCCAAGATGAGTCGCTCCCAAAGAAAGTCTTGACAAAACTGGTATGTTATCAAACAGTTTAACCAGTTACATCTGACATTAACCAGTTGACGCTAGCTAAATTTTTTAAAAGGCAAATGTGATTGGCCAAAAGTTAACACCAGGAGCCAATGCATAGTTCCGAGATTGCCCAGTTAACCCCGCCCCTTAGATATTGTTGCTATGTGCTCACAAGCCATCGCAAAAAATGGCGACACACAACGTACAAAGCAACGGGACTCGGCATGAAAAGCACAGATTCATTGGAAAAAACTCAAAGGTATTTATGTTTTAGCGTCGACAGTTACCGTAGCACAAATATTGCCTCTGAAGCTAGCAAACGTTTTGCAATGCTCAAGGTTACGGTCTCCATGATATAGCCGGAGCCTTCGTTAGCACAAAATCGGCTGCTGAACAGCTCCATGAAATTGGCTCCTGGTAAAGCACCACAAATACTGACTCTTGAGTCATTTCTACATTCATTGTATGAATCTTCTCAACAAAATATCATACCTTGTAACACCTTGCAGTTTTATGTGCATGTTCATTTTTCATACGCAATAAAACTGACTAGAGCCAGTGCTTTAACCCTTTAGTGCATAGGGCGGTCGCTAAACAATAGAGTTCCAAAACAATATGTGCACCAAAGGAATTCAAAGCACTTTTAAAGTGCTTTAAAACTGTTTTAAGGCCTGTCTGCATTTAATCCACTGCGGACAGCTTACTATAGGAAGTTGTCCTCTTTGTAACTTTTTCTGGCCAACTGCTGCCCAGGAAAATTGACCAGGTACCTTTTCCAGAGACGATAAGTCCAATGTGGGTACATCGAGTCGGTAAAAACATTCTGGAGTGTACGTCCGGGTCGTGAATGTCATACTGCGAAGGGACACTGCGCATGCTCTCCCACGGTCTCGGTAAATTTTCTCGTGTCGAAGAAGTCCAAATGCGGACAGCAGTAAAATTTAGCCATTTTTCATTTTACCATTGTCTCGGTAAAACCTGCCAAAAAACAAGTCCAATGTGGACACAGCTTTAGGTATTTATAAATATTGATTAAATGTTACTGTTTTACAGTCCACAGCCTCAGACATGCGGCACGAAAACTTCCTATACAGTGAAGTAGTCACCGAACGCCACCGCCACGTGTACAGTTTGTATGCTTCCAGCGCATCCGAGGCTGAAGAAAAAGCGTGTTCCACAAAGCGCAACGAAGCGAATGAAGTCACTGGCGAAACGGCAAAGATCGTCAGCACAACAGAACACACAGGTAAAACAGCAGATAACTGTTCATTGCCAAAAGACATGAATCACGTAGAAGCGCGTGAAATCACGGTTGACTTGGATAAGATTCCTAGCACGACAACAAACGTACGCCAAGCTACGGATGGCTCTACATTGCCCCAAGCTGTGGAGTATTCAACTGGAAACGTAGAACAACCTTCACACATGCATGAACCAGATTTTGATAGTTACAACAGTTGAATGCATTAAACATGAGAGATTTGGTGTGATGACGAAAGGTACTAGGTTTTTGGAGGCGAGAAAGTGATCTACCAGAACTAAGCTGCTCACACAAAAAATATAAATAAATTTCAAATTCCAAAGTGGTCTAGGGGTGCACCCCACTAAATAGGCAGAAATTGATGAATATTTTGTATGCCCTCAAATTTTTCTATAGAGGAGTTGAGAGCTGAACGAGTGTGGTCTAGTGTAGACATTGCCCATCATCGTGTTGTGGGGTATTTTTTCTTATTTCAACTGTATATGTTTCACACAATATAGGTCGTAAAAGTGACCCTATTTTGCGCAGTAGCGTTTAGGATTTCTTCCGAAATGGACGCTGGTTTGTTGTAAATTTTCACTCTTCCAAAGGTGGTAATATTTGAAGCGGAAATTAGTGAATAAAAGTGACAAACTCCCTATAAAATTGAACTAAATTGAAAAGATGAGACTTCAATGAGTATTTTGGTTGTTGTCCCGAGAGGCTAAGCGAAATGTGAGTATTTTTAAATGATTTTTGAAGATTTGGCATTGGTTCCTATGGGGGCCACATTTAGTAAGGTGCACCCCTAGTGGATTATATTTAAAATATTGGTGAGCTCTATTAAAGGTTATGGGTTCGAATCACGGTCCGGCCTATCCACGGTACGTGTGCCCTTGAGCAAGGCCCTTTGCCATGCATTGCTTCTCTCCACCCAGGAGTAAAATGGGTACCTGAGAGGGTAGTGAATGTTAATGTGTTTGATTAGCCATTGAGCGCCTGATAGGCAGCCGGGGCTGTATACTCCCTAGGGAGCTGAGATGGTATTCGGTTTCCAAATATGGAATCCGATTGTAAAAAAACAAAACAGTTTCAACCCTAGTCCATGGGTTTGAAAAAAAAAAATTGTAGGCACTGTTAAACTTCAGTGGACTATACATATAAAGTAGTTCATTTCTACCGAGTTTACTGCCCGTTTGTAATATACGAGAATCATTCAATGATAGCTGTTCAACAAGTTAATTTATAAGTTGCGTTGATTTCGATTTACTATCTGTAGTTATTTATTTCTCAACTCGTTTCAAGTAGCGTAGTTTATATTTGTGCTAGAAGGACTCTACGTAATGACGTCGGTGTTGTACAGAATGTTTTGTGCGTGTGGAAGTTTCCCACATATTCTTTTATTCTTCCAAGATATATATTTGACTTACCAATTTTTTGACAAAGTTAATTGTACGTATTAAATGTAGAAGTTCTACGGGAACATATTCCGGTTTGTTTAACTGCAGGGTGCAGTGTGAATGTGCTCAAACCATAGAGAAATTATTCATTCATGTTTGAGCTCAAATTAAATCTGCACAATTTTTTTTCCTTTTTAAAAATTCATTCATAAATACAAACCTTTTGTTTTAGTAGTACAACATTGCTGAAATATACTCGTCTAAAAAAGAAAACGTAAACACTGAACTTGTGGATAACGAGACACTAATTGACCAATCAGTTTGGAATCATTTTCAAGACTGTTTCTGAAAAAAAATCTGCGGGAAATAGCTCGCAGAAAACCATAGGATGAGCTGACCGCTGCATCCACGCGTGTCACTTACAGCCTTAGAAGTGTAAGAGCTCAGGGAGGCACTTTAGGCAGAGTGGCACACCCTGCCTCAGTGGCTCTTACAGAGGCTGGTGCAGTCAGCCTTGCCACAAGAGGTGGTCATACATGCTATAGACCAATACAAATCTTATGTGATACATGTATAACTTGCATTTCCCTTTTTGAAGTGTATACATTAAACATGCAATTCGGGTAAGTTGTTTACAGAACGTTACGAGCGCAATTTTATACCGCTGTGATACGAAATAGATTTCTGTACATTTGTATGTATTTGGAGGCTTTTGTACTAGCAGTACTTTGTGCTGTAATGTGTAGCTTAATCTTTAAAAGCATGAGACACGTAACACGATAATGGGGCCAGTAGAATTCTGTCACGTAAGCATTGCTTTGTTTATAAATTCCATATCCTATACATGAACCCTCTAAAATTTTCTGCAGAATGAATCGGCTGGTGCAAACAATCACTTGAATGTGACTGAAGAATGTTGCATAGTTTTGCAGGTTATTTAGACACAGTGGCCGAGTTCGGGATGTCTATTCTTGACAGGGGTTAACCCGATCTCGCTCCCGAACGACGGGAACATGACCCGAGAACACCGCACTAGGAACAGGATCATACTGTTTTTTGTGTCAAAAGTTTTGAAGTAATGATTTCGCTGTTTGTATGTTTTATAAGGTTTTCATATGAAATCTACTCAAAAAAACTAAATTTCTGAAGGTTTGATTGTGTGTACAAAGACGTTTTCATTTTAAATTGCTGATCATTTGGTGCAAGTAACATGTTTACCAGCAATTTTGTGGTCAAAAATTTTGTTCTCCAGAATGAGTAATGATTGTCTTACAGCCAACCAAAACATTTTAAGGGAAAACCTGTGTGAATAATTAACTACCTTTGGACCATCAGTTTAAATCTTGCTTCTATTTCAGGGCACTTTTATTGTTTAAATCGCCCAATCTTGGGCAAAATTACAATTTTAGTCGGCTAATAATTCCCACTTCGTATTGGTGTTCTCGAGTCACACAAAATTATGTTCAAGGCTTGCACCATTGAAGTTTGATGTGTGGTTTGGAACGAGTGTATCAAAATTTTGTTACGATGTCATTCATTGTGTGAACCAAACGTCATTTATATTATCTATTTGTTGAAGTATTTCATGCATTTGTGATGACTTTATACCATTTTAAACTCATGCAAACAGTTTTGCTTAACACATACTGTATACACATTATATACAAACAGAAAACTCCTCTGTTGCTCATTGGGATTTTAATATGAGCCCTCGTAACTGTAGATGGTCTACGTGCTGAGCTTTGAGGCAGTGGTTTTCCCAAAGACCTCTGACATACCAGGCAGGTACTCTACCACCTGAGCTTTGAGGGACAGTGGTATACTCCCTCAGGTTTCCCCCCCAAGACCTCTGACACACTGGGCAGGTACTCTACCAGCTGAGCTATGAAGCACAGTGGTGTGCTCCCTCAGGTTTTCCCAAAGACCTCTGACACACTGGGCAGGTACTCTACCAGCTGAGCTATGAAGCACAGTGGTGTGCTCCCTCAGGTTTTCCCAAAGACCTCTGACATACCAGGCAGGTACTCTACCAGCTGAGCTATGAGGCGCAATGGTGTGCTCCCTCAGGTTTTCCTGAAGACCTCTGACACACTGGGCAGGTACTCTACCACCTGAGCTTTGAGGGACAGTGGTATACTCCCTCGGGTTTTTTCCAAGACCTCTGACACGCTGGGCAGGTACTCTACCACCTGAGCTATGAGGCGCAGTGGTATATCCCTCAGGTTTTCTCCAAGACCTCTGACACACCGGGCAGGTACTCTTACCAGCTGAGCTTTAAGGCACAGTGGTATACTCCCTTAGGTTTCCCCCCAGAAAACCTGAAGGAGTATACTTTCTCTCAACATCACATGAATGTTTGGGATGTGTCGGTCTTGGGTTCAAATCCCAATGAAGACCATATCATTTTTCTCTCATTCTATTATTGGTTAGGCACTAACTTTACTTTTTTTGCCAGAGGGTGCGGACCTTTTTTTTTTTTCCTGATTTGGACATTACACATGTATTTTATGAGAAACACTTTTGACATGAAGTAAAATGAATTAAGTGCAGTGGCCGATTGGCCCTAAAAAGATTTATATTAAACTATTCCTTTTTTGGGGAGGGGGTGGGGGGGACAGTTTTCGGCACAATCTTTATCTCTTTGCAATGGTCTTCCTGTATAGAAAAATGGCACATCGGTGCATTGTAAACATATTAATTAAATATTTATAAATGTTTGGTAAAGTCATGGCCATAACACAAAAGATGGTTTTATGTTGTTTTTCTGATTGGATAAAAGAGCTACGTCCAGGGATTATTAGTGGACATATTTTTAAAAAAATTAAAGCACGGGTTAATTTTGTTATTCGTTTTCCTGAAGTACAGCAATTGTTTTTTCCTCAATTGACATTTAAAATATTCTGGCCATTGCCAAAAAAAATTTAAATATGTGTAAAAGCATTTGTTCATTCAGAATAATTTTAAATTTATACTTGTTTGTGAAAATGGTTCCTAGTTTGTGATAAACTGCTTTTGAAGGACTTGCTGTTTTCAGTGTTCAGATTTAATATGTAGTTTTTTTATTATTGGAATTGAACTAGTTTGTTTTTCGTCTATACTTGCAATTTGATTTAGAATTTCTGTGAGCTTTACTATAGAATTTTCGCTGTAAATATCAATGATTGTAGAGTTTATGATAGATGCGAAGGCATGGCTAGTTGATTTATTTACAAAAAAAAATACGGGGAAATGTGTCTATGTTCATTTGTGATAAAAACTAGACAATCGGGTCGCAGAGGCCATATGCATCATTTGCAACGACCCAAGTTATTACTTTTAAATTGACAAACAAACTGAAGGTGGTTTACAAATGTGCACACTCTGTTTGAGCGTTCAAATTCAAAACCATGCATGGATTTTCTTAAACATTGCTTAATTTGTGGAGCTGAAATTTCTGCAGGCTGGTTTGCCAATGTTGCTCTTTAGGTATGAAATGCTGTTTTTCCAGAAATTTAGATGTATGAAAATGATTATTTTTAGAAATTATCACCCAGGGACCGCCGGGGTGAATGAATTCGATACAAATGTCCATATGAGTTTTGGAAATCTGGATGCAGTGAAAAGCAACTTGGCTCCACCGGGATTCGAACCGCGGACCTTCTGCTTAAGCTATGAAGCCAACTGGTGGTCTCGAATCACGGTAGTGCAATTTGTTCCTCGCTGACTGGGATTGGCTATCGCGTCCACGTTTGTATCGAATTCGTAGAAGCATTACAATTGGCCTCTAAACTTGTTAAAAAGATGCAGTTTAACGTTTAAAAATGAATATTTATTGATGCACACCCCATGAACGTAAATTTGCTTTAAAAAAGAAAATATGGTACATCATGGTCTTCCACAGAATACCAAGTTTCATAAATCTACAGTATAAGCCAATATCTGTGATAAACTCTTTACTGAGCAACAAACGAAATGCGAAAATGCCTCCACCTTTTCTTTGGGAGACAAAATACAGTCTGAGAATGAAAACTGCTTTATACACTCGTGCGTGGCGAAACTGTTATGGGAACATTTTGATGTCAACTTAATTAGAAAGGACGTTTTCAAATTTTGCTTCGGAAGGAAATTCCCGTTTCGTTTTTGCTCTGTGTAGTTCGTTATTGTAATACTTTGCCCCTTATTAATATAAGTAAGTTGTAAATTTCATTTCAAGTCAAACTATTTAAACATGAATTGCAAGAAGCCATGTTTTTGTCAGTATTAATTCATTTTTGTTGATGCCTCATTTCGAGAATGGAGATAAAATTTTATAAACTTGCAGGAATGCCCTTTTGAACCCGATAGTTATGCTTATGTAGTTTTGTACAATGTAAACCCCTTAAAGTGATAAAATGTAGAACCAGAGACTAAATATTGTATCTGTAAGAATGACACATCTGGTTTTTTATTTCAGTAGACAAGTCTGTACTACAGTGTGCATTGTGTGATATCTCGGTCACCAAATCGTATTGAACGATCGTTTAAAAATACGCAGTGGCTATAGTTACGGTAACCGTAACGCGATAATGAATGGCTATAGTTACGGGATTGCAACGGCAGATTAAAACTACAATATGGAGCTCACTGGGTGATATGATGCAGACACGGTTTAAATTTGCTTTTTGATGCTCTATTAAAATTGGCATGTGTAACATTTTAAGGTTAATATACTAAATTTGTATTGGTCAAATATGGAATAACCCCTTTCAAATTGGTAGACACTCGTGCCGTATAGCGCGCTTTGAAAAATAATGGTTATGCGCTCCTAAAAATAAATGCATGACGTAATGCTTAGTGCTATTTTGAACACTGCAGTAGCCGGTCCTCGTATTCAGTCGTAATATGAGCGGGAACCAGTCTATCACTATGTTTTTGGAGTACTAAGATGGCGGACGGTGGCTTTAAAATTAGAGGGCGTTGCCGCATGCGTATTTTTTTCCGTAGGAATTTTCTCTGCTTATGATTGGTTGGTGGAATGGACATGATTATTTCCCACTGCCCTTGCTAGGCTGGGCGCTGGCAGAAAGCGTATTTTTTTTCTAGGAGGGTTGAGGGTTGCAACCAAGTAATAGGGCTCCCATTAGCCCTAAAATTAGGGCTGTAAATTGCTCGCTTTTCAAATCTGACTTATTACAGTCGCAAATTCACAAGTCAGATTTGAAAAGCGAGAAATTTACAGCCCTAATTTTAGGGCCAGGCTCCCATATGCACCAATGCTAAATGCCCAATTTTCAAAAATTATTTAAAAATACTCGCAATATTAACTCTCTGAGCTTCTCAGGACAACAACCAAAATACTCATCGAAGTCTCATCTTTTCAATTTTATGGGGGTAATCCGTCACTTTTATTCCCTAATTTCTACTTGAAACAAAACTACCTCTGCAACGGTGAAAATTGCTATTTAACAGACCAGCATCCATTTTGGAACAAAGGCACATACGCTATCTGGGAAAAACTAGGGCCACTTTTAGGAGTTACATTGTCCAAAATGTTTATAGTTGGAAGAAAAAATACCCCACATCGCGGCGCTGGCCATATTCTACACATACATAGACTCATCAACCGACTCTATCTAATAAAGAAGATCCTGCGGGCATACAAAAAATTCATGAGCTCGGTGCACGGATCTCTGCCTATTTACTAATTGGGTGCACCCTTATGGTATTGATAATTTTCTCTGCTTCAGATTGGTTCAAATGAATATTTTTAAAATCCACTTTTTGTGCACACTTTTTCCTGCTTAAAGTGGTTAAATATTGCCCCAGTTCGCACCACAGAGCATCTAGAATCCATCTAGAGGCCGTTAGGGCTTCGCGCTACGCGCTCGCTATTTCATTGTCAAAAGCATTTCATGCTTTAAAAATTCAAAATACGCAGCTGCGTATTTCGTGGCACGAATTAAATTCGTTCCACGAAATACGCAGTCTGAATCATAAAAAGATTTTGCCAAAGTAACAAAATTCAAAAAGTGACCGAGTTAAAAAGGTATTGCTTAGTGCGCATGCGCCAAAATCCGGCTAGTTGATTGGCTCAGGCGTCTCTCAACGTTTGCACACACAAACCATAGACACAACGTTGTATTTGTGGCTAGACTATCTGTACAGGGTTTTCTTTTTTCTATACATTATGGATATCGAAAACGAGTGGTGAATTTAACACACGAGAATTTTTGTAGTGTGTTGGGTGAGCAGTCAAAATCAAGGATAGAGTGTCACCTCTGGGCTCTATAACCACATTTTCTGCAAATTTGAAGAAAGTCTGAATCATAAAATGATTTGGCCAAAGTTACAAAATTAATTAAAGGGCGCCCTCTCGTGACGTGAAGGACGCCATTTCGTGACGTGAAGAGCGCCCTCTTGTGACGTAAAGGATTGTTCATGTTTTCTGAAGTATTACTGCATCTATGTGGCTGAAATTTCTACAAGGCAGTTTATCAACAATATTCCTTAGTTTTGTAATGCTGTTTTTTTTTCTGGAACTTTCGTAAAAAGTTTTATCTGCAAATGATATGATATTGTGTGGTGTACGCAGATATTTTATTGAGGGTATGCATTCCACTAGAATTATTTTGTTTACGAGTAGAAAATTGTATCTGGGTCGGGAAATTTTGGCAAAACGGATCATATTTTCGAGGAAAAACAATTACTGTACTTCAGGAAAACGAATAACAAAATTAAACCTGTGCTTTCATTTTTTTTTTAAATATGTCCACTAATAATCCCTCGACGTAGTTTTTTTGACCAAAAATTTTAGATTTTGAGAAAATTTGTAAAATTTTTGCCAAATTGTCCATTTTTCTTAGAAATAAGGTTCCAGACAGGCTCAATTTTCATTATGAGTCATTTCTAAGACATTTTAAAAAACGTCAATTTTTTGCCAATTTTGAGAAAAATTGATGGACTAACCCCTTGTGATTTTGTTAATTTTTGGCCAAAAATGTTATGATTTAGATTTTCCTTAAAATTGCAAGAAAATGTTGCTTAGGACCCATAGATGATATTCCTTGAATTTAACCTTGACTGGTCATCCAGAAAATAAAATATGAAATTTGAAAATTTTTTAGATTTTAAGAAATTTTGTTAATTTTTGCCAAATTGTTAATTTTTCTTAGAAATAAGGTTCCAGCCAGGCTATATTTTCATTATTAGTCATTTCTAAGACATTTTCAAAAACGTCAATTTTTGGCCAATTTTGAGAAAAATTGATGGACTAACCCCTTGTGATTTTTTTAATTTTTGGACAAAAATGTTATGATTTAGATTTTCCTTAAAATTGCAGCAAATGTTGCTTAGGACCCATAGATGATATACCTTGAATTTAACATTGACTGGTCATCCAGAAAATAAAATATGAAATTTGGAAAATTTTTAGATTTTAAGAAATTATGTTAATTTTTGCCAAATTGTTCATTTTTCTTAGAAATAAGGTTCCAGACAGGCTATATTTTCATTATTAGTCATTTCTAAGACATTTTCAAAAACGTCAATTTTTGGCAAATTTTGATAAAAAATGATGTTTTTTAAAAAACGTCAATTTTTGGCCAATTTTGAGAAAAATTGATGGACTAACCCCTTGTGATTTTTTTTAATTTTTGGCCAAAAATGTTATGATTTAGATTTTACTTAAAATTGCAGGAAATGTTGCTTAGGACCCATAGATGATATTCCTTGAATTTAACATTGACTGGTCATCCAGAAAATAAAATATGAAATTTGGAAAATTTTTAGATTTTAAGAAATTATGTTAATTTTTGCCAAATTGTTCATTTTTCTTAGAAATAAGGTTCCAGACAGGCTATATTTTCATTATTAGTCATTTCTAAGACATTTTCAAAAACGTCAATTTTTGGCCAATTTTGATAAAAATTGATTAACCCCTTGTGATTTTTTGAATTTTTGGCCAAAAATTTTATGATTTAGATTTTCCTTAAAATTGCAGGAAATGTTGCTTAGGACCCATAGATGATATTTTTCTTGAATTTAACCTTGACTGGTCATCCAGAACATAAAATATGAAATTTGGAAAAATGTTTGATTTTGAGAAAATTTGTTGAATTTTTGCCAAATTGTCAATTTTTCTTAGAAATAAGGTTCCAGACAGGCTAAATTTTCATTATGAGTCATTTCTAAGACATTTTCAAAAAACGTCAATTTTTGGCCAATTTTGATAAAAATTGATGGACTAACCCCTTGTGATTTTTTTAATTTTTGGCCAAAAATTTTATGATTTAGATTTTCCTTAAAATTGCAGGAAATGTTGCTTAGGACCCAGAGATGATATTCCTTGAATTTAACATTGACTGGTCATCCAGAAAATAAAATATAAAATTTGGAAAAATGTTTGATTTTGAGAAAATTTGTTGAATTTTTGCCAAATTGTTCATTTTCTTAGAAATAAAGAACCAGACAGGCTAAATTTTCATTATGAGTCATTTCTAAGACATTCTAAAAAACGTCAATTTTTGGCCAATTTTGAGAAAAATTGATGGACAACCCCTTGTGATTTTTTTAATTTTTGGACAAAAATGTTATGATTTAGATTTTCCTTAAAATTGCAGGAAATGTTGCTTAGGACCCATAGATGATATTCCTTGAATTTAACATTGACTTGTCATCCAGAAAATAAAATATGAAATTTGGAAAATTTTTTAGATTTTAAGAAATTTTGTTAATTTTTGCCAAATTGTTAATTTTTCTTAGAAATAAGGTTTCAGACAGGCTAAATTTTCATTATGAGTCATTTCTAAGACATTCTAAAAAACGTCAATTTTTGGCCAATTTTGAGAAAAATTGATGGACTAACCCCTTGTGATTTTTTTAATTTTTGGACAAAAATGTTATGATTTAGATTTTCCTTAAAATTGCAGGAAATGTTGCTTAGGACCCATAGATGATATTCCTTGAATTTAACATTGACTTGTCATCCAGAAAATAAAATATGAAATTTGGAAATTTTTTTAGATTTTAAGAAATTTTGTTAATTTTTGCCAAATTGTTAATTTTTCTTAGAAATAAGGTTCCAGACAGGCTATATTTTCATTATTAGTCATTTCTAAGACATTTTCAAAAACGTCAATTTTTTGGCCAATTTTGAGAAAAATTGATGGACTAACCCCTTGTGATTTTTTTAATTTTTGGACAAAAATGTTATGATTTAGATTTTCCTTAAAATTGCAGGAAATGTTGCTTAGGACCCATAGATGATATTCCTTGAATTTAACATTGACTGGTCATCCAGAAAATAAAATATGAAATTTGGAAAAATTTTAGATTTTAAGAAATTTTGTTAATTTTTGCCAAATTGTTAATTTTTCTTAGAAATAAGGTTCCAGACAGGCTATATTTTCATTATTAGTCATTTCTAAGACATTTTCAAAAACGTCAATTTTTGGCCAATTTTGAGAAAAATTGATGGACTAACCCCTTGTGATTTTTTTAATTTTTGGACAAAAATGTTATGATTTAGATTTTCCTTAAAATTGCAGGAAATGTTGCTTAGGACCCATAGATGATATTCCTTGAATTTAACATTGACTGGTCATCCAGAAAATAAAATATGAAATTTGGAAAAATGTTTGATTTTGAGAAAATTTGTTGAATTTTTGCCAAATTGTTCATTTTCTTAGAAATAAAGAACCAGACAGGCTAAATTTTCATTATGAGTCATTTCTAAGACATTCTAAAAAACGTCAATTTTTGGCCAATTTTGATTTTTTTATATTTTTGGCCAAAAATGTTATTATTTAGATTTTCCTTAAAATTGCAGGAAATGTTGCTTAGGACCCATAGATGATATTCCTTGAATTTAACCTTGACTGGTCATCCAGAAAATAAAATATGAAATTTGGAATATGTTTAGATTTTGAGAAAATTTGTTGAATTTTTGCCAAATTGTTCATTTTTCTTAGAAATAAGGTTTCAGACAGGCTAAATTTTCATTATGAGTCATTTCTAAGACATTTTCAAAAACGTAAATTTTTGGCCAATTTTGAGAAAAATTGATGGACTAACCCCTTGTGATTTTTTTAATTTTTGGACAAAAATGTTATGATTTAGATTTTCCTTAAAATTGCAGGAAATGTTGCTTAGGACCCATAGATGATATTCCTTGAATTTAACATTGACTTGTCATCCAGAAAATAAAATATGAAATTTGGAAAGTTTTTAGATTTTAAGAAATTTTGTTAATTTTTGCCAAATTGTTAATTTTTCTTAGAAATAAGGTTCCAGACAGGCTATATTTTCATTATTAGTCATTTCTAAGACATTTTCAAAAACGTCAATTTTTGGCCAATTTTGAGAAAAATTGATGGACTAACCCCTTGTGATTTTTTTAATTTTTGGACAAAAATGTTATGATTTAGATTTTCCTTAAAATTGCAGGAAATGTTGCTTAGGACCCATAGATGATATTCCTTGAATTTAACATTGACTGGTCATCCAGAAAATAAAATATGAAATTTGGAAAATTTTTAGATTTTAAGAAATTTTGTTAATTTTTGCCAAATTGTTAATTTTTCTTAGAAATAAGGTTCCAGACAGGCTATATTTTCATTATTAGTCATTTCTAAGACATTTTCAAAAACGTCAATTTTTGGCCAATTTTGATAAAAATTGATGGACTAACCCCTTGTGATTTTTTTAATTTTTGGCCAAAATTTTATGATTTAGATTTTCCTTAAAATTGCAGGAAATGTTGCTTAGGACCCATAGATGATATTCCTTGAATTTAACATTGACTGGTTATCCAGAAAATAAAATATGAAATTTGGAAAATGTTTAGATTTTGAGAAAATTTGTTGAATTTTTGCCAAATTGTTCATTTTCTTAGAAATAAAGAACCAGACAGGCTAAATTTTCATTATGAGTCATTTCTAAGACATTTTAAAAAACGTCAATTTTTGGCCAATTTTGATAAAAATTGATGGAATAACCCCTTGTGATTTTTTTAATTTTTGGCCAAAAATGTTATGATTTAGATTTTCCTTAAAATTGCAGGAAATGTTGCTTATGACACATAGATGATATTCCTTGAATTTAACCTTGACTGGTTATCCAGAAAATAAAATATGAAATTTGGAAAATGTTTAGTTTTTGAGAAAATTTGTTGAATTTTTGCCAAATTGTTCATTTTTCTTAGAAATAAGGTTCCAGACAGGCTATATTTTCATTATGAGTCATTTCTAAGACATTTTCAAAAACGTAATTTTTTTGCCAATTTTGATAAAAATTGATAGACTAAAACCCCTTGTGATTTTTTTAATTTTTGGCCATAAATGTTATGATTTAGATTTTCCTTAAAATTGCAGGAAATGTTGCTTAGGACCCATAGATGATATATTTCTTGAATTTAACCTTGACTGGTCATCCAGAAAATAAAATATGAAATTTGAATTTTTTTTTAGATTTTGCGAAAATTTGTTGAATTTTTGCCAAATTGTCCATTTTTCTTAGAAATAAGGTTCCAGACAGGCTGAATTTTCATTATGAGTCATTTCTAAGACATTTTCAAAAACGTCAATTTTTGGCCAATTTTGATAAAAATTGATGGACTAACCCCTTGTGATTTTTAGAATTTTTGGCCAAAAATGTTATGATTTAGATTTTCCTTAAAATTGCAGGAAATGTTGCTTAGGACACATAGATGATATTCCTTGAATTTAACCTTGACTGGTTATCCAGAAAATAAAATATGAAATTTGGAAAATTTTTAAATTTTAAGAAATTATGTTAATTTTTGCCAAATTGTTTATTTTTCTTAGAAATAAGGTTCCAGACAGGCTATATTTTCATTATTAGTCATTTCTAAGACATTTTCAAAAACGTCAATTTTTGGCAAATTTTGATAAAAAATGATGGACTAACCCCTTGTGATTTTTTTAATTTTTGGCCAAAAATGTTATGATTTAGATTTTCCTTAAAATTGCAGGAAATGTTGCTTAGGACACATAGATGATATTCCTTGAATTTAACCTTGACTGGTTATCCAGAAAATAAAATATGAAATTTGGAAAATGTTTAGATTTTGAAAAAAATTGTTGAATTTTTGCCAAATTGTTCATTTTTCTTAGAAATAAGGTTCCAGACAGGCTATATTTTCATTATGAGTCATTTCTAAGACATTTTCAAAAACGTAATTTTTTTGCCAATTTTGATAAAAATTGATAGACTAAAACCCCTTGTGATTTTTTTAATTTTTGGCCATAAATGTTATGATTTAGATTTTCCTTAAAATTGCAGGAAATGTTGCTTAGGACCCATAGATGATATATTTCTTGAATTTAACCTTGACTGGTCATCCAGAAAATAAAATATGAAATTTGAATTTTTTTTTAGATTTTGCGAAAATTTGTTGAATTTTTGCCAAATTGTCCATTTTTCTTAGAAATAAGGTTCCAGACAGGCTGAATTTTCATTATGAGTCATTTCTAAGACATTTTCAAAAACGTCAATTTTTGGCCAATTTTGATAAAAATTGATGGACTAACCCCTTGTGATTTTTAGAATTTTTGGCCAAAAATGTTATGATTTAGATTTTCCTTAAAATTGCAGGAAATGTTGCTTAGGACCCATAGATGATATTCCTTAAATTTAACATTGACTGGTCATCCAGAACATAAAATATGAAATTTGGAAAAATGTTTGATTTTGAGAAAATTTGTTGAATTTTTGCCAAATTGTTCATTTTCTTAGATATAAGGTTCCAGACAGGCTAAATTTTCATTATGAGTCATTTCTAAGACATTCTAAAAAACGTCAATTTTTGGCCAATTTTGATTTTTTTTTAAATTTTTGGCCAAAAAAGTTATTATTTAGATTTTCCTTAAAATTGCAGGAAATGTTGCTTAGGACCCATAGATGATATTCCTTGAATTTAACCTTGACTGGTCATCCAGAAAATAAAATATGAAATTTGGAAAATTTTTAGATTTTGAGAAAATTTGTTGAATTTTGGCCAAATTGTCAATTTTTCTTAGAAATAAGGTTCCAGACAGGCTAAGTTTTCATTATGAGTCATTTCTAAGACATTTAAAAAAACGTCAATTTTTTGCCAATTTTGATAAAAATTGATGGACTAACCCCTTGTGATTTTTTTTAATTTTTGGCCAAAAATGTTATGATTTAGATTTTACTTAAAATTGCAGGAAATGTTGCTTAGGACCCATAGATGATATTCCTTGAATTTAACATTGACTGGTCATCCAGAAAATAAAATATGAAATTTGGAAAAATTGTAGATTTTGAGAAATTTTGTTGAATTTTGGCCAAATTGTCAATTTTTCTTAGAAATAAGGTTCCAGTTTTCATTATGAGTCATTTCTAAGACATTTTCAAAAACGTCAATTTTTTGCCAATTTTGAGAAAAATTGATGGACTAACCCCTTGTGATTTTTTGAATTTTTGGCCAAAAATGTTATGATTTAGATTTTCCTTAAAATTGCAGGAAATGTTGCTTAGGACCCATAGATGATATTCCTTGAATTTAACCTTGACTGGTCATCCAGAAAATAAAATATGAAATTTTGAAAATATTTATATTTTGAGAAAATTTGTTGGATTTTGGCCAAATTGTCCATTTTCTTAGAAATAAGGTTCCAGACAGGCTAAATTTTCATTATGAGTCATTTCTAAGACATTTAAAAAAACGTCAATTTTTTGCCAATTTTGAGAAAAATTGATTTTTAAAATTTTTGGCCAAAAATTTTATGATTTAGATTTTCCTTAAAATTGCAGGAAATGTTGCTTAGGACCCATAGATGATATTCCTTGAATTTAACATTGACTGGTCATCCAGAAAATAAAATATGAAATTTGGAAACATTTTAGATTTTGAGAAAATTTGTTGAATTTTGGCCAAATTGTCCATTTTTCTTAGAAATAAGGTTCCACACAGGCTAAGTTTTCATTATGAGTCATTTCTAAGACATTTCAAAAAACGTCAATTTTTGGCCAATTTTGATAAAAATTTATGGAAAATCTAAATTATAACATTTTTGGCCAAAAATTAAAAAAAATCACAAGGGGTTAGTCCATCAATTTTTTTTCAAAATTGGCCAACAATTTTTTGAAAATGTCTTAGAAATGACTCACAATGAAAATTTAGCCTGTCTGGAACCTTATTTCTAAGAAAAATTGACAATTTGGCCAAAATTCAACAAATTTTCTCAAAATCTAAAAATTTTCCAAATTTCATATTTTATTTTCTGGATGACCAGTCAAGGTTAAATTCAAGGAATATCATCTATGGGTTCTAAGCAACATTTCCTGCAATTTTAAGGAAAATCTAAATCATTTGTACACAAGTCTATAAAGAATTTCTCTGTTGTTGGTGAGATGACATTACAGCTTTGCTCATGAATATGAAAATGTCATTAGCATAAAAATAGAAAACTTAGCTAAAATCAACTGTTAAATAGCCGACAATAGACCGATCCAGTAAGCTCCGCCCATTTTGGAATTGACCAATCACAGCCTCAGGTTCAGGTAACCAAAATGTTTGGTTACTCGAGTCCTCAACATTTTGTGCACAGAGCTACGGCAAATGCAGCACCAAAGAAAAAAACCCACACTCCACAGACAGTACGACATGTGTGTTACACTTTTACTTATACGAAAATTTGAGCGCATGTACACTGAAAGCATAATGACACCATACTCGGTGAACTAATTATTGGTGGGAGTACACAGTTACATAACACTACAAAAACAGAGGAAGAAACTACAAACGATTTAATACATTGAGTATAAATTATTTGCCAGCAATTGTCCACTAATTAACTAATATGTACAAATGATTCCATACCACTCAGCTGGATGAATGGAACGCGAGACGTTCTGAATACACTGGTAATATTATAGGGGGAAACCCAAGTTTAGTACTGTACTAATAAGAAATCTAAAAATTAAAACATAGTGCCCTGCATGCAGGGTTGTAGTCGAGTCCATCCATCACAAGTCTATCACAAGTCCAGATACGATAAAATCACAAGTTCGTGACAAGTCGGTCACAAGTCCAGTAACAAGAAGCAAAGGATAAACACGCACAAAATAATGCCTTTGTTGGAGTTCATTTGAATAGCTTGTGACTTGTAAGGTTAGGACTTGTGATGGACTCGCGATCGACTCGACTACAACCCTGGTGGCCTGCTGCTTTTGTATTTCGGTCCATATTTTTCAAACTAAATACACTTTTGATGTGGTGCCTTATCACCACTATGAAATTACACTAAGAAATGGTTAAAAAAATACAGCAACATGTGATTTTCTTTTAAAATAGCTCCACGAAACATCAAGAAAATGCTGTTCTTTTTGTGAAAAAGCTGTAATATTCAAAAGGGGTCAATTTCAAGGCGCTGTTTAGCACATACAGTTACTCAGCAGAGAATTTATTTTGCCTTACATTGCAGGTCGCACATCCCCCCCCCCCCCCCCAAGCGTGGTAAAGGCCATGTTGTCTTTAATGCATAGATTGCATACTGACGTGTTTTAACAAGTTTCTTAAAAAATGAAGGTATAATTGCCAAAAAAATGAAATAACTCGCAAATCTTGCTTGATACTCCTACACATAACCACAAGACTACCAAAGCTACTCGCCAAAAACAAATTTCCCCTTTTATCCATTAATTTAACAAATCCACGAGGGCACTAACATGAATATTCAATTTCAATCCACCAATCAGAATCACTAAAAATGCTCAATGACCTTTACTACACTTGGGAAAAAGTCCGACAAGTTTTTGATATTTTTCCAGTTTACACTGAAAGCGTTAATTTTGGGTACATATATTTCTCTTTTGGAATACCTGCCAAAAACCCAACTAATAAACATGATTTAACCCGTCACACCACACAAATTTCAAACAAACATTCCATTTATGACGTGTGTGGATGTGATGAATACAAGTGCTTATAGATGCATAATTGTTATTTAAATTATCTAAATACTTCTACAATTAAAAAAAGCAAAATAAGTTTCGTCAGTACAATTTTAAAAAGTTTATAATAAAACAAATACATGTTTATATAACAAGGGCAGAGAGGTAGCATTATGAATGTTATTACTTTAAGCAAAATTGCTTCAACGGTTTTTATTTGTTTTGCATTTTCATGCATGACATCAAACATTTGATAAAATCAGCAGAACTTTACACCCACAAAATTGACACTTCCTAAATGTGTACATGGGGGAAATAAATTAAGCGCATAACATTAGAAGCCATACAAGTACCGTATGTTAATGTGAGTGTAAAAATAAAATCCCGTCTAATAGGCAGAACAAGCCGGAGTGTTTTATCATTTGCTATGGTAACTGGCTCTAAGCACTTTTGGCGTCCATTCCAAAAACTTATAGAAACAGTAAAGTAGTAACGAACAACTTTAGAGTTTTGTTTTCACTTTCTGTGTGTCGCTTTGGGCACACTTAAAAATCCGTAAAAATCCGTGTATAAGACGCAATTTGTTTCACCGCGGCAAAAAACAAAATTCAAGAGTTAGGGTGCGCCTTATACACTGGTGCGCCTTATACAGATATTTTCGTATACTCGTGTATAAGGCGCACTCGTGTATAAGGCTGCAAACATTAACGGGGTGCGCCTTATACACGGGTGCGCCTTATACACAGGATTTTACGGTATTATTCTGACAGTCAGCACGGTTGTCTCAATAAAGTCTTACTTCATAAATTACTGGACTCGCACTTCATTTAACTCCATGTAGAAACTGTCTAAAGTTGTTACGTCCGTAACTATGCCAATGGTCCCAAATTATCGTTAAGGCTTTCCCATAAAAAAAACCTGTGTAACTTTCTGTGTATGTAATACGGATCTACAAAGTTGATTTAAGCATATCAGGATGTACATTTCAAACAAAATTTATGCCTACTTTGAAAGCACCATCTGCAAGTATTTACAAAGTTTTAAAGCTGACTTCTAATTCTGTATACCGGTAGTTGCAACATACCATTTTACTCCTTTTAAATCGATTTAGGATACCAAAAAGGGGCAAACCAAAAAGGGGCAAACCGAAATGGAAGACTAATAAAAATAATTTTTGATCTTAGTTAAGATGAAACAAACCAACTAATAAAATCAAAACTTTTGTCATCATAAAATGAAGCATTTACAAACTATCACTTATATCATTGGCGAACTTTCGCCTTTAAAATTCACAACAACCTCATAAGAAAATGCCCATAAAAATCAGAGGTCCTTTCGTGCATTCTTTCAATGCACTTTTTCCTGCCTCAATAAAGCTTGATTTTTCTTCATAAATTACGCATTGAACGTACACCAAACACTTCACAATGTAACCGTTCAATCTGTTAAAAAATGCACCTGTTTATAATATAGGGAAAGATTCCAATGGCTCAATTGGAAGCTCGATACAAAATAAAATGACGATTGACGAAATCTTTGAACCAATCAGGCATCCTGTCCAAAGATTAAGTATATTAAATATTTGCAAACAGCAGTTTTTACAAAGCCATCCGACTACATGCGCATTTGAACGATAAAAACTGAATACGGTGAAATTACACGTTGACAATTATTTACAGATGCTCAAAAGGAATAACTCTAACAGTACTTTGTATTAAAAATGCAGCTTTTCTCGAATGAATTCGCGATAAGAAGTGAGAAGTTGATCATGAATATTTCTTTTCTTTAAAAATGACTTATGCAGATTTGACAGGAAAATCGAAATTTAGACGTGGGAAAAAATTGAAGAATTTCTTAGAAAATACTTGGAAAATCTTCAGCACGTTTTGTGCACAAGGTCTAAAGCCATGATCAACGACTCAACTTTTTCCGAATTCACTAACACCTGAATACAGAGGACAAACACTCCCTATAAAAACCTACTTTCAACACCGTCCTAATTTTTTCTTTTACGAAGCAATTTGAAATCTACAAAAATTAATGTAATTATAACCAGTACTTTCAGCAAAAAACATTTATTCCATAAAGAAACCTACATGAATCATTCAAACTAAAAAAAAAACCTCCCAGCACCCTTTTAATATATCTCCACACGAGAGACATGTTCTGACCAACTATTCTACATATTAATATTTAACAATTAAAAAAGTTTTTCCAAAAAAACAAACAAAGTACTGTATAAAACAGAGTGAATTAAACCAGTTAATAAACAACGCTGTTAAAAAAACACGAGTGAAGTTAAAAGACTCAAGGTATTATTTCATGCAAGTACTCAGACTTTTTGAGAACATTAAAGAATCCGTAACTGTCACACGACGGGGTGTCTAAGACCAGGGACCTATTTCATAGCGCTGCTTATGCGTTAGCTGAAAAAGCGAGCTTTGTATAGCAGAAAAAAATTGTAAGCTTTAAGCGCTATTTCATGGTCGCGGCGTGCTTAAGCATGCAAGTGCTCGGAGACCGTTTATATTGCGTCACTATCTTAAACAAATTTTGCCTCCGAATATAAGGCACATTTTGCATTGCTTACTGATAGCTAAACAGTTTTAAAAAGATCAGTTATGGGCTTTATTAACAGAAGACCCATTTTTAAGCAGCGCTATGAAATTGGGTCCCGGTCAGTCCACCCAGTTTTAGAGCAACAGATAAATTAAAAAATTTAAAAATGATGAAATTTAATAAGTACCAAGCATATCATACACGTCCAGCAATAAAACCAGTTGTGATTTTGGGTTGCACATTTGCATTGTACCAATATGCAAGTTATCAAATTATTTTATAAATTGTAAACTTTTTCACATGCCCATAGGGAAACCCCACATTTTGCAGACAGGCCAACAAAAATTCTTAACGCCAGCGCGCCCTGCCAAAAATGTCCTTATGTTCACAACACATTCCATGGGCACAGAGTTATCAATACACGGGATTATATACCGAGCAAGAAAACAAACGCAAATTTTCAATTTAATCAATTTTAAAAATTTCTTTCGTAATTAAGTTGACGTCAAAATATTCACATAACAGCTTCATTATGCATGACTGCATAAAGCTTCTGTGCGCTTAAAAGTGGAGACACTTTTTTGCATTTCTTTTGTTGCACAGTATAATCCTGAGCATCAAACGTGAAACATCTTTTAAAAAATCAAAGAAATGTTGATGCACAACAGGATCTGCTTTCAACCGAGCAGAATATAAAAATATGACATGTTGGAATTTGAACCCCCAAAAAAACATTTTTTTTACCATACTTCTTACATATTCTTCCCCAGTTCAGTATCACTAACTGCAGAAGAACTATGAGTAACATTTTACATATCCTGCCATTTTTACATGTGTCCAATCAGAATAGGACTCTCGATCATGAATATGTATGAGGTATGGTAATTAGTTAACCTTGTGCTACACTGATGTACTGTTTAAACAGTTCTTTTTTTAGGGCCAAATTTTTCAAAAAGTTCTTCGGCCAAATATTTCAAAATTTACATGTTCCATTTTCAGACAGAGCCAACAAACACGGTAAGTGCACCCTTATGCCCTGGTAAAAGCTTGAACCAGATATTCCAGGGCAAACCAAGGTTGTCTGGCAGGCACCCCCTATATGTTTGTGCACAAAACAAATGTCATTCATTCCAGGGGCTTTTAATGCAGGAAATCAATCATTCTATCATTATTCAGGGTAAAGACGTCTGGTAGACACATTGATAAAGGATTCTGCTCACCCAACATGACTATTACGCGCAATACTCGTGTACTGTTCTACAATGATGCATGGGTTTTTGCTCAGTGCAGGGCTCATAATTATCTTCCATTTTTGGAGTGGGATGAATCCCTGTAAGATTGTACTACGCGTACAAAAAAACATATCCTACGTTTAATCTTAAATAACATTGCAATTTTTCAACGGATTTAAAACAAAATTTCAGATCATGTAAACGAGGCCTGACAAATTTTATTGAGTGAGTTTCATTAGTTTTGTCCAAGAGGGAGAGATTTAAAAGCCAAATAGAAAAAAAACAACCTAAATTTAAGAATTTGCAACTTTCGACTTGGCATCCGCCATTTTCAAGGAAATTGTTCATGTCTGAGGTCCCTTTGCACCTCTTGATGAATTGCACAAAATGATCGAGATGGTTTGCAATAATATTTAGAGTGATCCTGCCTTTCTTCAGAAGCTTTCGGCTCAGCACACGCATTCCACCACCGTCTCCAACGTTGTATTGACATTGAAGGAAGCCAAGTCGAAAGTCGCATATTTTGAAATTGATTTTTTTTATTCGTATGGCTTTTAAATCTTACCTTTTTGGCCAAAGTGAATGAAAGTCGCTTAATTAAATTGGTCAGGCCTTGTTTACATGTGAAATTTTTGTTTAAATCCGTTGGAAAATGGCAAAGTTATTTAAGATCAAACATAGGGTGTGTTTTTCTTGACACGTAGTACAAATATCAATCGGGCTATACAAATTTGAAGTTCATGGAAGGCTTGTGAATACATACCTACTAACAGCTAAGCATTGTAATATTCCGTTATGTCTCGTCTTGTATTAACACGTAATGCACCATAATAGTACACAGATACTTCTTGCATTGGAGAATGAGTTGCACCAATGGTTTGTCGATGTTCAAAACGTGTTCTCCGCTTTATGTGAAATGGTCAAATGAGCCCAAGTACTCGTAGGCTGCACGATAGCAGAACTGGTATTGATCCTGTAGTGAGCAAAAATGTAAAAATATTAACAAAATACTCATTAGATATTTTGGTCTGTCTTGTACATGTCCACTACACTCTCAAACAGGATACTCAGTGTGATATTTATAATATACTGTAGCTCAATCTGGACCAATGTGATACTCGGTGATATTTAAAGAACATTTTGGACATATCTCGGCGTGGACCAATATGATAGTGTGATATTTGTGGAATATTTAGTATGATATTTGTAGAATATTTCATACGTACTCGGTCTGGACCATGGTCGGTCGCTGGGTTCTCAGCATCTTAACGGTTTGGTACATGTCGACGAACCTCTTAAACCTCTCCAATATGAGTGATATTTGTAGAATATTTAGTGTGATATTTGTAGAATATTTCACACAAACCTCGGTCTGGACCATGGCCGGTCGCTAGGTTCTCAGCGTCTTAACGGTTTGGTACATGTCGACGAACCTCTCAAACCTCTCCAATATGATAGTGATATTTGTAGAATATTTAGTATGATATTTGTAGAATATTTCATACGTACCTCGGTCTGGACCATGGCCGGTCGCTGGGTTCTCAGCATCTTAACGGTTTGGTACATGTCCACGACACTCTCAAACCTCATTCTTTCAAGTACGATACTCAGTGTGACGAACACACCGGTGCGTCCAACGCCGGCACTGTTGAGAGTTTAAAGACAGAGTACATGATTGGTAAACTGTTTTAACAAATTGTGTTATTTCCACCCGTGAGTCAAAGCATATGTTGATAAAACTGCTTTGTAGAAAAATCCAAGCATGTTTTTTTTGTGTATGAATGAATGGTAAAAAAAATATCTGCAGACAACTTTTATAAAAAAAGCACATTCAGTTGGAAATTTCTCCCACAAGGGTACATGTACCATTTTACACGGGAAACAAATCATGTGGTGTTTGTCACCATTGCTATCAACACTTTTAGTCTTTTTTTTTCTTGTCAACTTGTGAAGTAAAATTTTGGATAACTGCAAATGATGTATTGGGGCTTTAAACTTGTCCCATGTATATAGAGAATAAAAGTCGTTTGGCTAAAAAGCACGTACCTGCAGTGCACTGTGATGGGTCCATCCTGGCCAAACTGCTCCTTGGTCTTGTGAACCTGACCAATGAAATCAATGAAGCCCTCGCCAGACTTAGGCACGCCTTGGTCGGGCCAATCGGTGAACTGAAACTGCCGAATCGTCCGCGATTGTCCATCCTAAAACAAGAGCAATTTAAACGAGACTCAACTAATTAGAAAAGGTTTAAGCAGTGAAAGGAGAGGGAGGGGATGTTTCAAAATAACATGAAATTTCAAATTCATGCCCTGGGGAAAACCTGGGGGGAGTATACCACTATGCCTCACAGCTCAGCTGTAGGAGCATCTGTCCAGTGCTTCAGAGGTCTCAGGTTCGAATCCCGATGAAGACCACATGATTTTTCTTTCACTCCATACTTGGTTATGACATTTTTAAGAAACTCACCCGTGCATCAGTCACTTTGAATTCCCGCAAGATGTACTGCGGCATGTTGTACTCGGACATCGGATCAACGACAAAGTACTGATATCTGGCAGAACGCTCAGCCGGCCAATACTGGTGGCACTTCTCCTGCAAAACACCGTCGAATGTACTTTATAATATACTCTTTCAAAACAAAAAATTGTAATTTTCTTCTAATATCAATTCTTGATCAGAATGTATTGAATGTAGTGAACTTGTAAATAACAAGGCACTGATCAACTAATCTCTTTCATGACTGTTCCGCTTCAGTTATTTTCACCTGTTTGAACAAAGTGATTCCCACAGCAATGAAATGTGACATTTTTATTTGGGAAGAGTTGAGAAGTTGATCAGAATTTTTATTTTCCTTAAAAATAACTCATCAAGCATGAGTAAGTTCAGATTTGGTACAAAAACCCAAATTTAGGGGTGAAAAAAATAAAAGATTTTCTAAGAAAACACAATTTTCAGCCAGTCTCGTATGTTTTGTACACAAGGTCTAAAGCCATGATCAACTACTCAATTCTATCCTTTTTTTCTGGGATTGTAGAAAAACAATTTTGTTGGGTTTACAATTTGTTGGGTTTACTGATTGAACCTGCATGGGATAAGTTGACCTCTGGGGCAGTGCATCTCTCAAACAGCAGCTCAGGGAGGCACTTCATGCAGAGTGGCGCATCCTGCCTCAGCGGCTCCTACAGAGGCTGGTGCAGTGAGCCTTGTCACAAGAGGTGTTCATACACGTTACTGACCGATAAAAATCAACTTTCTGATCTTACCCGGCCCATTTCTTTCAGTTTTGTGAGCATAACGATGATGGTGGAGTTCTGTTCCCACAACATGCGCCAGAAGTCCTCGGTGGTCTCTGCAAGGGGACCCTGGGTAGCTACGTAGGAATTCTTCTGCTTGTAGCCCTGTGTTAACAAATCGTGGAAAATCCTTCACAATTTAGTAATCGTTTTTGACTTCAACTTGTAAAGCTGGTATTTGTTTCCAAATCACATTTAAATTGTTTGTCCAAACAAAAATGCCTCCTCCATATTGTGAAACACCAGAATTTCATGGCACTGTTTAAGGGACGTCTCAAGTTGTCAGCAATTTCACAGTTGTACAAAGTGTAGGAAAGGTGAAAGGGGGGTTGAGGGTCGCGTATGACTTTACAAGCACTGGGGGTTTTATTTTGTTTTTTGTTTTGTTTTGTTTGTTTTTTAGAATTTTAAAAAGCTTACACAGCATTACGAGAGCACAAAATCTCTACCACCCGCCCCCCAAAAAAGCACGTGACAATCCCCACTTTCACTGAATATTGGCTCCGATTGCCGAGATTGATAAAAACCGAGCACTAGGACAAAATTTTCATCACAGCATTACAGCTATGCGAGTTTCTTTACCAAAGCTAGTACAGAAACAACATGAGACTTACGTCAATGTGGCTTGCGTTGATATAGTCGGAGCCCTCAACACCGCGTATTGGCTGTAAGCAGACACGTGTAGACTCGTCTGCAAAGTGGACATAGTCAATTATATGATTAAGTGCCTAGATTACTTTCAAACTACAACAGCATTTAAACATACTGTAATTTCCTAAATTCAATTAAGATTATCTGCTATAATCTTTGCTAACCAAACACAGCTAATAGATGTTTCATAAGCCAATGGATACATGTAAGCACACCATAACCATAGCAGCATTTCTATTGATGGTGTGACCTCCGACGTCATGGCAGGCATAAAACATTGGTGGCGTGGCTATCGCTTTGTGCACGCACCGTGCTGTGCATAAATTTGGAAAAGGATGAGGTCGCTGGTCAGATCAACTTTTTTGAATGACCTTTAAATAACCTTTTGTGCGAGGTTTTAAACGACTTTTTGAATGACTTTTAAATGACCCTTTGAACGACCTTATTGAAATGTGTGACTTGTGTGACCTTCAAAGGTCACTCATCATGCAAAGCACAATTTGTGTGCATAAACAGCAGGCATGATTGTGGGGTATTGTGGCCGAGTGGTTTGGGCCACTGACTTGCAACACGTGGGTGAAAACGTGGAGTTGCAGGTTCGATACCCGGCCGTGGTACCTGTGCCCTTGAGCAAGGCACTTAAACACACTTGCTCCATCCTTCGGAAGGATTGTAAAGCCGTTGGTCCAGTGTGTTGCATAACGCACTTAAAAGATTCCAGGGGCACTCTTTCGTGGGGAGTAAGGGGATTTCCCGGTGTCTCTGGCCGCCGGCTGTCAATGGCGCCACCCACCTATGTATCTGGATGTTTAGGTGGAGTATTAGCTTCGTAAAACCCATTATAATGTGAAGCGCATGTGAACATATCCATATGGAATATGCACTATATAAATGTAATAATAATGATTTCAATAAAACAAGTATACATACATGGCAGAATGTTGACCAGTCGATTCTTGAATTTATTGGCAGGGAGGTTAGCGCTGACAAACTTGGATGGCAGAGCTTTCTGATTGGCCAGACGCTGTCATGTGAGAAAACAAAAATCATACAGTCATGCGCAATAGCAATAGCAAACGATATGTCAGTATAATTTACATGTATACAGGCTGTATAAACAGTTTGCATTTCAATGGGTGGCTCAAATTTTGAAAGATTGTTCAAATTTTGAAAAACTGTTCTGGCGAAATGTTAGATTTCGCATCGTCAGGGCCGAGTTTTTGCAACCATAATCAGGAATCAGCGGTGGATCCAGGTCAATTAAAATGCAAAAATATAATGGACATTCTGGACAGTACCTGGGTACCGTCTGGAATTTCTGTTGTATTTTCATATTTTGTTCCTTGTTCCTCTAACACCAGGGAAGTAATGGTGCTTGGTGAAACCACCGGCCCCTTCCCCCTCAAGCATCTCCATCAGGGTCGACCATGTTGTTCTTGATATCGTCCCCATTACTTGATGCTTCGAGTACGTTCGCTGCACTCTTGTCGTTGCGCTGATACGTTGGTGTTATTACAAGCCCTCAAAGTCTCTAAAATGTAAAATCTGGATTTCTGATATCGCCCACGTACCTTAAACTCGCTTTCCATGCCAGTAATAGTATCCCCCGGCTCGGGCTGGGCCAGCTTCTGAATGTGCGAATATAGGTTCCTTGCCGGTACCTCGGTGTTACCGCTCTGCACGGCCTCCAGCAACGCCTCGTGAATGAAGATGTACTGCTCCTCGGTCTGCACCATGTAGTTACGCTGGGCTCGCAGGCACGTCACGTGGCCGTAGATGTCCACCGTCTTCTCGTGTTTGATCCTCTCCAGCATGGAGTCGATGACGATGAAGGCTCCTGTGCGACCCACTCCGGCACTGTTGGTCAGAGAAAATTACAAACAAAGTTATAGACCCCAGTACGTCATTTGCAGTTACCCAAAATTTGACTTCATGAGTTGACTAGAAAAAAATGACTAAAAGTGCTGATTGCAATGGTAACAAACACCACATTATTTTTTTTTTTTTGTAAAATGGTACCTTTGTGGGAGAAATTGCCAAATGAAGGCGGGTTTTTAAAAAGTTATCTGCTGACAACTTTTTTATCGTTCATTTACACACAAAAAACATGCATGGATTTTTTTAGGTTTTCTGAAGTATTACTGCATCTATGTGGCTGAAATTTCTACAACAGTTTTCTCAACATAGGCTTTTAATTACGAGTGGAAATAACGCCCTTTTTTAGCAGTTTACCAATCATGTCTCTATCTTTAAAATGATACAAATAATGTCCGTGAGTTTGGGAAATCTGGATGCAGTGAAAAACAGCTTGGCTCCACCGGGATTCGAACCACGGACCTTCTGCTTAACGTGCAGACGCCCTACTATTTGAGCTATGAAGCCAACTGGTGGTCTCTAAACACGGTATTGCAGTTGTTCCTCACTGATTGGGATTGACTATCACGTGAGCTTAACAAGCCCTACAGATGCTTGTTAAGCTGACGTGATAACTGAAACAACTCACTAAGGTTTGTTCCAGACAACATCAAAGATCCCGCAAAAGTTCTCATTTTTTTCGTGTAGTACGTCTGTATTTTCTTCAGTTTCCTTTGAGCAGTATTTGTTGAGTCATGGCAAGAGACAGCCATTTCGACTGATGACCATTCGCGCTTGCGGACTGCAGGTTTCCCGTTCACGCGATGTGACCCGAGTGCAGTGCGCACGCATTACATCAGAGTAATAAGAACTGTGCGCCCGAACGCAGCCTATAATACCGACTCAGTGATTAGATCGCGCTTGCGTTAAAAATCTGTTTTGGGGCATAGACCATGCTAAGACTGCTTATTGCAGTCTGTCCGTGACGCGACTGGCTGACCTACCTGCAATGGACAATAATGGACCCTGCATCGGGAGGGTTACAGGCCTTGATACGGCTGACGAACGCCAAGACTTGGGTAGCATGCTCCGGTACGCCGTGATCAGGCCAGGCTGTGAACTGGAACTGGCGGACCTCACGTTTCTCGGTAGGTTTCTGCAAAACAAGTTTTGAATTGACCATTTTTGCTTACAAGTTCAATTCTATTACTGCCAGACAACTACAAATTATTGGGGATTCAGGGGCGATATCCAATTCAATACTTAAAGCCAATATACATCATTGGTAATCTCGAAAATCAGAAATGTTCACAGATTTACGCCTAACTTACACAATATAAACATGATGACCGTAGAAAACTTCCCCTTAAATGGTTTTGTCTAAAGTGCTATAGTCTTTGAGAAATGAGTAAAACAATTAGTTTTCGTCTCATGAGACGAAAATTCAATTCGCCATTCAAGTGCCATTTCGTCCCAAACCACTTCGCCCGTGTGCAATTTTGCCCCAAATTACTTCGTCCAAACACTACATCGCCCAAATGCTACTTCGCCCCAAAACCGATCGTGCACAGACCGTGGTTCAGGGCGAAGTGGTTTTGGGGCGAAATGACTGCAAACCCTTTTTTGACTGTTTTCTCCAAGTACAGAGCTGGTTTTTGCTCAGGTTTGTTTTAATCATGCATATCTTCAATCACACAGGGGGATAAAACTATTTGTAACAGTTTACCAATCATGTATATTATCTTTAATCCAAATATAAAAATATTTCACTTAGTTTTTAGCTAAAACAAAATTCTTAGTCAAAATCGGTATTCAATTCGTAAGTGGGTAAGCTTTTTACTTTAGTAAAATACATAAATATATTTGGTTTTGAAATGGTTCTTTTTGTCAAAATATTTTACTTAACTTTGAGAAGGTAGGGAAGCACATTAAAGCAAATTATACGTATACATCACACGCACACTATAAAAATTCTGCTTAACACTTTGGGAAGCCTTACCTTAATATTGATGAGTGAGAAGTTACGGACCGAGTAGGTAGCCAGATCTGTCATGTCGTGCAGAGTGACTTGAATATCACCGTAGGTTTCCTGTCCCTTGCTAGGCCAGTACTGATCACACTTGACACGGTTTCGTTCTTCCAATTTGGTCATCATTACGAGTGTGCAGGTTCGTTGCTCCCATACCTGGGGGAATTTTTTATTTATTAAAATTTATTATTTTATTTAACCCAACAGCACTCACTGGTAACAAGTAGTGTGTCTTATTACTCTTCGGAGCTTTTAAGTAATGTTAAGTAATTTATTAATTAATTTATTTATTTATTTATTTATTCACCATATCCAACAGCGGAAGTACCGCCAATTACAGGAATGGGATCAATTAACATAGATATTCGAATAACTATCAACTTCTAAGTTGAATTAGTAACGGCCAGAGACACCGGGGAATCCCTCCTCTTGCTCTTCACGAAAGAATGCTCTGGGATCTTTAAAGTGCGTTACCTAACACACTGGACCAACGGTTTTACATCCCTTCCGAAAGACGAACAAGTGTGATTAAGTGCCTTGCTCAAGAGCACAAGTGCCACAACCCGTCACGACCCGGAATCGAACCCACATTCTAGTACTGGCTCAGGAACTTGAGTTCGACGCACTAGACCGCTAGGCCATAACACCCCACCAATGTTCCCTGTCAAGGTCAATAACCAAAGTTATCCAATAGCAGCCACCCTAAAGCCCGCCGTCCACCTTTGCGATTTACCGGATAATCGGATCATCGGACCACTTACCGGAAAGGTGTGCGCTGAAACAATTCGGGCCGGTCTGACCGTACGCTATAGACCGGAGCAAATCAAACTTGTCTGATTTTTCCGGATCCGATAGGCCGGTAAATCGCAAAGGTGTGCAGTGGGCTTTACTGAACACAAGATTTGAAAGAGGATGAGTCAAGCTATAAGTACATGCCTATCAATTGAGGGTGTGGTTGCAGACAACTTGCATTTCACCAAGTTGAGCTAGTTTCGGTAAACTTACCATTCGCCAGAAATCTCCGAGGGTCTCCGGCAGCGGCCCCTGCGTAGCAATGTACGCATTCTGCTTGCGGTAGCCGTCGCAGTAATTAGCGTTGATGTAGTCACTGCCCGGTAGGTTGTCAACGCGCGACAGGATGACGCGCGAGTGGTCATAAGCGATCACGTTGGCATAACGATTCTTCGGCTTGTTGACTTCCAGATTTGACTGGTCCCATGTAAACTGCTGGCCTGGTTCAATGGACTGAAAAAATGATGGACAATATCAATGCCTGTTAATTTTACATTCATAAATACTTTAGACAGTTTACGCATCCACTTTTGAGCCTGGCGTATGAAACATGCGCACGCACACAAAAAAATGCACAGGTCCGAAAGCAAATTTGATGCAGTGTACATGTAGTTTACATGGCCGTATGTAGTTTACAGCACTTTGAAAATGGCTACACTGCGATATTTATTGTCGAAGAATTTTGGGGGTTTTATCAGCCATTATCAGCCTAAAGCACACTTTTGTTCCCTAAATCCAGTTTCATATTTGAATCCAAATATCCAATGGAGGGAAAAAATGTCCTTTTAACTGGAAACATAATTTTGTGAAGTGTGCAAAGCTAATGTCCTATTGCCAATGGTTTACCTCGTATTCTTGAGAGAAAAGAAGATTCTCATTGCCTTTGAGTTGCTCGATGTTGTCGCCCAACTCCATGACTGGGATGGGTGGATGGGACATCATAGCTACAAAAACAAAAATAAACAAAAACAAACAATTAAAAAATTGACAGAATTATACCAACACCTCAACAGGTTTGTGAGTTGTAAACACGATGTGGTTTAGGCTCAGGCGATTCCACGCCAGAGTCGAGTAGAATCGGAATTGTGATTCTAGATTTTTGAGGAATCGATTCCCAGTAGGAACCGATTCAGCGTCATTTCATGGACGTTTAGTGCCTCTCGGTGGCAATAAATGGATCGTTATCTACAAAATATCTAGTTTCGTCAATGTACACGCACTTTAAAGAAAAACACCAGCTTAACGTTTTACATAATTTAGCGATCTAGCATCATTAACAATAATTGTTCGATGATCGTTGTGACAAATTATCAAAATGTCACGTAATTAACTAAAAATGTTTAAAATTAACAAAATAGGCCAAATGTTGCGCTATACGCTTTACCAGCCGTTGCGATGTATTATGTATCATGTGTTTGTAAATAAAGGTGGCGTTCGATATGGGTTTCTTTTTTGAAATAGGAGCCGACTCCGAAAATGCTGGGGTCTTCCAAACCTACATGTGGTACAATGCTGTATCTGAGGAACGAACGCAACATCTGGTATGGTGCCTGATCACCATCGAAATAAAACAACTAAACTTGGGAAGAGAGAAAAATCGTAAGGGCCTTATGAGGATTCGAACCCAAGACCTCTGACTCACCGGATAGATGCTCTACCAGCTGAGCTATAAGGCACAGATGGTATATTCTCTCAGGTTTTCCCTATGGACCAAATTTTTCTCTCTGTGTTGCATGGTGGCGCAACTGGGCAAAGTAACGAACACAACATCTGGTATCGTGCCAAATCGCCATTGAAATGAAACTTGGAATTATATTAATTTTTTTCTCTCATTCCAAGTTTGGTATCTGAGGAAAGATTGGTACATTTATGGCTATTATTTGCCCCTTTCAAAAAGCCAACAAAATAGCACAACTAGACAGAGGAAAAACATTATAGTAATTACTTAAATTGTTTATTTTGTTAAAATACCTGGTGTCTGATGATTCATTCGTCTCATTTCAACCGGATCTGATGGGTTCGGCTGTCTCGTGTCCCTGCGTTTGGGCCTGTGCTCGTTTTCACCATTTCGTCTGAAATTTTTAAAGAACATAATCTCATTATTTGGCAATTCTAGAAATTCAAGTTGTTTGAGAGCGTGTAATGCTTCACATATGTGGGGTGTTACGGCCGAGCGGTCTAGTGCGTCAAACTTAAGTTCCTGTGCTAGTACTAGAATGTAGGTTCGATTCCTGGCCGTGACGGGTTGTGGCACCTGTGCCCTTGAGCAAGGCACTCAACCACACTTGCTCCCATTCCTGTAATTGGCGGTCCCTCCGCTGTTGAATGTGGTGAATAAATAAATGAATGAATAAATATTCAAATGCGAAGCGCTCTGATCCAGTTAACACCATAACGTGCGTCTTAAGTAATGTGTATCTCGAGTTATGAGTGATCGTAGCACTTCGTGAAATCCTCAACGCCTCATCGTGAAGTGTCTAACCCTAACCTTTTGCTCTTCAAGATGATAACGATGATGACCACCACGGCAATCAGGACCACTATCCCTACAACAGCGCCTACGATGGCCGGTAGTGGACTGCCGGAGTTGTCGTCAGTTCCAGTAGTGACAGGGCCTTGAGGTCCCTTCACACCGGGTTTCTTCACTTGTATTGGTTCGCTGAAGGCACTGCTTGTTACGAGCAACTCCTAAAAGAAAGAACCCGTTCGCATTAGGGGAAATCACTTCCTTTGACGAAGAGATTTGTTTAATGTGAAAGCGTTTCATTCGACAAGGATTAGAATCTCCTTGTTAAAACAAAAATTGCATGGATGCTCCAAGGGGAGACTCCGGAAGGTACTTTGTATAATGCGTAAATAACACTGTTTGATAGACACAATCCTTTCTATAAATGGCCTAAATAGATGAATGGAGATCCCCTCAAGACACACCTGTTTACTGGGCCTGCAGTAGGATCATTGATATCTGCTTTTATGCATGGCAGCAAAAGGGCCTTACTCAAAGAACATTCATGCACGTTTGTACACAAATCAATGGGCCTAGGCGTGAGGCCAAGATTCCCCAGGGTGGTAGACCTGACTGGTAAGTGAACTCAACATTAAAGGTGACTACAGGGGCACAGATTAGGGTAATCAGTTGAGGATTACATGAAGTTTGAGCGGAATTGGGCCAAAGGTTTTTTTTTCGCAGTTCAAAGGGTTAAAAAAACAATTTTAAAAAAGTACCATCTTGTTACCGTTACTATCAACATTTTGAGTAAGTTTTTTTCTTGTCAACTCATGAGGTAAAATTTTGGGTAATTGCAAATGATGTATTGTAGCTCTAAAGGTGATTTGCATACCTCCTTATCGGACAAGACACCCGCCCGAGTGAAGAACGTATAGTGCTTGTTCGTTTCCAAGGGGCGGTTGTGAAACCCATTGACAAATTTTCCATCTCCGATCGTGAAGGAGCCTCCAAGTTCATCCGGCATGAGTTTGGCCGTAATATACGGATGCGAGCCTTCGTCAATGGCTCTACGTGCACGTGGGGATGTTTCCTTTTGCGCGCGAGCTTGGCTGGTTGCCAATAATTCCTCCATTGTGTAGTCCTTTGGCTGGCGCGACGGAAGCGTGTTCTCTTCCAGTGGAACGACGACGATCAGCAAATTGCTGTAAAAAGATATACAATCGCAAATAGAAGTCGAGAAAATTTCGCGACTGGAAAATAGTCAATGAACAATAATCTAAGAAATTGAACACAGCCACAACATATGACATACGGAAAATAATGCAAGTCATACATTTCATGGTGGACAATCACGCAAAGTTTAAACTAGTGGGGTACTGATTGGGTCATTGACTCGCAATCATAGGTGAAAACTTGGGGTTGCAGGTTCGAACCTCCCGCCGGCTGCTATACCTGTGCCCTTGAGCAAGGCACTCAACCACGCTTGCTCCATCCTTCGGAAGGGATGTAAAGCCGTTGGTCCAGTGTGTTAGGTAACGGTAACGCAAGGCCACTTGAATTTCGCTGGCTTTTCCCCGCAACGGCTGTGGAGCGGATGCGGTAAAGAAACTAACGATTAATTGCTTATCTAACCGCAAACTGATCCCGAGCTCGAGATCGAACCCTCCGCCGTTGCGAGACCAAAATATCTCGGGGTTGATCCGGGGCCAATTTGGTCACGAGAGCATTTACACTCAGTTTGTAATCCGGAGCTGATCCCGAGCTCGGTGTTCGATCCCGAGCTCAGTGTTCAACCCCGAGCTCGGGATCAAGTGTAAACAGGCTGTTGGTGCTGCGATGGATCGTAGCACTTCGTGAAATCAGCCTCAGGTATGCTATTTCTGTATGTATAGTAGCCTTTAACCCCCAACACTACTCACTCCATGAGTCCACTCTTCTGTGATATTGGAGGGAGACTGAAGGAAATAGTTGTGTCTGTGACAATAGCTTCCTTCATATTCATTGCAGGAACTTCATCAGGGGCTACAACAAAAAAAGAGAGATCACAAAAACTATTAGAGTCAAAAAATAGGTTCATACAACTTAAAATAATGAAGGACTAGTTTTCCTTGTTATAAGGGACGTTTGAAAATAACATGAAATATCTGTCGACCGGAGTTTTAACATTTCAAGTGACCTGAAATAACTATGTCTCTACAGATTTGGAACCAGTGTATGACCTTTTTTGAGAAGTGGCATTGTTATGAAGTAATTTCAGCAGAGTCATTAGTGAGGTCATTGGTAATGCGACACTGGCATTACGCATGCGACACTGGCATTACGCATGCGACACTGGCATTACGCATGCGACACTGGCATTACGCATGCGACACTGGCATTACGCATGCGACACTGGCATTACGCATGCGACACTGGCATTACGCATGTGACACTGGTGTTACGCATATTACACCGGTGTTACGCATGTGATACTCTTCAGTTGACGCAAAAAGCATTACGTGTGGGACACATGTCTAAAACAACCATTCCAGAATGAAATCTGTGAGTGCACATTAGCTTGGTAATGTCCAACACACAAGATATTTCATGAATTGTGTGATACATGTATAACTGACAGTTATTGCCGAGCAGCCTGTTACGCGGCATTTGAAAATTTGAAATTTCACAAACGTAACTCTTGTTATGAAGTAAACCATTAGTTGGTGAAAAATTTCATTCGCATGGAAATGTGCACAAACCTGAACGCATTGTATGCACAAGCACTGTAGAGGCCGGGCTCTCCCCACTCTCTGTTCGAGCAGTCACGTTAAACACGTACTCCATGTTGGGTTTGAGGTCTGAAATACGAAACCTCCTCTGCTCATTGGTCAGATTGATACGACGTCCCGGGTCGATGTAATCGGGATGCGCCGCTTGGGCGCTTGGACTTGTAGAAAATACAACCTGTAACAATTGGATGACAAATTATAGTTGTAAAAATCGCATTGTGGGGGGACACACATGACTGTGCACACGCATGACTCGTAATGCAAGGATTTTGGTTTCCACGAATTCAAATGCAAACATTCGGTGTATTTATAAGACAAAGAAGCTTTAAAAATGCCCGACACAAACAACTCACTCCATATACATGTACAATATAGTAAGAATTTAGAATAAGTCATTTTGAAACTCCTTGCAAGAGCGGCAAAACGCACATGGATTTCTCATGTTTTTGGAAAATGTGGTACATATGACGGAGCTGAAATATCGTCACATGTTTCAGCTTTTGGTTTATAATGGTTTTGTTCCCAGAATCGCTCAAAAAACAGATCATCTAAAGGGCCTTTATATTATTAAAAGGAGAACTATTGACCCCTTTCCAATGACGTCATTTTGGGAGTCAAATAATGCCGCGTCATTGTGGAAGCAATGTGCGTGCGTGTTCTGTGTGTCTATAACACGCGTAACACGCTATACTGAGGCTCTTTTAAACCGCGTTATGCCCACCAGAGACTCACACAACGCGCACGCACATCGCTTCCACAATGACGCAGCATTATTTGACACCCAAAATGGCGTAATCGCACATGTTTGAAACAAAAGACATTGTGCTAAACAAGACCAACTTGTACATTATTGTTGCACAAAGAACAAAGAAATATGACCCACTGAAATGCAGGTCAAAACTACACAAAAAATGGCAATTGCAGCGACGCCTCTGGCCCAAACTGCTTACCTTATATCCAAGTATTGGGCTGTCTGTCCTCCTTGGCAAGTCCCATTCAAGTAAAACTGTGTTGTCGTCATTCCTATGAGCCTCAAAATTTTCGGGCGCCGTTGATTCTGAAATAAAAACGGTATAAATCGACCACATCATTGGCCGTTACATAATAGACTTTTATCACGGTACGACCACCTTTCCGTTTCCCCTATTAAAATGAACGTAACCGAATCGAGGCTTGCAGGAAAAAACAGTTTGGTCCCGTGTTGAAATTGTTCATTGTGTGCATCGCAATGACATGCGTAGCGCGGACAGCGATTTTCTCAAAACAACAACATAATCTTTAAAACAGGGACATTTCCACTTTGCCATTTTGCACAAAATGTATGATCAGGGCTGCGTTCCACTTACGGGAACATTTGCAAACGTTGGCACCAACGTTTTGCCCAATGTGGGACGGATTGTTTGCCAAAATACGCTGCCAAGATGTCAGGCCACGCGCCCACAGTCCCAGCGATAAGAGAAGAAACCATGAAAGGTGCGATTTATTTGTTATTTTCAAAACTTGAAACCATCGTCTGTCATCTTTCATGTCGCGTAGGCCATTTTGAATTGACTCGGGAACATCGCAAACAAAACAAAAGATTGTTGGCCAATGTTGGTGGCAAACGTCCCACTTGAAATTGTTGGCCAACGTTGCCAACTTTTGCAAACGTTCGCGTATGTGGAACGCAGCCCAATTAATACAAATATACAAACCTATGTTGAGTGTCGAGCCAAAATCAATAAGTGAGAACGGCGAGTCGCCCTCTGGAGTTCGAAGCATTATTTTCACAGCGTACTTCATGTTGGGTTCCAGTCCCGTAATCTCTTCCTCGTGGAAGTCGCCAACGACCGAGTGATCCCAGTTTCGGAGGGGCGCATCTATCGCCCCGCGTGTGTAATACACAATGTATGTCAGCCCGGAACGATTGTCGTCGATATCGCGAGGGGGTTTCCATTCGACGAGAAGG
This sequence comes from Henricia sp. BOLD:AAB3569, assembly GCA_037783545.1. Lineage (NCBI taxonomy): Eukaryota > Metazoa > Echinodermata > Asteroidea > Spinulosida > Echinasteridae > Henricia > Henricia sp. BOLD:AAB3569. The sequence goes on from JBBELK010000571.1 coordinate 589,274, forward strand.
GCCGAGGTGCTTTGTGGAGTGATCTTTATGCTGCGTGGAGCTTCTGAAGGCCCTGTAAAATAAAATTTAAAAAGATGAGGTCTTGAAGCCTGGGGCTTATAAAACTGACGATGCTTTTTTTAATAACAAATTTTTACCATTCATTCAACTCAAAAACCATGCACGGATATTTTTTAAGTTTTATGAAGTATTACTGCATCTATGTGGCTAAAATTAATTTCTACAAGGCAGTGTATCAACATTATTCGTGATGCTATTGTTCCTATTTTTAAAAGTTTCCCAATCATGTGATCTGGCTATAAATTGGAGCATAATAGACGAAATGGGGGATGCCTTTTTTTTCTCCACACTCAATACGCATGTGCTTAACCTTGAAAGAAGTCACGGCAATACAGCATTTTGTGAGCATCTACTTTCACCAACTGCCGTTTTTTTTTTAAATGCGATTGCTTTTTTATTTTTTTCCTAAATTTCTCGAGTGTCGCTAGGAAAAATTATGGCATCAAGTTAGCACAAGTTAGTTTTTTAAAGGCCTACTATATCATTTGCAATGACCCCCAAAATTTAATCAACGAGTTAACAAGGAAAACCGTCCTCAAAGTAAAGATTGAATTGGTAGCAACTATCCAATGAAATGTTTCCGCCCGAGATGATATATTTTTACTACAAAATAATCCATGAAGATGAAATTATTTAGATCGTTTGCAAACGATTTACTTCTCATCTGGGCAGTCCGAAATGGGCGCTGTGTACTGCGTGTGTGTGCTGTTTCAACGCGATGCATTTTCTATGGGTCGCGCGCATACGCAGTATGACGCGCGCCACAGAGTATGCGACCGACTGAGAAGAAATATTTGAAACACCCCGCCAAGATCGGCAAAACGCATATGGGTTTTCATGTTTTTGGAAAACGTGGTACATTTGACAGAGCTGAAATTTCTTCGGATGAGTTTGTTTGTTTTATTCCCAGAATCGCTCAAAAACAGATCATCTATAGGGCCTTTAAATACTTCAGCCAAAAAATGGATTTATGAATTAACAGTGCCCTTTTGACACATCGCTATTAAATGCAGAAAACGTGTGCATACTGGTTTTATGAAACTGGGCCCAGACTTCTAAAATTAAAATGTTCTTACGTGGTGGCGGCGTATGTACTATCTCTTCGCTTCCGTATGGGCCGGATCCAACCCGCGTCAGGGCTCGGACCTTGAAGACGTACTTGGTGTTGGGTTTCAAGTCGGTGTACGTAATCTTAGTATGGGTCGTGTCGTTGGCATATTCTTGTCCGTCGCGTTCGAGGTAATAGACCACGCGGTAGGATACTATTTCACCATTACGCTCCTCCGGTGGTGGCTTGGCCCATGATAGTGCCACTGAGTGGCTGGATAACACCCGGCTGGTGAAGTTTTGTGGGGCTCCTGTAGGCTCTGCGAAGGAATGATGACAAGATACAAATTTATGTCACTTGAAACATAAATGTTTGAAATTTTATTTTGTTAAATTTGTTTAATTTGTTAAAAAAATAATTTGTTTTATTGCTTTAAAAACAAATTAAATTTTTTTTAAAAATAATTTTTCCCATTTTCTTAATTTCTAAATTTCTTAACTTTCTTAAACTTCTAACTTTCTCAATTTTAATTTAATTTTTATATTTTTTTATAATTTTTATCTAATGAATTTATTATGGAACTTTAATTTGCAGCCAATAGGCTTAATTGCATTAAGCTTACAAGTGTCTTCCGCGTAAACATCAAGATACATAGGTGGGTGGCGCCATTGGCAGCCGATGACCAGAGACACATTGTTCTTTACGAAAGTGTGTTCTTTTAAGCATGTTACAAACACAGACAACCAAGGGATGGAGCAGTTGTGATTAAGTGCTTTGCTCAGGAGTACAGGTTTCCCAAATGGGTGTCGAACACCAAGTTTTCATCCGACTTTTGGAATTTAACAACCTAAACCATTTGGCCATTAAAGATGATTACGAAAGAAGTTTACATACTATGTTCCAATCAATTGTTGGCTATTTAACAGTTGATTTTAGAGATATTTTCAAGTTTTCTATTTTTATGCTAATGAATTTCCATTATCATGAGCAAAGCTGTGATGTCATCTCATCTCAAGAATTCTCCATAGAACTGTGTACAAAAGTTGGTGTCATTTTCGGTGTCACAAACACTTTTAATGTTACAAACTGTGTTTCAGGTTTCTCTGTAGGTCATTTGCAAGATTCAATCCCCACAAATTTGTTCAACATCGACAACGGACTTACTTCCTTCTGGTGTTATCACTGTCTTCTCTACGTGTGGACCGTAGCCTTCGCTGTTCTTGGCCGCGAGTGTACAGTAGTACGTCTGCCCTTTGCCTGTTGAGAAATCAAGGAAAAATACACAGTTCAATTAAAGCCAGAATTGGCAATGTCCTCAAATTTTAATCAACCGTTTGACCGGGAAAAAACCTTACTCAAATGGAAGATAGAAGTGGTTCCAAAGAAAATGATAATCGAAGATGAATTTATATAAATGTATATGCGAACGTGTTCTTTTAAAAAGGCGATTCATGTGAGCGAAGTTAGTTCCCCACATGCAGCGTGTATGAGTCCCGACCGCAATCACTGACATTAAAAGTACTGCGTAACCACAGTATAGAGGGCGCTTTATCTAAACAGCTATGTCCAAAATGCTGGATAGCGCATATGTCTGTACCAGGCGTACTCCTGGTGCTGTTGCCATTATTATCGCTGCCATCAGGGAATCAACTAGGTGGCTGCCTGGGCAAGGCGCACAACCCTATCAGCAGTTAGATTGTGGCATTCCGCTAACAGCTCCCCAAATATCGCTCGGATTGACAAGGCAATTGAGATTAAGTGTCAACGGATACAAACGGGGTTTGAACCCGCAATCTCTCAATCATTTCAGTGTCACGTACACGTGTATTTACCCTGGGTAAAAAAAAGTAATAAATAAATAAATAAACGATGTCAACTTACTGAGTATAATCGGCGAGTAATGGGTGGACGAGGCCCTGATTTCCAGGTAGAGTGGACTCGTGGCGCTGGTGTGGTAACTCAATTTGTACATGAGTAACACGCCGTGAGTAGCAATGGGTGCTTTCCAGTGAGCGTTATACTCATCATTGCCGAGGCTTTCCACTGCGAAAGATCGAGGCGGTCCGGGAACTGTGACAAAAAATTCACACAATGTAAACGTTAAAAGAGCTTGTTCGAATTTTTCCCCCAAAAAATGGATTTCGTTCCGACCTAACAATCATATAAAATACCTCCAGAAAATACTATTCATGGGAAGAAAACACGAAATGTGCAATCTCCGATTTGGATGTGGAAGCAAAAAGGTTGGTGTAATCACTGCACTGCTTTGTAACCAGATAAATTAGTTTACTAAACTTTGGTGTATTTTTGACGATATCCCTGGAAATATACGGATTGAGAGCGGGAATTAAATGAGAAAAATATGACAAATGATATGGTATCAAAACAATATAACCAATGATGTAGTTAATTATGAATTTACCTTGGCCGGGTGTCTGCACAACCTTGGGTCGGCTCCGTTCCCCATCGCCTTTTGTGGTGTATGCAGCTATTTCTATGGAGTAGTAGGACTTTGGTATGAGATTTTCTAAGACAAGCTCCTGCGTATGCAAAAACAGAAACAAGCATTATTATTTACAAATACTGGTAGGGTGCGAACATCCACTCTTAACGCATTTTTGCAAAGTAGATCCCCGTCATTTGATTGGACGATAGCAGTTCACATTTAATGATGTCACCTGCCGTGCATTTTCGTTCCATACAATGTTTTCCAGTGCCCGGCGTGCCCGTTTCCGTTGCACGGCACGCACACTGCATGCATTTACACTGCAAGCGCGTGTGACATTGCACGACGCTGAAGCAGACGCGTTTGCGTAAGACACGCGTGCAGTACATGTAGATGAGTCAGATTCGGTCATTGTGATGCGAGGGATGTACGTTTATTTCATATTCTCGGGCTGTCAGATGTTCTCCAATCAAATGACAGTGATCTCTTTGGCCGTTATATAAAACAAATAATCAATGGTACGAATATTTTAATTTGTTAAACAAGGAATTATTACATTCAACTCGGCTCCGCCTCCTTGAATGGTACATTCCATCTTTCAACTTATGAAAATATTTGTACCATTGAATTCGTAAACATTCATTATCTGTATACTATTACACAATTGTTTTGTTTCTTTTTTTTATGATGCAAATTAAAACAATCACTCCTACAAGGTTTAAGGGGAATTACGTATCCAATTTTCAGCGGGTCAAATTTCTTGTTCTGTGTATATCAGCACAATGTCTTTTGTTTCTTGGGTACAATTCTCCTTTAAACAGTCACAACTCACCCTGGTATCAGAATTGGTAACCCACTCGACTTTGGGTGGTGATAAAGGCTCTTCGTCTGCCGTCACAACTTGGTAGTAGACCTGGTATCCCCTGATGTTTCCATGCTGCCTGTCGGCTGCAGGGGCGCTCCAGCGGACTATGACGGTCGTCGAGTTTAAGGCCTCCACGGTGACTTTACGCGGTGGACCGTCAGGGACTTTTTAAAAAAAACAATCACACCAAAATAAATTGATAAACATTAAATTTGATAACATGACTGGGGCCAATTTCATAAAGCTGTTTAGCCGAAAAATTTGCTTAATTAAAAATTTGTTTGCTTTATAAAAATGGGTTAGCAGTCAAAATCATGTACATGTAATGTACATGTACATACGTGTGTATATTACAATTGACTGGTGTTCTGCTATTCTTGCTAAAAACACAAGTTGACATACAATTGTGACTATTAACCATTTAAAAAAAAAAAAGCACCAATTTCATGGTGCTGCTAAGCACAAAAAAGTTGCTCAGCACAGAATTTCTTTGCTTTGAAAAATGTATTACCAGTCAAAATTGTATGTCAAATTGTGTTTTTAGAAACAATAGCAGTACATTAGTAAATACAAGTCACATATGTGTACGATTTTGGCTGGCAGCCCATTTTTGCAATATGATTGTTAGGTTAGAATGAAATCTATTTTCTGGAAAAAATCAAGACAAGCTCTTTTAACAATGGGATATAAACCATAAGAGGGCGGGCTCACTAAATGCTTGTCACAGTAAATTATACTCTGAGGAATTTGAAATATCCAGGAAGACTTCCAAAAATATGCTAAAGTTTTAAGGTCAGTATGTAAAAAATCTTCAAAATCTATAACGGGGTTCATTAAAGTTCAAAGTGACAAAAGAGCATCACTCGTCTACTAAGAAAAAAATAAAATATTTACGCAAAAACCCAACACTCAAAAGCTATGAGCACTCTCAACGCTAAGTGTTATCAATTCTACGTGCACGTCAAAACAACTTCTGAAAAAAATGGGGTGAGTAACGGGGCAAAAGTATAAGGAATGCCATAACTTGTACTGTTTCAATAGTAATTTTCTTCGTAACAGGTCAGAGAAGAACTTGTACAAATATATGTACGTGCGTCAACAATAGTTTTTGGAATGTCGAATCAAGTTCAAAGGGCGCTGATAAGGATGTGCACACATGAACTGCGCCCCCAAAGGTCGCTGTTTACTGATCCAGCTGTGAGACCACACGTACTGCATGTACAGTTAGTGAACTGAACATACACCGCCTCAAATTATTTTGCAAAATTTCATTTAGTAGAAATAAAAGAAAAATGATTAAGTCATTTGTGGAATACTGGGCCGAAAAACTAGCAACTGTATCTTTCTATAAATTAGGGGTCCAATGTTGGTGTCCCCCGTTACATTTTACATCTCGCTTTTGTAAATTCAGGACACATTCTTTAAATACTTTCCATCTCAAAGAGTGAGTACATAAAGTACAATTCATAAAAAATGGTTTAAAATCCATTTTAATGATTTTTGTACGAAAAATAACACATATCAGCTGTAACGGGGGACACCAAATGTCACACTTTTGGACCCCTAATTTATAGAAAGACCCAACTGCTTATAAGAAGCAAAAGCATTTATAAGCTCATCAAGTAGAAGCAACCGCAAAAGCAATTGCTTGAAAACATATTCATAACCCTTTGCTTTGGCCGACAGATTTTTCTTAAGACTCCTTAGCAATTGCGAGGGGTTCTGAAAAATAGCGCTGTTCACCATGGGGCACGCGTGTTATGTAGGGGCTTTGTATTGACGCATGGGTTCGCTTTTAGTCCTCATCCGGGGTATACTACCATTCTTGGGCCACTAATGGAAGCAAATAACGGCACATGGTACAGAAGGTTCATTTTCTTGAAATTCATGTTGTAATGTTAGGATATTAGTGTAAAATGAGAACAAACACTAAGCAAGAATGGTTAAATGAGGATGATTAATTATGAAAAGGTGCACAAAAATAATGGCAAGGATAGTGAGGAAGTTAACAAAGATTTTTTTCAAGACGAGGGAAAAAAGGCTGTGTTTCCTATTACCCGCCCTAACCTAGAAAATCATGCATATTCATGACGAGAAATTACCAAAGGCAGAAAAATAAAACAATAAAAGATAATAGAAATAGCAATGGTGTGAGGTACTAAGGTCAATAGGTGGACTGTATGCACCCTTTCCACGGCAGCCATTTTAGGGGGCAACCACACTGTCACTGTGCATCATGCATGAGTATGCAGATTGTGGTTCCATGGACCTTTTCGCAAATACTGCTCGAGTGAACTTGGACAAAAGATGGAACTGAATTGTGGGAAGAGTTGATCACTTTCCTTCTCACAAGGCAGTTTTGTCTTTTTCCCAAGAGTATTTAGGTTTTTTTGTCATACGAAAACCTTCCCTTAACATGGCCGCTGTTGCAAAGAGTCTATAATGACTGACCAAATGTGATGCCATGAAATGGGATGATGAAGATACGAGCTACTTTGGATGACTGAAGCAGATTTCTGGCGAGTAACTATGGTACGTACCATCTTCATCTGTCTCACGGCTGATCGGCTGCGACGCGGGACCATCCCCAATCATCGTGGATGCTAACACCGTAATCTCGTACACCGTCCACTTGTCAAGATTGACCAGATCGCAAGACCGGTCGTTTGGCCCGACGGTCAACACCATCGCGTGTTGTTTTTCCATTTCCTGCCCTTCACGCGGGACTTTAGTATAGCGGACTTTATAGCCGGTGATATCGCCGTTTTGGTGGTCCAGGGGCGGCGGCTGCCACTCGACGCGAAGGCTGGTCGAGCTGAGGGTCGTGGCCTGGACGTTCTCCGGCGGCGCGCCCGGGACTGGGGGAACGAAGGGGGGTCAGTAAACGAAACGTCACAACACGAGTCAAAGATTACAATAGCGAGTCAACGGGGATTAAAAAAGAAATCACAAACTATGTTCGCATCACAAAAAGCCAAAGATCATCTCACAAAGTCACACCAGCACATTCACACCACCAATTGCAAAAATTTTTTGGGATACCAGTCAAAGGCAGTACAAATGACATGCAATTTTACATGGTAACCTGTTTTGCCGAGGACTGGAATCAAAATACTTTGTGGGTAGAAATACACGACCGATACATTCCCGATTGAAGATGACCCACAAAGACAAGCAATTAATTCCGAGCAGTATCTAATTAAACTATTGGGTAGGATTTCGGGTATGATAAGAAGGTAATTGTACGGTGCTTGGAAGTTTGTTTAAACAAGAAAAAGTGGCCTTTCAATTAGCAGCAGGTTAAGATATAAGCTAGTTCTGCAGGCTTTCTAGCAATCATAACAGTATTTAGCCAAGCAGTGCCGACATTTAAGTCAAGAGTCTGCCTTATGCATTAGTGAAAACATCTTGTGTAGACCCAGAGCTTTTCACTGTTTTTACACTTGATTTCAAGTTTGGTGTCGAACACCAAGCTCGGGATTATCTAGTCGAGTTGTCTTTCAACATTGCAAACAATGTACATGGACTCTTGTGAAGCACAAATGAACTGGCAAAGTTTCTGGATACCTACGCTGAATTAGATGGGACCTTACGGAATGCTGCAGCCTTTGGTACAATTACTAATAAAATTAAGGATTGGGGGTAAGGCCAAACAAAATAAATGGTGCGTTTACGGTAACGGCCTAACAAAAATCCAGGTAGGTAAGGTAGGAAAATAATTTTATTTTGTCATTTTTTTTACATTTCAGTTCATGCATTTGCGTGTTGTTTTGCAATATTTGAAACTCACTATTAACCATGTTCATGTACAAGTGTAGAAAATGTTATGTTCATTGGAAATTATTGCAAATTTAAAATTATCAACTTGAAAATTGGCAATACAAAGTTTGAGGTCGGCAATTTGGCCTAAACAAATTTCAGGTAGGTCGGGTTACCGTTAACACACCATTTATTTTGTTTGGCCTAATTTTAAAAAACACAATTATACTAAGATAACTGAATGACCTTTGATTGCAACTTGTGGCGCCGCGCTTAAGATCAATGACAGATATAAACAACACTACGGATCATTGCAGTTATCACCAATACAAATTTTGCGAAGAAATTTTGTGGAAGAAATTTCCCTGCAGTCCCGCCCCCATGAGATTTTGACAAGATCTCTAAGCACAATTTTCCCGTGCCAAGCAATGTTTTCTATAAAAAAAAGCTCCACAAAATCGGACCCTGATCACGCAAGTAATAACACACAAATCAGTTTCAACTAACGGCAATTCTCACCCAAAAATGTCAATGCACGACTGACACTTTATACTTGCAGCATTAAGTTAAAAGCAAATTAGTAACAGGATTCCACTGAATATTTCGAAAGTGCAATTTAACACATACCCGATTGTTGCGTGCGAACGGCTATAACAGGCGTGCTAGGTCCCTGGCCGGATCTCGAGCGTGCCGCCAAACGGATGTTATACACCGTGTTTGGTTTGAGATCGTTCAGGTTGAAGGCCTGCGAGGGAGGTATACTTCTGTGTTGCTCCCGGTCGGACTTTGAGTCATTGTAGTATAGTTCGTAGTACGTGATCTGCACTTCGCGCTCGCGTTGTCGCCAGGTCAGACGAACGTCGGTTGCTGAGATGGCTTCGCCGGCAAACAGCTCGGGCTGGGTGGGAACTGATTGACAAATTTGACAAGGGTCAATCAGAAAATGATTATTGCCACTCCAGTCTCTTCTAAAGCATAAAAAATAGGGCTGTGCATACTTTAATACTCTTCAAATATTTTAAAGCCCAATTCAACTTTTGCAGTTTCCCAAAACTTTACTTCACGAGTTGACAAGAAAAACCTGACCAAAAGTGTTGATAGCAATGGTAACAAACAACACTTGTTTTTTTGTGTGTGTAAAATGGTACCTTTGTGAGAGAAACCGCCAACTGAAGGTGCTTTTTTTTTAAAACAAATTGTCTGCAGACAATTTTTTTACCATTCATTTAACACAAAAAACATGCATAGATTTTTCAGGTTTTCTGAAGTATTACTGCATCTACGTGGCTGAAATTTCTACAAGGCAGTTTATCAACATTATTTGTTATGTAATGCTGTTGTTACTGTTTTAAAACGTTTTCCAATCATGTATTCTGTCTTTAAAGACCCAAAGACACCCTGACATACCTCCCTGTTGGGTCTTGACTTGCACCGCAGTCGAAGCAGGTCCCTCCCCAATAGCCGTGTAGGCAGACACGCGGACCGAGTAGATCTGCATGATGTTCAAGTCACTGATGGTCGTCAATTGCTGGCCGTTCTCCACCGTATGACTGAACCAGGAGCTGAGGTCCTGCGTTGGCGTGTTGCTGTAGTAGACAGTGTAGCCGCGTATGATGCCATTGGGAACGTCCGGAGCTCCCCACTGGACTAGGATGGTGCTTGAGCTGAGGGGTCTGGCCAGGACTTCTAATGGGGCAGTGGAGGGTGCTGTTTGGAATTTAGAAAATGTTATACAGTTAGAAAAAAATAATGGATTCATACCGCGCACTTATCCAGGGAAATCCCGATCAAAGCGCCTACATTATCACCCTGATCACAGGGCTCCATTAAATCACTCCATATACCATCTCAGCTCCCTGGGGAGTATACAATGATGGGGTTTAGTTCAGGAGGCATAGATTTTTAACCACGTTCTGGCAATGTATAGTCACAGGGGCGGTTGACGAGTTAAAACGTCAGCTTTGCCGCTGTCTTCCACAGTTATCCACTGTCCACCATTCATTTGTGCACACCGTGTTTTGAACTTGACGGCTGTGGACGGCCTGTCAGTGTCGCAAATCTCGCTCCGTGACGGCCGCCTCGGAGTGTTGCAAAGTATCTTTTGGTGAGAAGATTCATACAATGAATGTAGAAGTGACTCTCAAGAGTCAGTATTTGTGGTGCTTGACCTGGTCTTAACTTTTAGCAAATCACATTTGCCTCTTTAAAAGAAATTGTACTTTTGCCAAAAATAATCCTGGCATCTAATCACAATTGAAATGAAACAACCAAACTTGGGATGAGAGAAAAATCGTAAGGGCACCATACCAGATATTGCAGTCGTTACTTTGCCAAGATGCACTCCCGAGAGAAAAATTGGGTTCATAGGGAAAACCTGAGGGAGTATACCACTGTGTTTCATAGCTCAGCATATAGAGCAGAGGTCTCAGGTTCGAATCCCGATGAGGCCCTTACGATTTTTCTCTCATTGCAAGTTTGGTTGTTTCATTTCAATGGCGATTAGGCACCATACGAAAAATATTCAGGGCTGGAAATTCACGGAGGCCATT